>JAZDUA010000343.1:0-1200000 GCA_038098605.1 Gryllus longicercus
CTGTAAACATTTATTTAATCAATACAAAGGAGTAGTAACAAATAATTTTTGTTATTATGTGGTTTGCCGGTAAAAAAGAAATTTAAAAAAAGATTTTAAAAAATTGTTATTAAAATGCAAAGTTGGAGCGAAACGTTGGTTGATTTTCAAAATAACTGGCTTGCGTAATTAATACAACCAATATGTTATTAAATCAATAGGTATCATGTGCAAGTATTAGTAAAGTATTTCTGGATTCGCCAGTTAGTTTATTTACTGTGAATTTTTTGTCGTATATATGGTACATGTATAGCCTGTAAAAAGTTTTGTTTCTTTATAAACAATTGCCAACTATATTTTGGAGCCATTTCTTCAATAAATATAAAGCAGTAGACACAAAATAATTGTTGTAATTCTGTGGTTTGCCAGTGAAATGCAATTTTACGATTTTTTTAATTTTTTTAATGGAATGCAATGATGGAACAAACGTTGGCTGATTTTTAAAAAGAACTGGCCGGCATAATTAGTTTAAAACAACCTTTTAATAACTCAATTGGTGCCTTATGCAAGTACTTGTGCAGTATTTCTGGATTCCGCCAGTTATTTTATTTACTGTGAATTTTTTTCCTAATATATGGTACCTGTATAGCCTGTGTTGAGGTTTGCGCATCCTTATAAACAATTGACAACAGGTATTAATTTTGAAGCCATTTTTTAATAAATATAAAGAAATAGCATCAAAATAATTGTTGTAGTTCTCTAGTTTGATGGGTAAAATGTAATTTTATGAATTTGTAAATTGTTATTGCCGATAGTTTAGGAGGAACGGGCGTGTTAACTTTCGCAGAGCTCATGTAAGAGGGCGAAATCTGGGATTCGAACCTAGATAATATAATCTAAACGGTCCGCGGCAATTTTTTTTGTTACCGATTGTATTTAGTACTTGTTTGCTTCAAAGTTTGGCGTAGAGTATGAATTGTTAGGGCTGATAGTTTAGTAGGAACGGGCTTCTTAACTTTCGGACTTCTTCACGTGTTCAGGGCTCTCGTAGGAAGGCGAAATCTGGGATTCGAACCCTATACAATAGTCTAACTGGTCCGGAGAAAATTCTTTTGTTACGGATTGTAATTAGTACTTGTTTGCGTCAAAGTTTGGTGCCGATTATGAGTTGTTATGGCTGCATGTTCAGGAGGTATGGTCTTCATTACCTGCGCCGGACGTTCCTTAGAGGGGCATTGCGGGATTCGAACCCGCGTAATTGAAATTAATCGGTACGCGGCAAATTTTTTTATAACAGTTTATATTTAGCACTTAATTACGGCAAATTCTGGCGTAGAGTATTAATTCTTATAGCTTATGGTTTAGGAGGAACGGGCGTCTTTACATGTGCAGAGCTCTTGTAAGTGGGTAAACTCTGGAATTCGAACCCCGGGTGGTTTAGTCAAATCGGTCCGAGGCGAAAGTTTTGTTTAGAGAATATGTTTAGCACTGGTTTACGGCAAATTTTGGCGAAGAGTATGAGTTGTTACGGCTGATGAATTACAGGGGACGTCTCATTTCTTCTTCGAATGCGCTTGCAAGAGGAGCGTAGCTTTCATTTTTGGGTTTTTTGTTAATATTTTTTGAAAGAATGGAGATATCAATTTGATTTCTTCACTAATCGTTTTATAAATAAAAAGCGGCAAATTTGGAGTACAGTTTTGTGTATATACTTGCAATAGTAGCGGTTTTAGAGGTGTGGTTCTGCTAACTTCCATTGGAAGTTAGCAGGAACACAGACTTTTTGGGAAAATGACCCGCGGCAAATTTTTCTTTTCCACATCTTAAAAACGGCAAAAAGCGGCAAATTATGGACTATGCAGTTTTGTGATTGGATGAAATGGTCCTGCTAACGTCCAGGGCGTAAGCTGCGGGGACTGTGTGGTTGGCTCTGTAGTGTGGTGGTGCCCGCTGGTAGGGAACTCCGCTCTTTACAAACTCGTACGCCAAGTAAATACAAACTTATTTTATATTCTTGGTACGTAAAGAACTGTTGTTCTATATAAAAAATACTATGTCATGGAAGTGTATGGGAACACCGCTTTTATAATAGTGAATTTGGTGCAATATTACACAAGTAATTTTATTAGTTTTTCTTGAGCAGTGCGCGTGCTTCTTTTTGGAAAACCCTTTTGTATGGTTTGTATCAGGAGCATTTTCTCTGCTAGATGTCGCTAGTAGTTCTAATTATAAGCAATTAAGTGGTACAAAACTCACAAGAGAGATTCAAGTGCTGAAGATGTAGATTGCCTGCACACCAAAGAGTTCCTCCTTCGGGCCAAACTTCTTGAATGAGAGGATTTTTTATGATTCCAGTTTCTTCATCTGCCTGCTTCCACATCTCTCGTGTGCCGGGGAAATTCACTTTGCTCCCTGCAAAAATAGATGTTGATTAAAGAGATTCTAGAGCATTTTGTAGATAAACGTCTACTAAGCAATATTTCTATAAGATGTGTTTTTTGTTTACTTCTAGGTCTTTAGGTACATCATTGTTCTTCTTGACTCCTCGTGAGCTATATCGTCCGTTTTCAAACCCAGTGCCATATGGACGACCAACAATCATTTCCATTCCCATTTTCACCCCCGCCGCAATGGTCCTGACCGTAAGAACTCGCGACCTGTTTGTTCCCTGTCCAAACGAATATGAAATATAAACTAAACTAAAGCCAACCATCTGTTTTTCTCCCTTGGGAGGGGGCGTCCTCCACTCCCCCACCATATTCTCTCTCTCTCTCTCTCTCTCTCTCTCTCTCTCTCTCTCTCTCTCTCTCTCTCTCTCTCTCTCGCTCGCTCTCGCTCTCGCTCTCTATCTCCAGGCCGGGACCTTATCTAATGATAATCCGCTGGTGTAGTCGCAGCCTTTCTCAGCTAGTTCTTAGGTTATCGCCTAGGCGCCACTGTGATTAGTAGATCCTTAGCGGAATGATTGATGGAGCGGTCCGTGGAATCTCGTCAATTGGCAGGGGAAACGGGAGTACTCCGAGAAAACCTGCCGCAAACCCGCTTTGTCCACCACAAATTCCACTTGGAACCGCCAGAGATCAAACCCAAAAATCGAACCCGGGCACTAGTGGCGGTAGGCGTGCAGTCTGACCGCTACGCCACGAACCGCCTATAGTATGGAATATAATTAGGACGTAAATATTCGGATTATTTAATTTAGCCGGGATTTAGCCATGGCCCAATTGTCTAAAAATGTGAAATAAAAAACATTTGAACCTGTTGAAAGATATGAAAAATATTAAAAGTAATCATGTAAAAACAGTGAAATTAAACCTGTTATATCTCTATTCAAATCTGCAATGATGCTGATTCCCTTTTCTCATTGTGTTAATGAAAAAGAACAAAAGTTTATGCAAAATGTCAGAGTTGAATTACTATATACCAGTTATTTGCGTGTTTCATGTTATTTTATGACTGTTCATTTATCGACCGCAGAATACACACTCGCCCACCATGATGTTTTAGATTGAATATTTTATGTTTGAATGGTGTAACTATTCTAAAAAGAATTGTTTTAAGAATAACAAATTTAGCTAAGCAGGTAGTTCTTAAACATTTTTAAATATCTTTTTAAGATATTATTTATTTTGGTATCCGGGAGCGATGGCTTAGGGCATCAACTGATGTCATTACAGTACCTCTGACCGGGAGGTCCGAGTTTCGAGTCCCGACGGTGGTAGGATTTTCGCCACTCGCTTGTCAGCTAGATCGCATTCAGTCGCTGTCTGGAGGAGAATTCTAGAGGTCGGCTGCTCTGATCTGGTTTTCTGTGGTTTCTCCTATCAACACCTGACGAATACCGAAGCAGTACACTAACAAACGGGCCACAAACCGCGCGTGATCTTTCCTACCTCGGCCTTGTCCTATCCTCGCCTCTTACGCACACTAAGACTGACATACACCACACTACCACACGTGGCGAGAGACCGGTAAGGAGCATAGAGCTGGTCCCGGCTCTGGGAGGTGCCCCATTGGCGAGGGTGGCTAGGCGCCAGAATTCGTCACACAGCGAAGGAAGACCATTGCCAACGCGGTCATAAACATGTCCTAGTGTTACAGGACTAATGATCTTAGTAGTTGACTCACACGGAATCACTATCGATCAATTAATTAACCAGTGTCATTCAATATTTAGAAAACATCCGCAAGAACCTGCCAGAATGCTTTTTAATGACACGATCTAAAGCAGAGAAAGCAGGTGGGCAACAAAGTTTTAGGTAATATTGGAATCACACACGCTGTTTATCCTTGTTTTTTTTACTGTGTTCTGCAAGTAATACAAATTTACATGCCACTATTGAGAGATTTTCATGTTCCGAATCATTACCTGATTTCTGTTTTTGATCGTCACTTTTCATAGAACCTTTCACACTTCGGGAAGTACGTTCGGTGACGACTGGACTGGGCTTTGGTGAAATCGACTCCAGAGATTTTGAAGTCGTTAGATTCTTCTGTAAAAATTAGTTTATAGTTTGGTTAGTTGGATGATTAGTGATTCCGGGCGCGTCAAGTGCTAAGATCATTAGTCCCGTAAGTGTAATGTATGTTTTATCCCGGAATGTGGCGGACTTTCAGTATAGTGGGATCCAGTGCCGAACTACCGTCGGTTATCCGGATTTCCCACCAACCACCAGAGGGGCAGGCCCTAGCTGGGACAAGCGCTAAGATCCTTACAGGTCTCCCGGCTTGTAGAAAGCGTGTGTAAGTAAGGGATAGGATAGGACAAGGAATGGGTAAGGAAGATCGTGCGCCGTCCATAGCCCGTTTGTTAGGGTATTGCTTGCTTCGGCATTCGCCTGGTATTGATTGAGGAAACCACGGAAAACTACCGGTTAGAACAGCCGGCCGCTAGAATTATCCTCCAAACAGTGACAGAACTCGATCCAGCTACCTACTTAGTGTCGATAATCCTGCCACCGTCGGGACTGGAACCTAGAACCTCTCGGTCAGAGGCACTGCAGTGACATCATTGAAACCCTCCGCCCCCTCTCCCGGTAGTTTATAGTATTACATTTCCTATCCTGATCGGTCCCAGAGTACATGGTTGCTTAGGCGTGGAGTTGTAGGGAGCGCGGAAACGCGCGTTCTTGTCCCGCTTGGACACGGATTGCATCTTGATTGGCTACGTGTTGTGGCATGGTTGGTTCCCCCTTCAACCATTTCTGGGTCAGGCTGGGAGCCACAGGAGCATTGAGTTCGGTCAGTAATTGTTCCTGATTCCCTTTAAGAGTTGACCTCTTAAGTTATGATGTGATAGAACTTACCACCAAATATCATCCTAAATGCCTGGATTCTTGCCCTCTATCCACTAACTGATGTCAGCTAGCTTAGCCCCCTAAGATGAACGCACCGGGTACTTCGGAAGCTCCCCACAAGAAAGACGGAGATACGTCAAGGGGCTACCTTAGAAAGGGGAATCGGCGGAGGTGGCTCGAGGCGTGAGCTAATGTCATTGCAGTGCCTCTGACCGGGTGGTCGTTGGGTTCGAGTCCCGATTGTGGCAGGATTTTCTACATTAGATAGCTAGGTCGACTTGGGCCCCGGTCTGGAGGAGAATTCTAGCAGCGGTCTGCTCTGATTGTTAGTTGTCCGTGGTTTCTCCGATTAACTCGAGGCGAACGCCGAAGCAGTACCCTAACAGACGGGCCACGAAGAGCACACGATCTGTCCTAACTCTCCTCATCCTATTCTCATCCCTTTCTTACTTACATACACACACTCACACACTAATACGCACTACACTATCAAATATGCCGGGAGAACAGTCAGAAGCTTATAGTTTGTCCCGGCTGCGGTAGTGCCCCGATGGTGGAAAATACCTGGATGGGGAAATCATCGCAAGATGACGTGTAGGTTAGTGCCAGAACGTTACATCCAGTGGAACACAACGTCACCACTTCCCTTGATAAAAACATACAGCACACTTACCGCACTAATTATCACAGCACTTAACGCTCCCGAAAACAAGAAATTATTGATCTGACCCGAAGATACATTTTAACTCTCGAGCCGACAATGAATAGAATGGATAATACACAGAAAGTGACCGACCATTCTCACGAGAACTAGACAACTGGGAAGTCTTAAAGGTGATGGGAGGGCAGATAGGCTGAAGTGTATTGATCTAAAAAATTGTCTTCATTTATACATGCAAATCTTGATTCCCTTAGAAAATGGCTAGAATTGCATTAGCCGACAAATGTACAATCCAAGGTCGGAGCAGTGAATCCAGGCCCTTAGCTAGGGAGTTGCGACGATTCATTCTGACAAAACTTTATTCTTAAACCTCCACATGCCTGAAATAGTTCATTCTTCCACGAATTGTTGAATTGTTTTCGAAATTGTATGTAACGTGTACTTCACGTACCCTAGCTACCTGAAATGCCTCCTCATGGCCGATGGCAACTTCAGGTATCTTAAGTTTCAAACATGTTTTGAAGCAGTTCTAGCCAATACTAATGAACATTAACAGGCTAGTTCGACAATCCTCGAGATTTGGACATTTGCGAAACATATAAACTTCAGGTGATGAAAAACAATTCTTTATAACTTATTTTCCAAGTAAAAACGTTTTCTTAAATTTTACAAACTTAACAACATTAATATTTGAAAGAATTGTACTTTTGGAAATAGTTAATTATCGAAAATACGCTCATGTATCATTTTGAAATATAATGAAATACGAGTAACAGTGAGGACTAAATATATTGTAATTTTTTTTTTCCAGCCCAAGCTTGTGCTTTAAACATTTTATATTTATGAAATGAAGCGTTTTCTATCAAAACCAGATCTAACGACGTTTGTATGGACCTAATTTACATTGAAATCCGGGCCTGATTTGGTTTAATTAAATTTTTTCTACCTCTGAATATAAAAGGCTACTTACAAATCATTGCCATTATATGAACAATTCTTACTTTACCAGTTTTCGGAATGCTTGAATTCGCTGTTTAATGACTATCCTTCTCTGTTTTATTTCCTCGTCTACCAATTGGAACTTGGTCAATGCGTCCGCCAAATAAATTGCACCATCGTCACCAATAACATTCCCGCTCAACGTAAGACAAATGAGTTCTCGATTGGTTCGTAGTGCCTGGAAGTATAAATGTCACTTTAGATTTTTACGTTTTTATTTTTCTCTATTACAAATGCGTTTATGAAAAGTTCAATAATGGTACAAAATCCTAATTATACACACAGGATGAGTCATTATGGTGGGGGAAAATACCACTGTCTCCTCCTTTATTATATGAACAAAAATGTTTCCTTCTGTGAGAAACGCATCGTTACTGCACGTCAGTTTCTTTATGGTTTTCCTCATATTCAAATCTATTCATAGTTTTTTCCCATATTTTACCGTAATTCAAATTAGCCCTACTATCATTTCTTTCTATGAATAATATAATTTGTCTTTTAAAAGGTCGTGTGCTAAAAAAACATTAACATTTTTAACTTATAGTTTTTATTAAAACTAAATGTTCATATAGTTATTAAATTATATGAAATTCTTTTTTGGATTATCAAAATATTTCTCCCTTTCATTCCCCTCCCTCACTATCCATTTTCACATGCCATGAGTTGAATTGAAAATTATCTCAAAACATTGAGAGAAAGAGCCAATAGCATTTAAAATAAAAACGTTTTGGTTTATTCAATTCTTCTTACATTTATAGGAGTACAATTGAGAAAGTAGACAGCTTCCACAAATTCCCAGTGACTTTCTTTATATTGATATTGTTAAAGAATTGCAATGGTATTGTATTTTAAAATTCTAATTGAATTTCAGTTATTCAAATTATCCTTCGAGTAGGCCTGCACAGCATTTTGCACTTCAACAGATCTTGGAAGCCGCGCGCGAGCAACTACAAACCCTGGCCGCGTGAATGGGTGGGGATGAGACTCATTCTAGGGGTGAGGACCTCCAATGAGAATGCGTAATTCGAACCTTAGGTCGTAAATTTAAAGAGTAGTTGCGAGAATGATGAACTATTACACACAGTTCAAGTATATTTACCTTTTATTTTGAAAATGTTTGTTGTCGATGTATGACAATGTGAAGTATAAACCTAAAACAATTAGACAAATATATTCGATTTGGATACCAGTATTATCATTTCTTGTAGGGCTGATAATGTAATTTCCTTAGCTACGACGAAATCACCGCTATAGCATGCAAAATACAAAATGCGAAATACAAACGTGCAATATTGATTTTTTTGTTTGATGATCACAATAATAAGTTATATTTTCATAAAGCATTTTTGATTCATTTCGACTATTCTATCAAAGCTAAAACATCTTATTCTTAAAAAAACATGAATACCTTCCTCTAATTTCCAGAGTACATTATATATATAATTTCAAATCAACGATCACTATTTATTCATAATTGATTATGATATAGTATAAAAAAGATTAACAGTTTGCTTTCTTTTCGTATTTATTAAGACTCATAATAATGTCGTGATTGCCTGTAAAATATCATAAGAGATTTGCTCGTTGGTATCTCTTATTCAGCTTCATAAAGAGGGGAAATGGCCAAAAATATATGTGCTGCTGAACTCTAACCTTCTTGGAATTGTCTATCTTTCATTTTTATATCAATGTCGATGTGAGAGACTGCTCTCAATTTTCTCCGCTCTGCTGTCATTTGAAAATTATAACGTTCCGGGTGAAAAATCAATTATTAAATTGTAATTGTTTGTTCGTTAAAATTACATAATACATTTTTAAAAGAGGTCACTGTTTTAAAACATCCTTTGAGTTACAATAAGGGCAAAGTAAAAAAATAATAAAAATATGTCGAAACGTAGCAGTGTACAGAAGAACCTAAACAGTGAATGCGGTTCTTATAGCAAGAAACTATTTAAATAAGTGGAAAAAGGCACAGCATGGATCATGACATTGCACACTCAGGCATTCAATCTATGCGCCGCATCGCCCCCGGCTTCTCCCTTACCCTCAAAGCAGCCTACTCCCTACTCCTTGCATTTTCGGCTCCCTCACTGGCAGAGGGGCGGCTTGTTAGTACAGAATTCCCATGGAAGCTGGTGTTGCTTGAGTTAGAGTAATGCAGGTAGTGTTCTTTGTATTTTCTTCAACTCATAAAGTAGATCTACGTACTCGCATATAGAAACATTTGATATGATCAATTTCATGATCTAAGGTATGCAGCATTATTTTTGAATGGCTTACTTTAGCAAGAGCTGAAGCTCCTTCGTCATCAATCATATTTTTACTGAGATTGAGATACAGCAAAGATGTTTGTGCATTTTCCTCAGAGTAAATAAGTTCATCTGCCAGTAGCTTCGTACCCGCATTATCAATCTTGCAGCCACGTAAAAATAAAGCTTGAAGCCTGTAAAAACAATTAATAAATGAAATAATATTGGTTAGAAGAATGAACAATATTGCAATATTCAACATTGTTCATTCAACATTGTACTTACTTCTTACATTCACGCAGTATCAGGTAATAATTGTGAGCTTGGGAAGGGTTATCTTCCACACATATTTCAACTAAATTTGTTCCACGTTCACGCAATGTCTCTGCAAGCATTGGAATCTGTAGGTCTGTCAATTGGGATTGCTTAAACGTAATGGAGGTGAGGCCTTGGCAAAGTTGTAAGCCTTTGTGTAGGGCTCTCACATGCGCATCTTCGATCGAAAAACCTGGAATAAATCAAGTAGTAACCAACTTTAATCATTTGGCTCATTTTACATAATTTTTACTCAAATACAACTCGTTCTTCAATAGTTTTTTACGTTTTTATTTGTGAGAATTTCATGAATAGTGTGCTGATTATGACCAAGATGAATTTTAGAATCATGGCAAGAGGTATGAGGGAATAGGGTAACACCAAGAAACCTGTCGAGAACACAACTTATCTAACACATTTCCAGTAGCCACAACGGAACACTTGAAAGAGAGCCCAGTTACCCAGAGGGGAAAGCTAGCACATTAATCCCTTCATGAAAATCTTCCCCAATATTGTTCTAGTACGAGTGTTTATCAGATAAATTGTTTAAACATAAATATCGGAATAACTTGAGAAATTTGCTTGGTGCAAACATTATGTAAACTCAAGAGTAAATACGTTCTGAAGGAAAATACATACATGCTTCAAATAGACCTCTCTGACCCCGTAGATAGCGAGGCAGAAACAATTTTGAAAGTGAAATAGAAACACTCATTAATATTGTAGATACTAATTTTGTGAAAAAATAAGGGACGTTTACCCGTAACATTTTTCGATTTATTTTCGATTTATGGTCATATTTCTCGAGTCAATAAAATTAACTTCCCTTATATTTTTCGTGTTGGGTACATTAAATAATATAATGACCCCTAAATGTTTCTCATGAATTGATAGATAATTAATTAATGATTTGTGTAGCTGAGTTCTTAATTTTATAATGTACCGTTCTAAGATTATTTAAGTAAGTTACAAGTCTAATAGACACGTAATATAATTGAAAATTAAACTGTAAAGAAAATAGAAATAAACACTTTGAAGAGATGTTGAAACTAATGTTGAAAGTACCCAATTGAATAAATTTAAAGGAACTAAGTTTTTATTGCTTATTTATTACAAAAGAAAAAACAACGCCAGACATTTGAGAAGAGCAAAATTATTTTGATTACACAAAATAAATTAATGCCTGTTCAACATACGTATTTAATGAATCACCTTTGAATGTAATGGATTTAAGGTTTTCCCTTTTCTTCTCATCTTCAAATGAGACAATCACAAAATTCGTTGATGGAGCAGGTCTGTATAATAAATCAAAGATTAAACAAAGTTCGAAACTTCAAACAATTTTTTTAAAGCCATAATCGCTTTTATTGGATGGCGAAATAAAAGGGAGTTCGTAACACAGGCACACGTAAACAAAGAGCGAAAGACTCGAATCATGTTTCTCTGTGTATGTCAACGCGCTGAATTCGAATTTGATTCTTTAATTGTGCCACCAACAAAAACCACGTGCCATTGTTTTTTTTGTTGTTTTTGGGGGGTGTTGTCAGACCCAAAGACATGACACAATATGTTTCTCTATGTCTGTTGTCGCGCGACCGAATCTGAATGTGCAGCAATAATTGCGCCATTACCCTCCAGTTTAAAAAAACGAGAAAAACTCCATGAAAGATTGTACATTGTAAATTTCACCGTGGTTTCTCGCAATTAAAAAAGCTGAAAGGAGGTGGCGCAATTCTGGCTTCAGATTCGGCTTCAGCTCGTCAACGTTCGCAAAGAAACATGTGTCAAGTCATTGGGTATGACAACCTTCTTTTTTATTTTGTGTGCCTATGTAATTCGAAAATGAAATGTTGGTGGCCCTTTAAGTACCACTCTGTGAACTCTATTTTGCTTCAACGACTAGCCAAGAGGTGCTTCAAACTCGCCTCAAGCCACAACAAACACAAGCCTGTCATACACAAATTCTATAAAAATTTATACTAATCTCTATGCGTTAAGCTAATCTCTACGCATGCCCAATATGGGCAAAAGCAGCCCCCATAAACGTCAATAAAATCAAAGTAATTCAAAACTAATGCATCATATTAATCTCACATGCCCCCTGGTTCATAAATAATAAACAACTCCATTGCAAATTAAACACCAATACAATAATAAACCAAATAGCACATATATCACAATTGCTACAAAAAACCTAACAGACATTCCAGCAGCATCCCATTTCAAACTAGCGAAAAACCCAACCCACACCCGAATAAAAAATTGATTCCCGTTTGAAGCCTTTCTCAAAATCTTAGCCAACCATGAAACATAACCCCGAGGTTCTCCCCTAGAGTATCTTCTCCTAGGTATGGATTACGTTTGCCTAGATATTTTAACTAGCGTAAGTCTAAAAAACATCTGTAAATTAATTATACTAATTGATGTATTCCATCTAGAATAAATAATTATGTTTTAAAACAAAAAGCCTCAAGAGCGCATTCCAGGGCGAAGGTCTCGGTCGCGCTCACGTCTCCGTCTCCTCCGAGACCTCGAAGAAGGCGGCGGTGCTGGGCCGGTGGGCGTGGACGTGGGCGTCGGGCGGGCCCGGGCCGCCGGGCGCCGCCGCCGCTGCCGCCAGGTGCTCCAGCGCCATCTGCGACGCGCGCCCGGGCGACAGCGAAAAGACGCGCGACTTGCGCGGCCGCCGCTCCTCGCTCTCGCGCCCCTTCTGCCGCACACGCACGCCCCACGCACACGCCATTGCGCGCGCGCGCACGCACCCCGCACCGCGCAACGCGCAACGCGCAACGCGCACCGTGCGCCGGCCCGCCGCCCGCCAGCGCTCGCGGACGCGGCCTAAAAGGAGCCATTCATAGAGCGAGTTTTATACGAAAGCACCGTTTTGCCAGGGTAGTGTTGGCAACTGAAGGTTCCGTGGTCGTTGTGTCCTTCGGCCCATTTGGCTCTCCTTCCTTCATTCGTTCGTTTGCAGTTGGTTAACGTGTAAATGACTTCGATGCTACCTTTAGTGATGTGCTCGTCCGACGCAAATATAGTGCGCCACGACAAATAATTCAAATTAGAATGTGCAGTGCTATGGACTCTTCTGTAAAAAAAATATAAATATTACATCGAATTTAGGTTGTCGGTGGCTTGTTGGTTAGCGTGCTCGCTTTCCGCGGCCCAATTCCGGATTCGATTCCCGAACGGGTCAAAATAATAAATGTGCGCTTTCCTTACAAATTTACCATTAACTACTGTTGTGTGAGGATGATAAAGTCCACCCTCAGGTTATGAAGGGCAGAATACACGGTGAAGGAGTATATCTTCGTGCAAACCACACAAACCCCTTATTCCATGGTCGAGAGGCTGGGTCACCTCTGGTCGCTCAAGGCCAGTAGCGGGAAGTCGAGCCATAGGGCATTGAATTTACTTCTTGGTTATAATTATTTTTATTTTAAAACCGAGTCTTGAATGTGAGATGCGAACACGTGTTTATTCACGACTTTCCTGCCTCTGAGCGGTAGGGTGGCGAGCTGTGATCGAGAGCGTTCTGTGGTACCGTACTTTTGAGTTAACCAATTTATTTTTTCAATAATTACACGGTTGTGAGCCATGACTATTCATGAAGTCTTAACAGGAACCATAAACAAACAAACAATTTACGGCGTGGGTAAACAGCTGTCGCGGCGAAGGGATACTTCTCTGAAGTACGAGGACATATGATTCTCTGAAGTATGAGTACTTGTTTAGCGAACTGTCATTCCGGTACCTTCTTAGACTGATTCTTCTATAACTATGGTACGGGAAGTCACGCAAGTTAAGCAAATCGTAGCCCCACGGATTCCTGGACCCGGTTACTAACGACACTGAGACCCTAGCGGAAGGGATAGAAGCACTGAATGACTGCCAGTTCCAGTTACGCTCAATGTCCAAGAAGAGCTAAGAGACATGTTACGAAGACGCGACAAATATACATCTGTCCAGGGAGGAAACAACGAAACTTTGAAAATAATCTCTTTAATCAATTTAAGCGTATATTGAGGCTACTAATAAAGCTTGAGTGTTTTGGGAGAGCTCCTGATGTAGTTGGATGAGAGAAAAGAGCTCTAGGACCTTCAGACCATTGAAACAAGTGAAAATTCTGAAAAAAGATGAGGGGAAGGACGTTAGCACCCATAGGTGTTAGGTTCATTAAATATTGAAGAAAATGTTAGTGTTACTTATGTATGGGCATTAACAAAACGTTTTTCTAACTGGGAGAAAACGTGACCATCCTCCATAATACAAAATTGAATTTAAAACGGTTTCATAATCCTAAACAATACCACAACAAGCTCTGAAAGACAAAAAATTATTTAATATTGTTGTCTATTCCATTTTAAATAAAGTGATGTGGTCGAACACGCGCCATTGAAGTTGCCGCCAGAATTTAGTACCGGCGCCGCTCAAGAGAGAGCGCCGATCAGCAACCCTTCAGCTCCGTCACGCTCGGGCAAGCCTCGGAGCAGAAGGGTTCACCCTTATCGCGGAGCTGGCCGGCGAACCTTCACCCCGAGCGGGGTATAAGAGCGCTGCCCGGGCGGGCAGCAAGTCAGTCAAGAAGCGAGCGCCAGTGAGTTATCAGTGAAGTCTACAGTGCGACGTCGAGTGAATACGAACTTGGACTGCCCCAACGGAGAACTTGTAAACAACGCTACGCATACGGAACATCTACTGGAATATTGGTTGACTTGGCTTATGTTAGTGGATTTTTCTTTTGGCTTGTGGAATAAACAGATTTTTAAGAAATTTTGTTGTTCTTTGTTGTTTTGGTCACAACATAAAGTTTTCCTGAAGGTATCTCTATTTCAAATGTAAAACAATATTGGGAATTTCTCACTTTTTGTACCAAAATAAGTTCTCTAAACTTAAAAATTCTTTAGAAATTTGTGAAGTTTTATGTGTGAGAGTTAGTGTGCCGCCATTTCTACCAGTTGTATTTTTTTTGTTGTTTTTTGTTATTTAAGGTCGCATCAGCATCTAGGTAACTAGTGACCAAGTTGCAGTTATTGTTTGCAAGAAGTGAAAATTCATGTAGTGTTGCCCATGAGCGTACAAAGAATGTCCTGGCCATCATGTAAGGCACCTTTTGGACTGTCGTGTGCTGATGACCTGTTGCAATTTCAAGAAAGGTAAATCACATACCTCCTTGGATGTTGGACGAATTGGCACAATTTTTCCAGAAAGTTCTCGGATCATGATCTCTGGAATGACAGTCGCGCCAAATTCCATGCACATTTGTGGAAAATCTGCCGTAAACACACCAGGTACCAAATCTGAAGCAGAAAATAATTTTAAACTTTTCAGAATTTAATTTTATTTTATAATAACATTAAGAAACAAACGCAAATAAAATACCAAAAGTAGCTAAAGATAGATTTTTAATTATTCATACTATCTGTGAGGGAGAGATGTTGGTAAGTCATAATTTTGAGTACTTTATGTTGACCTCACCACAATTGTCTCTTAGCGACTCCCTTCCCATTCAATATTGAAGGTTTCTTTTTTCTAACCATATGTCAGAATAACATCTGTGTGATCTGCATTGATATGCATGTATTCTCCAAATATTAACTGAGATATATATCAAAAATACATGAGTGTAACTTATGATTATCTCTCTCCGAGTCCTTGGTACGTATACTGCGACATGTCCAGAAATTTGAAGGAACATATTGAGTAACCTAGTGTGAAATAATAGCTAATTTCGAAATATTGGTACCTGTTAATGACAATATAGGAGTAACGTGTTACATTTGCTAAGAGAACATTTGATAGACATATTGGACATTAAAGTATTAGATGCAAATATTATGATAAAAATTTTAGGATTTAAAAATATTGGAGACCGAAATAAACAATAAAAATGAAACAATGGAGATTCCAAGGAAAAATTAACATAGTTTTGATTTGGGACGTGGACATTTGTAGAATAAACATGTTTATTTTGGATGCGTCACCTGAAGAAATGTAAGAAATAGGCTCCAGTGGTGCAGATTTTAGTCAAGGAATCGAGTCAAGATAGATGACTGTCGGGAAACGAGTTACAGCAAATAGCAAAATTGCTTACAAAAATTTGGAAAACAAACGGAAATGGAGGTGACATGTTTCTTCAAAGCCGTAATTTTGGCAGAAGGTATTTGGTCTCTGTTGCGAGAGTTTAGTTGGTTGTTTTCTGCTTGTGTGAGAAAACGGAGTGCGTTCCAAGTTCGCACTGCTTAGCTGCATCTGGCTTGGGGTAGAGAGAGAGAGAGAGAGTCAAACACCAACTCCCGTTGATAGCCGTTTATTCCAAAATGAAGAATACAGATAGATCTGGTTACAGCTTACAACTAATTGTGGCCCCTCTCTTGTCGGGCACCTTTGCTTATATACTCGCGGCCTGGCGGGTGTCTAAGCTAAAATGCCTCTGAGCTAAATTCAAAATCGCCGTTTCTCTCCCAAGAAATACCTCCTTCCTCTGCTAGTTGGTGAAAGGAGCGTAGAGAAATTTGCGTGGTCAGAGGGAAGAGCTGGCCTGATGGCCCGAGTCTCGCCACGTAAAATAAGGTATTAATTCAATTCAATTCTAAGGGGTCACGTGCCACCGGCAGGCGCCAAACCGTCGCCCGGTGGGGGATCAGCTCCTATGCAGTTGCTCTCACTGTTGAGAGAACTTCCTGCGTGATCTCATGTTCACACTTGTTCCCTCGTGCCCGAGTGTTCACGTGTTTCAGTGGATTCGTACGCCACATCTTAGCCGCTATTTCCTGAGTTCGGTTTCTTAATACTAACCAATATTACAATTTCAGAATTGATGTTTTCCGGCTGCTCAGGATGTGGTACTTCGGCAGATGTCACAGAGGTGTGAGGCACAACTGTGGGATATAACTTGAGCACTTGAGAAGATATTGGATCGCGGTTGCAAGCACATGGGAGTCGTAGTAATGATTTGAGAACACAGGACGTTTAGTTGTCAACTGAAGCAGCCTCGAGTAGGGATGTCCCCTGGAGATTTTCACGAGTTATTTTTACTTTCTCATATACGTACGTATATACGGAGTAATATACATAGAATAGGGAAAGTTATTTAATGCTGCGGAAAATCGATGTCAACGGAAATACACCTTTTGAGGTCCCCTAATACTGAAAAAGTGTTGTTGTTTTTTTTTCCAAAACGTTTGCCTGTCTGTCTGTCCGTCTGACTGTCCGACTGACTGTCTGTTCGTCCGTCCATCTGTTGTGTATGAACAACACTAACGCCTAACCTCCATAGGGCCGGTTTCACCAACCAGGATCAAATTCGTAGTTGATCCGAGTTTCGTGATCCTGATCCGCGGAGTCAAGGCCGACTTGATCCCTGTGGGTTTCACCAACGTTTTGAGTCTTCGAAGTTAATCCGGATCCCATGATTCATAAGCAGTCGTGAAAATGCGCAACAATTTTGCAATGCATTGTGGGTATTCTCGCGGTCAGCTGTAGGAAACGAGTTGTTTTGATTTCATTTCATTCCGTCTGAATGGTGTTCTTGTTCGGTGATGGATTCTCCTGATGTTGCAAAGAATGCATAGACTACGCCCAATTTCTCTCCAGTTGAAAGAGAATTACTCGAAAGCTTAATGAGCAAATACAAAGAAAGTTTTAATGCTCGTTCTGACATTTGAAAATAAACGCTTCTTTTGGGAATTACTCGTGGTGTCTCTCCCCACAATAAATCTTCAATAACTTCATTAATGATGATAATGATAATAATGATAATAATAATAATAATAATAATAATAATAATAATAATAATAATAATAATAATAATAATAATAATAATATTTCTTGAGTCACATTCGAAAACATACTCCATTTTTACGACATAAATTAACCTAACAAGAACAAAAATTGAAAGTATTACTACACTAAAAAAAGTATTCAATAAAACTATCCCATGCCAATTGCAATACAGATATCACAAAATGCTTTCTTTACTAATGATACATATAATTACACTAATTTGAAGCCAAGATCTATTTAAATTTTACTTCCCAATACCGAGATCTAACCTACAATTGTGTTAACCCTACTTTTATTTACAATGTTATCTTAAAAAACACATTTGCTCAACAAATATTACGCGCAATTCTACTTCTTAGCTTATACTTCCATACTCAATCTAAGTCCAACTACAGGTATTTACTTAAAAAATACGGAAAACTGGAATAGCTAGACGACCAAGCTGAGAAATAACTCCTGATCTGGCCGTGATCCACCGCTCGGCGACGGATCAATTGCGAGTCAAATTTGATCCGAGTCAGACACGTTGATTCGTGTAAAGTGCGTGGAGAAACGTACAACGGGATCAAACTGAAGTTGATCCATATCAACTGGGGATCATCATCTTGATTCCGGTTGATTCCGGCCCATAGTGGGTTCTTTCATTAAGGTCATGTACATTATTTTGAAAATTTTAGTAGTTTTCGCGCAATATTAGGTGCAATATATGCAATTTAAAAAAATCACAAAAACAATTTTTTTCAAAAACTACTCCATTTTTTTAAATTTTTGGTATGCATAGTGCTAAATGCACTCTATCAGATGTCATAAATGACATATTGCTCTATTCTTATGTTGTTTTTTAAATACACAAATGTATTGTTTTTACTTGTCGTTCACGTCATTAATATTTACAAAAGCGACAATTTGTTTACATTAATATATTTATGAGAACATGTGCTTTAAATAATGTGAGATAAAGGTTCCCGAAAACTAAACAGTCTTTCGAGAAAATGAGCTCAAAATTCCGCATTTTCAAAAACGCTCAAACAACATGTTCTCAAAAACGGCTCAATGGGCTTTTTTCAAAATTTTCCAACAGATAGTGATAATTGCACTGATTAAGACGACATAGAATTAATTTTGGTGAATTAATTTGTTTGTTCAAAAATTACACAAATGTAATTCTTTTGAAAGATCTCTCATCCCTTTAATATGCACATTTCTAGCAATTTGTACACACTATTGCGTTTGTGACTGGAAGTGCTTGAAATGACGGCATATGAAGTTTTTTCGAAAACTTAACAGTATTCTGTGAACTGTGGTTCAAATTTCGAATTTACAGTAGCGCTAAAATGCCATTATCTTAATAACTGCTCCAAATGTTTCAATGAAAACAGCCATTTAGGATGAGATTTTACTGTTATTTAATGTTTTTAAAGTACTAATTTGATTCTACATTTAAGATGTCGAAAAATTAAGAATTTTTTAATGGAGGAGTTTGGGGGCGATACATGGCAGCTGGCAAGAGTATGTGGCAAGTCTGAATAGATAACCGAGACTAATGGAAATAGAAAACTAATACGGGAAAGTCAGTTCCATTCTGTAACACCACAAGTTTTTTTTAATATTTCAAAGTGTTTAATAGTAAATTAAGAACATTAATTTTGTCATAATTTCATTATCAAGAAAGAAGACCAGAAGATAGTCTAATCATTGTTCACAAAGAAATTTATTGGACAAACATTTTTAAAGAAACAGGCTTTTAATACTTATTCAAATTCAAAATTCATATTCAATTTGATAGTATTCCGATGATATTTTTAAAATAAAATGTTGTAATTATAATTATGAAATTGTAACAATAAACAAATCAATTGCGTTATTGAACAATTAAGGCTTATCTTCATTAATAGACTCTTCAGACCAAGCATCTTGTGTTTTTCTTAACAGAATAAAGTTTCAGCAATTACCTAGTCTGTACCACGTAAGTAATAGTTAATTTTAAAAGAACGTGGAAGTTGGGCATTAATAAATAACTGAAGATAAATAGTGTCAAGTGCATAGTGTAGCAATGCCCTTACTCTCTTTCAACTTATTTTTACTCCTAATTTAATAATATATTTTATTTTATTGAGATGATTAGGCATCACTATACTTACACTCTCAGGACATCTACTTTGTTCTTGTGGGCTGAAAATTGACCGCTCATACGAGACTACCACTGCTGAATACCTTATTTATGATAGGAATTAACTGATCTAGTTAGTATTCTATGAATGATAACTTTATTAATGAATCGGTATTACAGCGACAAGAAGTGTCAGCTGCCAATCATTCTTTAATTTCTGAATTTCGTTTTCATTTCTAATTCAACATTGACAAATTTAGTCTTATTTTACTAATTTCCCCTACCTAAGATGGCCATCGTAATTTTATTGGAATTAATTTTCAAAACTTGTTTCATTTAACTTAATTTCTATTGATATTCTTGTCCTTAAGCATTGAATAGTTTTTCAAAGTCTCTCTGAAAATTCTTAACTGCTACACATTATTTTACGTAGACGAACTGCTCTCTTAGCGGTGAGACGAGGAGAATTCCATTCCCGATCATCCGATTATTTTAAAATATCCGACTCGACTTTAACTTCTCGACATAAGTCCAAACATCCCGTGACCTAGTTTTGGCGTCTACTTCAATACGTTCTGAAACTTCTACACACTTAAAAGTTTTTGTTACCCGCGGCATACATCCGGCTCCGATCATGTCACATCACGTATACTCTCTCTCTCTCTCTCTCTCTCTCTCTCTCTCTCTCTCTCTCTCTCTCTCTCTCTCTCTCTCTCTCTCCTCTCTCTCTCTCCCCCTCTCACCCTCTCTCTCTATCAAATCTCTCTTTAGGTTGCAACTAGTAAAAGCGGTTCTTTCAAGTCATGCAGAGCATGCTAAAAGATCAATTTTTTGCACTACTGCTAAAAGTGGGACAATGCTCAAATGTTCTGATAAAACTTTGAAAGCAACCAAGAAAACAAAATACGTTCATGTGATCTAATCAGATACTACTGATCTTAATATAACAGTACATAATTAAGTAATTCGTATTCTTGGATTAAAATAAAATGAAAGGCAGTAATACCACTTAAAAAAGCATGATGAAAGTGATTTTATTTTGCTTATAGAAATAGGGCACCTGACTAATTGGCCTAGTGGCGCTACCTTTCCTATGCGCAAAATAAAATAGCACTTTCACCCCTTGTATCATAACTATGTGTTTTACCTGGGCAAGTAGTATGTGCGGTAGTATTTTCATTTGTTTCTTTTCAATTCTGTTCATATTGTTAATTCATAATGCTTGTTATGATGTAGTATTCACATTAATTTGGCATATCTACAAGCAAATACTAAAGTTGCAATTGTGCAGATGTACTGTTTATTACCTTCTGTAATACAGAATTGTTATTACTAATGAAATTACGAAATTGTATAATATCAATATTCTCAATAAATACTAGATTTTACTACCCTAATTTGACTTTTTTCTTCCATAAAATCCTTATAATTATTATTGTGAAATTTTTAATAAATTGAGGCGTGGAATGTATGGGAGTGAAATTTTAAAGTTGCCGCGTTGCTTGTTTATTTCAAATTTACCGGTTACTTCTTCGCTATTGGCTGTCCGTTTACCCAATAGAAATTATTTCAGAATGTGGCGGCACCGGAAGTTGGGCAAATAAGGCTTTTCCTTTTAACATTGAGTGTCGTCTCTGAAATATACTCTTTGACACATCTGTATTCACATGTCTTAAATAACAATGTCTTATGTAAATAATTTCTAAAGCAATTTGTTTTTATTATTCAAGATATAACGTCCAAATTAATTCTTTTCACATATTCTGTACGCTAGAATTCCCAATGTCTCACATTTATTTCTATTTCATTGTATTTTATCCATCCTGAACATGATATTCGGCCATTATTTTAATTTTATTTTCAAAATATCTTGAAAGGTAATTTGATCTCCCTCAATAGTTATTAAAGAAGTTTCAAGTTGGTTTATAGAACGTCCAGCATATTATGAATAAATAAGCACTTAGAAGTTCAGAACTGCAAACACAATTCAGGTTGGTTTGCACAATGTCGGACAAATGGTAAAGAAAAATATCGTGATTTTAAATTCGATACAATACCTTAATTACACCAACAGAATTATTGCGTAATCTCATCGGTATTTGAAGACGTAACCGGTTTCTCGAGGAAAACAGTTTTCGAGAAAATGTTTTTCTTTCCTGATGCGCCATTCAAATATGTTGCATTGCGACATATTGTCACGTGCTTACGCTGCGCTATGTTGACGGCTAGAAGTGTGGATTATCACTTTTACCAATCTCAACAGATTTTAATAAGGAACCGGTCTAGTGCAATGATCGTGAAATGGTTTTGAAGTAGAAAAAGCCTCCTTAAGTCAATTTTTCACATTTCATTTTATACTTTCATTTATTCCAGCAACCTTATTAATAATTAATCTATTATATCATCAAACAGGATATAATAATCCTACATGAATGAATAGAAACTCAATTTTTCACATTTCATTTTATACTTTCATTTATTCCAGCAACCTTATTAATTATTAATCTACTATATCATCAAACAGGATATAATAATCCTACATGAATGAATAGAAACTTCGGCAAATCGATTGGCTTGAAGAAGCAAAACTACCGAATACAAAATACAAAATGGTTTCCCAAAAAGTTGGACGCGCACTTGTTACGAACAAGTAAAATACTCTCGTATAACACGGCAATAAATTAAACAATTTAAGAAAATCGGTTTTCATGATTACTCCAACAACGTAGTATAGCAGAGAATGTATACAGTACAACCGATTTCTACATACCAAAATATTAAAAATTTCTTCCATAACGCAACTCGTAAATAACAAATATTTTATGGTGGGCGGCCACTTCTTGGAGCCTTGTTATCGCATAACGTCACCTGTGTCGTGACGCACTAAGAATGAGAATTCAGTCAAAATCTCCCTGAGTGGGTCACAGACTTAGCCGGGAGAAGTTCTAGGCTCCCAACATTAAGTGGTGGTGTTGTGCATGTTCATCTGAGGACGGGAAGACAATAGGAAAAGGGAGATAAAATAAGGATCACGCGCATCTGAGGCTCGTTTGTTAGTATATTGTTCTTGCATTTGCGTTAGGAAAAACCAGGGGAAATTTCCGTTCAGAACAGCCGACCGCTAGAATTCTCCTCCAGACAGCGGCGTAATTCGACCTAGCTATCTAGCTAGTGTTGGATATCCATTACCATCGGAACTCGAAATCGAGGACTTTCCGGTCACAGTCCCTGCGGACACAGTGTCAATGCTGACTCTGAGATAAACCAACTGTTTCAATGAAGGTTTTTTTTTTAAGATTGTTTCAATTGTTTTCACTTTTTACTAGGCGAGAAACTTACTCTCTGACAGCTGCGAAGAGCGAGGCAATTCCAGAGTCTCTTTTCGCGAACGGCGTTTCTGCAAAATATTTTCAAAGGTGAAAACTCTCGTTCCATACGAAACGGTACATTGTAAGGTTTTGTAACAATTTGACAAATACCGCGGACTGGTAGCTCTTTCTTCCCATCATTTTCGGAACCCCTCCTTTGATTACGCAATGTCTGAAAATATAAGAGTAAGTGAATAGCAAGTAATAAATGTTAGTATTATATCATATGTAATGTACTATTGATTATTTGGTGATACCCCAAATATAATTTCACAAACAATACAACAAAACATACATGTTATTCCTGGTTAAAATGCATTTCCGAATTCGAAGTTTAAATTCAATAACTGAATTGGTGTAGTCTGGAAATGAAATTAATGTAATAACAATGTTTTTCCTTTATATATATATATATATATATATATATATATATATATATATATATATATATAATTTTCATATATTAAGATATTTTGACAGTAAAAGTGATTTTTATACTTGTATAAAATATTTTCGTTCAGTTTCGTTTTCAAGTAGTTGACGAATAGAGGTACGATAACCTTTATTGAGTTGATTTATTAGTAATCTACGGTTTGGTATGAGGTTTTCATTTTATTATCGATTTTCTAAGTAGGCTGGAATATTTCTAACATCAGTATCTTTTATTTAATGTTTTACCTAATGTTAGTAAAGAAGTGGGGATATGTGTTCAAGGACTCAAGAAAACATGCGGGTGTAATACCAACATTCGTTTCTTATTAATGTATTGTTTTGTTTCTTTAATATTTACATTCGAAATTACACAAACTATGCAACTTACCAATATAATTTAATAAATAGGATTAATAAGTAGTAATTTAATAAGTAGGATTCTTGAAAAGTTAATTAATTGTTGCGTTTACTCTTCCCTTCAAGTCACTCACACATCATACAATAACCTCAGTACTTATTTAGACATATGTTGATCTAAGCCCCTTGCAATGCATAAAAAGGTAGAAGATTGTTTTATTTATATCTACCTAAAAAATGGTGGGGGTATTTTTTTATGTTGCACGAGTGTTGAGGACTGGTTTAGAAATATTGCCTATAGACGAAATGGTAAATGTTATTTCTTACTAAATAATGCTTCTAATATAAATTATGCTTGGTATACACTTTTGTTGCATAGTTAAGCGTACATCAGCCACAGGAAAAAATAATGAAACAAGTATTTACTTTCTGATAGAGTTTCTTCAAAGACTTGTTGATGTCCAACATGATTATTAAGTTTAACAAATAATTTAATTGTACATTTCATGTTTATTTTGTCAGAATTCGTTTTTTTTTACTTCAGACTATGTAAAAACGAATGTGAGCTGAGATGATAAATTGAGGTTCCAAGTAATTTCAGCGATTTTCTTGACAAATGTAACGAATTGCTAATTTGCCTTTGTGTGAACATACTTCGAGTGTTGACGGAAGAAATTGGCACAATTCTACTTCTCCTCTCTTCTGAGCGTTGAAGTACATTAAGGTAAGATATTCGAATATCATTTAAAAACATTTCCTCTTTATGAGAAAATATATTAACTTTGTAAACGCATAACTGTATGGATTTATATTTTGCTATGACCACTTCTCGTGTTATATTTCCTGTAAAACACACGGCCATTTTTTTCTTAATGTCGACGGTTATTGAAAAAATTTATTAGTATGTGTTAATCCATTTGAGCATTTATTTTCCGTGTTAGTATTTAGATCCTAATGGGTTTATAGTGTTATGGCAAGTTGGCAAATTGTTCAAGCTTCAATACTGATAAAACTATTAAGAAGTTAAATTTAATTAAATTATCAACTTTTAATTGTATTGATATTTTCCACCGAGTATTAGCTCATAGCTAACATTAATAAATCTACTTAACTGTGTACAATTTCGGTATCTAGAGTGATAACTTTCCTCTAAACGGTATTTTAAGACTACATAAAATTGTTTGGAGTCTAAATGTAATTGTTTGATGGTTAATAGAGTGGAACGTGTAAAGTATTTGGGAGAATTTATTGGCAAAAATTTAAATGGATGACTCACATTTTAGAATTGACTGCTAAAATAAAGTACTTCTCATTGTATTGTATAAAATTAGGATAATGACAATGAAAATAGTTGTTAATGCTTTATTATTTTTATCAGTGACAACGTATGGAATCATAACTCGGGAAGGTGTCTATGGTGAAAGCATGAAATCACTCCTAAGCATATAGAACAAAATTATTAAAGTACTTAATAAAAATATGTTCGTTTGGAATAACATAGAAAATACAGTTGACATTACAAAAAGCTGTTGTAATTAATCAGTTTTCAGAGAGCTATATGACAAATCATCAATTATTCCTTCTTGAAGGAAATGATGAAGGATAATCTACAGCTGATTTATCTTTGAAAATAGATTTTTTTATATTGTACCGAATACTTTTGTTAACAATCCTTACACAAAATGCTCGTTTCTTTCTACGAGTACACTCAAACTTCAACTAGTATGTGGCTTAGGGTAGGGATCACAGAATTATGAAAACGTGTAAAGAATTCAGTTTTCCCCGTCGCACAGTTTTAACTGACTTAAACACAATGACTAAAAGAAATAAGATATGGGGCGTTCGACAGCTACGAGTGGTACCGACAACATTGTTCACTCTGTCCACATGTGCGTATTTAGATGTATCTAGTCAAAAAACAGTAAAAACTGTATGTGACGTATGAGAGAGAAGATCATCTGCGCACGTTTTTTTGATTTCCAGAATCTCTTTCCATCATTTTAACTGTAAATAGTTGAAGGATGAGTAAAAGTTGAAGAATGAATGAATAAATAAATTAATTAATTAATTAATACGTGAACAGAATTTTAATCACAAATATAAATTGGTTAATTTAATAAATAAACAACAAAATTACATAGAATGACCTTGCTATTATCCTGGCGAATAATTCATTGGCGGAGGTTTCATATTGTATGATTTCTTCTTGGATGCAGGCGCGTAGACTTCTCAGGTGTACGGGGCAAACCAGACCGTGCAACGGTCCGGGCGAGGTGTTGGTGGCGGATTATCTCTGGGATCCTCGCATAAAGAGGGCGAGACAGCACTCGTTCAGACACATGGGACTCAGACGCAGTGTCCTCACAGGCGACACGTTAGCGCTCCCTTTCGCTCACTTCGCCACCGTCGGCAGGCGAAGAGCCACACGACGGCCGCATGCGTAGTGGCAGAATTATCCGCCAGAAGTCACCATTATCGTATCGCATGCAAAAATCAAAGCGACCTGATCCTGGTCATTTCCTGGTATTTATTTACGCTTTACGTTTCTCCATATTTGCTCGCTAATTATTTTGTCCTCGCCATTAATTACGAATTTTGAACGTGGTAAACTGTGACTTGTGCTATTGTTTTTGATTATTCTTTTGGATTTCGTTTAATTGTATTTTTTAATGAGGGATAATAGCAGTTGAGCATATTCTTTCGAATTTTCCATGTCTTCGGATGAAGATTTAGTTGCCATTTTGCCCACGAAGAGAACAAAGATCGAAGACTATGTCGAAATATCCACAAGAAAATCCGAAAGAAAGATGTTACCAAAATCCAAGAATCAATAAAACGTAAAATAATGAAGGGTCAAATTCCAATATCCACGAGAAAAATCCGAAAGAAAGCAAAGTCACCAAAAACCAAGAATCAATAAATTGTAAAACAAAGCAGGGTCAAAATAAATAGAGCGGAACACAAAACAAATTTGCAGAAACCTGTCGGAAACGTAAATGGCGCGTCGTCGAAGTTCGGAGTTAGTGGGAACTCGGGGTCCGAAGTACGCATGCGCGAATTTCCAGTTTGAGGGAGAGTGCACGAACTTATTCGGACTGTTTCTGACTGGTTTCAAACTAATCAGCAACCCTGCTGGAATGCCCAACTCACAATCACAATCACTGACTGCTGCTGCTGATGCTGGAACGGCTAACACTCGACTGCGCATGCGCGGACTAGTGCGAGAGTGTTTCGGACTGCTGCTGGAACAGAATCTAATTGAACCGTTTTGTGCTTTCACATCCACCTATGTTATGTTACCGACGCGGCAGTCCTCTATCGGCGAAGCTACTGCGAGTCAACTTTGGCCCTAGCGGACATCACGGTCTCGGCGATGATGACTCGCTCGATCACGCGCAGATTTTGCAGCTACATCTGACCATCAGCTCCCTCTTGAAGTTTCCACCAGAAGGCCCCCCTCTCGGGCTCGCGCTCGCGTATTTACCGGCGCTACGACCCCCCCCCCCCCCCGCGACAGACGGTATTGTCAAACCATGCGTTCCGCGGGAATGATTCTCTACCAATGAAATTCAAACGCCGGCAGTTGGCTGAGCGCCGTTGTTTCCCTCGTTTGTCGGAATCATCGAAAAGTCATGTTGGGGCTCCGGCGAGGCTTTTGTTCCAACGCCGCCGTGCGAATCGTCCGGGCGTTCTTACCGGTCGGATGCGTCCTGGGACAGCATTTTTCGCTACAATATCAAACTTATTTTATCGACAACTGTATTATAACCATATATTCTATATTATAACTATATATTCAAAGCATTAATAAACAAACAAAAATATTGGTTAAAAATACAATAAATGATTTAGTTAATAACTATGTATTTGTTCCGATCTTAAATGACATTTTTTTTCCAGAATATTTCACAATGAATAATGGTGAAATGGCGTCGGGAAAGAACCTGAAGAATTCGCTGAATAATACAAATCGCTCAACAATGGCAAGAAAATTGCCGCCTTCGCCGGTGCAGTATTTATCTGCCCAAGAACCGCCATTTAAACGAGGTTAATTACTTTCCAACAATATCCACTATCAAACTACTCGGAATATCTCCAAATGACTCAAAACAAAGATTTTTTTACATTCTCATATTATTATTATTATTATTATTATTATTATTATTATTATAGTTTTGTACTGGTATTTTTACAGAAAAACACATTTTCGGGGTCCTCGAAAACTTAGTTGATTTTTTTCAAAAACGTCTCTGGGTATGCCAGTTACCCTGTCTGCGACCAACACTTGCGCATAAAGCGTTAACAGAATTATCTTCAAAACTGACATTCTCCAAGGCCAAGGCCAAACTCAATGCCCTGTAAATTTTAAATGTATCTTTTGGGAGGTACTTCACAATAAAAAGCCCATAGATATCTTCAACATTTCCTCAAAAATGCCTCAAAAATTTATTCTTCAAATTTCGTGCACGAATAGAGAACAATGTTCTTATAAAACAATTCAATTTTCTTTAATTCTTTTAATGTTCGTAAATTACAAAAGCTCAACTTTTTGGACCTGTTCTATTTCTTTATAATTGAAGCTACATCTTTATTTTTTATTGAATCTTGTTATCAATATTGACCCTTTTAATAATTTTTTTGTATACCAGATTATAAAAGATCTTTTCTGTTGCAAGAAATCTTTAATAATAGGCCATTTTACTGCACAAATGATGACGTACAGTAAAACCTAAGACGAAACCAGGAGCTTCCTTCAAACAATGTTCGTCTTGGCAGGTTTCTGTCTTATAGACGGTTGCCCACCATATACTTTAAGAATAATACTTTTTTGGAAATTTTAGTGGAAGTACCAGAATGTTTGAAGGTTGGTACTGGTATATTCATTTAATCATCGGGAAACCCTGCAACAAAGTATGTGCTTTCCCAGCGCCACTAGTTACTAAATGAAATGATTAATGAGTATTAAACGTAATGTGCAGCAACCATCTAGCATATGTGTTCCTTTACAAAAAAACTTTATTATAATTATAAGAGATGTTTTACTTTTTTAAGTTAAGGTGGATACCAGGATTTCTTGCCTTGGTCCACAATATACACGCACACCTACAATACACATGTACAGATCTTAAAAAACAAAACATATTCCGTAGATTTTCAGAAAGAAACTTAACTGTGTTCATGATGAACAGTGAATGTATTATTAAAGAATGTGCATAGTTTCATTTGATTGTGTTGGAGAATAAATACTATTGATGAAACAGTATTTTGGGAAGTTTTCGTGTAGTAGATGTGTAGTACTCCTTATTGTAACTTTCTACAATCTTCCTCTTGTGGAATGGAATAGCAAGGGTCCATATAGTGTATTTATATTATTTAATTGTTTTTATGACTGCCAGATTCATGTGTGACATACTTACACTGTGTGTATGAGAATAATTGAATGATAATGATCGAAATTGTAAGGTGTTACGTATCTTACATGGCATTTTCATCTAGATATGGAGGCTGCACGAAATGGTTTTTCAGAGGAGTTTCCACTGTTATGTGCTCTGTTTGGTGCTTCTATCATACCCCAAGTGATGATTGCTGATCCTCAATCAAAAAAACTTGTACCTCTACCACCCAAATCAGGAAAGGAAATACCAATGGAAAAGGTAACGATTCAAGTGTTTGATTTTGTGCTATAGATAATCCTGAAGCAACTCTTACCCGAACTCCAGGAACATGAAATGTTTTATATGTGAAAAAATATTTAAACAAAATTTATGAATTAAATCAAAACGTCTTTCACATGTTGCCATATTTTCTTCTTTTGCACTTGACGGTTTCTCACGAACCATCAGTATAGGAGTTCTCAAAGAAGTTGGTATCGAACACCTGGGGGTGAATGATTATTTTAAATGGAGCTCATGGTGATCAAGGGGTCGAGAGCCGAGTATGCACCAGCGATAGATCATAATCTAGAAGACCTCTTTATTTTCAAAATGGACTTTTAAAGTGATAGCCCTTTGTGTATTTATTATTGATTCTTTATGTTTTCATCTAATAATTAACTATAAATTTACTCCTCTTTGAAATTTAATATCAATCATGCGAAACCCGAACTTCAGTGTAATTAGATTCTGTGATTTTTTACTTTCTAGGATACATACGTTTATATGGAGTGATATACGTAGTATAGGGGAAGTTATGTAATACTGCAGAAAATCGGTTTCGAGATTTCAACGGAAATACACGTTTTGGGACCCCCTGATACCGAAAGAGTATTATTTGTTAAACGTCCGTCCGTCAGTCTGTGAACATTACTAGCTTCTAAACCATACGTACGATTTTTTCCAAAATGGATATTACCCGGTATACCTGGCTCCACTCGAGACCCCGCGATTTTGAAAAACTTTCTTCAAAATTTGGAGGTATTTTACATAAACCCCCGAACATTTTCAAAATTTTCTCTAAAACGGTTACAATTTTTTTCTTTATATTTATTGTAAGAGGTGGTTTGTAAAAGTGACAATAGGCCCTACTTTCATGGTTATCTCGGAATTTTCGAAAATATCAAAAGTTTGATTTTTTGCGCCTTCCTACAAAATTAAAGATGGAGATGTTTCTATCAAACATAATTTGTTTTCCATTGTCAGTTCTTTCATGAAGGTCATTTACATTTTTTGAATATTTTTAGCACTTTTCGCACAATATTGCGTGCAATATGAGCTATTAAAAAAAGTAACGAAAACGGCTTCGATCTTTTTTAAATTTATGGAATTGATAGTGCTAAATATACTCTATTATATGACATAAACGCCATGTTGCTCTATTATTTTGTTTTTCAAAATTTACAAAAATGTAAGTTCTTTGTCTTGTCTCTCATGTTGTTAATATTTATATCAGTGGCAAGTAGTTCACATTATTATATTTTTGAGTGCATGTGCTTTAAATAATGTCACATGAAATTTCTCGAGAACTCAACCGTTTTCTGTGAATACTAGATCAAAATTCCGCATTTTCTGAAACACTCAAACGCAATTTTCTTAAAAACGGCTCCAAATTGTTATTTCAAACTTTTCGAACAGATAGTGCAATTTGCACTGTTTTATATTGTAACGTTTCTCCGTGGTGAATTAAAACCAACACACGTAATATTTAAACAAAAACGTTTATTTGTGAACAATTATACACTAAAATCTACTTGGTCTATTTACAGATATATTACACTTAACTATTTTTCTTTACACACGACTCCGTTCTCTTGATTATTTATTTACACAGTTCACTTCTTACACACTATTTATTTACACTGTTCTCTTCTTCTACAGTATCAGCCAGTCCGATGCACAGTCCACGGTCCACTGCACTTGACCCCAATTCCCTGCACAGACCACAATTCCCCTGCGCAGACCACAATTCCTTGCGCAGACCACACTTCACTGCGCACACCAGGGTCCACTGCACTGCTGTTTACCGCGATGCCCACTTCACAGCTTAGCTTCCACTGCAGACTTCAAACTGCTGACTGCTGTTTCCCCACTGCACCACTGTTTACCGCGATGCACACTTTTCAACACAGCTTCCACTTCGGACACACTGACGGACTGACTTCTTATTCCCTGATTGCTACTTCTCACTGCTCACTGTCTTCTACTCACTACTGACTCGCGGCCGCCGGCAGCGGCGCATTTATACCTGCCCGGCGCTCATCTACAGGCACCCGGCACGTTCTCGGCGTTTCCCCGCGGCTCGCGAATTGTCCGGAACCGTCTAGTTCGGGGGGAAGGGAAAGGGCGCCGGCCGATGACGCAATCCACGCGCAGCGAATTCGGCAGGTGATGAAATATTCGTAACAATATGACGTAAAGTTTATTTGGGGATACTTTTTGTTTTTTTTTCAAAAATTTCAAGAAGGTAATTTTTTTCAAATACCTCATACACCATTATTATGCACATTTCCTGCAATTTGTACACACTATTGTATTTGTGAGTTAATGTGCTTCAAATTCGTTCAAATTGTTTTTTGAAAACTCGAAACTTTTTTGTGAAAAAGAGCTTCAAATTTAGAATTTGCAGTAGCGCTTGAACGCCATTATCTTAAAAAGGGCTCCATTATTTTTTTAAATTGCCCTTTTGGACGAGGTTTTGCGTTTTTTAATATTCTTAAAATAATATTTCCATTCTACTATTAGAAAACAGAAATATTAAAAAAAAATTAAAAAAAATATTCTTTGGGCGGCGATAGATGGCAGCTGGTAAGAGTGTGGCAAATCCGAATATCTATCATAGACCAAAGGAAATAGAAAACTAATGCCGGAAAGTATGTGGCATTCTATATTACCACTAGTTGTTTCTGAAAATTTGTTTTAAAATGTAAGTTTAAACTGTGTTCACAGACTACAGACAGACGAACGGACAGACGTTTTGAAAAAACACTTTTTTAGTATCAGGGGATCTCAAACAATAATTTTCCGTTGAAATCACGAAATCGATTTTCCGCAGCATTACATAACTTTCCCTATACAAAGTATTTTACCCCGTGTATAGGTATGTATACGGGAAAGTAAAAAAAATAGTACAAAACATTATATCGCCCCGATCAACTCTAGACGAATTCCGGAGTGTACTACCTTATAGATAAAAACGTACCGGGGTCTGCAAGACAAACCATTCTTTCAAAAGGCATTTATAAAAGAAAAAGATTGGGAATCCTTTCTTTAGAACAATTTTTTTGCTATCATTTATTTCAGAGTTATCTGATTTTATTGATTGATAATTCCCGTAAGTTCTATTGATTGATGCGTCCCGTAAGTATACTGCATGTTTTTACTCGAGAGGTGGCGGTGATCTCTCGCTGGATGCTGACATCCGGCGACCACCTACTGTCGGCTAGCGGGGTTTTCCTCCCCCAGGTTTCTCTTACCAGAGTAACACCACCCCAACCGGGCGTTGCCGGCCTCCCGGAATGTGCGGTTGTATAGTACATGTGTGTGTAAGTAAGGAGTATGATAGAACAAAGAATAGGAAGGAAAGATCGCGCGCGGTCCGTGGCCTGTTTGTTAGGGAACTGCTCCGGCATTCGCCTGGTATCGATCGATGAACCCATGTAAAACTGAGTAACCGGCTGCAAGAATTCTCCTCCAGACAGCGACAGAACTCGATGTAGCTATGTAGCTTGCAAAAATCCTGCCACCCTCGGGTCCCAAACCAACGACTTCCCGGTCAAAGACTCTGCTGTGACGTCAGTTTATGCCCTGAGTCACCTCTCTTGGTCAGAGTTATCTGCTTTTCATTTTATTTGTCTTGTCAACTTTTTTAACTTTATGCGTTTTTATTAAAAATAAACTTGACATTTAAACGTAATTCGGTTTTAGATTCTTGGATAAAAGTCTGCTTTCAGAAAATAATTTTTAAGGAACATTACTACCTCATCACTTTTAACTATATTTTTCTTAAAATGTGTTAAATTCCTGATCCATTTAATACTTTCTTATTAAAAAAAATAAAACTGTTGAATAAAGAAGAAATTGCAATTCTTTTCTCCGTCTCTACAATGTTTTCAGTGCTTACCTTTTTGTGATACAATTGTTGGATTGTTGCACTCCTTTAAAAAACATTTACTAACATGAAACAAATTGAGCACTGTATTGGAGGTTTTTGTAAACAAAAACATCAAGAATTATATTCGATATTTTTAGTACTTCATTCATTACTTCTCATTTTTCTTAACCATGAGGAATAGCATCGGCTTAGATGGTTCTGAGAATCAGTGCCCAGGACCGGGAGGTTTTAGAGTTTGAGTCCCGACAGCAGTGGAATTTTCGACACTAGTTAGATAGCTAGGTAGAATTCAGCTGCTGTGTGGAGAAATCTAATGACCGGCTGCTCTAATTGGTATTTTTCCGTGGTTTCCCCGATCAACTCTAGGCGAATGCCGGAGTAGAACCATAACAAACGGGCCACCGACCGCACGCGATGTTTCCTTCCTCCTACTTCACCTGTCCTCACCCCTTACACACACTTAAACTTGTGTAGGTCGTCACCGGATGTCATCAATCAGCGGAGGAATATTAACGCCACCTTTCGAGGAAACTACGTACACTACACTACCGAGAATAACGACCTTAACTGTTGATGCTCCCAAAATCACTCATCAATTAATCGGTAAGGAATAGTAAAACGAACATAGGCACTACGTCTATACTCAGGGAAATACTGAAGTAAATGATTGATGTTTTCTATTCGCTTTCTAAAACGTCTAATCAAATTTTAATGGAAAAAGGCTCCATTATCTGTGAAATCATGAAGTATTAAATTTTCCTTAAAGAGAACTCAGAAAACTTAGACAAAGTATAGATAGTTTTGCAAATTGTGTGCATGCTCATCTTTTTTAAGTAAACTCGTAATTGTTTACAGATCACGCCCCTTCAAACGAATCGTGAAACAGATAGCGAAAAATCTCTCCCTGGATCTTTAACCACAGAGGCACACGCTGCTTCCCACATCGAACCCTACAACAAGAATGAAAAGTAACGTCTTTTCATCAATGAGCAATTTAAATGAAATGGAATAGAACAGCAGCTTAACGGATCACGACAAATCTATATATCTGGGTCAGCGACATCCTAGGGTCAAAATCTTTTCAATGCTTTTGGCCTGCAAGAGTCATTCTTCCTACCTTCATCGGCCAAATTCCCATTTCATTTATTTTTAATAAAAAAATAAGCATATTCATGATGCTAATTTGTTATCGTTTTAAGTAAACTGAAATATCTAGATTAGATATTAATATTGCCTCACAATATTAATAAACTAATTATTTTGTACGAATTTTAAAATTAAATAAAACCGATTAGTAGGAAAGTGTAAATCTTAAGGTCTTTCCCAAATGACCAATACTCATATTTGCTATAGCAGAGTATATCATCAAGTTAAATATGTTTTTTAATCACTGCTGCTATTTTCTGCCTAAAACTAAACCTTGCAAATATAATATCGTGAATGTTGTAGTAATCAATCGTATAATACGTATACGGGTTTATTGTGACTAACTAATAATTAAAATGCAATGATCGCATGTAGCTCTCAAAATAAAATCTCCTCTGATGCTTATTCTCACTTAGTCTCCTGGCACAAATCTGAATGTAACTTCAGTATTAGGTCAAGAAGTGAAGCTCTGTTACGCGTCTATTATATATTTTCGAAGATAAGCTTCGTAATTACAACAGTTACGCCTAATAACTATGAAAAATATTATTTTAAGTATTTAATGTTTAAATTTACATAAAAAGTAGATAATTAATACAGTGTGTATTCATTGATAGATTTCCTATAAGTGCACCATTCGTCGAGGTGGCTTTTGATGATCCAGAAACACAAGAAGGTCTAAATAAATTCGTGATGAAAGGTGGGTTTCCACATCAAATAATCGGCATATTAGCCTTATTTTTCTGATCTTTTTGTATTTTTCAAGGATATCCTGTGGACAAAGCATTTATTAAAGCATTGGGAACAATTTTAAAGTGGTACGAAGGCATACAAGTTTTGGTCTTAAAAGATTGTAATATGACAGCTGAACTAGTGGAACTTTTGGTGCAGTATTTGGCCGATAGTCAAGTGGTTGTGGACCTCACGTTAGATGGAAACCCAGTCCATCAACAGAACTATAGTTCCCTTCTGCATGCCAAAACCGGGTGAGTTCTGCGTATAAATTACGAATTATAATTAACGGCCTCGACGCATTTATCTCTGCCCTCAACATTATTCACGATACGTATATGTGGAGGATAACTGAAATAACTTTCAGAAATTTGCACTCGCTAACAAGGATAGCGTCAAGAATTTCGAACAGAATATCGTACGTGGAGCGTCCTCGGTGGTTCGTTGGTTAGGGTTCTCGATTTCCACGGTCCAACCCCTGGTTCGATTCCCTGTCGGGGCAAACATTAATTGTGCGCTTTCCGTGCAATGTCCCAGGATCTGTGGCTGTGTGACGAGATGAAAGCTCTTTACTCAGGTTGAGAATAGCAGAATACAGCGTGTGGATGGCTATGTGCTTGTAGGTCTTAGTTCGTAAAGGGCTGTTGTGCCAAAGTACATTCATACATGCTGCTTGGAGAGTCGAGAGAGATAGAGAACTTTGGCTTGGTCTCTGCCCAGGCAAAACCTCGTATAAATGCCTGACACCACATGCTTCTCATTCGAGTTAAACTATAGATCGTAATCAATAGGTTTGCGAATGTTTTCGGAAAATTAGAAAACATGAATGGTGGGTAATCTAAGTGATGCGTTTGTTCCACATTTTGCGTTTACGGATTATGAGAAATATAGTTTTCTCATCTAGAGATTCCCAGCTTCTCTTATTTCGTTTCATTTTCTAAAGCCGATCTTTTTCGTCTATATTTTAATGTTTGTTCATTTTCTATTCCATTCTCTCACTTCTCAGTTGATGATAATCGAGTTTCTCATTTTTATCAAACTCGATAACGAAGATTCCACGGATCATTTCCGTGGCTGTCTCAGTACTCTTTCTCTTTGTGTCCATAATATGTAAGTATCCTTTTCTCTAGGTTATGTGCAACATATCATTACACAGAATTCCGACTATGTCCGGACCTTGTTTGTTTTCCATCATTTTTGGGGTATCTTTTAATCAGCACAATCTTAATATCCGTATGGTTGAACTTTCTTTATATATTTTTTTCGTTGTCGTTCTCTCTTTCTCTCTTTATACTACTATACTTTCGGTGCCTGTCTGCACTGGCACAACAGCCTCTGACTGGACCAAGACCTATCATCGACATCCCGGCCTTGTGGCTATGGGTACGTACGGCATCCTTAAGCCATAATCTGGTCTTCTCAAATTGAACAGTGAACTTTCTCATCGTCACACAACAGGAGATACCTAAGGAAAGCGCACATCATAATCTGCCCCGACGGATTCGATCCCAGGATTGCGTCGGGGAAGAAGAGCACACTGACCATTGAAGTACCCCTTGGGGCATGCTCTCGGTGTAGAAGTGTCTTTTATTTCACAATATTTAATTCCCTGTTCGTGTACTTGTTTTATTAATTGAATTGTACTAAGAATCGCGTCTTCAGTTTTACAATCAGGAGTACCGGACAATTAAACGTATTTAAAACTCCTCTACCATTTAATTTCAGCTTTCTCAATAATTGCAAACGTTTTTCCTCGTGTATACACATGAATTATATATTATTAAAATATTAATTTCAGTCATAATTCAAGACATTTTTTTGCTTCTCGCCTTAAGAAAGCATTGTAATAGTGCAGTAGAAATTGGCGATTGTTCGACATAAATACTCTTATTGTCACGCCATTGTACCGAAGAGGTGGATAAATCTTATTCCTATATGGACTAACTTTTTCTAATGAGTTGCGATGTCAGAATCCACGTTTTGTCGATCCTTGACACGGAAAAATCGATTGACTACAAAATGTGCCAAGGGAAGATTTTCGTCATATTTTTATATTCTTTCATAGATCTGACTGGTGCAACGGCCCCTTAAATTTGAATTTGATATTTTTATTTTTCGCAGTACTTAACATTATGACACATTTTCAAAATTTTCTGAAAAATTGGGTCCAATTTTTACTTTCTCGTAGGGAGCAAGTTGTGTAATGCTGCTGGGAAAAGCAACGAATTTCGGCAGATAAACTTACCGGCTTATTGCCGGGCCCTGATAACGAAGAAGTGGATACATCCAGTTGCAAAATTGAGAAAAAATCCTCTAACACGAGGTGTAGCAAGAATCCATGTTTTGTGGGTTCTTGATAACGAAAAATTGATTGTCTGCGTCTGTTCGCCTATGAACAATGCCGGCGGCTAAAGTTTTCAGCCGATTTTCTCCAAAATTCCCCTACCGGTCTGGCTGATGTTGCAACTCATTGAATTTCAAACCAAGAATACAATTTTTGAGGGGCCTTTACATGATACCCCTGGAACATTTTAAAAAAATGGCTCCAAAGATTTTGATTAAAATTTTGTTATTGGATAGTATGATGGACATTTAAAAGAATGGTGTAGATCCAATGTTCATTGAAAACTCTGATTTTTCCAAAATTGCAAAAGTTCAAAATCTTTCCAATCTTTCAAAAAGTTCACGATCACTTTTCACCAATATCCTATCACCTTATATCCATTCAACAATAATAATAATAATAACAACTCTGGGTAACGCTAAGTGAGCAACAATGATTCGCCCCCTGCGCGCTTGACCATTGTGGGCATGCGGATCCCTACAAGATGACGGGAAAGCCTGCACGTCTACTATACTGGTCGGCGCGTCACCGAATGGCTAACATGCCAAAGGTGGGCGTTGGCTAACAACATATTTCAATTTTGGTGGGTACTTTATATGATGCTCTTAAGATATTTTAAATTTATTTTTAGAACAATGGCGCCAATGATTTTAATTAAATTTTGTTGGTAGTTAGTCTAAAGGACGTTGAAGAGAATGTCGCAGATCTCATGGTGGTTGAATACTGATTTTTCGAAAATTGAAAGAATTAAATTTTTGTTCGTCGTCTTCCTACAACAAAAATATTAAAGATAGAGATTTTTCCCTCAATAAAATCTGCTCTTTAAAGATAGATTTACAATGTGTTCATCAAAAATAGATTTTCAAACAAGATCATGCTCAATTTGTCGAAACTATGAGTATTTTAGGAGCAATTGGACGCCGAAGTTAGTAGCTCACTATGAAAAGTGACTCGTTTCTTACATTGAAGTATTTGTTATACATCTACAAATTAAAAATACCTATTTGACATAAACATGAAATAAAGATTGTTAGCCTTCAGTCGCCTGGACCCAATTTACGCATTTGCATGCTACGTAAGTGAAAATTTGTAGAATATTTCATATTTCGTTTTGTAATTATTTATGACATATTTCTGTTATTTAATTTTAAATTGCGTCCTTTATTTTCTTAAATGTGAAAACGAATAGATGAGCTGTCATTGTTGGTAGTTGTTACCCATTGTCGAAACGCCGCACAGATAACATGATAATTACGGCTGTTTTTATTTCACGGAAATAAAAACGAATACTTTTATATATTTGTAGAATATTGCAATACCATAATGTTTAATAATTACTATTATATATTTTTCGATCTATTTGTTTCCAACGCCATGGGTATCGTATAAATTATTAACTTTTTAATATTTTACTTTCTTGCATTCTACTTATTTTTCGCAAAATGTTCTACGATTTCAAATGAGTTTTACAACAATAATTCGGAGAGAAATTGTAGTATAAACAGTATTACATAACCATTACTAATGGCGCTAAAATACATACTACTAGTTTGTGTAATTTGACGTCAAACAGTCGCCCGCTTATAATTTCCTGCGCTTAATGAATGTAATTCCAGGCAGTTGGATGCTACGTATGAGAGAATTCATATATTATTGCATATTTCTCTTTTCGTTTCTTACATTCGCGGTTTTGTTATACGTTTACAAAATTAATATTTTAGAAATCATTTAAAACGTATTTGATAATCCATATTTTTGGCCGTGTTGCGAGAAATGTAATTGCATTTTCAATTTTTAACTGTTTTTAACGTAAATAAATAAATAAACAATATATTGATGTATTTTCTTTCAATCACTCCACAAACTTTAAATGAAATTAGTCCAATTAGGTTTTATTCTTTAAAAATACGATTTAAATCTAATATGAAAGAAAAATTGCTAGCCTTTAGGGAATATCACACTGGAATGCAACAATGGCAGCTGAAGTTGTGCGAATTATCATCTTGGGACATGATTTAGCTCAATAAAAAAGCTACAATTGTCAAAATTGTGTTGATATTTGCTTGAAAATATTTATTTTTTGCAACGAATGTTCTACAGTTTATGAGGTTTACAGAAAATGATGTCTGAGGTGTGTTACTTCAGAGAGAAATTGTGGTATAAATAGTTCTACATAACCATTACTAAGGGCGAGAAAGTGCGGGCTATTTTAGCACTTCTTGTTTTCTTTAATTTTTCCCCTCTGATACAGCAAAAGTTTCAAGCAATAACAATTTCACACAAGCTTTCCTTGATTTCATCTAAAGAGCTTCCATTTTTTAATACCATAATCATCCATCAAAACCTGTTAAAGTAAAGTGTATTTGTTAGTTTGTCAATTCTACTTCCTTTTGCTAAATCTATTTCCTTTCATAAAAGTATTAAATAAATTTTCTCTGGTCTGTATTCTAATTCCTTTAATACTCGCATAGCACTATGAAACAACATAATTGTTGTCGCACTGTGCGTTACAAATACTTTCTAGCTTATGTGATGTATGTAATTCAACATTAAAGCAACGTCTCACTGTATGTGGTGATCATGTTGCCAATTGAATGGACCGTTTTATTCTACGCAGAGGCTTTGAAACATTAAGATGAAGTAAATAAAGTCTAATCGTTTAATCCATAGTGATCGCCACCAACGACAAGAATTCTGAGAATTTCAGTGTCGCTGTCGTATCGTCGCGTTCTCATTTTGTGAACTGCAATCGTTAATTTTGAAATTTCAATTTTTTTTTGTAATTTTCGAAAAGAAAGCATGGTGAAAATGGCACTAACACCAGTTCCTTTACCCCTCTTCCCAACATATGAGCAAGAAAATAAATAAAACAGTTTGGCGATTTTGAAAAAATAATTGTTTAAAAATTGCCAAAGTTTCACGCAAAATTACTCATACTTGCGAAAAATTGTATATGACATTGCCACAACTTCTGTTCCCCAATCCTTTTTCCTTAAGCACATGTATATGACACTTCTTCAAAGATTCTGTAATGAAATCTTTGTTAAGAATATACCATTTTAATTTGGCCCACATTAAAATTATTTAATGTATAAAAAGGTGTAAATCGTAGAAGATCATTCAGCTTGAACATTTAATGCGTGTCTAATGGTCGAATGTGTTGGGTTGGTTGGTACGGTGGCTCACGATATGCCTATGGCACCTCCGGCATCAAACCAACCCCCAACGAGTTCTACCTACTTATATTTAATTGTAGGAAGAGTATCAGAATTTCATTTGTCATGAATTTATTTTTTACTCAATGTCGTAATAATTTAAGTACATAAGTCATTCAAGACATACGACAAATCATCGTGCTCTTTGCAATGCATTTTATATGACGTTCCATCATTAAAACCTTTCGGCAAAGTTTCGTGACATCCCGTAATACTTTGCATCTTTTTAAGGTTGCGACGCTTGTCTTTGGCCAATTGTAAAATTAACGACCTGGGAGCGGAAAAGTTAGCGAAGGAAATAGCTTACAGACCACCACCATGGAAAGATACTCTCGTTACCCTAGATCTTCGAGGGAATGAGATTGGTGACAAAGGAATGGAGAGTATTGCAAATGTAAGAAAGGAATAATGATAGTGGTAAAACTGAACAAGACTATTAACTATTTCATTTCAAACTATTTCATCACCCAGAAATATCAAATATACGGCTTGTTATGTATGTTAACAAGTGTAAAGTGAATGCAATGCCAATCGGCGCCAGAAAGCCCTTTTGAAATATCATATTTATTTTCCTCGTTTCTCTAATTGTGTTCCCCATTGGCGCATTACATTAGACTTTGCAACCTAGATGTAAGTAAATGATTTTATTTCATGACAATCCATTCAAACTTTCATTTTACAAATTGCGCAGGTATATATTTAATTTTATATTCATGCATACATATTAACTGACATTGCTATTGACATTTTCTCGTATCGATATAACTGTTGCCAAGACCCTTTTAATTTGAAACTGATCTTTTAAAAAGAGTTATGAAAAAAATTAAAAATTTCGACATTTTTTTACGTTTTATTGAAATATTAATGTGTATATATATATATATATATATATATATATATATATATATATATATATATATATATATATATATATATATACAGAGAGAGAGAGGGAGAGAGATAAACATATAGAACATGCTTTTATGCATATATCATGTATTTTGAAGGCCAGAAATATAGAAGGTTGTGGTTTGATCTTTATTTGTCAGAAAGTTTTATTTCAGAAGTCTGTTATGGTTGTATTACTTCCTCGCATACTACTAATGACGCAGAAAAGAGAAAGTATTGTAATGATGTGGCAAAAACTGGAATTTCGACGTAAAATCTTGTATTTTGAATTCTTGAAACCGAAAAAGCGGATAATTCTTGCTTCTTTACAATGTATAGAAGTTATATCATATTATTGTTAGAGTAAATTATTTCTAATAATTTATATAGTCAGAATACACGTTTTGTCGATCCTTGATATCGAAAATGTTCCTTACGGAAAACTTCTTGTAAATCCATCTGACTTTGCTGGCAGAATTTTTACCAAAATTGATATTCCGCGATTGATCTGTCTGATGTCGTGGAACGTCGTGTATCGTTGAACTCGGCAATGATTATTTTGATTTTTGAGGGGACTTTACATGAAGACTCAAATTTTCCAATTTTTCTAAAAAATTACTCTAATGCAGAAAATATTTGACACTAGTTAGAGACAAATATTGCCACACTGATTTCATACGGGCAATCGTTTAGAATGAATGGTCTCTGCTTTCAAAAAATTTCTCCATTCGATGACCTACTCCTCTGAAATTTAATACATGGCAAATTTTAAATACAGATTTGAGTTAACATGAGAATTTTGAACGCTTGGGACAAATGTTTAAATATAACGAGTCGTAATTTAATGATTTTTTGTTAATAATTTTTTCAAAGAATGGAAATATCTTATTTCTTCACAAATTGTTTAGAAACAAAAAGCGTCGAAATCCTGGTACTTTTTCTGAGTATATGTGCATTATTAGGGGATTTAGAGATATGTAATAAAAGCTATTTGTTGGCAAAATATTCACCGCAAATTGTGTTCTTACTTTCCCGTTAACAGGCGTATAAACGGAATAACACACGTAGTATAGGGAAAGTTATGTAATGCTGCGGAAACTCAAAAAAGTGTTGTTTTTTTTTCAAACTTCCGTCTGTCTGATCTTCTGTTCGTCCGTCTGTGAACACTATTAGCGCCTAAACTACACGTGAGATTTTTTTCCAAACTGAAGAAACTTTGTCCATCTGTATCGAATGAAAACCTCGAGATTTTGAAAAAAATTCTTCAAAATTTGGCGGTACTTATCATGAAGCGCTCCGGATATTTTCAAATTTTTTTCAAAACGGATACAAATGTTTTCTTTAAATTGTTCCTAAGAAAAGTTTAACATACACATAAATGTAGCATAGGTCCGATTTTCATGGTTTACTCTAAATTGTCGAAAATTTCAAAAATATATTTTTTTGGTGTCTTCCTTCAACTACAAAATTAAAGATAGATAGTTTTCCTCCAAATAATATTTGTTCTAATTAGTGATTTCTTTCATTAAGGTCTTATATTTTTTTGAAATTTTAGTTGTTCTCGCGCAATATTGCATGCAATATTTGCAATTTTTAAACAAAATACAAAAACAAGCTTTTCAAAACAGCTCCAAATTTTTTCTTTACACTTTTGATAAGGATAGTGCTAAATATACTCTATAAGATAACATTTTTTATTACACAAATGTAATTTGTCTTGTGTCTCCGGGTGTTAATATTTATATTAGTGGCAATATGTTCCCATTATTTTATTTCTAGTTCATGTGCTTTAAATAATGTCATATAAAGTTTGTCAAAAACTCAATTGTTTTCTGTGAAAACTAGCTCTAAATTCTGCATTTTTAGAAACGTTCAAACACCATTTTCTCTAACATGGTTACAAATTGTTTTTCAAATTTTTCGAACGGATTGTGCTAATTGCACTCTTTAAATTGATGTAAATTTCATTTCGGTGAGTTTTGTTTTGTTTTTCAAAAATTACACAAATGAAAATTTTTTAATCTCTTACACTATTATTATGCACATTTCCAGCTTTTTGTAAACACTATTGTATTTATGAGTGAAATTACTTAGAATGACTTCAAAACACGTTTCTCGAACACTCAAAACTTTTCTGTGAAAAACAGCTTCAAATTTTGAATTTACAGTAGTATTTAAACACCATTTGTTTAAAACGGCTCCATTTTTAAAAAAAATTGCCAATCTTAAAATAATAATTTTGCTCTACAATTAGGAAACTAAAAAATTAAGAAAATATCCAAAAAAATGTATTTTGGACGTCGATAGTTGGCAGCTGGCAAGTGTATGTGCCAAGTTCGAGTAGCTTGCCGAAACCAAAGGAAATAGAAAACTAATACGGGTAAGTTTCTGCCATTTTGTAGCACCACTAGTTTCGCATGTTATGGACGGCAAATCGTTGGCAAATTCTGCACTATTGAATTTTGAATTTATATGAAATGATTTAACTAATTACCCGGACGTGAATATCAATTTTCGGAAGAAAACACAGACAGACGGACGTTTTGTCATATACTATTTTTCAGTATCAAGAATCAGATTAAGAAGTCAGTATTCACAGTAAGTGTATTTTTAATAAGCAACGTGTTACAGGAAGTAATTTGCCACGTATAGAATCAAGATACTCTTTGTGATCAAAAGTATCCGGACGCAGGGCTGAAAATGACTAACCAGTTCGTGACGTCATCCATCGGTAATAGGGAGATGATCCACCCCTAGCCTTGGTAACAGCTTTCACTCTCGCAGGCATGCAATTAATCAAGTGCTGGAAGGTTTCTTGGGGAATAGCAGCCCATTCTTCATGAAGTGTTGCACTGAGAAGAGGTATCGATGTAGATCGGTGAGGCCTGGCACGAAGTTGGCGTTCCAAAAAAACCCAAAGGTGTTCGATAGCATTCAAGTCAGGACTCTGTGCAGGCCGGTCCATTATAGCGATTTTATTGTCGTGTAACTACTCCGCCACAGGTCGTGCAGAATGAACAGGTGCTCGATCGTGTTGAAAGATGCAATCGCCATCCCCGAATTGCTCTTTAACACTAGGGTGCAAGGTGTTTAAAATATCAATGTAGGCCTGTGCCGTGATAGTGCCACACAAAACAATAAGGGTGCAAGCCCCTCCATAAAAAGCACGACCACACGATAACACCATTTTGGACGCATCGGGATACTTTTGATTCTGTTTAAAATCTTAATTTTGAAGCTAAAAATTTATTTTTTAATGCAATCTATCCCTCAATTTTAGATCTTTCAATTAATTTAAATATACTTTTTAGAAAATATTAATAGTTTGTATAATTTTGAGTAATATTGTTTGCATTTTTCGAATGAAGGATTGATGTGATAATAATACAGAATGTGCTGTAGGTATTCACTAACCATTACTAATAATTCGAGAAAATTTGTGTGATTCAGTCGCAGCACCATTGGTTTCATGTTTTAATTAAGGTAGATGAGTGATCGGCAAGGTTAATCTTCGGAAGGGAATATATTTTAAATTGCATGTAACGTTTATGGAGCATACTTTACAAATTCAACAAGAGACAAATTGGTGAGTTTAAGTGTATGATAGTTAATAAGTATATCATGTTTATTTGTGATTTAATTGTGTTCAGGCATTGCGAACAAATCGCACCATCCGTGAAATCATAGTTCCAAGGAACGCTATTAGAGATGCCGGAGCAGTGGCCCTCGCTACAGCGTTACAAAAGTTTCCTCTTCGTCCTGAAGATTTAGCGAACAGAGAGAAAGAAAGCCATATGAGCAATTCTAAGGTAGGATTATGGCATCATGTGCTGCACCTGTAAACGCTTTATTATAAACCCTTATAATGGGGAATTTAAATTGCCCCATTTTCATCTATACGTCACTATTTTGTATTCCTCTATCACTTTGAATGAGATTTTATCAAAAAGCTTAGATAGGCGGACATTATTTGTAATATTAGTTTTAACGTTGTAGGTGATTGTTTTTAATTCCATTTGTAATTGCAATCCATATTTCAATGAGTTTAATGACCCCAGCATGGAACTACTTTTCTTTTTTTACAGAACGGGAAGAATATTACAGCGCATCGTGCGACTTTGGAAACTCTGGCGCCTTCGTCCTTAATAAAGAGAAAATGCACGTAACTATTTTTCAGAACTTTTCTTAATATAGGCAAGAGTATAATATAATTCCTTCCAAAATATAAATGTTTAGTGGCACACCTTATTTTAAAATTACTTGTTTTATGATAATTATGTTACTTATTTGTAATGTTATTTTAGACCGCTAGTGGCTGCTGTTGACAATAGCTGAATAACTGGTTAACAAAAGACGTCTCGGATTCATTCACTCATAATTTATAACATTTTTTTCTATTTATATTAAAGTACTTGGATTTCGTCAAGTCGTTGGTTTTAGTCTTCTACACAAACGTTTTTCCTGATTCTTGCTGTGAATGTAAAATAGTTATCCGTATTTGTGTCATGATGCTCTTTATTTGTTCTGTTTTGCTAATATTTGTGCTTAAAATGAATTTAATATAAAAGTGACGAATACCCTATTTCAAAATAGTATCTATTTCTTCTTAGTCTGAAGGCGATAATATTGTGTTAAAAGGGTAGTTTAAGTTGATTAATTAGGAAATATTTGTATGTCATGAAATATTAGAGAAGGAAATAAATTGTAATAATAAGTAATTAATAGGAATAATCCTGCGTTCCTAGGGAACATATTTAGGGAACCGTTTAGGTAGGAACAGGAATAAATTCTAACAAGATGGTATAATAGAAGTAATTTTATTTATATCCCGTCATCCACGTCACCCCGCCTAACAACGATAAGTGAACGTTCACCCTCTAAATTTTCCACGAAGATTGCACGCGTTTTTTGTATAATATGCAAATAATAATAATAATAATAATAATAATAATAATAATAATAACTAGAAAAATGTGAATCGCCGACGCTATAAACGGTTTTAAAAATAGTTTCATGTGTTAAAAAAGTATTTCATACTTCATGTTGCTTCGTTCAAATATGTTCTTTCAGTATCTGGCATTGGAATTACCAATTAATCGTAGTAAATGATAATGTTATACTCCCGTTCAAAAGTTTCCATTCAACGGCCTTGTATGTTACCTCGAGATATGAACTAGTCTTATTGCAAATTCAGAATTATAATCGCCGTAACAAATACTTGCAAGTTTTGATGACATTGAAGAGATCAGAACTTCATAAACTCAGTCTAATTTGTGTTCATTTCTACGTCTTCAATTGTTCTATTAATCGTTTTGTATGCGAATGTAAGGTTGCATACGAATCTAACGTTAAAAGCCAATTGTTCTGTATATTTATGTGAATAAGGTATTAGATACGTGTAATAAGAATAAGTTGTGAGTCACATACATTTGAAAATCGGTATTTACACACATGTAAGAACGTAAAGGTGAGAAGTCGAACATAACGTTCATTCGTTCTCTAGCATTACTTACAGTTTTGTTTTCTCCGTATTCACTTCAAATTTTTCAAGTTTAATAAGATCCGAATTAACATAAGTTTTGTCAATATTGTGAAAGAAAATTATGGCGCATTTGGCGAAAAGTACCTTTGGATACTGGTCTTTAATTGACGTCACCTACATACACTATATGATCAAAAGTATGTGGACACGTGGCTGAAAATGACGTACCAGTTCGTGGCGCCCTCCATCGGTAATGCTGGAATTCAGGAGGGTGTTGACGCACCCTTAGCCTTAATGACACCTTCCACTCTCGCAGGCATACTTCCAATCAGGAGCTGGAAGGTTTTTTTGGGAATGGCAGCCCATTCTTCACGAGGAGAGCACTGAGGAGAGGTATCGATGTATGTCGTTGAGGCCTGGCACAAAGTCGGCGTTCCAAAACACCTCAAAGGTGTTCTATAGGATTCAAGGTGCAGATCCAGTCCATTACAGCGATGTTATTGTCGAGTAACTACTCCGCCACAGGCCGTGCAGTATGTACAGGTGCGCCATTGTGTTGAAAGATGCAATCGCCATCCCCGAATTGCTCTTCAAAACTGGGAAGCAAGAGGGTGCTTAAACATCAGCGTAGATCTGTGCCATGATAGTGCCACGCCAAACAACAAAGGGTGCAAGCCCCCTCCATGAAGAACACGACCATGCCATAACACCATTTTGGACGTGTCCGGATACTTTTGATCACATAGATCGATTTCGGAGGCGTTGGTTTAATTCCTGGCATTATCACTAATATCGCATCGCCAAAACACATTTATGGATTTTTTTTAAATCTTCTTTCCGGATTCAAAAACAAATTATCAGTTCCCTGTCAGGAGATCGATAGGTATCGAATTACACCAGGTACATCTCGATTGGTACACGGGAAGTGGTCTAGCCGCAGTATACGTATTTATACAGTAGCGCAGCTCAGCCCGGGTTTGGCTAGTTAGGGATGCGCTCGCGTACTGCTAGCGATCCTGGTGGAGCTGAAGTAAAACTACAGATAGATGCTTCTGAAGTATACGTATTTCTTTGTAAAATTAATTATTATTAAGTTAATTTTTAGGTTATTTTGTCAACAAGTCACCACTATCAATGGAAACGTTATTTTACTCCATTTGTTAGACGATTCCCAATCCTAGCATTAAAGTCACTCATAATAATAATAATAATAATAATAATAATAATAATAATAATAATAATAATAATAATAATAATAATAATAATAATTACTATTATTATTATCCTTTTATAGTATACAAGTAATCTCCGATCTTCCGACACTCACGGTTAGACCCCCCTCCCGTAATCCAATCGAGAATGAGGTGTCATTCCATGCGTCTAGGTCTCTTAGTAGCGAACTGATGATTTGTTTTCTGATCCGGCCAGAATATTCAAAGAATTGATTTCCAAAAACGTGTTTTTGCGTTTTCTTAGTGCACGGACCACTGCGGTTGCTGCCACGTGCGTCTATGATAAATATGACGCCAGAGAGGTCCCCGCAACCTAGGCATAACAGGCGTAAACAGAGATCTCTAGGGATTGTATACTCCGGACGTCGCTGTTAACAGAATGCGGTGTAGGCTTGAATCCCTCGGAAGGAAATTATCGTTTCAATAATAATTTTATGAGTAGCATATACGATAGTGCTAATGGGATTTTGCCCTTTTACTTTCCCGCATACGTACGTATACACGGAGTAATATATGTAGTATAGGGAAAATTATGTAATGCTGAGGAAAATCTATTTCAAGATTTTCAAGAAATACACGTTTTGGGTCACCGACACCGAAAAAGGGTTATTTAAAAAAAAAGTCTTAGTCCGCCTGTCCGTCCGTCTGGTGTCTGAACACATCTAGCGCCGAAACCACGCATAGATTTTTTCCGAATTGAAGAATCGCCTGTTCATCTGCTAGAGTCAAAACTTCGAGATTTTGAAAAACATTCTTCGAAATTTGGGGATACTTTACATAAAGCCCACCGGATATTTTCAAAATTTTCTCAAAGTCAGATTCAATTTTTTTCTTAAATTTCTTGTAAGAATAGAGTAAAATATACTTATATAGAAGGCATAGGTCCAATTTTCAGGTTTAATGAATTGAATTTTCGAAAATGTCAAAATATTTCAGGTGTCTTCCCACAATTACAAAATTGAAAATAGAGATTTTTTCCTTCAAATAAAATTGGTTCTCCATAGTAAGTTCTTTCATTATGGTTGTGTACACTTTCGAAATTTTTAGTAGTTTTCGCGCAATATTGCATGCAATATGTGCAATTTTAAAAAATTAAAAAAAGATTTTCTCAAAAATGGCTCCAAATTTTTTGTTTAAACTTTTGGTAGGGTTATTGCTAAATGTACTTTATATGATGACATAAATGTCACATTGCTCTACTCTTTTGTTTTTTCAAACATTACAAAAATGTAAATTTTTGACTTGTCTCCCATGTTGTTAATATTCATATTAACGTAAATTTGTTCATAGTGTTCTATTTATGTGCTGTATACATGTGCTTTAAATAATGTCAGATAAAGTTTCTCGAAATCTCAACTCTTTTCTGTGAAAACTAGCTTAAAATTGCGCATTTTCAGAAACGGTCAAACACTATTTCCTTAAAAACTGCTCCAAATGTTTTCTTCAAGCATTTCGAACGGATATTGGTAATTCTACTCTTCAAGTTCATTTCGGTGTATTTTTTGTAATTCAAAAATTACACAAATGTAATTTTTTGAAAGATCTCTCACGCCTTTGATATGCACATTTCCAGCAATTTGTAAACACTAATGTATTTGTGAGTTAATCTACTTAAAATGACTTCAAATGAAGTTTTTTGGAAACTCAAAAATTTTCTGTGAAAAAATCTTCAAATTTTTCAATACACAGTAGCGCTTTAACGCCAGTTTTCTAAAAATGGCTCCAAATTTTTCAAAGCAAATTGCCATTAGAAATAGGTTTTACTGTTTTTGAAATAATATTTTACACAAAAACCAAATTTCCAGTGACATATGGCAACTGCTGCCGTGTTTCATTGGATTTCGCTTGACAACACAAATTGATTGGCACAATTTTTAGTCGGCCTCTCTAAGACATTCTTTGTTTGTAAAGAAAAGTTGTACAATGTATACAAGTCGTGTTATTGCCGTATTCGTGAACACAGAGTTTGTTAAAAATATTTAATTTATTGCATAGTTATACGAGAGTATTTTATTTGCTGTTCTAGAGCAGTGTGCTGTGCTACTTTTCGAAAAACCATTTTTTGTTGTTCAATTTGACTTCCCGGGTATTTATTTACCATCTATTTAGGCAGGAAAAGTAATGAAGTCTTTCTGCATTGTATACCCACTCTGGACCGCCTTGCCTTTGCAGAACTGCCCAAATCCACCCTGCTTCTTTCCACACTCTTCGCTCAGTGCTGTCTCGCTTGACCCAGCTCTTGCCCGCCTTACCCTGCAATGTTCACAACGACCACCGTTTCTATCATCCTGACAATTACATACCAATTCATAAGTGTAAGAATCGCTCGTCGATAGAGATTTCCATCACCATCAGCTTTTTTGGACTTACACATTTTCAGTCTCAAAAATTACGCGAATGTACGTAATGATCCTGTAACTACAATTTCAAACATGTTTAGTGAATCCACATAGTACTTTCCTTATAAGGCATTGTATAAACTTAGAATATATTTTATAAATATTCATTTTGAATATTCCTTTGTTATAAGCATAAACATGCCAAATTCAAGTTCTAATTAGTAAACTATTAAATCGAAATTATAAAAAAAAAATTGTGATATTAATTTTTCATGTGTTTTACTTGTTGACAGATGAAGAAACAAGTCCTCCAGAACAACTTGGGAATAAAAAGCGAAAGAAAGTTGTGTACAAATACCATCATCCATACGTGTGGGACGTGAGGCCAGAAGGACTGGATTTGTGGTGCACAGGCAACCTAAACCTTGAACATATTGATCTTGCTCGTGAGTGTCATTCAAATGAGTTTTGATGTCATAAACGTCAAATGTGTCATAAATAATTATGTAGACATGATTTTTTATGTCCAAAATACGTACTTTCATAAAAACAAGTTTATTACAATCTCTCAGAGGCACAGAGTAACCATTAACCAGCGAGGTTAACAATTTTCCATCAGATAAACCGAGAATAGCCAGAGGTAGCCAAGAAGATGTCCAAAATACTCTGCAGTAGTAGTCGTAAATATCCAAGCCCAGGGAGGAGAGTCCGTTTCACTAGCCGCTTACATAGTCACAAAACACTAGCACACTGAAGCTCGCTCTACTGAGCGAAGTGGCTCAGTGCGTAGTGCGCTGACTTCGCAATCGAGAGGTCCGGGTTCGATTCCCGGGCCGGTCATTCTGACCGGGGTTTTCGTGGTTTCCCTCGGTCATAAGGCGAATGCTGGGAAAAGTCCACGATCACCAATATCCTATCACCTCCTAAAATAATAGTAATAATAATAATAATAATAATAATAATAATAATAATAATAATAATTCTCAGCGGAGACAAAGTTGTTTGCGTCCGTGGTCTACCACACGTGTCCCGTGGGTAACGCTAAATGAGCAACAGTGATTCGCCACCTACGCGCTTGACCATTGTGGGTTCTACAAGCGAGGGGAAAGTCTGCACGCCTATACGAAAACAAAGTTCGCTCTACTGCCGGAAGGCGCTAACTGCCCTCCGCTCGCCGAGCGCCGGTTTACATCCCGCCGGGGCTAGATATGTGTTATAAATTACTTCCTCCAACACGTTGTGTAGTCGGAATCCATATTTGATGGGTCCTAGACTACGAACTATGATTTACAGCAAAAGCCTGTCTGTGAACTACGCTAGCGGTTAAACCCTAAGGTTTGATTGCCTATTATTCTATACAAAAATTGCAAGCTCACTTCGATGTAATCAGGGAAAGCTTGTGTAAAATTATCCTTGGGTGCCTATGTGCTACAAATACTGTATCAGTTGATATTTATTCACGTTTGTTCCTTTGTAGAAGTACGAAATCACTGCTGTTCCTGACTATCGCAATATTTGCAATAAATTGCGCGAGACGATTCGTTTGAATTGGTTTGGATTTTTTTAAGTGATGGCTGAAGTGGTAGTAGGCATAAATTGGAATATTATTGTTTTATGTTACCGTTCCCAATAATGCGAGAAAGTATGTGCTGTTGAAATACATCTAGTTTCAAAATATAAGTAGTTTTCGCACAATTTTGCGGGAAATAAAGCAATTATAAAAACATATTTTCTCAAGAACGTTTCCAATTATTTCTATAATCCTTTTGTCGGATAGTGCTAAATACAGCGAAAAAATTACTTTAACATCATTCTGAGGTATTTTGAAAATTCAAAACATGTTTGATATCTCCCTCGCGTTAACATTTACATTACTATCATTTTTCATTATTACATTTGTAAGTAGAAGTGCTTCAAATGATTTCTTAAGAAATTTCGTGAAAATTCACTCGAAAGGTTTCTGTGACATTGAGCTCAAAGTTGCATTTTCAGAAGCGCCAAAAGCTTCTGAAAGCAAACATTTTTAGAAGCGCTCGAACATTTCTTAGTGAACGGCTCCAAATGTTTCAATGAAAATTTGTATTATATGGCCACGTTTTACTCTTTTATAATATTATTAAAGACACATTTCAATTCTTTCAATATGGGGACAGGAAAATGAGAAAATATGAAAAAGATGTCTTTTTGGGTTCGATAGGGGAATCAGGGAAGAGAGAGGGCTATTACCGAAAACGCCTTGACTAAAGCAATCAAAAAACTTAACTAATGCGAGAAATGCTCTCCGATTTTGTAGCGTCATGGATAACACAGAGAATTCCCTGCTAATACATTTCCACACGACTACCACATCACGAAGGATATCGTAACTTTCGAAGAGTTAGCATTTCTTTCTGAATGTTGCCGTAGTATCTAGCAGAGCACAGAATTAAAGAACTACATAATCATCAACGTGACGCAAAGTTTAATACGTACAAACTATTACAACATACATCTCTTATGTTACAGTGTTTAAGAGACAAAAACGTCAAGTTTGGTCAATGAAAATCGAGCGTTTTTTACCAAAATAATGTGTATATTACAGATAATAATATAACTGAAACAGGCGCTAAAAAGTTTGCTGAGGCCATTGAGTATCAAGCACGTATGAAAGAAGGAGAGTACAAAGAAGTAAAAGGCATTACAAGCCTCAAACTGCAGGTGAGGGTGATTTATAAATACTTCTCGACTCGAGTGCCTTTTTAAGAGGCACCAAATTGTAACTCTATACTTTTCATTACCACAGTACCAAACACATGTTAATTGTTTTAAAAACATGTTCAGTGTTATCTGATAGTAGTGTATCTGATGTCAATTGTACATTTTGTGTAGTTTGAACATCATAAGAGAAAGTATTCGTCTGTCACTATTTGTTTTACGTGAACATTAGTCAAAAAAGTATGTGTGAATAGAGATAAAGTTGTATTACAATAATACACCCATCCATTTCACGACTTGAATTAGTCATTAGAGCTTTAACATTTAATGGGAAGGTTCTTAAAATACTGGCAGAACCCTTGCGATTACTTTGTATAAAAGGAAGAATTGTAGAAAAGTTACAATCGAAAAGTGCAACGTGGATGTACTGTATGAAAACTCGCAAACACCAGCAATATTATTTCATGTTATTCAGTACTTATTCTTCAAGACTAATAGTGAGGAAATGGCACAGTGTTCGGAACAATATAATCATTATTCACTGTAAACAGAGTCAAATATGATTCTGGAAACGAAATTGAAATATTATACTATATTTACCGAAACTTTTGCAAGGATTATAGCATAAAATTCAGCTATCAGCCATAACTTGAAAACTAATGTAATAACTAAAAATATTTTGTAAGAGGCTCATGAGTCAATTGCTGGACAAAGTTATACATACTACCATTTTCATTTAAACAACGCGATTACATTTATAGGGGTCACTACCTTTCATTTTGAGAACAAATCACAAAATTTGGTTGAATAGAAAGCTCAGACTTCATTCTAACGAAAATATTTAGTGATATAAATATAAAGATGTGAAATATATTTAAATATTACTACCAGCTTCAGAGAGAAAAATATATTTGAAAAAAAGTAATATACTAATAATCTACTTATGTAGATTTTTTGATATTTGAAAGGAATGTTAATTACACAATTTAAGTTTATGTATTTTTGCTCAATATTGTACGTAGTAGATATTGTAAAAAACATGTAAAAAAGTTTTACAAGAGAATATGCGAGTAGAAGAGAGAAATACAATGCTTTGGGCATACTTCAGATTATGATTCGAGTAACAAATATCATTTATTAGCACATGTCAAATAAAAATATTAGAATTTGATGTATAAAATTGCATTCTATTAGAAAAATAAATAGCACATATTTTAACCAAATAATGTATAATGTAATAAACAATGGGTCTGAGGACTGAAAATCTATCAATGAATCTATAAATTCAAGCAATCCTCTCCATTCTCCTGTTACCATTATTATCATGTTTCTTATTTGTTCAGGGTAATCTCATTCCTGACAACAGTTATGAACTGGATAAAATTGACGAGCTTCTGTCAATTGATCTCAGAAAGAAATATCCACCCAAGCGGCCTGTACCGAAAAAACCTCCATCTCCTGTGAAGCCTCAAACAAGGTTTGATTAACGACATGGAATGAATCATTTATTTATTTACGATTATTTTACTTACGATTTTGATTTATTTCAGCTATAGATCTGTGAAAAAGTATACTTGTTTCAAGAGTTCACCGAGCAGTGGAACTGCTGACAAGTCACCGACGGTAACTATATTATCACCCTTGGCAGAGGGGGCGGGAGAAAAAACTTCTTTATTCTCATGGTTCATATTCCGAAATTCGGCAGATCTTATGCGAGATAAAAGTGTCATATTGGAAGCAATGTACAATAATCGTATGGCCAATGTATGCATTACAGGATGAATTTGAAACCTAACCGACATATAGGAAGGTGACGATGGTGAAAGTGATGCGAAAGTGTTCCATGGAGACGTGAAAAAAATGTTTTACAATGAAATTTCACGATTTCACGATCACGATCACGATCGTTTTTTTCCACTATCAGTTTTCAGATTGAAAGTCATATATTCTAAAAAGTGGTTATTTAGCAAACAGGTCTGCATCATTCCAAGCACTTGCAAAGAACTGAATCTCCGAATTATTTTACCACGTGAACAGGCATTCATAAAGTATGCGAACTGTGAAAAATGTATTTGCTCAAAGTTCTGTTTTCTTGGGCAGTTATTTATGTTGACAATAGATTGCCTTAGCGTTCCTTTCGATAGAAAATATGATCAAATAATTGAATTGGTTTTCTCTCTCTATATTTTTAAAATTCTCCATAACGTATCTCATCCACATGAAAATGTACATGGAAACAAAATCCCAGGAAAGCTGTGAAGCGGGTTTCAACGAACTTTCTCGCGGAGGGGACCATTCATTTATTTTCATTCCGATTATTTTGTCTACGAACCGTGATCTTTTGTGTTTGGCAATCGTGTTCAGTTTGACTCTGTGTTCTTTGAATGTTGGGGGAGCATAACGTTTTGCCATAAGTGTAATTTATTAATTTATTTATTTAGTTAAAACAGTAAAAACTGTAGGTTTTTTCCAGTAAACAATCAGGGACTGTTTTACGTACTCTCACTCTGCGCATGCGCGAGTGCAAACTAGTCAGAAACTAGTCCCGGATTGGGATCTGCTGGAACAAGTAGGTACAAAAATGGGTCTCTAGGTGCCACTGCTTTCGTTTCATTGGTAGTTGCAGAATTTTCCGCCAGATATAATTTTCGTATCGCATGTATAAATCAAAGCGACCTGGCAGGTGTTCTAAGTTGCCATATTCCTGCAGAAAATGGAAATGTGAATTAAATAGTTTATGAAAACGAGTTAGCGCACCTATGTAAAAGAAACGTGGAAAACAGAATCTAATAAGGTCATGTTGTCCATTACTTCGTGTTTTTGTACTTTAATGTGTATCTATGCGTTATTGAATAAAAACTTACGTTCAGTTAGTGTTAAGTGTCAACGAGAAGTGTCCTAACATTCTGAGAAAAAACTATTCAGGAAAAGTTAGCCTTTCATTCACATGCTATGTGATTACCCATGATACTCGAGTATCAAACATCGATGCTGACCGGGCGTGGTGACAGACTCCTTGATATTAGAGGACTTGATTTTAATAACAACTTACGTTTCAATCAAGTTCATACAAAGTAATTCATAATGAAAGACACCCCCCTCACCCACATTCATACATTTTATTAATTTGAAATCGGACATTTATTACTAAGTAGATAAATAACATAGCGACTAATTAATGAAAATCACAACTGAACACACTCGCAATTACTAATTTCAATTCTTACATGCTTCCGTTTGAGCAACCCGTCGTACATTGGGTTACAATGTTGAAAATGAATCCAGAAAAGAACAATTTCTAGAAGGGAATTTTAAGCATTGGATTGGGAGTAGTCGGTTGGCTACAGATACATTTGTGCTCTTAAATTCTACACAAATCTGCTCATGTGTCTCAGAGCATCAGTTGATGTCTCTGCAGTGCTACGTGACCGGGTGGACCGAAAGTTCGAGTCCCGTCAGTTGCAGGATTTTCAACACTCTGCATAGCTAAGTTGCATTCAGCCGCTGTCTGAAGGAGAGTTCTAGCGGCCGGCTGCTCTCATTGGTTTTCCGTTGTTTAATCCGATCAACATCAGGGGAATACCAAAGCAGTACCCAATCAACCGGGCCACAGACTGCCTGCGTACTTGTCTTCTTCTTCCTTGTTCTATCCTCGCCCCCTTACACACACACACACACTTATATTCACTACACTACCTTAGCCATTGCCCCCCCCCTCGGAAACCTCAACAATCAAACGACCGTAATAGCCCTGTTAGTCGCGCGAAAAACTAATGCGACGCCAAGTTTAAGTTCCTTATTCGTAAATGTAGCATCACTATGCGCACGTTTTGTTGAACTCTCCTTTTGCTTGTAGAGGTAAGAGCGAGTTACTATTTTGTTATCAATGCATAATAATAAAATCTGCAGTTCAAGAAAGTTGCAAATAAGTTTTCTATAACTCGGAAACGACAATGTATGGTTTTTCAACTGTTGCTAATCTCGCGCCTTTTTAAATTTTGTTTTTATTTTACTTATCTTTGACTTTTACTCATCTTTCAACTATTTATAGTTAAAATGATGGGAAGGGATTCTAGAACTCAAGAAAACGTTCGCTGATGATCTTCTCCCCCATGCGTCACATACAATTTTTTACTGACTTTTGACTAAATAAATCTATGTATTAGGATTTTAAAATGTTGAAATGCGGGCTGTTTCAGAAGGTTGCTCATGAACTTTATTATAATTCCCTAATAATGGATTATTCAACTACTAACTGAAAAATAAATGAAACTAGTATTATTATAATGAGAAATGAGAGATATATAGTGTGCACTTTCGTTACACTCCGCCATATTTGAAAGCATCCGATGAATATTTACTATTCTCACTTAACATTTTTCCCGCTCGAATTTTCACGTTTTTCATATCTAGTCCGCCAAACTGGATCCACTATTTTGAATATTCCATTTTTTCTGTTTTTGTTTACAATAATTTCTAACTAAACTTATTTTTCAAAACATAAACCCTTTGTTGTTGTCACCTACGTGTACACCCAAGTTGTAACAAAAAACTGGCGCAAATAATACTTCTCTGAATGACTCAGAGTTGCCAAAGACCAACTTTGCTCCAGGTCAATTGAAATAGAATATGTGTTACAGTTCGGGCTTACGAATTTTACATGACCAAACTATATTTCAAAGTGAGCTCGTTCTGCCTTTGGACAGGGTTGTCAGATTGGGCGGAATTCCGCTTCGTGGGCTGGAAAATGGCCCTCTTCACAGGACAAAAATTGATTTCGCGGAATACCGCCCAACGAGTGGAAATGCATCAAAACATGTGCGGTTGGTTTAGTTTTCAGATTACGACGAAATTTTCAAAAAACAACCACAACGACGTTGGTTGACAGTGTTTGATTTTTTATTTTTCACATTATACACGATTTTTCATTTATTATTTGTCAATTCGTTCAAATTTACTTTGAGAAGTGAGTAATGTTATTTTTTAGACCTCTGGTCTAGGGTGTTCTAAGTCATACTCATTTGTCAGGCACAACATGAGTATATAATAATATATCAAATGGCAGTACTTGTAGTTAATTTTAGAATACACCATTTAGAATTAGTCATGGTTTGGAAGTGTAGTTTCGCTGCCGGCATTTTCCGTTAAGCCATAGGGAATAAGTATGCATATATAAGCATTTCTGTGGTAATCACTTTATGCCGGATATTTAAGAGGAGCAAAGAGAATGAAAATGGGAAAATTATTTTATCCCTTAAAGTATTTCTCTCATCTGCTGTAGTCACAAGAATAGTCAAAACTAATTTTGGAATATTAAGATATAACTCATTATTATCAAAAGTATAAGTTTTTACATAAATATTATCATTAATTACAATGTTTACAAACAAAAAATTAAAACTCATTTCATAGGGTCACTAATTAAAAAAAACTTTCTAATACAATAATTTTAATGCATATTCAAATTTCCATGACATGTTCAATTTTTCTTGTTGGGCGGTTTTGTATTCATCTTACGAAGAAGATTTGTACGAAGCATCTGGCAACCCTTCCTTTGGACGGTGTAGTTCTAAAGACTTATTTTCAGCCCCCTGACACGATTTATTAACTATTTTTGACTTTAAGAATTTGCTTGTTCCGCAGGTATCTTTTCGTGATTTTAAACATTTTAGTTTCGAGAAACTTTTTTTCAGAATCTTTATAATAATGAAGTTGTATTTCAGTTTGTGGATGGAATTCTCTATATGTTAGATATATTCTGTGGTATTTTAAATCTTTACTTTAGTTATCAGTATCATTTTTAGCCTCTGTGTAATGACTTTTTACTTCCTTCCTCAGGAGCCGAGAGAAAGTTATGTATTGCGCGAAAAAACGGAAAATTTTCGGCAGAAAAACTCTTCTTACAGGGACCTGGTAACGAAAAAAAGGATAAATACAGTTGCTAAATTTAGAAAAAATCCTCTATCACATGGTGTAACCAGATTTCATTTTTTATGGGTCCTTGATACCGAAAAATTGAATGACGGCAAAAGTTCTGCCAGTCTGTCTGCAAACAACGCTAGCGGTTAAATAATTCAGGCGATTTTTTTCCAAAATTGATAAATAGATTTTTGAAAAAACTGTACTTTGGCGGCAATAGATGACTGCTGGCAAAAGTATGAGACAAGTTCAAATAGATACTCGAGACCAAAGGAAAAGCATTGAAAACTAGTATGGAAAATTCTGTGCCATTCTATAGCAACACAAGTTTTAACTCTCATCAAGGTTTCAACAGTTCTTTTCATAATTCCATGTGTATCTAGGATAGTCTTTTTGCATACTTGAACAATTTCTCCGTTTCCATTTGGCAAAGTGATATTACTGTTCATGTCCTACAACTTGTTTCTGGCACAACGTATTTACTATGTCATCTTCTCTTCATATTACTGATACTCCGTAGGCCTATAAGATGTGAATATTGCTGAATTTGGTTACTCGTATAATAGTAATATGTAAATATTTTCAGTTTTTGATCGTAACGTATAGTCTTGGAGAGGTATTTGAATTTGCATTCGTCCTACAAAATGAAAACGTTCAATTTGAATCTATGTTCATTTGCGTCATGAAAAAATGTTTACTAACTGCAACAGTATTAATAATAATCGTGTTAAATCTTGTGGGAGATTGACTGAATTTAATAAATACCTTACTGGTCTACCTCGTCTGGGGTCGGTTGCTTTACCAATACTTTGTGTTTCTTCTTATTAATATACGATTTTCCTTCTCAACGCAATTTCGTCTGCGAATTCTTCTTACTTCGGTCTCCCTTCCTATGCCATTTTCTCTCATAACACGGCAGCAACTCTGTATCTCACGTTTCAAATATTACATCAGAAATACACTTCTCAACATCGCAGTAAACAAACAATCATAACTTCCCTCTAAACACGTGTTAATCGTTGTCAGTGCAGGACACATAGCTCATTTTTAAATACACACGTCACTTTGCTCATGCACAGTCTTGGGGCGACAATTTGAACTCTTAAGAATGAGAATTTCAGATATCCCATTTTATATCGCATACTTTTCTGCACAAAATGCAAATTTACACATTTAGGCACTTAGCCCGGGTTTTATTGTGGCCATGTAATTGACCCAATATCATCTATAAACATTTCATCGTTGTTTAGGAACATGAATGCTATGAATGACTGCAAACGTTCCCTAAGTAGCATAACCAATGATCGGTTCAGTTGAACCAAAGGACCATGCAATGTAAAGACGGCCCACGCCATTATGGAGCCACCACCCGCTTGAACAGTAACTTGTTGACAACTTGGGTTCATGACTTTGCCGCGGCGATGGTGTAACGGTTAGCATATCCGACTGTTATATTATGGCGGGTTCAAACCCGATCGAAGGCGTGGATTTTTAAGAGCGAGAAAATACTTCGTACGCCTTCCTTCGGAGGGGAAGTAAGGCGGCTGTCCCATGTTAGTAGATTTACTTGCATGCAAAAGATCCTTAAGCCTAAATGACGCATCTGAGCTAAATTCAAATCGCCTGTTTCTGGCCCAAGAAATACCTCCTTTCTCTGCTAGTTGATGAAAGAAGCGTAGCGAAATTTGCGTGGTCAGACGGAAGAGCGGGCCTCAGTCTCGCCACGTAAAACAAGGCAAATTCAATTCAATTCAATTCAAATGACTTCGCAGGATATGCGCCACCCTGCGTGCATCGTTCATATAATGTCTATCTTTATACTCTCAAAAGAGGCACAGGTTGAGCATCTGCTCGCTAGTGTGAGCCAGAAGACAAATCCGTAAACACAGGCCGGATCGTCACTTACAATCACCAAACTAGATACTCTTCGCTGTTCGCACTACCCCGGGATAACTCGAACTGCCTCTTTGCCCGGCTGGAGCCGTTTTATACACCATTCGGGCAGAAGGTTTGCCGACTGGCCAGACCGTAAGGGCGATGGCGGGCCGACTGGGGCGTGACGGTTGCCCCGACCCCGACCTCTCTCGAGCGGTGCCCGCATTTTCCGCCGGTGGCGGCGTCTCACTGCTGCGTACCAGTGGCGGTTCTTTAAACGGGACGCGGGTGACCACTACAGTTTCTTTAGCTTTTGGAAAGAATAAAAGTCGCAGGAGGTCAGATCAGGAGTGCAGAAGCTGTAGTGGGATGCAGAAGTCTGATATGATTCTCTGAAAAAAATGCGTTGTATTTTGTGCTGTGTGCTGGCGCGTGGCCATGATGCAAACGCACACCACTCACACCTTTCTTTGGTCGTATCTCCTGAATGCTCTAGAAGACTTTTGGGAGACAAACAGTTGTGGACCAGTGTGCTGTCACTGTCCTTTGGTCCTCAAGAGCAACAGTTGCTACATGACCACTGGCTGATAGAAAGAACATGTTCTTTCTCATGCTTTGCGATCTCTTGGTCTTTGTTGGTGCTTTCTCGTCAGGGAAGATCCATATCGATTGCTGATTGATTTCGGGATCGAATTGGTAATCTAAGGTTCATCTCCAATTACAATATCAAAAATTTGCTTCGCGCGTTCTTTTTCAAACTTTTGCAACATTTATTTACTCCAGTTCACACGACCTGCTTTTTGTTCCTGACACCAAGGTTTTCATACAAAATTCGTGACACTGCAAAGGATCCAATACCCAAGGTCTGCGGTATCTGCTGGTAAGTACAGCTGGTGGCTCATTCTTCAAAATCATCTGCACAGACGAGATGTTTTCATCCGACGTCTCTGTCTGTGGTCGTCCCTCGCGAGGCTCATCTTCAAGTGACTTTTTCCCGCGAAATTTTGATAATTCATAAACAGTCGATTGTGACTAGGAAGAATTACTTAATGCACTTCTCAGTCGTTCTTTAACACTTTAAAAGACATTATTTAACACTTAAAAATCTTAGAAAATCATTGCCTGAAAGTGCTCTTTAGACAGATCCATCACATATCGAGGCAAACGAACAACTGCCTGCATTAAATGAGTCAACAATAAGAAACCAGTCGACCGATTTGAACCAGAAAACTAGGAGGTCGCGATAAGACTTTCTCAGAATAAACATTGTTGACAGCACATTTGAAAATAAATTCCTTGCTTTCCATTCCGGAAACTTTTGGAGTGCCCTCCGTATTACACCCAAGGGAGTATTTTTTTATTTTGTGCTATCGAAGTAAAAATATTTATTTATGCACCAAGGGCGTTATAAGGGTTCTTGTGGCGACAAAATGCTCGAGGACCTTTCGTCCGAGGGCTTTTTGTCGCCCGAGATAATATTTATTTTTTACTGATACGTTATTCTATATTCATTGTTTACTGCTTATTATTGTCTTCGCTTGTAATTGAGTTTTATATACACTGCATAATTTAACTGAATCGAGAGAACCATGGTTAGGAGGAAATAATGAAAACAGTTGAATGTTGCTTCATGTTTCCTTATAGAGGGAATAATGGGAGGGATATATAGAATTGCAAACAACGCAGTCAAATTAACGTCTATTTGATTAGTAAATAAGTAATTATGTAACAATAAAATTAGGTAAAAATAAAATTATGTATGTACCAAGAAGAGTTACTAGTTCTAATGGTCGTGCGGCGACAAAACACCCGAGTTCCTTGGTCCTTATGACGCCTTTGTGTATAAATAACTATTTTAAAATATTTCCAGGGTTGACAACAATGCTCCTCTCAAATACTTTCTGTATCAGCCATTGCTTTGAAAACGCCAACTGATTCTCTATGTTAAAATTTATAGTTCTCTTCGTAGTTTAACTTCTTCCCTTAAATTTCTTTTGCGGAAGTTGCCCTCAATGCTGTTTTGCTACAAAATGTAGTACTAACACGATGTTATATTGTGCTTCAGAACACATGTTCTCATTTCGATACTTAGTAGATAATTTTATTTACTCGATTTACCGATAATATACCACCAATGTTCAAAGTATTATCATTTTTTCATCATTTTCGTCCATGTCACCTTCAGAGGTTCATCAGTGGAGAACGAATACTTGCTTCACATTGTAGTAACATGTACGCAATGTGAAAAACGACGCTATGTTATTTAAGGAACATTTCATAGAACCATGATGAAATTTAAAAAAAATATAAAATACAACAAAAAATGTTGAATAGATCTATGAAGATAATCGAGGCATGTGATTACTTTCTATTTATAACGAACATCTCATTTCCGATCTATAAAAAGATTTAAAACTGTATCGAAGTAATTTGAGATGTTGAAGACGCTGAAGCCTATTACCCAAAGCTGGATCAAGTACTGAGCTCTAGACGATGGATTCTTTCTAATCGATATTCGCCCGGCCGCAGTCTTGCATTGAAGTTATCGACAGTCCGCAGACCGCAGTCTTTGACAAGACTCCCAACACTACCATTTATAAACTTGAAAATCATCAGTTGAAAAAAATATTCCATATTTGTAAAAAATACAATATTTTGCGTCACTGTTTATTTCGTTTTTGAACATTGGCCTTCGTACTCGTAAAATGATATAAATGTAGTTCTGGTTGAGTTAAATTTAACGTTACTTGCATTGCTTGGATGCTAAGAATGATTTTTAATTACAGTAAAAGGGATATTTTCTATGATAAAATGTAAATTTCTTACTATATACAGGACGTCTAGAGAGGAACCGTCGAAAATAAGTTCTTTAGACAATTGTAAGCATATTTTGTCTAGTAAACTATTAGGATATTGTGAATGGCTGACCCGCAATAAGCAATCAAAAGTTGATTTGAAAAAAATGCTTTCTATACAAAAATGTGCTTTACAGAAGCATAAAAAACTTCAGAAACATGTAAATTGTTTATTGTTTACAAAAGAAATGAATATATTTGTTCAGGAAGAAAAAATAACCGAAAAATTAAAAAAAACACCCAATTTACACAATTCGATCATTTTTTTCCTACGGTTAATTTTCGTTCTGAATCAATATATTCATTTCTTTTGTAAATAGAACAATTTACATGTTTTTGGAGTGTTTTCTTGCTTTTAAAAAGCCTAGAAAGCATTTTTTAAACCAAAATTTAAGTGTTTATTGCAGCTCAGCCATTCAGAATATCTAAGAAATTTATTAGACAAAATATCCTTAAATTTTTCTTAAGAGCTTATTTTCGTATTTTCGACGTTTCGTCCCCGGACACTTTGTATTTATATAATATTTTTTTGTAGGTTTGTCATAAATTGTATTACTTTTAAACAATTCTAAAGACGTTTCGTACTGTTTTACCATGTCAATTTGCAGGTGAAGAAGCGTTCAAGGAAGTCGGATAAAAATACATGAATAAGTTATTACTAGCTATTACCCTGTCAACAGCACAAAAGGACATTCAATGCTCTGAAAATCATGTAATTCTGGGAACATTTTGGTTTCATCTCCGAAGCCGGGCTACTGTTATGTTAATGGTAGCTCCCATATACACAAATCAACGATCACTATTGAAATTATTTCAAGTAGGTGATATCGGAAATAGTTTATCATTTTAAAATTATTTTGAAAATCATGTTCATTCTTCAGTTGAAAATATGTTATACTTTTTCCCTTAGTCAAAGGCAAATTAATAATATGTATTTTTACTCTCTGAAGGGTGTCAGTCCATATAGCTGTGTAAGAACATCGGGAAAGAAGACCAATTCCACAAAAATGCTTGAGCCTAGACAGAGCGAGCCATCAGACATCACATACAACAAACCCTGGAATATGTAAAGAATTCGTGTGACAAATAGTATAAAATTATTTTTAATAAAATTATTAAAAATCAATTTTGTCTTCAATTTAGAATGGTTTTATGAGTAAAGTTGCTTAATTAAAACTTGCTTACGATAAAAATATGTTAAGAAAATATTATGGCGCGTGAAACAATCAGGCGTAATATCCGTCGGCTGCTGATTGTGTTCTGGAAAAGTGAGTCGTTTGCAGTCAACTCATTGCATCAGAGAAAATTTTACTACAGGAAGAAAAAGTTTGATTCGAACGGGAACCATTCATGAACTGATGACTCTTAAACTGACTGATAAACGGACTGATAAACTTAACAATAATGCAAAAAATACGTATTTTGACTATCAATGGAATGAGTTGCTTTTGAAAGCAAGAACCCTAAGTGTTTGATTTTGATTTCCCGCATCCTTAAGGTCTAGTCACGTAACCCTTTTCCGCGTTCGTGCCGCTCGAACTGATAAGCAATGCACCGACTTAGACAAAAGCGACCCTCAGCCGAAGGCAAAACATAGATTGCCCCTGAGCTGATCACGCGAAAAGTAAAACAGGGCGGGCAAACTCACTCACGAAACGTCAAGTGAAACTGCGACAGATCCTGTGTATATGTGTGCGAGGGTCCTAATTCTCTACTCCGTGAAATTTAGTCATTTGTTCTGTTTCCCAGTCTTTGTTTCAAGAGTAGGTCCTCGTTTGGTACCGGCTTAGGTGACTCAAGACTTGAATTGATGTCACTGCAGTGTCTCAGACCGGGCGGTCTTAGGGTTCGGTGGAGGCAGGATTTTCGGCGCTTGCTATAAAGCTAGATCGAATTCAGCCGCTACCTACGGACGAGACTTATAGTGACCGGCTGCTCTGATTGGTAGCCTTTCGTGGTTTCTCCGGTCAACACCAGACGAATGCCGAAGTATAACTCTAATGAACGGACCACGGGCCGCACGCGATCTTTCCTTGCTTTTCCTTTTCCTATCTTCGCCCTTTACATACAGATGCACTCACATGTACTACACTACCACGCATGTCGAGATACCAGTCGGAAGCTTAGAACTTGTCTCGGCTGGGGCGGGGTCCCCTAAATAGAGAAAACCCTGCCAGCCGCCATGCAGGTCGGCCCCGGATCTCACCGTTCAGCGGGGAAAAGTCACTGCCAAGCACTGCAGTACGGAACAACTGACTACAGCAGTTTAAACGCCCGGAAACACCAAATAATCAATCAATTCTCGTTTAGAGCTCGGTACATGTCCACAATTTGAATCTTGCGTATTTCAAAGCAAGACAACGATTGCGGACGAACAAGATCACAGGTGTGTGCTTGTGAAGAACTGGAATGTTCACTTGAACATAGATATTTATATCTTCTTTCATGAGTCTCCGGATGTTTCAACGAAAAGTGTCGAGATGAATGGTCAATTTAGATCTGCGCATAGTTTAGGATCTGCGATCCTAAAAAAAGAAAGAGACATACTTTTCTGGCCTCTTTTCAATTAAACATTTTTATTTTCAGATGACCCATTTTACTAGAAATAAATTAAACATTCTACTAGGCGAATTAAATTATAACTTTCAAGATACAATTAATTAAAAATATATATGATGTTGAACAATTTACTGAGTAGCCAGATGATTTAGATACACTCTTCCCTAATTAATGGGTATTCATTCTGTGCATTTCTTATCTTAAAAAAAGGGAACAAATTATCTGCTTAAAAAGTTGGAAAATATTGAACTTCTCGACTAATTAAAATGATTTATTTTATTGGACCTAGTGGTTTCTTCAGAATTGTTCAGTAGGGGTGGGGGCACTGGCCCCTGCCTCCTTTCTCCCGACCGCATTATAAGAACCGTGTTTTGTTACTGGCGGGACACGTCTAAACAACTATTACTCACGCTTTTTCTTCAACATCCGATATGTTTGTCTTTTATTAATCATGTTATTTTAATAAAAAAGCAATACATTTGTTTTTTAATTCCTTACTTTGTATTATTTGTGAGAAAATAAATTCAGAGTCATTACTGGAACCGTTCTTAGTGCGCAAGTGGCTTCGGTATAAAGGACAAGCACACAATTTACACATGGCGTTTTCCCGTTGTTTGGCCGCACGCCTTAATTCACTGTTCATTCAAAAATCATCACCGCCCCAGCTCTATCGCTTCTGAACATCGTAAAATTGCATCTACAAATTTTGGTTTACTTAACCCATCAGAAATTTCAAACCAAGTCTGAATTATTGTAGAGAATTGACAATACCTCCTAAATAACTTAATACCGTAGATATCTTGTGCATACTTACATAGTTAACTTTCATGAACTTTCTGAGCAGAGGCCCTCTATTATAAATTGTTTTCTCGTCGTTGTTACCATCGCCGCCGCAGTTACCGACCATGCAGTCATCGACGCATTCGCCGAGACCATCCCCGCTCTGGTGGTCGCCGCCGGGTTCGCCGCCGCCGACACCGTTGGGGTCACGGACAGCGTTGCCGTCACCGTCGCCGTTGCTGACTCCGTTGCCGGTGCCGTCGCCCTTGCCACCGTCACTGCCGTTGCTGACACCGGTGCTATCTCCGGCGCCCTTGCGGCCGTCATTGCCGTCGCTGTTACCGTCGCCAAGGACGTCGCTGGTGCAATCGCCGCTGCCATCACCGAGGACGTCGCTGGTGCAAACGCCGCTGTCGTCGCCGGTGCCGTCGCCGGTGCCATCGCCGGTGTCATCGCTGAGGCTGTCGCCAGTGCCGTCACCGAGGCCGTCGACGGTGTCATCGCTGAGGCTGTCGCCAGTGCCGTCGCCGAGGCCGTCGCTTGTGCCGTCGCCGAGGCCGTCGCCAGTGCCGTTGCCGAGGCCGTCGCTGGTGTCGTCGACGGTGTCATCGCTGAGGCCGTCGCCAGTGCCGTTGCTGAGGCCGTCGCTAGTGCTGTCGCCGAGGCCGTCGACGGTGTCATCGCTGAGGCCGTCGCCAGTGCCGTTGCTGAGGCCGTCGCTAGTGCTGTCGCCGAGGCCGTCGCTGGTGCCGTCAACTGTGCCGTCTCCGAGGCAGTCGTTGGTGCCGCCGCTGTCGTCGTCGCCGTCGCCGTCACCGCAAACATCGTCGCCGCAAACGTCGTCATCGCCGCAAACATCGTCGCCGACGCCGTCGCCGCCAACGTCGCCAGAAACGTTGGTGCCGTCAGCCCCGCGGCCGCCATTACCTCCTTCACCGCTGCAGTCCACTTCGTCATCACTGTCTGAAACTGCTGCCACAGTTTCCGACATCCACCTTCACCGTGATCGTCTCTGAGTAGTAGCACCTCCAGGAAACTGCGTTATCTTCACCGAGCACAGAAAATGAAGAACAGAAGAATATTCAAATATAGACTTTAAACAAACTTCACAAAAACACATCAATTCACCTCAATCTAAATTTACCCCCACCCAAATAAAACTTTACTTCACACAACCAAATATATTCTTCTAAAATCACACATTAACCACAGAAGCTATATGATCCAACCCACATGTCAAGCTGGACGAATTTAAACAAATTATGACCACTATAATACCTTTCTAATAAGACACAATATTTGTTCAGGAAATAAACCATCAGAGAAAACCAAGAAATGAAGAAATATTTGTTGTTTTACCGGATCGTAACGCCTAATTTTTAATACAGTTCACGTATGATGCAACGTTTTTACTATTCCAAGCAAAGGAGCGCATATTTAAGTGCCCATATAGATTTATTTTTGTAGGATCAAGAGATTTTAAGAAACACACAGGTTTAGAGATTAATGCTCTCTCATTCGGTATACCTCATCCACGTTTGCTTCCACTGCGTTCGACTTACTCAACACGATATATTTTAAACCATAGACTTTTATATCCTCGTATATGTACGTATGTATTTAAGGAATAATATACATAGAATTAGAGATAGTTATGTAATGCTGCAGGAAATCAATTTCGAGATTACAACGAGAATACAGGTTTTAGGGGCCCCTGATACCGAAAAAGTTGTTTTTACTTTTTCGTATATGTACGTATATACACGTAGTATACAGATAGTAATGTAATACTGCGGAAAATAGTTTTCGAGATTTCGACGCAAATATCCCTTTTGGGGTCCTTCTCTGAACATCACTATCGTCCGCCCGTCCCTCCTGTCCGTCCCTGAACACCACTATTACCTAAACCATACGTACGATTTTTTTCCATAATGGATGATTCCTGGTTGATATGGATTGGCTCAGAGCGCTGCGATTTTGAATTCTTAAAAGGTGGGGGTACAGAGACATTTTCCCCTGCGCCAGGGTTATTTTAATTTTTTCTCAAAAATGGCTCAAACTTTTTTCTTCGACTTTCTTGTAAGAATATAGGGAAATGCACTTATAAAGGTGTCGTAGATCCGTTTTACATCGATAATTTTGAATTTTTGAAAATTTTAAAAATTTGAATTTTTTCGGTGTCTTTCTACCATGAAACTTCATAATTAGTTCTTTCATTACGGGCATGTACATTTTTGAAAATTGGAATAATTTTCGCACAATTTTATGTGAAATATAAACAAGACTTCAACTAAGGATAAGAGCTTTGTCCTTCAAATGAAATTTGTTGTCTGTAATTAATTATTTCATTAAAGTAACATGCATTTTTTTTAAAATTTTAGTAGTTTTCAAGCAATATTACGTGCAATATATGCAATTTTAAAATATAGCAAAAATTATATTTTCTCAAAAACGGCTCCATAGTTTTTTAAAACTTTTGGAAGGGAAAGTGCCAAATGTAGTCAATGAGGTAAACTCAATTTTTTACAATATATTTTTTCACAAATTGCAAAAATTTATTTTTTATTTATCTCTGATGTTATTTCCATTAGATGCGATTTGTTCAATTCATTGCATTTATAAGCACTTGTGTTTTAAATGATATCTTATGAATTTTTAACGCAAACTCTTCTGTGAAAACGAGTTCAATTTTTGTTATTCAAAAATTACACAAATGTAATTTTTTGAAAGATCTCTCACGCTTTTGATATGCATATTTCCATCAATTTGAAAACACTAATGTATTTGTGAGTTAAATTACTTAAAACGACTTCAAATGAAGATTTTCGGTAACTCAAAAATTGTCTGTGAAAAAGAGCTTCAAAATTCAAATTCAGATTAACCCATAAACGCAATTTTCTTCAAAACGGCTGCAAATTTTAAAAGAGAATTCCAATTTAGGACAAAGTTTTACTGTTCTTTAGTATTCATGAAATATTATTTTCTTTCTATTACTAGGAAACCGGTAATTTAAGAAAATTTTTAAAAAAATGTACTTTGGGAAGCGATAGATGGCAGCTGGCAATAGTCTGTGGGTAGTTCATTTAGCTAATCGAGACCAAAGGAAATAGAAATCTAATATGGCAAAATCTGGGCCATTCTGTAGCACCACAAGTTTCTTCCAACTTTTCGTACGGGTAGTGCAATTGCACTATTTTAGATGAAATAAAATCTCTCCCTTTTTATTTTTCAAAAATTTCAGAAATACATATATCTTAAATATGTCATACCTTTAATATCACATTTCAAGCGATAAAAATGGAATAGGTCCGTTTTTCACTGTTATTTCAGAATTTTTGAAAATTTCAAAAGTTTGAAATTTTATCGGCTATTACAAATTTCAAGGGAGTGATTTTTCATTAATTTCAATTTCAAAAATATTAATGTTTTTGGTGTCGTCCTGTAACTACAAAATTGAAGATAGAGGATTTTCCTTCAAATTAAATTTATTGTCCATTATTAGTTATTTTATTTAGATTGTGTAGATTTTTTAAAAATTGTATTAATTTTCAGTAAATATTGTGTGCAATATTTGCAAATTCAAACAAGACCCGATTTCCTCCAAAACGGCTCCAAAATTGTTCTTGAAACTTTTGGTAGAGATAGTGCAAAATATATTCTATGAGATGACATATAAGCTATATTGCTCTATCCTTATGTATTCTCAAAAATTACAAAAATTCCATTTTTTACGTGTCTTCCAGGTCTTTAATATTCATATTAGTGGCATTTTTTCATTATATATATATATATATATATATATATATATATATATATATATATATATGTATTGTGACATACCTGGTGGTGCCGGGTATTTTCACTGCAATACAACACTAAGAGAGGGTGTCTTTTACGTGAATGGGTCCCTGGATAAGTTGGTGCAACGTTGGGGTGGTTAATCATAAATTGAAATACAATTATAAACAAGATTTATTTTAAATCAAATTAGTTATTTACATAATCAGACAACGTTTTTACACTCTGCCTTGGTACCAAGATTAAGAGTGAAATGCATTTCTCATACCTGCGGGGCCCCGATCGAATACCTATGATGCTCGTAGGACCGCTCGCGCCGACAGGATTGTCGACCTCTGCTACTGCTGCGGGCCGTCAGCGCCGGATGGCGTGGCAATCGCCCACGGCCGATGCTCCAGCAATTCTTCCCCGATCAGAATCTTGACACCTCGGCTTCGCACCTTCCTCGAATCACTGTTCGTCAGTGGGTTCAATTGCACAACCCGCGCCTACTTTGTATACTGGTCACAGTTTTGTACCGCGCAATTTCAAGAATGTTTCCACCGCGCCAACTAATAAGAACAACATCAATTATTCTACCAACACTAATCTTTCACTATACTGATACTTCTAATGTTCTATTTACACGTCAATTACTCTGCGGTTCCTAATAGCACGTAAAATACGTCGCAATGTTATATGCGTCCATACACCGGCAGAGAACTCTCGCCGCACGTCCGCACTCGTTGCCGCTCTGCTAACGTCTCTCTCGTCACCGTTCTGCCAACGGCTCTCGTCCGCGATTCTCGTAACGAACTTTTTGCACGTGCGCGGTGCCCAGTTCCAACCGAAATTCACACGCTAGCCTCCCGGCGGCGGTGGCACCGTCGGCGGTGGCAGCGGCTGCTCGCCGGCCCCGGCGCGCCGCGCTCAGCGCGCGCACCGCGCAGTTCAAAATAGCAATTGGTTTCTTACACTAATGATTTAATTAGTGTAATGAAACACATATTCTGGGTTTCATCACCCCCCCCCCTTTCTTTTTTTGAATTTTTTCACTTCTGGAAAAATTCACACTAGTAACATCGTCACTGCCGATGGTTGCACTCGTTTGCATATTGCTCGACGCCCTATATACACATATAACCTAAAATCGAATTAACATGTGATTACTTATATTAACACTAATCTTGCACTTATTTACACTTCACTATTTTCCATCCATGTTGAACCAGGTTTCCGATTTGAAGCTTGTAGTGTCCTACTCTGTCTTGTCTCTTGTGCGACGGTTCATTCCCATTTTGCTGACAGTGATTTCCTAACTCACAGTTGTAGGACATAGCTTCCAGCGTGTTGAACACATCTTGATAAGTATCATCCCATTTCCAGCTACGACCTCTTCTACGTTTGTACCAATGGTTGACCATACCATCACTCTTCCCTTGCCCCTGACTTCGTTCCATTTTTGACCTGCCTACATCTCCTTCACCCCCATTCGTTGGGGCGTCTGCAAACATGAAGTTGTACCCCTCCAATATCTTCAAACCCTTTCCTAAATCGGTATGATCTGCTCTGCTCAGTAGGCTCTGCACGGTAACAAAATACTGTCGCGTTGACATGCAACTAATTCCTTGATATTTTATAAGGGCAAATAATGTTGTTGGTTCCATAATGCTCTTCGTTCTGTATTCACTACGACTTCCCGTAATGTAGTTGTAATGGCTGTTCCTCTGGTCGCTCTTGATGTTTATTTGGGTTTCTTCGCTCCGCTTTCGTACGGAAATCTTGTCTTCAAATTCCTTCAAAAATTTCGGAAATATACCAAAATTCTCTGCCCATGTCCTGGCGTTCTCTTCTAACATTGGGTGTAATAACTGGATCTTGTATCCTTCCAATATGTTGTTTGATGCTAGGTGCCGTTCTTCTGCTCGCAGAACTACCTTAGGGTTTTCCGCCCCATCTCCCAGAGATTTCATCGACTTTGGAGGCATAATTTGTGTCACCCCATACTTGACACTTGGCGACGTTTTCTCGTCTTCTTCCTGTTTAAACTCTTCTTGTACTCTTTTCTCTTCGCACCCTTGTATATTTTCCACGGTTTCTTCTTCTACTATACGCTCCATTTCTTCTATTTTCATTTCCATTTCTTCTTCCATTATTAACTTCAATTCTTCCGTTTTCACTTTCACTTTATAAACATCCTCCTCGGTCTCGATTTGGACCTCCACCGTTTTGCCCTCCGCTGTCTTGACTTCCTCATGGATTTGGTTCGTCATCCCCTCGTTTCTATCTGTTACCGCTACCCTAGCATCTACTTGATGGCATGATTGAAATTTTAGCACCTCATCTTTCCTATCCAGTTCCTCCGCTTTCCCATACGGTTTTTCGCATATTTCGATGAGCTTCCTATTCCGTTCTTCTGTGATTCTTCCCATTTCTTCTGCCGGCTTCTTAATCTGTTCGTCAACCACCTTCCCGTTCTGTTCTTCTATTAGTTTTCTATTCCGTTCCTCCGCCTTCCTATTCTGTTCCTCCTCGGATCTTTTCTGTTTACCTAATTCTTTGCTCTGTTCTTCCGCAAACTTCTCAATCTGCTTCTCCGTTTGCTGCCTCAGCTGTTCTTCTAATGAATCTTCTGCCATTACGCCCGTACACGCTTCGTATTCTTCGTCCATCCCCAGGTCAAATCCTACCGCCTGGCTCCCCAGTTCTACTACCTGCCGTTCTAGATCTATAATTGCTCTGTGATCGACCAGAAAATCCGTCCCTATGATTACCGGATACAATAATTTTTTGACTACCAGGGCCACTATCTCGTATACTTGGTTGCCAATTCTGGCTTGAAACATGATTTGTTTTGTGATGGGGCTTGACTTCTTCTGAGTTGCCCCAATCACATACGCCCTATTCATAGGCAAACACATTACTTCTTTTCCTGTTGCTTTTAACTCCTCATACATTTCTTCTGATACTACTGTAGTCGTGCACCCTGTGTCTACTACTGCTTCTTTAATTATTCCCTCACATTCTATCGATATCGTGGGACATTTCCTGATTCTGACCGCTGAGTTCTTACATCTCCGCCACGGTTGGGTATCGTAGGTTACCGGCTGCATAGCGTTTATGGAGACCGCGTTTACGTCATCGATTTCCGCGTCCGCAATGGGGCCACCTATCACCGCGGACTCTATTAGTTTAAATAGTGTCCTTGATCACTACTTGTGCTAGGCTGTGCTAATCGGTCGGGTGCATTCCCGCCCCCGCCTCGCGTCTCCGTACGGTTTGAATTAGATCTGTTCCAGTCCGGTCTCTGGTTCCCCGGCTCTGGTCTCCATCCGTCTCCCCCTCTTTCGCGTTGGTTTCTCTGGTAATCATTGCTCCTATCATTCCCTTGCCCCTGGTTACGTTCCGATCTAACCATATTAACATTCCCTTCATTTCTGTTCTTTGGTACGCCTGCAAATGTCAAGTCGTACCCTCCTAACACATTCTGGAATCTTTCCAGGTCGGTGTGCTGCACACTACGTAAAAGATTCTGCACCGTAACTGGGAACTGTCTCGTCAGTACACATATTATTTCCTGATCGCTCATCGGTGGGGATAGCGTTTTGTATTCCATAATACGCCTTGTTGCGTATTCCCGCAAACTTCCCATTGACTGGTTGTAATGATTATTCATTAAGCTGATTTTAAAATTAATTTGAATTTCCTCATTCCAATACCGCTCAAGGAATCGATCTTTAAATGCTTTTACTGATTCGGGAAACTTATCAAATGTATCGGCCCATATCCTTGCGTTGCCTTCTAACATTAAATATAATAATTGTATTTTACACCTTTCCGAAGTATTGATAACATCTAGATGTCGTTCTGCTGCCTTCATAAATATACATGGATTTTCTTTCCCGTCTCCTGAAAAATTTAGTGATCTTGGAGGGGTAAATGGTACCGTCCCGCTTGCTGCAATTGGGGATGCCTTGCATTCTTTTATTTGTTCAATCTCTGTTCGTAGTAACACAACCTTCTCTTCACATTCCCGCTTATTCTCCTGCATTTCTTCCTTGACTACCGATTGTATCCTCTCAATTTTCTCGTCCTGCTTAGCGGTTCTATCATCTAATTGCTGGTATAGTTTATTCTCTAATTCTCCCCCCAAATTAAGTACTTGGGATTTTAATTCCTTTTTTTGTTTCCCTAATTCTTCGGCAGTCCATTGCTTGTGACTTTCCACCCGCTCCGCGATTTTGGCCATCTCATTCTTCGTTAACACAATTTGTTCTTCGGCGCGTCCTATTCGCCCCCCTATTGCATCTAATTTCCTATTCTGTTCTTCTGCCAACTTCCCAATCTGTTCCTCTACTTTCCTATTCAGTTCTTCAGCTAACCTCCTGTTCTGCTCCTCTGTGACTATTTTCTGTTCATTCTGTCCTTCCAATATCTTCCGATTCTGTTCATCTAATTTCCCATTTAGTTGTTCGAACATCTTCCTATTCTGTTCGTCTGCCTTCCTATCCCGTTCTTCTGCTTTCCTACTCTGTTCATCTAATAACTTCCTATTCTGTTCTTCTAACATCTTCATCAACATCTGCATTCCATTTGGATGGATATCTTCTCCACCCCCCCGATTTGAATTTCCTGCTACCTGAATCATCGGTGTTGACGTAACTTGTACATCTTTATTAAAACTGTCCCCTGACGTATCATCCAACCGACTTCCAATACCACTATCCCTGCTTTCCGATGACATGCTATTATCGATTCCTACATCTATCTCCCCTACTTCATCCGTCTTCTCTTCCCGGTCCAGCACTACATTTTGCGCCTCCATTCTGTTGCTTTGAGCTGTCCGATCGATTCTCACTACACTAAAATACCGCACAAATTTTCCTCTTGCCTCACCTACCAGCAATACCACAGTTATCCTATGAATTAACTATACCCGCCACAATACTGTATATTCTTCGCGAATGGTTTAATTCACTCCTGTTTCAATTGCTAATTAATGACGAACAGCCCTCATTCACCACCACAAACACAATAACACTAGGTCAGTAGCCATATAAATCTCCACTCACCTACCAATGCATAAACATACTCTTTACAACACATATATTATTACCATTTACACATATACACTGCTAATAAACTTATTAACACTATTACATAAATGCTTTCAAATTATAGTAAATCCCTTATTAATTGAAATTACTTTTCAACACACTTATTGCTATATTATGTACATAATCATCACTCACATTTACATGTCATATCTTCTCCCTGAATTTTCCTCAATAGTATCATATAAATATTCACAATATACATTCACAATGCTGCTATATGTTTCCCAACCTGGTATCTTTTCTATTAAATTCCCCAAACTTTACCATCACCAATAAATAATGCACTACTGAGTGAACGTTCCCAGCAAAAAAATTTTGTGCACAATTTGTACAACACTATTAACCACCTTTATACTCTCACAAGAATTATTACTACTTCCCCATTTCTTTAATTTCAATGTTATTAAAAGTTGCCAAGCAATTCAAATATTATTAATATGTCTTACAAAATTTGAAATTCTATTACATTATATTATTTGTAGCATGTACATGTATAGCCTTCATAACCTCAGTAACTACAATATTAACTATATATTGGATGCACACAAATAATTGCAATCCTGCAATTAATTACGCAACAACATTTTTGTAATTATCAACATTTCATTATGCTTACTTGACTTGTGCATGTTTTTGCTAACACATGTATTGTTATTTTTTTTTTGTACTCTATAATAATACACTTTGCACTGCCTGCTTCTCATCTATACCCTGCATTACTATACAACAATTACCTGCACATTGTTTTCCAACATTTCACCAATTTCCCTAGGGCCACATTTCTTAATTATACGTTATCCACTTGTTCGGGCGCCAGCTGTGACATACCTGGTGGTGCCGGGTATTTTCACTGCAATACAACACTAAGAGAGGGTGTCTTTTACGTGAATGGGTCCCTGGATAAGTTGGTGCAACGTTGGGGTGGTTAATCATAAATTGAAATACAATTATAAACAAGATTTATTTTAAATCAAATTAGTTATTTACATAATCAGACAACGTTTTTACACTCTGCCTTGGTACCAAGATTAAGAGTGAAATGCATTTCTCATACCTGCGGGGCCCCGATCGAATACCTATGATGCTCGTAGGACCGCTCGCGCCGACAGGATTGTCGACCTCTGCTACTGCTGCGGGCCGTCAGCGCCGGATGGCGTGGCAATCGCCCACGGCCGATGCTCTAGCAATTCTTCCCCGATCAGAATCTTGACACCTCGGCTTCGCACCTTCCTCGAATCACTGTTCGTCAGTGGGTTCAATTGCACAACCCGCGCCTACTTTGTATACTGGTCACAGTTTTGTACCGCGCAATTTCAAGAATGTTTCCACCGCGCCAACTAATAAGAACAACATCAATTATTCTACCAACACTAATCTTTCACTATACTGATACTTCTAATGTTCTATTTACACGTCAATTACTCTGCGGTTCCTAATAGCACGTAAAATACGTCGCAATGTTATATGCGTCCATACACCGGCAGAGAACTCTCGCCGCACGTCCGCACTTGTTGCCGCTCTGCTAACGTCTCTCTCGTCACCGTTCTGCCAACGGCTCTCGTCCGCGATTCTCGTAACGAACTTTTTGCACGTGCGCGGTGCCCAGTTCCAACCGAAATTCACACGCTAGCCTCCCGGCGGCGGTGGCACCGTCGGCGGTGGCAGCGGCTGCTCGCCGGCCCCGGCGCGCCGCGCTCAGCGCGCGCACCGCGCAGTTCAAAATAGCAATTGGTTTCTTACACTAATGATTTAATTAGTGTAATGAAACACATATTCTGGGTTTCAGTATATATATATATTGTGACGTACCTGGTGATGCCGGGTATTTCACTGCAATATAACACTAAAGGAGGGTATCTTTTCCGTGAATGGGTCCCTGGATAAGTTGGTATAACATTGGGAAAGTTGATTAGAAATGGAGATACAATCATGAACAAGATTTATTTGCAAATCAAATTTGTTAATTACATGATCTGATAACATTTATACACTCTGCCTTGGTACCAAGATTAGGTGTAATATGCATTTATCATACCTTCGGGGCCCCGACCAAATACCTTCGATGCTCGTAGAACAGCTCGTATCGACAGGGTTGCCGACCTCTGCAGCAGCTGTGGGCCGTCGGCGGCTGATGGCGTGGCGGTCGTCCTGGGCTGGTGACCTTGCGACTCCTCCCCGACTCGGATCTTGATACCACGGCGTTGCACCTCTCTCGAATCACCTTCCGTCGATGGATTTAATTACTCAACCCGCACCTATCACGCGTACTGGTCTCAGTTCTGTACCACACAGTTTCGATAAAGTTTCCACTACACTAATTAATACCAGCGCGATCGATTGTTCTATCAACACGAATCTTTTATTCTAATGATACTCTCATTATCTACTTCACGTATTTACTGCTTCACAGTTACTAGTACTTTACGAACACATTGCATGTTCCCTTTTGTCCATGCGCTAACGGCGAGCTTTTCGCCACACGTCTGAATTCTTCGCCGCTCCGCTAACGTCTGTCCTCTTCGCAATTCTCCTAACGACTGCCTGCACGTGCTCGCTGCCCAGTTTGTAACCGACATTCTCACGCTGGCCTCCCGGCGGTGGCACCGGTGGCGGTAGCGACCGTTGCTAGCTCCCGTCGTTGTTCGCAGCGCTTGGCGTACGTACCACGCAGTCCAAAATATATATTGATTACTTACACTAATGTTTTAATTAGTGTAAGGGAACACATTCTGTGTTTCAATATATATATATATATATATATATATATATATATATATATTGAAACCCAGAATATGTGTTTCATTACACTAATTAAATCATTAGTGTAAGAAATTAATCGCTAGTTTGGACTGCGCGGTGCGCGCGCCGAGCGCGGCTCGCCGGGGCCGGCGAGCGACCGCGGCCACCGCCGACGGTGCCACCGCCGGGGAGACCAGCGTGTGAATTTCGGTTAGAACTGGGCAACGCGCACGTGCAAAAGTTCGTTACGAGAATCGCGGACGAGAGCCGTTGGCAGAGCGCTGACCAGAGAGACGTTAGCAGAGCGGCGACGAGTGCGGACGTACGGCGAGAGTTCTCCGCCGGTGTATGGACGCATATAACATTGCGACGTATCTTATGTGCTATTAGGAACCGCAAAGTAATTGACGTGTAAATAGAACATTAGAAGCATCAGTATAGTGAAAGATTAGTGTTGGTAGAATAATTGATGTTGTTCTTATTAGTTGGCGCGGTGGAAACATTCTTGAAATTGCGCGGTACAGAACTGTGACCAGTATACAGAGTAGGCGCGGGTTGTGTAATTAAACTCACTGACGGACAGTGATTCGAGGAAGGTGCGAAGCCGAGGTGTCAAGATCCTGATCGGGGAAGAATTGCTGGAGCATCAGCCGTGGGCGATTACCACGCCATCCGACGCTGACGGCCCGCAGCAGTAGCAGAGGTCGACAATCCTGTCGGCACGAGCGGTTCTACGAACTTCATAGGTATTCGATCTGGGCCCCGAAGGTATGAGAAATGCATTTCACTCTTAATCTTGGTACCAAGGCAGAGTGTAAAAACGTTGTCTGATTATGTAAATAACAGATTTGATTTAAAATAAATCTTGTTTATAATTGTATTTCAATTTATGATTAACCGCCCCAACGTTGCACCAACTTATCCAGGGACCCATTCACGTAAAAGATACCCTCTCTTAGTGTTGTATTGCAGTGAAAATACCCGGCACCACCAGGTATGTCACAATATATATATATAAATTATGAATATAATTTCATTAAATAATGTCATGTAAGGTTTCTCGAAAACATCAATTTCCATTTATCTATTTCGATTGTCTTCAATGTTGAAAATGCGTTTGCCGAAAATAAGACGAACGCCTTATTTTTACCATACCTTGATACATGCGAGAAGAAAATTTAAAGAAATCGTTTGGGGCGGTTTTTAAGAATATATCATTTTAGATATTACAAAAGTTTGAAACAAATTACGCGAAATGTAGTCGTTTCTTCAACGAATTGTACATTGCACATGTTTTAAAGAGCTGAGTTTTACAACAGACTGTCTATGACGAAGAAAGACGAGGAGAAAATTTAAAGAAACAATTTACTACCGTTTAAGAGAAAAAAATATTTAAACAATGCAAAAATTGCTTATATTTTGCACTGAATTGCGCGAAATAGTATACTTATATTTTCGCAATTTTTAACATGACCTCATTTTAAAATGTCTTTAAAGAACAGATTTCATTCATTATAAAATCTCTGTCTTCAATATTGTTGTAGGAAGATGCCCAAAAATTGCACGTATTCAAATTTCTAAGAATCAGGGATTTCAGCGAAACTGCACTACAAGTATTCTCTCAAGCGCCCTTTGCGCCATGCGAAGACAAAGTTCAATCAAAATATTTGAGCCATATTCAGTGCCATGAAAGATTGTCATGTTTGTCAAGATGGTCTTGAATGTCAGAGAGTGCACCGCCACTTTACCGCGAAGATGTTCGTGCTTACTTTGTTGACAATATTCCATGGCACTGGATAGGAGGAAGAGGTCCTATTGAGTTTCCACCGCGTTTTCCAGATCTAACTCCCTTGGTCCTCTACTTTTGCAGAAGTCTTAATGACGTAAACCAGCTCGATCAGGTTTTCGTCCAGTTTCCATGATCCCTGAGCAAATGCTGCGATTGCCCTTTGTTTTGCTTCTGGACGTAAATGTAATTTCAAAGTAACTTCTCCCCATTGCACGTCACACACAGTTTTAACTGTTTTTGATATAAATAAATACAATAAACAGTTGAAAACCAGCTACACCGGCAGCACTGTGGGAATAAACGGGACGCAGTTTGGGAAATGGTATGTGCTGCAATCCTTGAGGACACTTTGCAAATGTTGCTCGAACTGTAGTTCAACTACTCAGAAGTGTATCGACGCCGATATTGGGCATTTTAAGTATTTGTTGTAATAGTCGTACCTATACAAGTCTATGATGATTCATTCTAGGCTCAAAATAGTAGCAAAAACTATTCGATTGATTTTTCTGTCACTTTCACAATTTGTTCTTTCTGTAATTAGTATTTAAAGAGTGGTTTGAATTAAATAGGACATTGGGGACGTTGTTGATGATGATGATGATTTATTCGTTTATGATTACTCAAGCGCCGCTTAGCGAAAGCTCTACGCAACTTGCCGCACCGTGAAGTATTACCCTCGTCAGTCCCTTGTGATTGTAAAATATCGGCCGGAATTATTACTTGAACGTTATCTCGGACAAGTAAATCAAATTTCTAGAAGGCAATGTCTTAGCGAGCGCATACCCAAACTTAAGGGAGAACGCTTTTACAAAAGGGTAATTGACAACCATGACCAGAACAGGACATAGAGCAACGCCATACTCGCCAGAAAGTATTCCATCCATTAGAATTTTTCGCGGAGTAGCGTAAAACGTAATTAACAATCACGTGACCAGTAGTGTGGATGTGTAATACACTGCAATAGCGAAGCATTTTCGGGCCCACTAATATAGCAGACGCAGAGAGTAAAGTAATAGTTTTTCGTCTAGAACAAGTATATGTATCAAGCAAACAATTTCGACAGATGGACGGAATTTGTTGTATCAAAAATAAACTGTAAGCATATGTTTTGTGACTGTTAAAGTTTACGTTGTAATTTAAATGTCTTGTTGGTCAGAAGAAAGTCGTAATAATCAGTGTCGCCTAATAATTGATTTAGTGGCATTCTCGCGTGTACTAATTGGTAAAAGTATTCCCAGACGTTTCAGCGAATACATTGAGGCAAGAACTTTACTGCAAATTTAATCTCTTTGCAAGATCCAGCCGAGAGTGTTTTCGATATAAATTATTAAAATATGGATAAGTATAAATTATATTCATTTATGACGGAACAGAGGATGAGATCTTATTATGTCTCGTTCATAGTGCTTTTCGAACTGATAATAATGCACTGTAATTTATTTGGGTTTAATTGTAATCCTAAAGACGCTGCCCAGTTTTCAGGGTTATCAATGTATGTAAGAAGAGCTGAGATGGATGGCTACGAAGGTAAATCTGAAGATCTGCAACATAGATTAAGAAGGTCAGTGGGTCTAACAGTGCGTTGAGCAACTCCGCGTTTAATTTTTAAGTAATTTGCGCTGCGACTACCAAACACGACTCTGTTTTCTCGAAGTAGTAACAAGTAAGTCATGTACGCGTGGGCTGTGCAAATTCCATAATTTATAGTTTTGCGAACAAGAACTAGCGAATCGAATGCTTTGATGAAATACAGAAGAAAAATGATAGTTCTATTGCTGAAATCTTTTGTCGTTCTCGCTTCTTCAGTAACATTTATTAGCGCGGTTCCATTATTCTTACTGAGAAGGCAATTTGAAGGCTGATCATAAAAAGTAATATTTTTGGGAGATATACTCGTAGTTCAGTTAGCTTTCGAACGATTTTTCAAGTACTTTAGAAATAATCGGGAGAATGCAAACTGAGCAATAGGATGCATGATTGCAGTCTCCCAGGATGAAATGTCTTTTTTAGTAGTTTAGCTTTTATACTATCGAAACCTCTACGAAGAGTTTGATTTGAGACTTTAAACAGTTTTGATTAAATCCTCATGTGCAACGCATAAAAATAATAGAAGTCGTATTTTATTGTTTCGCAAAAACCACGAGGGATTATTTTTTCATGTTATTCATGAAACTATGATTTAGTGATATTTGGCGGATTTATACGAATATATGCGTTTTAATTTGGGTAAAAGCTTTGCACATTTCTATATTTTGCAGATTTTTTTTTCAAATTGTTCTCGAATTGCTGTTTCGGTCGAAGTTGTAATATTTTATTTTAGCTTTGCGGTATTTCTACGTAACTAATTTCTAAGCATTTCGTACAGGTTCTTAATTGTTTTTAGGTCTTCGGAATATAGCATGGTCTGCATCTCGATCTTTCTTTCATTAAATTATGAATTTCATCAGTTATCCCCAATGCGGGTGAGCTAGTTACGCAAGATATTTTTAAAGGTCCTTGCCAGTCCCAGAACTGTGTTATTAAGTTAGTGAGGATTGCCAATTTATCATCCAACAACACTTCTTCGTACCCGAGGTGCCATGGAAGTGAATACAAAATACTTGTTTACCGAATTTCTAAAAATCGCTGTATTTGATTGTCTTTTACATTGGCGCGCGCGGCGGGGCGGCACGGCCCTCCGGGCTCACCGCTTCGGGGTGTGCAACTTCGAGAACCGGAGGCAAAGAGCGAGTCATGGTCGTGACGTCACCGCTGCCATGAAAGACGGCGGCTGACTGCACTAGTATTTATTTAACCATGCACTTGACGAAAACCAGCTGTTCACAGTTTTATCAAATCGGGAGCTGGACCTCCCCAGTGTCGTCACTGTAGCGACATATAAGCTCCCGATAGGATGAAACCACAACAGATGATTTTCGTCCAGTGCACGACTGAATAAATCGTCCTCTAAGCAGTCGCACAGCCACGAGTGAACGGTCCGCTGTCGAGTCTCAGTCGATTGTCAGTCAGGAACCGAGCCGGGAGGCGCTACGGAAAGGAACTGCGCCGACTACAGCTCAGTTGGAGCAAGCCAGCGCACTTGAGACGGCAGAGCAGTGGATTCTGTAGTTCCAAACTTTAAGTTCAATAAAATTTTGTTTATATTAAAAGTGTTCATGCTGTCGCCCGCCTTCCTAGAACATATCACACTTCAAGTTTAAACAAGGTAAGTTAGGTAAGTTAGGTGTATGTTGGTCCGAGAGGTAATATTTCAAGACTCAGGCTGTGAAAAAAATACGTAAACTGCTCTCCAGAGAGAGAGAGGGAGAGAGAATTTCGAAAGTTGTGATTAAAATATATCATTACAACATGTTCATAACCATTGTTTGCAAATGCAAAGATCCAGTCTAACATTTCTATGCTGCCTGACTAAGGAGGTAAATATATGAGAGCAAAGGGAGAGATGTTTTCCCTAATAGTCCAACTTACATAAACGATACTTAGTACGTCTTTGATGAAGAAAGAAAGATACCGATCAGCGTTTACTAAGCTGTTCCCTGGATTAGCTGCTAGCGCGGAATTCAGTGAGAGGAGCGCGTGAAAATGGCACTTAGAAATTATTTCCGCTCTTCATCAATGTGCCAAGGCGAAGATTGGACATTTAAGTGTTAACGCACAGAGGGAGCGAACATTAGGCTTATTTCTAGTGACTGACTCTTAGAACGCTCGGAGAAAGTTTGCGGCCATCCACAGGTAAAAGATTTACAGGATGTGAAGAGAATAAAGTACACAGCATTTTCAAAAACTCGTTTTTCAGAATAAAAGTTTGAAGAAAATTAGAAGAAGAAGAAGAAGAAGAAGAAGAAGAAGAAGAAGAAGAAGAAGAAGAAGAAGAAGAAAGGAATTCTCGGAGAAAAATCCGAAAGGGGCTGTGTCAGAGAGGTGTCGAGGGGGAAGATGCAAGGGTGGGTCCTATATTATGCATGAATTTCGTCCAGCTGTGCCGTGCTTTGCTCCTGGTCACGACCATTGCCGTCAGTACGAGTAATTACGATGGTGCCATCTTCGGTCCATACGTTCTGGAGGCCGAAGCGGTCAGTAGCGGCGAGTAGCATCTCCAAGCAACTCCAACAGAATAACTCAGTGCAAACACGTCGATCCCGTTAGTGACTTTCGGAAAACTGGGGCTTCTCCCAGATTACTAATCATTGGATCTCCTCGGGAAACAGTGAGTGTCTCCTTTGTCATTGACACTTTGTTGTCCCTCTCTCACACGGTAAAGATGATATTCCATGTGTATTGTTTTATGATTTTGTTTGTTGATAGTGTACACAATCCTTTACCAATATTAGTACTCTATCCGTATCAAGTAAAGTATGGATTATCAGTTTTCGTACCCCAGATAATTGCGACGCAAATGACATCGAATGACAAGTCTATGTACAAAATAAGATTTGTAAAGATTTAAAATTCTCGTTTTTGCGCAAAATATGCAAATACATATTGATGAATATTGAACAAATATAAAGTTACTTCCTGCAATGAATAAATTATTACATCATTATAACTGATATAATTAGAAAAGGGCCTTACAAGCAAAATCAATATTTTTTCAAGCCTATTACTCTACAGTTAATTTTACGACAAAAATCTAACAGGAACTTTTATTCAGGTTAAGCTAGACCTGAGAGAACTCTAGAGAACTAGAGAGAGAAGACAAGAGAATTTCAGTTATCTAGGTCAAGCTAGATTATCTGAATTCAAATTCATATCTTATTGGACTATTCGCCAACGGGCTGATCTGCTTAAGACAGAAAAAACTGTAAAAGAAAAAATAAAATTGTGTTCATCTTGCTTACTCTTCAGACTTCCATATTTTAAGTGTCTCACAACAATTCAACATTCACAGTCACTGAAGTGAATGATAGAAGATCAGTATCGAAGTTTTTCATTCGCCCTGATTAAGGTAGTCTGAGTATGAACGCCGAAATGTTGGAGACACTGCCTTGGATTAAGCATTTCCCAGAAACCCAAGTCTGTGTACTGTAATGTCATACCCGCTCTAGTTGGCAGGGGGCGTTGATCTATTTAATGAAGATATTGAGATGGGAAACATTAAATCTTCCTAAAACTGCTTACTATTCTGAGTTGATTTTGAAGTTTTTGAGTTGATTTCTGGGGGAGATGAAACTCAAGAACTTTTCTGGTACTTTTCTAGTAGTAACCTTGAATGTGGTAACACAATGATAATGATGAAATCGCGGTGATAATGTAGTCAAATACACTTTTATATGCTGATTTTTTACGTCTTTGGGAAAAATATAAGAAACTAAAATATCATGCATTGCAATTTTGGGAAAATCAATCACATTTCTCCAAGGGTTTACTATTATGTATTACTACAAATATTCATATTGAATATATTTACTAGTAATGACTTCAGTTTTTTACCCTTAAACTCAAGCTGGTTATGTTTCGTTACTACCTATTACAACAATTGAATCCTGTTATTATTATTTTTACCAGTGTTCATATTTACTGTTACTGTTGAATCCTGTAATAGTATTACATAGTATGTTGAGATTTTATTAAGTAATGATTCAAAGGAAGGTAAATAAGTTCTTTTACTTTTCGTAGGATAAAATACGAAATGGATGTCTAAAAGGAAGATAAAATATGTTGCTCAACGTAAAATTTTCAAAATAAAACTTTATTCCGTAAGTAAAATTTTAAATTTGTATACCTTTAAGTGTAATATGAAACAACATTTAAATTCACTTGATAAAAAATAATCTTTAATAACGTATCATTAAACCACCAATCTATTTGCAATCGTAACACTGGTTGTGCAATCATTTTTCTTATTAAAAAACATTCTGTTTAATATAAGAAATTTTGATAAACAAAGAAAAAATAAATATCTTTAATTGTACCGCAAATGTCACGGAATATTTTTAGAAGAGTCGTTTTGTATATTTTTAATTAATTGTAGTTAAATCTGAAAAAGATGTTTATAATTTTAAAATGTATTTTCTACATTATTTTCCAGATTTTTGAAATGAGTGCAAAACTAAGGAGGCTTCGGTCTCCTGATAAAAGAATATCGTTCAGAAAAGCTGTACCAAAGGGATATGAACGTGAAATGGATTTCTTGGACCGAGGTTTTTAAATAAAATTTAAACTGTAGTACCATAACGAATAGAAAAATGTTTCACTCGGTTAAAATCAGCCTATTATGTATTTTGATAATAAATGGATAAATAAGTTATTTTTGGAAAAATATTATATAATTAATATATTTCACTGTGAATGAAAAATCTTTAAATATAGTTAATTATCTATTTTTTGTTTTAAAGAACCAATTTTCATCAATAATGAATTGAACTAATTTCTCATGTAAGAGGTCGATACAGTATGTTAGCTCCGCTTGCATTATTATCAAATAAAGCTGTATAATATTTCATTATTATTCAATAAAATTGAAGAATGAAGAGCTTGTTTTCAAAGTAACGTATCTCCATGAAACAATTTTTCAGAATATGAAAGTATTTTTTATTTTATTTAATAGGTAATTATTACAAACAAATTAGCTTACTTGATCCTATGTGGCTAGGCCGAAGGCCTTTAAGCCATTACAATACCTACATCCTGTCGCGTTCTAATCTGTCGAATTCTGGTATTCACCCCAAATGGTCTCTCCATCGCATCAAAGCCGCGGAAAAGAGACCATAAGGTACGGCTCAGGAAAAAACCCCTGAAGGGGGAAAAACCTGCCGTCAGAAGCCGAGTACATACTAATCTATCCGACGTTTATTTTAACTATTTATTTTCTGACGCGGGCGTCCCGCCGTCTCCTTCCAGTGCTTGGCCTCCTCAGCACCTGAAATCAAACAGCGCCACAGAAGATCGTCCGCACCAACGCCTCTGCCCTTAATGAAAGTATTCACATTCAGTCTGGAAGTACAAAATAGGATTCAACAGATTTTGGATACCGTTTAACATACGAGAAATGAATTTTGAACTCGATAACCTATTCGGATACATAAAGAAGAAGAGTCTTAAGAATACAAAACTGAAAAACAAACGAAGATGAATATATGTCACTTTCGAAATAGGCTCTCCATTTACGAACGCAAAGATTGAAACTTAACGATGTCACATGTAACTGGACAAATTAGGCACGCAGAAATTTTCGAAAAGCATGAGTAATCAAGTTTAGATAACAATTACTTTCACTGAGAATCTCACACACACCCAGTACTTAAAGAATATATTTGAAATACGTATATTAAATATTCGAATATGAGTAACACGAAGAGAGTAATCAAATTGTTTGACGAAGTGGAAACAAGATTCTAAAGATGTAAAATTAATATTTTTGAGATAAGCTTGATAGAAAAATTATTCCTTTCTAATAACTACATTCAAATTTTTATCTTTTAACTGAATAATGTGAGGTTGTGATAAGAAACAGTTGTTTTTCATGGCATTCATAAATATATTAACATACAGTACCGTATAATTTTTACGCAGAACATCAATTTTATGCAAAGCGAGGTCCAAAAGCAGTAATGGTTTTTGCTGAAAAAAATTAAGAATTTTTCTACAAATATAACGTATGTTTTCTTTGGTTTTTCCTCAGAAATTAAGAATGTTAAGGGAGGATTTGCTGAAGAATTTCCTTTGCTCTGCGCCGAAGCTGGTGCTGCTGTTGTCCCGCAAGTAATGGTATTAGATCCTGAAACAGGAAAACCAGTTCCCATGCGTTGTGACTGCGTCACAATTGAAGAAAATGAGGTAACGACTAGAGTATTTTTATACGTTACTTATTTGTATTATGATATCGTAGGCTGCCGCGGCCAGAGTCATGATCTGGGCTGTCCGGGTGTCGCCCCGTCGATGGCTGAGGTGCCGACGTTTCGACCGACATATCGCGGTCCTTGCGCAGTACGCATATCCAACACCCTGGAGCAGTACATCCCTGAAGAGGACCGCGATATGTCGGTCTAAACGTCGGCACTTCAGGCATCGACGCGGCGTCACCCGGACAGCCCAGATCATTATTTGTATTATACGAGTACTTGCAAGTAGTAGAGAACATGTAGCGAGTTTTAAAACTATTTTTTACTTTTCCGTATACGTACGTATATATGGCGTAATATACAACTACATAGTATTAGGAAAGCTAAATAATGCTGCGGAAAATTGATTTCAAGATTTCAACGGAAATACACGGTTTGGGGTCCCCTGATACCGAATACCATACATGACTGAAAAATTTTCCAATTTATTTTTCCTTTAATTAATGAATTATTATATTTTCAGCTGTGGAGTAACATTATTAATAGGAAGTTTGAATTTTGCGAGACTGGAATGTCAAGAATATCTGAAGAAATGGCATTATTATATGGATAATGAGTAGGTTGAGAAAGGGAATTTATTGTCCAGTTATTCGTCGTTGCTATATTAAATAATGATATACCTTGAAGGGTAGTCGTTTTAGATCCCCGTGCATGGTGTTTTGCATTGAGATCACCAATTATTAATATTTTATCAGTATTATTTAAGAGTAGTTCCAGAGCGTTTTAGGTATTTTTTATTTGGGGGTTTATTTTTCTATTGATTAGTATTGCCACCCCACCACCACTATGTAAAGAGGCTCTATCTTCTTTGTATGTTATATAATTTGAAATATTAACTTTTTTAGCATTGTTTACATGTGTTTTAGTAATGCACGCAATATCAATTTTTTGATCATTTAGTGAATGTTTGAATTCATTAATTTGACGAAATAGTCCGTTAGCATTCCATTTTAATAATTTTATTTTATGGTAATCCATTATTGATTATTCTTGCTAATACTTCTGTTATTAATTGCTGAATTTGTGGAATTAAAATACTTAAAATTTGAGTTGTTATACTTAGAATATATTTATTAAAATCTATTGTAGTAGGAGGAGATGGAACAAAGTTATTTTTAAGGAACATTTGGTACCTTAAATCTATGAAGTAAAGGAATGGATGCTATTTACGTCAGAATGTTTTCTGTATTTTCTCTAGTCTTCTATTGTTTGGAAAAATATAGAGTCATAGTCATTTTTAATTTTAGTACTAAATTAATTTTTTAATATTTACTTAATTTCTAATACAAATGTATTGAAATTTCTTAGCGTAGCTGAAGTTTTACTTATATTTATTTGCTTTTTGGCAAGTTCTAAGTTAGGAATAGTACTTCAAGAATCATCTCTTTCTTCAAGTTCTTGAAAGGAGTTAGCAGTGAGAATATTATACACTGGTGGTTAATCTGGCAAAACCGTCACTTTCTTCACTGCTCATTAAACGTTTAAGTTTTGAACTATTATAATCACTTAAATGAGAAATTGTACTGGGACGAGGGCCACTATTTTGAGTAGGGTTTTGTAACTCACTTAGAACGTCCATTGGACTGAAGTCGTAGGCTTCCGCGGCCAGAGTCATGTGGGCGCATACCAGCCCTGAGGAAGACCACGACAGGACGGTTGAAACGTCGGCAACTCAGCCTTCGACGCGGCGTCACCCGGACAGCCCAGATCACCCACGTCCATTAGACTGTTTGAATTATGGGAAGGATTTTGCTGAAGTAGCCGTTGAAGTTCCTGCGACAGTTGTTGTCGAAATAGTATTTCATGTTCCAAGGCTTGAATTTTAGCTTCAGGAGATGTGATAACGTCAAGTTGAGAAATAGGATTTTGAACCATGTTTAAGTTTAAGTCATTGCAGTTTGGAATAGGAACGCAATGGTGAGTGGTTAAAAGCGCTGACGATATGGTCTCGGGTAACGATGGAGGGGGTTCCATCTTGGGAGACACAAGGTTCACCCCTCCTATCAATACAAAGGGTTAACAATTTACCTTGTAGTCTGGCAACCTGATGTCACTCAGAAATAAGTTGGTCCACCTCCCAGCACGCTCTCCCCACGTATAACTCACACGATTGTAGTTTAGCTTCCACTGCACTTGGAAACACAATATCGGCTATAGAACTTTTTAATTTTGACCATTGATTATTGATAACATCTAATTCTAATTGGCACTACCAATAGAATTCCGGCCTCCACTGATATTCTGTTCCCTTCTTATCACTTGTCATGACGTCTTTCCCAAAACAGAAACCATTTTATGATACATGTCCTTGACCTCATGTCCTTGAAATTTCGATAGCGTATCACAGAGCGCACTTCGCACTTGGCGGCAGGAGTGAGAGCGCTCGTCTTGACCCGTCACCAAAACAAGAGTCGGGCTACTGACATCCGTTACCACTCATTGGCGTCTCTCCAAAGTACGGCAGTCATACCGAACCCTTGTTTTTCAATTCTGATATTTGTTCGTAAAAAACATCTATAAACTCTTTACTAGCGTCAAACGTAACAGTGGAGTAACCCTTTTGTAACGTAGTCGGTGATAGGCAGTCGTAGTTATTCAGTCCCTTCCTCCAAAGGCTCGGCGCCTTTGGGTCTAGAGGGTTCCAGGGCGGTCACCCATCAAAGAACCCACGGTGTCTCGAGTTACTTAACATTCTTGTTGTCAGAGATCGTAGTTAAGCAATTCTTGTAGCGACACCTGCTTTTTTCCATCTGGAGTCAGCTGACGTGAGTAAGAATGTAGTTAGCGAGGATGATAGCTATTTTTTCACGATTTCCGTACGTGCGAATATCAGTGTGCGTCCTTCTGTATCTTTCTTCTTAGTCAATTACTCACAAATTTTCACGCGTTTCCACAAGTTGTTATATTATTATCCGATGAATTTTCGTGAGGTAGAACGTGACAAATTTGTTTGTTGCTAGGATAGAAAATCTCTCAAATCGCTCGGAGCCAAGTCTGGAGCGTCCGCTACAACTTCAGCTTCTGTCTCTTCCCCGTTTACTGTGAATGATTTGTGAGTTCTCATTCAGCACAATTATAGTTTTACGAAAAAAGTAACTAAATCATAATATGAATTAATTAAATTGTATTATTACGTAACGCACCATTATTAACTTAATTATATAAACTATATAAACTATTATTTAATGAAAATAACTGAAATAAATATGCATTTTTAAGTGCAGCGGAGTTATACTCGCAAATGACTGAAAATGGTTTTGTTGAATAATTAGATGTCCATCACCAACACCATATGTGATTGCAATTTTTGAAGATAACAATAAGCCGGAGACGTTGAAAAAGCTTATTTTTGAAGGTAATAAAACATTCTTGTGGATATGAAATATGACTTAATAAGTTTTTAATTTAAACTATTTCTGATTCTCTATCTCTCTGTTTAAGGATTCCCGATGGACAATGGCATAATTATGGCTCTGGGTACTATTATGTCGCATTATGACCACTTGCAGTGTATACATATGAAGAAGACTGGACTGACAGCTGATTTACTGAAAAAGTTGGTAATGTATTTAAGTAAAACAAAGAAAGTTCGAGAAATAATCTTGGACGACAATCCAATTGAAGAACAGAACTTTTATTTATTTGTGCAAGAAGACACACGGTAAGATAATGCTGCTTAATGCCACTTAACTATTGCCAAAGTGTGTAACAATTTACTCCCTTGAATAGGCATTTCTTGAAAAGAGATCAGTCAATGGAAGTACAGACTAAATTATTTATACGTATATAATATTTTTAGTTTAGTTAACTAAATATGTTAGACCAAATACCTAATTAATTCCATGCAAAATCGTTGATATAATCTCTGTGTTAATAGCTTGTTTGAAATTAAAATTCCACCGTCTGTTAAAAATCCATGTCTATTAATAAAAATTCAGAATGGAGCAAAATCGGTTAATTGGGATACATACGTAGCAAAGGTATTTCCAATCGGCCATGAAACATGAACAAAAAAGTACATCACAGATTACGTATCTACAACAACTACATATAATGAACGAATGAATAAAACTACGAGTAAATTGACGAAGTAATTGTTAAGCTAGCTGACTAATGAAGCAACATAACATATTTAACGTGAATAAATTAAATGTTTTACTTGTAAAACATTTAGTCTTAGGATTACGAATGTTAAAATAAAAAAAATGTAAACGTCAGTTATTTTTACAGTTTTAAAAAGTCCGCTATAGCAAAACTGTGTCAGAAGTGACTAGTTGTTTTTTACTTGCCAATATTTATACACGTTGTATTATCTCTTATTACTGTCTTTACTTTTCGTGGGAAGTAATGTTTTTACTATTTTGTTAGCTTCTTCTAATACTTTATCCTCAACGTGTTCAGTAGCTTCCATTTACAAACATTTCTTACAAACAAACAATGCAAGACTCATTAAAATAGATCTTCTCAGAAGCAATACGGACGTCATGAAATGTTATGTACCTCGAAAGGTAAAGATATGCTTGAATGTCTCAAAATTTATATTATTCTTAAATTGAAACGAAAAAATATTGAAGGTAACGTGTATAAAGGGGTATAATTGCACGCGCGGTATCCAAGAAAACTCGCTATTGTCGCTCGTTTTCTTGAACACACCACTCATGCAATTATATCCCTCTTTACATTCGTTACGTTACGTTACATTCATTACATACACTCGTTTCCTTATTTACTATAATTCACACAAATTTAGATAATTTGCTTTGTTATGTGCACGGGAATAGAGGTGACAAATAGTGAAAGTGGCATAAACACAAATAGAATAAAAGCTGTCTTAAGTTTCCAGCTATCCCTATATCCCTAGTTATTTCAGTTGACTCTGTGATGTGTTGAACCAAATTATCAACCAAATGACTAATCTAAAACGCGTCTTGTAAAATATTTCATATGCTACACAGCTTTCCTGAGGTAGCCGCAAGATTAAAGTTTGCATCTCACTCTGGACGCTCTACGTCGAAGAGATGTCATTTTAAAATAAATACGTACAAACCATCAACTGTTGAATATATTGCGGTCAGCAGTTATGTGTAATTGGTATACTAGAATAATAACTACAGCAGACAAAGTGATTCACAAATCATTGTAATTAATCCCTTTTTCCTGTCTTTGCTCATAATAGCTAATGTAGTGAGGCGTAAGTATTAATTATCATAAAAAGTAAATCACTTTTCCTAGCCATTACGCGTAAAGCTTAACATGAGTAGGTGAGAGTAACAATATTCAAGGGGAATAGCGTCATCTATGTATCATTATGTGAAGAGAAAATTATGTACCCTTTTTTAAGCATGTTGCGCGCATGGAGGAGGGTGAGATTTGTTAGAGTTTAAGTTTATGTAGAGAAGGATTGCAGAAAGCCAAAATTTATTTATAATATTTGTTACAAATGTATTGAATATAATAGATAGCGTGCAAACGCAACCCGCACATTTCTTCGTGCATTACTCATGTACGAAGCGTTTTAGAATCATAAAAACACATTTTCTTGTCGCGTAGGGACAAGTTTCGTTTTTATATCCACTAATCTATGAAATGAGAGTTTTTAGACATTTTATTTCAAGCTTAGCGTTTAAGAGAAAGCAGTAGTGTAAGGAAGTGGATGCGGTCCCGCCCGCAAAACTTTTATCCGGGCGCCCTTCATAAAACTTAATCTTTAATCTCTTTTATCCGGGCCCCTTCTTTAAAAAATATCCTCAATATTAAATTTCTTTAAACACGCCACATAACTTTAGCAATGCTTAATCCCATTCAAGTCTCATTATCTGAAGCATTAAAGGCGGTACAAGTCAAGACTATGCTATCAACCCCTTCTTTCAAATGCTATTTATTGAAAAGCGCTGTTGGAAACGCTTTCGTACGAACGTTATCACATAAGATGGTAAGTTTCAAATATAAACAACCGCATTGGGAAGGCGGTTTGTGTGTTGTGTTTATTGTTAACAATGCTCAAGTGCTTTTTTTAAAATTTGTTGCGGCTACCTTGACGCAACGCGCCTCTAAACCTCTTGAGCGCTTGCTGGAGTAATCCTCCGTTAACATTTATGGAGTAATCCTCTTTTAAATTATATTTGTCTGTCCTGTCTTGTCTCAGTTAGTTGTCAAGAAGACTGCTAGGTAGCAGCTTCACGTACGTGCCCCGTACCACGCGCTCCTTCATCACTATTCAGCAGCCAGAATGGGGAAGGAATTAGGATATGGGTAGGGATTAGGACGCTTCACAGGGGTTGGACTAGCCTCTGGGAAGCAGGCAAACTCGTTTTCTTGGAACACTTGTAATCACTTGTAACGCTTGTAACCAATGAAATGGAAAAAACTGTCTTCATTATTTAAGTTTATGAAGTTATGACTGTAACAGAACCTAAATAAATTACTTACCTTTATTGATTTTTACATAAACTTCATAAGAGGAAACAAAAATCATTCTCCTGGAATTTTTTTAATATTTTATTGTCACACAGTATCAGAAAAGTATCAAGTAATTAATATTTCTTACAATCGCAAAACTTTCAGTCTAAAAAGGGTCTTCTTTTACTTGGGCCCGCCCGCATTGTGGGCTTTACGAGCTCGAATGTTATGCCACTGAGAGAAAGATACTTTACTCTATATATTTGCATTTGTGCGCGTGAAAAGCATTTGTCAATAGTACATTTGACTTCTGGAGGGCTTTGCTCTTTCCCGTCCAAAATACTTCATTTACAACATCAAATTTTTATTTAAGAATTGAATATGAGTTTAAGAATTATAGTATTTCAGGATCCTTTACGTCCACAAATGTCCGAAATTTTCGCACGGGTTCGGCTAGTATAATTTAATACATTTAGAATTCAATTGGCACTCTACTACACAGGTTCACACTTAGCTATGCGTCACGAAGCTCCGGCTTTTGGGCAAGCAATTATCATAAAAAGTTCATGGCTGTACTCAATGCAAAATTTCCTAAGCATTATAAGTCAAAATATTATTTTTCCACACTGTTTTTCTTATCAAACTGTGCAGTAATAAAAGTTAATGACGTAAAATGCTTTGGAAATTAATCATTAGGCAGACTCAAGAATGTTCTATGTTTTCGAGTTGTATATTATTATCCATAAAATCTGGATAAATTTCTCTAACTATAATATACTAAAATAATATAAAAAATGTATGTCAATTTATCGACTTTCGCATAGACGGTAATTAATAATTTTGCTATTGTGTAGGCTGGAACGTCTGACTTTAAGAAGATGTAAAATTAATGATGAGGCAGTTAAACAACTGGCTGAAAACCTAAAATACAAAGATCCTCCTCGAGAACAAAAGCTTGCATATCTTAACCTTTCCGAGAATAATATTGGAGACAAAGGACTTGAATCGCTCGCAAATGTATGTTGAACTATTAATATAAATGAAAAAAATATTTAGGAACCAACGATTCTAACAGTAAGAAATTTACATCACGCACTTTTTGTTTCTTTCTCAATCCCATTGTTTATCTCTCCATTTATTTCACCTTTCATTTCATTCTCTCTCCCGTTCATCCCCTCTTCTCTCTCTCTCCCTCTCTATTTCTAAAACAATCTATTTACGCCATATATCTAGATCTAGAATGAGTGAGTTTAATGATTTCGTATAACATTTTCTAATTCACTATTCCTTGAAATGTACGAGACCTAGAAAGTGTTATCTGCCTCGCAAATTCAATTATTTTTTCTGTATGTATTGAAGGGATACTTCGTGGACTTTCATTATTGTCATCGAAACAGTTTTATGACTACTCAAGCCAGTTTTACACCTCAATTAATACAAGAAAAAAACAGAAGTTACACAGGATGATCTAAGTTGAAGATGTAGCTCCATACAATAAGTACTATAAGTGATTTGTACTGTAAGTGAATAGCAAGGAACCTTTGTTTCCTTGCCAATGTAACGATGTTGCACAACTCCGGAAAGAGGCGCGGCGTAAAGACTGTTCCCTAGCGCACTCGCTGGTAGCCGTCGACCTAAACCAATTCGCAATTATTTCGTACCTGCAATCTTCTTTAACGCAATCTTCTTTCACTAATTTCTTGGTGCACTCAAGACATTTCTTCCATTCCTCTGGAGTAACTGTATTCAAAACTTCATTTGTGAGTTTCGTCACATCTGTTATTTTAAAGTTTTGTAGCAAGTTTTGTCATTTGATCCCAAATACATCTTGACAACTTAAACACAATGGTATGCACTTCGCTCACTAAATACATAATTTATCGCCCTAGATGAACAACTGAATGCCTGTACATTCCCAAGAAAACAAGTGGTCGTGGTCTAGCGTTCAACACAGTCCCTCACCTCTCTGAAAGATTTCCCGCCTAAACTAATTTGATAATAAACTATTACGCCGATATTTCCAAGTTCATTCGTCAACCCATCCACTTTTTGTAATCGCATTGTGAAGCTCCTGCTTGAGAAATTGAAAATGAGGCAGTGTATTCGTTGTTGGAAAGCAACAGTGTCTACGTTAGTATTTTTTCTGACGCTCTGGTGCTCTTAGAGAAAGATACCTTTTGGTCCTAAGAAATTGAGGTGAAATATTTCGGGACCGTTGGCACTACATTCGTTTGCTGTGTTCATCATTTCAGCATTTGAAAAATACTGATTCTTCGAGGACTTCTTCCATCTTGAAATGCTAGATGAAAGGATTCTTCCTGTCAGTAATGACTTGAGACCGAACGTTTCTGTAATTATAAATTTTTTGTCTTTCTTCTTACCGATCTCAAATTCGTAATCTTGGCTAATATTGGCCATCCTAACACACTACTCGTCCTATTCTCACCCCTTACTCACACACACTAACATTTACATGCACTACACTACCACACATGCCGGGAGACCAGTCGCAAGCTTAGAGCTCGTCCCGACTGGAGAAGCGCCCCGCTGGTGGAACATACCCGACTGGTGAAGCGCCCCGCTGGTGGAACATACCCGACTGGTGAAGCGCCCCGGTGGTGGAACATACCCGACTGGTGAAGCGCCCCGCTGGTGGAACATACCCGACTGGTGAAGCGCCCCGCTGGTGGAACATACCCGACTGGTGAAGCACCCCGCTGGTGGAACATACCCGACTGGTGAAGCGCCCCGCTGGTGGAACATACCCGACTGGTGAAGCGCCCCGGTGGTGGAACATACCCGACTGGTGAAGCGCCCCGGTGGTGGAACATACCCGACTGGTGAAGCGCCCCGCTGGTGGAACATACCCGACTGGTGAAGCGCCCCGCTGGTGGAACATACCCGACTGGTGAAGCGCCCCGCTGGTGGAACATACCCGACTGGTGAAGCGCCCCGGTGGTGGAACATACCCGGTTGGGGGGAAAATCGCCGCAAGCCGACGTAGGTCGGCGCCGGATCTCGCCAGCCAGCGGGAGAAAATCACCGTCGCCTCACGTGATAAAATCATGCACTGCACATACGGAACTACTAACCTTATCAGTTGACGCGCCCGGAATCACGAATCTTTCACAATCCGGCGGAACGCCCTAACTGCCGCCGCCGAGCCGCCCGATCCAGCGGAGCTTGCAGACACCCGTCGAAGGCGTCGGCTCTGCGTGCTTCCCCTGGAAGGAAACGGCACACGACCTTCACGCGCCACCACTTCAATAGTTACGGCTGAGTAGCCCAAGTTTTTGCGTTTGTAATTTTCACCTTTTCGCCCGCATGAACATTGAAGTATAGTTTATTTTGTCTTTAAAGAGTGGCTTATGTAAAGCATAATTATCTCTCTACGACTCGAACATCTGCCTGCTGTAACAATTACGTAAAATTATTATAGTTGCTTTTAGTGTTGAATATTTTAATTCAAAAACAATTTATTTCTTATTCATCGACCCCTTTCTTCATTTTACTTTCATTCATTCACTCACGTGTGTATTAATCTAAGCAAGAGTGGTTAAGAGAGACCTCACCGTCCGTCTTCGCTGTCAACTACAAACCAAGTCTATATTATTTCAATCCCACTTCAGTCTAAAATGTTTGCCAAATGATTCAGTATTATTTTCTCTCAACAGAAAGTGAAAGCTTCTATAAATCGTTCTTAAGTTATATCGTCTATATTAATGCTCTACGTCAATGCTGCCTCCATGCGTTGCGGCCACCTTGGGTGCTGATTACTGATGTCACTGCAATGCCTCCGACCGGGAGTTACTAGGGTTTGAGTCCCGACAATAGCAGGATTTTCGACACTACGTAGCTTGGTCGAACTCAGCCGCTGTCTGAAGGAGAATTATAGTCGCCGGTTGCTCTGATCGGTAGTTTTCATTGGTTTCTCCGACCAACACCAGGCGAATGCCGGAGCAGTACCCTAACAAACAGGACACCCACCCCCCTCGATATTTTCTTCATCTTTAAACCCTCCTATCTCTTTACACAAATAAACTTACACTCACATGCATTGCACTATCGCACATGACAGATATGAACATATTACACTGCTCGAAAGATTAGAGCTTGTCCCGATTGGGGCAGTGTTCCGCTGGTGGGAGATAGTTGGTCAGGGAAAATCCCTCAAGCCGAGCCGAGCCTCAAAGCGGCGCTGGATCTCGCCATACAGCAATTCTCGCATCATCAATGAATCAAAGCATTGCGAGTTGCATCATTTATTGTCGAATATTTTATGGAACCAAATTTGAGGGACTATTTTGGGTTTGTAAAACATCTTACGTCGCTTTCTCGGTTTCTCGTACTAAGTGTTCTCGCAAAATTGGACATCAATCGCTTCATTAGTCTAAACGATTTGGGAACAATCACATTCCCGCCCTTATATATCCATTTTTATATGTTAAGACTTATATATTTAATTATTTACTTTTATAAGCTTTGTTTTGTTATATATTTATTTATTTACTTTTATAAGCTTTGTTATTTCTGTGCACACCACTTAAATCTCGATCGCTTAAAAATTATCTTACATTCATTGATCGCACTACTGAATGAACAGCGTTACATATTTAGGGTCTGAAAAAATACTATACAATATAGTCTAATTTTGAAATGTCAGAATGTTTCTTTTTAGTCAAAATTTAGTAGTTCTAATTCTGAATTAGTGAAAATAAATACCTAAACGAAATGCATTATAAAACAATGTTTTATAATACTATTTGATTTTTGGCGACTCCGAGTAGGGTCTTCGTACCAATCGGACTCTTCTGGAATTGATACTTGCAAGAAATGTGGTTGGTGATCCTGGTGCATCAGCTCTAGCTGCTATTGCAATGAAATTTCCATTGACCGCTGAAGAACTGAAATCCAGGAAACAAAGAGCAGACGAGCGTAATAGGGCTCGTTTCCAGATGGTAAGAACACGTTTTATCCGCACGGTCTTTAACCACCGAGCGATTGACCCCTCGCTTCGACAAAATTTGCAAATATCTTTAATTTGTCAATTTAATGTGGCAAGCACTGTACGTCGGTTAGTTTTCTACAGTAAAAATATTTTGAGAAAATAACGTTGAATATGTTAAAAACATGTTGAGCTCTTCTTTAATAGAAATATAACACTGAAGTTAACAATTTATACTTTATAAAATTCGCCCCACACTTGGCCAATGTCTTTTGATAGCAAAAATAAATTCTTAAGAAACCATATTACATTTTTGTCATTAGCAACATGTAATTAAACAACTACATTGAATTCTCGAACTTGAAAAAATTATTGTTCATTTCATATCTGCCGATGGAAGAATGAGGAATTACTTCCGTTTTGAAAGGACATATCGAAATAATATATAGTCGGTAGAAATAATAAATAGTCGGACACTAATAAATAATTACATATGTACTCCATAACAATAATAACATTGCCGAATATAGAGCAATGGATTTGCACAGTCCACGATAATGTCAAGAATAACAAACGTGGAAGCTTAAAATTCAAAATGAAATCGTTATCACAGTACGACGGGATACCAAAATATTGAAGTTTTATGAAATTTCAACGAGTGTTCCACTCATGAAAATAACACCTTCTTAATCTGTGCATTCTTTATGACCATATCACGGAGCTGAAAATTTAAAAAAATATAGCTTTTGAAAAGCCGAACACTACGCACGCGAATTTCAACAATATAATTGATATTGTGCCTATTTTGACACTCCATTTGCCATACTTTCATAAGCAGAATAGTATTGGAAATGTCTAGATAAAAACTGTCGTCACTTCACGATTCAGGAATACAATACCAGAAATGACCAATGCGCTTATGTTATTACGTATGAAAAAGGGGTTTTGTTATATTCTGTAACTTATGTTATTTTTTTCATTATTATTATTATTATTATTATTGTTATTATTATTATTCCATTATCCATCAATTGCGTACCTCTTTTCACTTTCTCGCTGCGTATTAATTATAGAGAGTTATGTAATGCTGCGCAGAAAAACGGCGAATTTTTGGAAGAAAAACTCTAATAACAAAAAAGTCGATAAATCTAATTGCTAAATTTAGAAACAAAATTATTTAATACGTGGAGTAGCCAGAATCCATGTTTTATGGGTCCGTGACACCGAAAAATTTAATGTTGGTAAAAGTATATCCGTCGGTAAACAACGTGGCCCTTTGAATTTGAAATCGAAATTTAAATTTTGGGGGAATGAAATCCCTGGGACATTTTCCAAATTTTCAAACAAATAGCTCCATAGTTTCTAAGAAATTTTATTGTTGGGTAGTGTAAAGAACGTTTACAAGAATGGTGCATGTTGGTACGATAATGGTAATGTTTGTTGAAAGCTATAATTTTTATAAAATTGCAAAATCTCAAAATTTTTTCGGAGTCTTCCTACAACTACAACTTCAATTCGTCTTTTTTCTCGCAGCATTACATAACTTTCCCTACCGCGTAAGCGCTAACTAGAAAGTGAAATTCATGGTCTTAATGAACGTTTGCATTGAAATAAGGCTTTTTGCGTTGCGCAGGTGGAAGAGAAGCTGAACGAATTGGCTGCTAAGGACGGGCTGCAATTCAGGGAAGCCAGAAAAAGTGGTCGCCCTGTAACAGGTAGAATGCGCCGTCCGCTTGCAACCACTAGAGTCTCTAGATACAGAAAGAGTAACGCCTGAAAGGCTGCGACCATTGCACATTCTTTCACACGATAGCTCCACTAGGCAGCATTCCAGAGTTAAGAATATATTACAATATTAGACGCCGTTATAGAGTTTCCAGTACATTACTTGTAAATTGGGTTTGAGTGTATTCATGGATCCCACCCTGTTCCAACTTCCTTCACAACTGAATATATAGGGAAATGCCAGAATTGGCGACGTAAATGAATGTACTACTCACTGAATCTATGAATTAGAGCAAGAAGTATACCTAAAAACTCATCGTCGAAGAAATACCACATTCTGGAATAAATAGAAACGACTAACAAAAGATACATAATTTCGAATATATTGTGACTAATATTAAACTTTTTTCAATATCAACCCTCTTTTCTCGTCAATACCACACACACTAAAATATTTATAAAGTGGCACAGACTGCTCGTGTAACTAATTTTCCTATTATTTTGAAACGGTTGGCTTTTTGGTTTTGGCCCACCCTCTTCCCAGCTGTATTCCATCGGCGCCTACAAGGGAATCTCGCGCGCGCTCTCTTTCTCTGGAATCCTTCTGGGGGCATTAGCACCGGAGAGCATCTTCGCGCTCCCCGAACATCGCACACACCTATCCCTGCCCCGCAGCTTCACTAATTTGCCCAGGGTATCCCTTGCCCCATCTAGCTGCGGGCGCCGTTGTTCTGGGTGCAAGGATCCGACTTCTCAATTCCACACACAGTTGCCTATCAGACCAAGAGATTGTAAAAGCGTCATAGTAAATGGTAGTAGACTCAAGGGATTTGTAATACCTCCCACGCTACGAACACACTTCCAACAAAACATCTGTCTTTCGCGGGTTTCGAACCCAAAGCCTTAGTGCCCACGTACTTTATCTCACCTGCCGCAAGCGCCGGTTATGGTACTTGGCGATCACTTGACTGTACTATTTGTAAACGTGTTACTGTTATGTAATAATAATAATAATTATTATTATTATTATTATTATTATTATTATTATTATTATTATTATTATTATTATATTATAAAACTAAAAATATACTTTTTATGCATACGTGGGTTTTAATTTCCTTTTTAGACATTCATTAGTAAAAACAGTTATTTCAGGGCATGCGTAGTTTGCTAAAAGTACAATGTTTAGCACTAGTGCTAAAAGTGACGCGATGCTCAAGTGTTCAGATAAATCTGTGAATGCAACAAAGAAATATAATTTTGTATGACCACCTCTGCTACTACTGACATTAATGTATCGTTAAAATATTTGTATAGTATTTTAATAGAAATAAAATGAATAAGTGTGTCTAAAATACTGTATAGTACACATGGTAAAAATATTTTATTTTGCAAGCAGAATTGCGCTACAACGTCGTATCGGCCTCGTGTCAAAACTTTTCTACTCATAAAAAAATATCACGGTACTAGTATTACACATTGAAGAGCCAAAAAACTGGTACACCTGCCTAATATCGTGTAGGGCCAACACACGATAGGACAACTGCCCGCTTCCAGGAAAACAGACAAGCATTCCATTTGGCGAGTTGCAATCTTTCTTTTAGCTGACGTTCAAGTTGGCCTGCGAGCGACTTAGAGGAAAAAGTGCAATGCACAGGAAATATTTTGGGAAGTGAATCAGAAAAGGAGCTGAGGGAAATGAAGAGGTAACATCTTGAGAATCAATTCGATTCAATCTTATTTTACGTGGCGATGCTTAGGACGTCCAGTCTGCTCTTCCGTTTCACCTCTCAGATTTCGCTGCGCTCCTTTCGCCATCTAGCAGATGAAGAAGGTGTACCTCGAGCAACGAAAAAGGCGATTATAGATTAGCTCAAAGGCATATATATAAATATATATATCCCTTGTCAAGTGAAGGAACTCTCTGTTCTCTTGGGCTAGACTTAATGGACTGATATTTTTATCTTGCGTGCATATTACATTATGGATTGGGGTGTCCATTGAAAGAAAATACTGACGGAAATTATTATTATTATTATTATTATTATTATTATTATTATTATTATTGTTGTTGTTGTTATTATTATTTCCCTTCTCTCTGTATCTACACTTTTGTTGGATCTCTCAAAATCACCAAAGGCCAGAGTGGTTTGCTCGTAAAGAGGAATGAGAACATAGTTGTTGTTTTTCTTTCCGTCAATGCAGCCATAAGAATATACAGAGTATTTGCTGTTCCCACAAATGCTGCTTTCTGAATGGCTCTTAAATTCTTCTCAGGTAGTTTTGATTTATTTGCGGTCTCTTGTAATTGCTTGATTACCACGGTTTGTCTTCTTAGCAACAATTATTACAAGCCTGCCTTCTATAGGGATCAATGGTGAGTGTTATATTAGATATTTGTTCAAACAAAACGTCTATGTTCTTCCACTGTTCGGGCAGTATGATTACACTACCCCACAGAATTCGAGCTCAATCTTTGCTAATTGATTAACATGAATCTGATGTCCTACTTTTCTCAGAAAAACATTTCCAATCCCACATTCTACACAACTAATTGTCTAATTTATAAAGAAAATAGTCCTTGATCTTTATTTAAGTTTCCTAATCTTGCTTCTTTGTCATTTTCATGAGTTGAAGTCTTTATTATTCACCCAAAAAGCAAATTTCTACTTTAACAGAACATACTCGAACGTACTAGTTCTTTTTAGATTGGCTGGAAACGCATTTAAGAATTTTATTTCAATTAAAAGGTATGCCTATGTTTAATTTAGATAATTGGTCACAGTGATAATACACGTGATAATACACTTTTCGCCTTTGCGCTTTCATCAATTATTTTACACAAACCATTTCTTTTTTAAACATTTCCAGGTTCTTGTTTTCCAATGAGTCTTTTATGACTTACTGTATAACTAGCTACTAGTATATGGAAAGTTCAGTATAGTTAATCTTAGAATGAACTGTGCTGTTATGACAAAAATTCACTAAATTTCAATTACATTTTTTCTGATAGCTCCAATAAGCGACGAAATCAGGCGGAGAATAGAAGCTGAAGTTGACAAGAAATTACACTTTGACTCGCACCCTTATTCATGGGATGCAAGGCCGGATGGCTTGGATATGTGGTGCATAGGCAATTTCCAAATAAAAGAAATTTGTCTTGATTGTGAGTATTTCAGCTTCATTATATGAAGTACACATAAATCCTATAGTTTTCACTTTATTATAATTATGTGGTATATTAATATTTCTTAGAGATAGTTGGAAAGGTTTTATAGCATTACTAGATTCATCATATTTTCAGATAAGAATGATATGAATTTTCATTACGAGTACAAGCAATATACTTACTGCGAATGCATATGTATCAGTTATAGTATTTTTGATATGTGTGGTAAATATGAATAACATGACCGTTAACATTGTGTTGTTATACTGATGTCTTACTGATGCTTAACATTCCTGAACAAAACGTTCATTCTGAAGCTAGCAGTTTAGCTGAACACGCAACTTTGATCTTCCTTATGAGACAGGCAATATGGATGAATCGAGAATGTGTAATGTCTTGTATTGCGAATGAATACCATATACTCAATAAATTACTTGATATACTCATGTGCATTTGTAAGCAGTTAACCTTAGTTTACCCATTCTGTTAGTACATTTCTTAGATCCTATCAATCAAGTTGAATGAATGCACTTTTTATATCTTTGTCTGAACTAAATCTGCATGATAAATGTATAAATTTTGTGTTGATGACATTTTATAATTCTTACAAAACCATCATATGTGGATATATTTGGGGATTTTAGAGAACATAAATTAAGTTGTCACCTTTATTATAAAATAAAATAATTAGATAATATATTAATGAAATAAATTTATGAAATCATTGCTAAAATTGACACATGAGATTTTTGTATCAAACATTCTAATTAGGCAAATTTAAACAAAGATTTGCAATTGTTGTCATCTTGGAATGATGCATCCCAAGACGGTGTGTCCCCCTCCTCCTCCCATAACTTGGGCACTAAACAACATTAATCCCTACTATCTTCTAAACATATTGAGCATCATGTCTTCTTTTGATTCTGATGACAAGCAACTAATTCATATTGTTCAGGAACCTTAATTCGACAATGAAAGTTTTACACTTATTGATACAATTTGGCACTGATTTATCTTACAATTTTTGTGTTTACAGACAACAAAATTGGTATGATAGGTATTCACAAATTTCTTCATACTCTTGAATACCAAATGAAATTGAAGGAAGCAGAAGGCCGCGATCGTTCTGCAGGATTAACATGTATCAGGTTACAGGTAAGTTTTACTACATTAATTCTTAGCAATTTGCATACAATTACTGTGTAAAAGCCGATCCGGTGGCCGAGATCGCTAAGGCAGTAGTGCCGTAGCGATCTCATACCGAAAGATCGCGGGTTCGAGTCCCACCTCGGGCATGGTTGTATTGTGTTCGTCCTTTCACCCCCTATCATCATCATCATCATCATCATATCAGGGAAGGCAACGGGAATCCGCCCTGAATAATTTATCCCAAGAAAACCCGTTTTGGGTCACCTAACTTCCGTATATGGAAGATAGGACCAAAGAAGAAGACTGTGTAAAACCAGGAAACTTGTTGACCTCACTTGTAGTCACGTTCAAAATTAAAATAAGCCCCGTCATTACGTTAGTCTTCATATCCAACAACACCTAAAGACGTAATAATATGAATATATAGTTTCTCAGAATGACTCTATCTGGACGTAAATGTTTGAACATAATTAGCATACTTTCCATTACGGACGTTTCCACATAACCAATGTTGTAGAACGAGGGCCCGTTCGATATTTTTTCCATCAAATACATAGAATCTTGCCCAGCAGCCAAATCATATTTCTAAGAGATATATTTGTTATTGTATGTCCATGTCGTAAACTAATTGTGTGTGCTTGCTGTGTCTTCCCGAAGTTAAATGCTTTCGCGTCCTTTTGTTATTGCTTCTGTACAACCGCAATCGAGCTAACTGGGAAAGTTATTTTCTTTTCTCATAAATGTAGCACATGGTTTAAGCAGGTGAGGCATTGTCAGAGCGAGACTTGAGTGAAGCGGGCGGGATGGGGAGGGACAGAGTGCAGCTCACCTACTTAATTAACGTAATTGGTAAATGTTAATGTAATTGAGGCGTCGTGTGTTGCTGCTATAACAGCAACTTCTACACCAGAAGTCCATTTCAAGGGCCAACAGATTCCCTTTTGTTCTTTTATCAACCTCCCAAACTTCTGAACCGTATGAAGTCGTAGGCTTCTGCGGCCAAAGTCATGTGGGTGATCTGGGTTGTCCGGGTAACGCCGCGTCGAAGGCTGTGTTGCCGACGTTTCGACCATCCTGTCGTGGTCTTCCTGGTCGTCAGGGCTGGTATGCTGGCATACCAGCCCTGAGGAAGACCACGACAGGATGGTCGAAACGTCGGCAACACAGCCTTCGACGCGGCGTCACCCGCACAGCCCAGATCACCCTTCTGAACCGTATGTTGTAACACTCTCAACTAGCGAGAAGTAAAGACGTCTTTTAGTAGTGTTGGTGATGGTTTTGTTCCATAAGTCAGAGTTTATACTAAGTGTCACGTTGCTCCCAAGCTTATTAGTCTCTCAATTTCATACAAATAACTAATTCGTGAATTAGATTCGGGGTTTCGCCGTAACATATACACTTTTTGCTGATTTTTATGAACGTATTGTAATTATAAGAACATGTGTGTGCAGTATTTGGATGATGAAGTTTATTTGGAGAAATATTTATTTGGAGTATGTGGAATGAAGGCTATCATTACCCAATCACCTATTAGTTATATTAAACATCAATTACAATATTATTCCCTTGGCTCTTATGTTCAGGGTAATGCAGTCTCAGGAAGGGTTCCTTCTCTGGAGAAGATACAAGAAATTCTCACGAGGCACATCAGAGCGATGTATCCGACGAAAGGGCATCGACGCCAACAGTCCCCACCAAAGCGAACACCATGGTATGTTATCATGAAGGTTCTCTGCTTTCTGTTTCGTGTCACGTTTGTTCACAGGATAGGATAGTTTTCGAAATAAAACAATTTTATTTGTATAAAACGTGACCAAACAATAGTGCTTATGCAACACTGGAAATTAAAGCCAGACTTACGTGTGCGAATGGTGAATATAATACCTGACACGGACGCTTGGCATAAACATATGTAAGTAATATTTCAATACAAAGTTTTATTAAACGTAATATTAGTGAATTTCTATGAATTGTTTACATTTTATTATATATTCGTGTTGTGAATTTTGGAGATTACATTTCCGTCATTAGATGGAACTGTGACTTCTAGTTTGCAGTTCGGGCACCAGTCACTATAGTCAACATATTGCGCTGAAGTATGATTCTTCGTCTCTGCTGGAGGAGACTCGTTTGCAAACCCTGTCTTGCCGTTCGAGTGCTTATAGGCGGCGATTTCTTTGTTTGAAAGTCTCAAAGCTACGCCGCAAAGTTGAGTGCGAGCAGGAGTACGAATTCAACAGATGTGTACTAATTGAGGATAACGTTAAAAGAATGGAAAGGTGTTATTTTAAAGGAGTAATTTTAAAGGAGAAAATGCTAATATTATCCCAGGGGACAATCTCCCTATCGTAGCCGCAATTGGTTAGTACGCGAAAATATTAGATAATTTAACTAATAAACAGATAATTCAAAGTTTAGTATACATGTAATACTAATTTAAAGTATGAAAAATGTACTTAATATAACAAAAGAAAGAAAAGAAAAAGGGGAAGAGTGAAAAATCAATTTTAATACAATATGCACCCATTTAGTAAATGTATCTCCAAATAAAATGAAAAAAGAAAACAGTTAAGGTCCGACTCAACATGCATTTCATGTTCTTGTTATTTTGATATTAAATTTTACGTTTTTGTTTTTTCATTTCATAGTTACTGCGGTAACATTCGACAAAATTACAATTTGTGACATCTCGTTTACAGTGTAAGGATATGACTGTTTACTGACAACACACAATTGATATTTATTGAGAACGTCTTAATTCTTGAGGACTGCATAAGGCAATTACAACAGACAGCCGTGCGTGGTCAACGACTCATTGGCAGTCGTGCCAACCTTGCTACATCTCCCTTTCAGAACACGAATGTCTTTAGTCCTGTGTCAGCAGGGGCTCTTGAAGTCACAAGTACTAAACAAACAAAACTAACTTTTAAAATGCAAAATTTATTTTTAAAACCAATTACTTAATAAGAATATCTTAAAGGATTTTAACTGTCCTTCAAGATTAGTTTTACAACGTAATTCTACATTTAGCCAAGTTAGCACCTAATTGTTTCCGCCTTGTTTGTAATCTGTTTAATGTCTACTGCAAACAATTTAATAATTTGTTTCATTTCGTGGAGTATCGTCTACGGCTCTCTACGGTTTTCCAATAATGTGGTGCACTTTGATACATAATATTTGGTGTCATCTGCCACATTTTTAATGCAAATTTTTAATTCATTTCAAATCAAATTTTTAATACATTTCATCTTGTCCTCCTACAGCAACTTCCTACACAGATTTCCCAATTGACTGGTTTCTTTTTGGAGTCTTGTCCTAAAATCTTCACTGATGGAAAGTAGAACCACAACTTCCATCTCTTCTTGTTCTGGCATCGCCTTGTTGTTGCAATCTCTGCTCAGTGCATCTGGTATCGGTATGTCAGTTCCTTTTACATAAACCACCTTTGGAGCACCTAGAAATCTTAAATTTTTGAAAATTACAAACGTCCAAAAATGTTTTGTCTTTCTGTAACAACAACACTAAAGATAGAGATGTACTTTCTAATGGAATCTGTTATTCAGACAGATTCAAAAACAGTCTAAGAAACAGACTTACAATAGCTAGATACAACTCTAAACAAAGTCAGCAGTGCTTTATTGCTGTATCCATTGTTGTATGCGAAGATTTTAACATTATTTCCTGATCAAATCTTGTGAGAAATAACAGTTTATTAATTCAATTCCTTCACATTATATATGACAATAAATGTACCTACACGGATAACATTTAACTACTTAATTAGTCAATTGATCATACAGTAATTAACAAAAACACTACTAGATAGGAACACAAGTAATGTGTTCCTATATGTAATAAAAACACAACTAATGTGTAACATAGTAAAAAATAGGACATCAATTATAAACCTTTATATTAATGTTATTTTAAAAGATAATGTTAAACAAGTGAACGCCGGAAACAGTGGCTAGTCTCTTAAACCAATATTCTTCGAGATTTTCTGATCTCACGCATAATATGTTTTCTTAATGAACGTACTTTTTCAGTGCGACTTCCCAGCGCACTCTTAAAACCATATCTCATAAAATCAGGAGTTCCACAGAGTTCGAACCTTTTCTACAACCCTATTCAATATTTACATAGCTGACGTACTCACCACACCATTTACATCCATTGCCACCTTCGCAGATGACACAGCAATCTACTCCACAAACCGAGACATAGAAGCAGCACTAGAGGATCTTCAAGATCATCTCAAGGTATTTTCCGGTTGAGCACAAAAATGGCACATTCAGATAAACGCAAACAAGAGGAATGGAAAAATATTCACTCTGCGAAGACCCCTCGACCCTCCCACACTCACCTATCAAAACCATAACATTCCATAGATTCCCGCGAACGCCACGGCAAAATACCTAGGAGTACTATTTGACAGACGACTCACAAGGAGATCAAATATCATGCACAGAATTGCACTAGCCTCTAGAAGAACACATCAGTTATATCCCTTACTTAAGAAATCATCCCCACTTCCATTACACCCATCCATTCATGTCTACCAAACAATGATACGACCTATATTATGTTACGCATCTCCAATCTATGCCGCAGCATAAAAAAAAATACAAAATCCAAACGTTCCAAAATAAATTCCTAAGAATAATCACAAAAGCACCCTGGTTTATCCCTAACAACTCGGTGTCACCCCCATCACTGTACATTTCTTCCATCTATCCGCAAAATTCTATAACAAAATTTCTCGAATACCCTCAGATACCCATTATAAACTAGGTAAACCGAACCCCCAACGGAATCGTTTGAAAAGAAAATTATCCATAGAATGTTTTGACCCTTCGTAAGCAGGCTGGAAATTATTAGCTATTCTGTGTAATATAAAGGGCCTCTGAACAGATATAAACACGATAAAAAAATTAACTTGTAAACTGGCTGTATAAAAAAATCAACTACTGTACCAGTCGTTCACTGCTGCTCAGGGCCACAAGCCAAGCAAGAATTAATTTTAAAAAATGTAAAAATAAAAAAGATTTTCCAATCTCACCGTGGATTTAAAGTCACAAGATTCACCATCTGAAATTTCTACAAAATGATGATTGTTTCCAAAACTTCTTCCTATAAAATTCCCAAAATAATCACTGAACTAGAATATAAATATTAGGCTGGTTTAGATGGAACTTCGGATTCTCTGTTATAGGCCTGCGCCAGCTATTGTACACCTGTTAACTCTTAGTGCTTATTTAAAGCTTTTGATATCGTTGATTATAACATTTTGCTTTCGTATGAAATTCGTGGTATTGTTCTAGATTGGTTATGTTCGTACCTTAAACAGCAGTCTCAGAGAGTAGAAATACCGTATTGAGATACCGTACCGTATTGTTATATACTCTCCTCTCCAATCCATCGCCAAGAGCACATGGGATCCCGCAGCATTCTAGTTTAGTCCCTATTACGACTTCTGCCGTACTTGGTGAATATTTTAACAGCTCTATAGGCAAACCTCCAGGACCAGTTGACTTATTTCCTTTAATTTTTTTCAGAGCTTGTATGACTTTTTGAATTTTGATAGCTAAAAGTGACCGTGATTCTACAGATCTATTGTAACTAACATGACAGAAATAAGGCATATCTTCAGTGAACAACTTACAATAGTGTCCCTTTCATTGCTGGCAAATAACCTGTTTCAGAACTCTATTTTCATTTTTGATTTAAGTTTGAAATAGTTGTCCAGGCTTCTCTTAATTGTGAGCTTCCAAGGAATCTGATTCGGTCCCAATATTGCTTTAAATATTAGTTTTTTGACGCAGTTTACTTTTTTCCTATAAGCAGCCTATAAGGTTCTATTAGGGAGTTTCTGCACGCCATAGCGAACTGCACTATCGACCATCTGCGCATGCGCAGATGTACTACAGTAATGCGAAACTTGAAGCGCACATTCGCTGATGATCGATAGTGCTTTAACGTTCGAGGGCGCACCAACTGCCTTTTATCACTTCGAGTTCGAATTCTAGTTGGCGTACACGCAGAGGTTTAATAAAAACCAGTGATTGAAAATGTGGAATTCAAACAACTCCATTGGTATGTCCATCTAATGAGAATGTTGTCTTTGAGTGGATCCCTTTCGAAAGGAAAAAATGGGGAAGGCCATCAACGATTCGACAATAAAGAACAGAAGATGCCTTCGGAATAAAAAGCATTGGTGTATAGAGTGAGAAACGGTCGTTAGAACTGTAAAAAACAATAGGGTCAGTGTATAAATATTACCTCTGGGCCTAATATCGCCTACTCGTGTTCTAAAGGTGCCATGCGCTCCTTATATGGTTTCTTGCGTGAAACTTTTACTAGTTCTGGCGTATAACTGCGCCAAACCCAGAACTGTAAGTTCGTCACATGAAACCATACATGGAACGCATAGCACCTGGGAAACAAGAGTAGGTGATATTAGGCACAGGGATGATAATTGATTCATTGACCCTAATAATAAGCGAATCCCTCCTACGTTTAAACCTCTTTTTATTAAGTTAGGATGTTTACCAATACCTTACCTCTTAATGTACGAGTTTTTTATTTTTTTATCACAAAAGACTTACTCAAGGGTGGGAACATATTTTCAGCGAATACCGATGTCTATAACTATAACGCGATAATATGTTAATATACAGAATATCCCGGGAGGAAACAGCAAAACTTCGAAAATACGTTTTCGAGACAATTTTAAACATATTTTGTCGAATAAACTCCTAGGATATTCCGAATGGCTGAACCGCAATAAGCCCTCAAAAGGTTCTTTCTATGCAAAAATTTGCATTTCATAAACATATAAATACTCCAGAAATATGTAAAATGTTTATTATTTACAAAAAAACTAATACATTTGTTCAGAAAGAGAAATTAACACAGAAATAAACTATTGGTAATTTTTCGTTTTCCTAATAATTAATCCTCCTCCATTTGAAGTTTTCCTAATAGTTAAAAAACAGTAAAATTTATTCCTAAATGGCAATTTTCTTTGAAAAATTTGGAGCAGGTGTTAAGAAAATGGTGTTAAGCGCTATTGTAAATTCGAAATTTGAAGCTCCTTTCCGCAGAAAATTTTCGGTTTCGAAAAACTTCATTAAAAGTAAATTTAAGCACATTAACTCACAAATACAATAGTTTTGGCTGGAAATATGCATATTAATGGTGTGAGAGATCTTTAAAAAACGTACACATGTGAATTAACGTTATATTAAAGAGTGCATTAAGCACTCTCCGTTTGAAAAGTTTAAAGAAAAAAATTGGAGCCACTTAGGAGAAAATAGCGTTTGATTGTTTCTGAGAATGCGGAATTTTGAGCCAGTTTTCACAGAAAATTGTTCAGTTTTCTAGAAACTTTACGTGACATTTTTTAAAACACATACACTCATAAATATAACAATGTGAACACATTACCGCTAATGTAAATACTAACGACGTGAGAGACAAGTCAAAAAACTTAAAATTGTCAGATTTTTTAAACAACAAAAGAATAGAAGAATATGTCGTGTATGTCATCTTATTGAGTTCATTTAGCACTATCACTACCAAACGTTTAAAGAACACATTTGGATCTGTTTTTGAGAAAATCTTGTTTTTTTTAAATTGCAAATATTGACCGCACAATTGCGCGAAAAATAGTAAAAATTTCGAAATAACGTATAAGACATTAATAACAAAACTCACGATGGAGATCAAATTTTATTTAAAGGGAAAATCTCTATTTTCAATTTTGTAGTTGAAGGAAGTCGCGAGAAAAAATCAATCCTTTGAAATTTTCGAAAATTCAGAGTTAACTTTGAAAATTGGACCTACGCCACCTTTATAAGTGTATTTCACTCTTTTGTACAAGAAATTTAAAGAAACAATTTGGAACTGATTTTGAGAAAATTTTGAAAATGTCCGTAGTGCTTCATATAAAGTACCCCCGAATTTTAAAGAATGATTTTCAAAATCTCAAAGCTTTGACTCGAGCTAGATCGTATGCAAAGATTTTAGGGTTTTCTTTAATTTGGAAAAATCCTACGTATGGTTTAGGTGCTAATGGTGTTCACGGATGGACAGACAGACAGATTCAATTGGATGTTTGATATCAAGGACCCCAAAAACAGGGTTTCTGCCTACACCACGTGCTAGAGAATTTTTTTAAATTTTGCAACTAGATTTATTCACATTTTCGTATCCGGGCTCGGCAATGAATTTGATTCCGCTGAAAATCCGCCTTTTTTGCGCAGTATTATATAACTTTCTGAATACCACGTGTAATACTCCGCAAGTATTATACGGAAAAGTAAAAAGCACCCAACTTACACCAATGGACTGCTTTTTATTTGTGTAATTTTTCTTTCTGAACAAGTATATTCATTTAAAATAAATATCCAAGTTACCTTTATAAATAGAGCGGGAGAATCATTTCGGATTAGACAATTGACAGTGAAAATAAAGTCTTCTATAAATACGCAATTCTGTGCATTGATGATTTCAATCGTAGATATCAGTCGCCATCCTCTTGTGGCGCGCAGCAAAACAATTGCACATTAATGTACTCTTAAATCTATGATGCAATGCTACGCGAAAAAGTCCAGGAAAATAATTATTTTGTAAATATATTAAGGTTTATGGTTCGAAATCATAGCCTATAGCACGCTGACCTTCAAAGAAAGCTAGCACAAAAGTTTAATTGATATTTGTTCAGTACATTATTATTACTATTATTATTATTTATAATTAATTATGTGCATTATTATAAATTATGTGCAGTGAAGTGGCAATGTGAAATTGAGGGAAATAAGAGTATAAGAATGACATTACAGCTCAGTGATCCACAGTGCGGTGATGCGAAGTGTGATGAGGTGGAGTGCTATAAAAGCTTACACGATGGAATGTTCATGTTAATTTTTAAAGTTTGTAAACTTTGTTAAGTTGTTATTTCTGTAATGTGAAATTAGTGTTTTCTTCCACCAAGTTCTCACAAGTATTTGCAGAATTAGTAATAAATCTAATCGATCTACATTTATAGATTATTGCGCTGTAACGTAAAGCCCTTGTGACTTTCTGTATTAATATAGATATAGATTTATTCAATTGACACTTAGGACTATTCTGACATCATACAAGAATATGATTACACTCTGACAACACACTATTGGTATTTATTGAGTATCAAGTAATACATGTGCACTGCAGGTGAGCTACAACAGTATGCCGTGCTTGGTTAACTTACTCATCGATTCATTGACAGTGATGCAAACTTTATTTCAAACAGAACACAATGTGACCTATTACTTTTCAAATCAGGACAAAATTTCTTAAGAGATAGTACCGCTTTACTTATAATGTGCTTTTAAAAACATTTTTGTTATATTCAAAATATTTTACATAATTATGGCTACTAATGTTAACACCAATGAGCGGCATTTGGGAAAAGTCAGAATTTTCAATATTTGCACTGCTTCACTTTTCGACTCACATCTTGCACTCCTCTTTCCGTATAACTAAAGTTAATGTGAAGACTTTCTCATTTGCGTCAGTGCAATTCTTGTTAATACCGGCTTAAAACAAGTCCGCTGGTGCTCATTAATATAGAAATACGTAAATAAATAGATCGTCCTTTTTGCTTTCAGTAAACATGTATATCTTACTAAGGAGAGTACATGCGCCAAGTGTTCTGCGCCTAGAGAACCTTCACTTGAAGAGATTCCAAAAGATGAAATAAGGAAATCAGTAAGTATTATTACAAAATTGTATATTCGAGTACATTACTCCTTTACACTCTCTGCTAGGTGTCACTTAACACAATATCGTGTTCTTATTCATCGTGATTGAGGCAATTCCAAGGAACTTTCAGATCATGTGCAAACTTAAAATGAAATATATTCTTTAATTTATTTTTGAAAGTAGCCCATAAACAATAATTGTTAATAGATTTAGGATAATATTTTTGTTTTAATTTCGATTGAATAAACGTACACGTTCACCGATACATATTGTTATTATATTTGGTCATTTTTCTTTTTTTCAGAAAATGCTGTTCAGTTTACTCTGGTTATAGTAAACTCGCATATAGTGAATTTCGGTTATAGTGAACCAAAGTCGTTGGTCCCATTACAATAAACACTATATAATTCAGTTATAGTAAACTTTCCACATTGTCTCTAGTCAACACAAAAAAGATGACTCTAACTTCCAGAAAAGAAGTCCTTCGCCTCAGGACCGTGAATTCCAGTGTCACTAAGAACATATCCCAATTGCATTCCATGGTCCACTTTACCTAATGGTCTTGTACCTCCTTGCCCAAAAAGGTACCGGCTCTTTTGCTTCCCGATGGTTTTCTTCGTGAGTTCAAGGAGAGAGGTTTAGAGAAGGGAGATCGCACCTTTACTTTGACATTGAACAACATGAAAGAGGAAAAAACAAGTGCTTCTTTCAAATTTGTTTATCTATATTACTAATTTCTAATGCGCGTAAAAATTGAAAGAATCTTCCACCCACTGAGAGGTGTCTATGGTTTCGTTAGAAACTGATTCAATCCAAAAACTTAGTTTAACTAACCACTACAAATATGTTTGTGTTATTCCGCTTTTTCTCTTACTGCCTGTAACGACTCATCTAACTCGTCACTGCTTATGACACATCTGACTTCATACGACAGGCAGGCTCGAAGGAGAGAGCGCCTGCCATTAAATATTAGCTATTCACGTATCACGAGGAACAGCACATTTTCTGAAAATTATTGGTATATAAAAAGTGTTGTTCTGTAAGTATTCTTTACTATGTTACTCCAGAATTTGTAAAAACAGATTTGTTAAAATATTTAACTTATTGCAGTGTTATATCAAAGTGTTTAATTGTACTTTAGCAGTGAAAGTGATACTTAAAAAAAACTGGCCGCTAGCTTTGTCTTATTTTTGTATTGAAATGTTCAGATAATTCGAGCGTAGAGGTACTAGGAAGGAAATCTGGTTAGTTTTTGATTTAACTGTATTGAATAATCTTAGTATTTTTTATTTAATTAAGGTCGCATCAACTTCTAGGTCATTAGCGACCGCTATTGCTTGTAACGGTATGGTAACTGTGAGGATGACAAGATACGACGACGACGACGACGATGATGATGATGATGATGATGATGATGATGATAATGATGATGATAGGGGGTGAAAGGACGAACACAATACAACCATGCCCGAGGCGGGACTCAAACCTGCGATCCTTCGAGTCCGAGATCGCTTCGGCACTATTGCCTTAGCGATCTCGACCACCGGATCGGCTGTTCTTAGCATTCTTATGTGCAATAATTCTTAATATTCTTAGGTATTGAAACTGATTTCGTATATAGTCGACTGCTCCAAGGAACGGCCACAGGGAGGCCTCGGTCTTCCCTTAAAATACGCAGAATTAAAATAATTATACTATTAAAATCATAAATTTTTAGATAAATAAATAGTCTATTACCTGTTTCATGTGTTTTGAATAAGCACGTGCTTGACCTTTTAGAACACCATCAATGTTGAAAACCACCACTCAAAAGTTTGTTGAAACAAAACTTAAAATCTTCCATCACCCGCATCATCTTATCTCGCTCACTTAAAATGAACCGTTCCAAGTATTCTGTTATGTTCACTTATTTTCGATCTTTTTTATCTCTAATGGTGCGAAACATTATTTGAGTAACTAATTAATGGAAACTTAGTTCAATTGTTTCCTCCTTCCCCCTCCCGAAACACCGGTCGGGATGCTATCAGTCTTTGCCTTCAGAGGTACCCAAAATGAGGAAAACCTAAATGCGGGATGCAATCGTGCGACTCCGTAGCAGAGTTGGCAGGAGGAGGGTTTCGTGAGTTATTTTTGTAGAATTAACACTGAATGAAAGGCCTGGAGGAACTGTTTCAGCTCTTTTTCGACAATTCTGTCGAGAGTGAAAACTTAATCGACGTTGACTACGAGATGAAAACTAGTGAAATTCTATCTAAGCTAGAACATTAACACTGTGTACGAGTCTTCCAGAACATAGGAAAACATGAGTGCTAATGACAAAGAGGATGCAAATGAAGAACGTGTTTCAAAAGGTCAAGAGTTAAGAGTATGAAGACTCCACTAAAATGTTGTGTGTGTGTGTGTGTGTGTGTGTGTGTGTATGCAGTAAAATCAAATGTCGAGAAAGCGCGACCTCTGGCAAAGGAACTGCAGAAAGTACTAATACAAAACTTAAGGAACCAAATAGAAATAAAAATTATTTTGCGACTAAATTTGCAATGTTGGATATTTTACTGAATTTTTGAAATTATTAAACTAGTCATCGACGAAATACTATTTTGTTTTTGCATAATCGAATTAAGAAAACCAAACATGTTAGCTCTCACAGGTTCACTATAACTGGAGTCGACTGTAATAGCCTGTCAGACAGCACAGCTAAAAAGAACTGTACTCGTAGTATATTTCAACGTCATCTGTAGGTTACCGATACACATTCCACCTGTTCCACATAATGCAATGAACACGAGCATTATACTAATAAGAAACTCCTAACTGTATTTACTAACTCCGGGAACCGAAGGATTCGGCCATCCTTAGAAGCCTTCGGTTCCCGGTCATATCTTCAGCTGCTGTAGAAGTCAGTTCTGGCTCTACATCGTCAGCGTTGGGGTCGAATTCTTCGAATTAATCGCTTCGCTTAACTAGGGTATTCTGTAGGTCCAAAATATTTCTTCCGTAACTTAATCCCTGTGTAAAACTTATTTATACTATATCGCCCTCTGTTTGGTCAGTAGTTTCCCTAGACGACTTATTTTTTCTCCTTGGATTCTTAGAATATTCCTCTTGGCTACTTTACGAAATTCATTCCTTCCTTCACAGTGAATGTGTGTTATCTGCTCTGGCACCATTGAAATATTGAAATCCTTCAAGGAATCTTATCACCAAATAGTAATCCAGAAGTTGCCATCCTATTACCATCGCTGACAGGTGTCATTAAGTCACATTTACAACTAATGTACAACGAAATGTCGATGCTGAAATGGAATCGAATGATTCAGATTATCCATTGCCAACTTTGTTAACACAGGAATGATGCTTATGTTGACCTGGCCTGGCCATTCTCTCTACGAACGCCTGTAGTTATCAAGACGTGCCTAATAATAAGCAAGTTACGATAATCTTGAAAAATAAACTTCACAAAAGTAAACATCCCCTGTCGCTGATTGATTGATAGATCAGCATTTCCGAGCGCGTCAACTACAAAAGCCATCAGTTCCGCAAGTGAAGAGAATGTTTTATCGCGGAGGTGGATGTAATCTTTACCGGCAGTATGGCAAGATCCGGCGCCGACCTGCACGTCAGCTTACGGTGGTTTTCCCCAACCAGGTATCTCCCATCAGCGGGGCACCTCCCTATCCGGGACAAGCGACAAGCTCTAAGCTCTCAATATGTGTGGAAGTGTAATGCATATAAGTGTGTGTCTAAGAAAGGGGTGATGATAGAGCAAGGAAGGCAAAGTAAAGATCACGCGCGGTCCATGATCCGTTTGTTAGGATACTGCCCCCTCATTCGCCTGATGTTGATTGGAGAATCCACGAAAAACTATCGATCAGAGCAGCCGACCACTGGAATTCTTCTCCAGACAGCTACTGAACTCGAGACGTGCAGTTAGATTAGAAATAATATGTAAAAGATTCATGTAAATATTCACTAAAAATATGATAAGATGATATCGTCACTAAAAATAATATTGTAAGAATTTATACAATTCATTACGAAAAGCTTATGAGAGTATGCGCGGGCGAATTAATAATATATTAAAAAGCTACGTCAGAGTTAACAATTCGATGTCCGTTGATCAGCTTGTCCGGCTTCTTAGCGGTCTGACGGCGTTGCTAATGAAACAAAGCCCTCGCTTACCTGGTTTTGAACCAATCTTAAACCTGCCAGGGGATGAAGGAGAACGTAGGGTCTGAATTTATTGTATAATAGTAAAAAGACAAATTACAACCAACCTTAACCCTGCGAAAAGCAGGAAGCCTTAGTCCTCAAAGGGATTTGCACATGCTTCGATAATAATAATAATAATAATAATAATAATAATAATAATAATAATAATAATAATAATAATACAAACAAACAAATTCTATATCCGATCAGTTGTGTCGTAGCGATCTCCGACAAGAAGATCGCGTATTCGACTTCCGCCTCGAGGGTGGTTGTGATTATGTACATCCGTATGTATGTTTTGTCATTTCACCCCTCACTATTATAATTTCATCTTCCGTACCCCCAGGGCTAACAACCCATGGGGATAAAAATTGTATCTAGCAAATACTGATCCCATGATAAGAATTTCATTCACCGATATAATGTTACTGAGCCCCGGTAAATGCAGGGTGCGATGTCCAAGGCAGCCTATTCACAAGAAAAAAACGCAAATTCTGTAAGAGTCGTCTGCCTTTATCACAATGAAGGAAGGTCTTGTATGTTCGCTTTCTCCAGGCTTGACAGCACCCACCGTTTTCCAAACCATTCTTGAATTCAAGTATCACGTATCTGGCTTCTTGATGGGAGCTAATCGTCTGAAGTGTTGGCTAAAAGGTTTTTATCGTGCAGTTCAAACTTCACCTAATCTGTCTTCACATTTTTCTTCGGATGATGATTGTCTTAAAGTTGTTCGATCTTGTCTTTGTAAAGCTCAGGCACATCAGTATCTTCTGTTACAATGCCCTCAAAATGCTGTAAAACTTTCAGATCTTCATTAATGTCTTCTCCGTATTCTGAAACTCGAGTGATTTCTTCTAGCACAGAACTTTTGAAGATAATAAATATTTCTGGATAGAAATTTTTGATATAAATTCTATATTTTAGTAAAGACTTCCACTTGCTTTATAAAATCCTACCGTAAGATGAATTCTGCAACCAATTGTCTTCATTGGGACTACATAACGAAAATAATACACGATTAATCTTTAACGTTGATATCGATTTATTTTAACTCAAGAGACTTCGTAACCTTGTTTGCCAATCCAGAGGAGAGTCGATTTGTAAAATTCATGTCAATAACTGGACTTCATCCCATCTTGAACACAAACACTCGCACTAAGTTAACTTATTTGCAGATATCCATTAATACATAAAAATTTACATCAAACACTTTGATTTGTATTAATTTGTCGTTGATCTGACATACACAGTTCACACTTGGGTTTATTTTAAGACAATTTCTTTTAGAACAATTAGTATTTATGTATGCAAACATTATATTTGAAGCGTTGGAGCCCTTCGGTTTGATAATGACCTCTTTTGTGTTCTTTCCAACTGCAGTTGAAACATCGTTTATATTTTTTTCGTTGACTAGCTGTTTAATGATTCCTTTGCGATTGTCGATTGTCGATGAAGCATTACTTACTTCCTTCTTATAGAAATGGTTCTGATCTTTAATTGTCGATCGTGTTTGTCTTGACTTTCCTTTAATATTATAAAACTCAAAACATTTATTCAGTTCATTAATGCTCGTGGCAGCTTATAATGGTAGTTTATGCAATTAGTTTATAAGGTTAAGCTTTATTGCACGAGTACTTCTTTTCAAAACGAGCGACGTTAGGAGCGAATTTTCCATTTTGTACGAATGCAATAAAGGAACATTACAAACGAGTTTGGATACGCTATTTTTTGTCTAACAGCATTATAAATTTATAGAAGAATCAAACTTAATTTTGCGAAACAACTTTCTTGTGACGTCATGGGTATTTTATATCTTGCTAAAAAACGGTGGTCGGCTGCTCCGTTTACCTTTACTTCCCCACGATTCTCTCGTTGCGATTGGCGATTGGATGTGTGAAGACGTAATCAATACGTCATCTTTTGTGCCGTAAAATGTCCGATTGTGAACGATTTTTTACAACAGAAAAGGTCGTTTATAATGCTGATATACAAAAAAAAAACATTTTATCCACTTGATTAAGTCAACGAAACTAATATCAGTGTCGTAATAAGAGTTATTAGAACACAAGTGTTCTAGTAAAGTACAACAATGATTAGTTTCGTCATGAAAAGGAGAAGTGTTCACGTAAGTTTTCTAATAATCCATTTCCTTTAATTAACAATAGAAGCATCAATCTGTCAAATTCGCATGATGAATAGTCAAATTTAAATAGAAATTACAGTTCATTGTAATTTTTTACGAAGTGGATAAAATGTTGCCTTGACTTATTCTCTTCACTTCTTTTGAGATTTTAAAAGCAATTTATTTCAATGCAGGCTCACTCGGTCGCTATTGGATCAACTATTATACCTAGAAGCCCTTTCTTGGAATCCAGTTCAAGAAAATCTGACAGAAAAAGATCTTCCAAAAGCATGACTCAGAAAAAGGACTCATCCTACGACGTTATTCGTAGGTTCAGTTTCATTTAACAACAGAACTAGACATAAATATTTCAAAAACACTGTAACAGACAATAATGTTTTTATTAATAAATCAATAAGTATTCTATCAACTGTAATTTCCTTTGTTAAGTATATAATAAAATGTAACCACTGACTGCACAGCTGGTTTGAATTCAATAAATGGTATGCCCAATTTATTTATGTTTTATTAATTTAGTACTGGCAACTTGAAACTTAAATAAAAACTAATTCTGAAATAAAATTGATCATCTTCGCTACAAACGTACTTTCTCAGTTGTAGTATTAGTACTAGGTACCACTTAAGTATTAATGTTTACAAATGATTGTCCATTTTCCCAAAGATACATGAAAATCCAACGAATTAAATTTCAAAAATTGTTTTAAACTATTCAAATATAAGAATTTAATTTCACTTCTTTATGCTAAAATATATTGCTTTCTTGCCTGGCATATCCGAAACACTGTGCTGTGGGGCCCTGATATGGAAAAAATGGATAAATGTTGTTCTTACGTGTAATAAATTACTTCCTCTAACACGTTGCATTCATGATTGGCGGATCCATGATACCGAAAAATTGGTATCGATAAAACATCTGTCTTTCGTCTGCCTGTCCATCCGTGGTCAACACTACCGCTTAAACGGTTCCGATAATTTTCTCCAAAATTAATACTTTCCAATCGATTTGGCCTAACTCGAGTCTGCGAATTCGAAACAGATATTTTTATTTTTCAATGTAATGCACACGAAGTCTTAACATTTTCATTTTTTTTTTCAAAAATGGCCCAAATGTTTCTTTCTTTCTTTCTTTCTTTCTTTCTTTCTGTTTTTATTTCCGTCATCATCGTGTTATATGTGCGGCGTTACAGCAATGGATAACCACAACCAGTTACCGCTCATCTATTCGTTTTCACATTTAACATAATTAAAGGACGCAATTTAAAAAGAAATAACATAAATATAATCTCTACTTATAAATGTGAATTCAACGACATGCAATAAAGATCGATTTCTCAAAAAGGATTGTATGAATAGATACGAAATGTTTACAGGCTCTTCTTCAGGATTTGACGTGGTGTCCTTGCAAAATTTTGTAAAGATTAATACAACACATATGCAAAAAATAACAATTTAAATAATTTGCTGGTAGATGCTCCACAATCATTATTTTTCGCCTGGCGCTAACATATTCCACCAGAGGGCGACACCGGTGCATAGAACCACAGTGTACGCATGGGGAGGTAGCAGTGGCTAACTTAACATGAATAGAGCTGCGTTTTTGACGGAATATTTTTTTTTTACAGATTACTAACGCCAAGGTGTTCAAGCTATGAATGTACTTGGTGACCTTTCTCCTCTTTCACTTTCAATAGAATATAGAAAGTTCTACTTCTAAAACATGGTAACAGTTTTCTTTTCTTCTGCAGAGTAACGTACCTCTTTATTGACTGACCGTACATCGAGGCCGTCAGGTGCTGCCATCATCAATAAAATATCCCCATTTGTACGGGCGGCGAAATAAAATTATACAGGCGATACAGGCGCTGAACAATGCGGTCATCGTGGACGGTCAGGCAACGTTGTTGCGCAAGCAGCAGGGCTTGCATAATCCAACGTTGCAACAATACGCAATTACAGCAACTACCACCAGTGATAGTGTTGTGTTCTTGTATTTACATATGTTAAGAATGCGAGGCGTTCATCACACCATAATCTACGGGATGAGGCATTCTCTGACATTCTATTAAGTTTTTGAAGGTGTTCGGCACTTAGATACTACCAATGCCACCTTTATTTCAACCCTTGGTAATAGTGGTCAGCCATATTTGTGACGTCACGCTTAGAAGGCATAGATTTCTCAATCTTATACTATTTACGATTTCTGTGTAGATAGTGGTTTGCGCAGACTGATGAGGTTTATTTGCATAATTACTAATTCAAGATTCCTCTGGTAGCAACAACTAGAAGTACTATTATAATAGTTGCTTTATTCCGATTAAGATTGTTTCTTATGCGTGTAGTGAAAACATTCACTTAACGTTTTGCCAAGGTCTACAAGTGCTGTGTACGTAATTGTGGAGGGATTTGGGTGTATAGTGCAGAGTTAAGACGTGTTTTGTTAGGTTTGTTTTGTTTTACCTGTATCAATATTTTCGTTATCAGAAGTGATTCGGTGAAACAAGTCAGCGTGCTCAGTCACGTAGCTTTCTCAAGAGTAAAAATATTTGTAATATTTTTGTGAATATCTCGAAAAGCGAAAAGCTGTCAAAGAATATCGAATAATTACTTAAATATTTTCAAGGAAGTGTTGAGAAATATTTACAGAAATCTCTTGATAATACTGAATAAATCTTTATTGAAAATTTCCTTTCTTCATCAATTGCATTGCTTTTTATTTTTGATATTGGTTTGGTGCATTGGAAGTTACCTTTACACATTTTGAACAAATAAAAGCTTAAAATATGAGGATGGGGAAGAGTGTGGGGTTTAACACGCGAGAGTTCTCGCACGAGTACGCAGAGGTAGTAGGAGAAAACTTGTGATATGGCACAACACAAACTAAATTAATAAATTTGCTAAAGTAAAATAGCTTGAAAGAAACGAACAACAAAAATCAAATGTGTTAGCCTACAATACTGTGTGAATTAATTTAAAAAAGCAACCAAATTTAAAATAATAGAAAGAATAGCGCAAGTCACTCAACAACTGCCAACGATCACAATCCAGACTCACGATTTAAATGTTGTGGTATCTGGAAGTCTGTACATCAATACCCTGCTGTGAATTAATATTGTAAATAAAACTTCATTTGATATTATACTTATGGTGTCGGTTCGCTAAGATATTCAATACGTAAACATCATTTGAGCAACATTCCCATGAACCGAAGGGAAGTCTAAGCGTACAAAATTGTTGTTAATGGTAACAATTGGTATTTATTATTCAAAGGTGGAAATATTAATTTTTTTTTGCTTGGAATTGCTTTTCTTGGGGTACGTAATAACGCAGAAAATGATACAATTCTTTTTAGTATACAAATAATTGTTCAATATTCGCACCCCAGCAAGCTGGCGTCCTGCCCCTCCACAACCCCTCTGTTCCTCATCCAGGAAAGTTAAATAATATTGCAAATAGTATGATTTTACTTGTCCGATCCTGTATTTCCGCATGGAAAACTTTACTTGGCTCTCTCAAAAGTAAAAACCTTTTCTAATATTTTGTGACAATCAAAGAAAGCGAAAAGCTAACTGTCAAGGAAGATGTCAACGAACAACATATGTCATTGAACTGTCAACGAACAACTTATCTCTGAAATACTGAATAAACCTTCATTGAAAATGTGTTTCAAGCATCAATAGCATTATTATTATTATTATTATTATTATTATTATTATTATTATTATTATTATTATTATTATTATTATTATTATTATTATTATTATTATTATTTTTGTTTGATATTCTGTAAGAAATAAGTTACATTGATACATTTTTTAATAAAGAAACACGTTTCATTTACAACTTTCGTTCTTAATGGAAAGGATAGGGAAAGGTTGGGAATTAACTTGCGAGAGTTATCGCACAGGTACGCTAGTTATATGTTATCTTTCACAATTATTCAATTCATATTTTCTGATTTCCTCAAAATGGCAGAAATCCCCTTGTGCATGAGTCCCTGTCCAAGATAATACGGCTCGAATATGGTCCACCGTGTTTCTTCCAATCAAGGTAAGAGTGAAAGGAGTCGGCTATTCCCACAGGTATCGCCTGCAGTTCACTGCAGGCCAAACTTCCTGGGTATAGTAATAAACAACAACAACAACAACAACAATAATAATAATAATAATAATAATAATAATAATAATAATAATAATAATAATAATAATAATAATAATAATAATAATAATAATAAGGGTCGCCCATAAATTACGTGACACTAAATAGGGGAAATGAGGTCTGAGCTCTGAGGCAGTGTTTCGCTGCGTTACATTGGGGGAGGGGGGTATTAGTTACGTGCTTCGTAACATTGATATTTATTTATTTACATTTGCTGAAATTATTTCTTTTTTGAGTTATGTACTAAAAATAAAAATATGAAATAATTAATTTGTTTTTAAAACATAAGCTAAAGTCAATAGTTGCAAATTGTAACAATGAATAAAAATATTTTTTTACATTTTTTTAATCTGTAAGATTGCGAAGAAAATATTCAAAATTGAGATGGTGTATTCTAAAATCCATTTAAATTGGCGCTGTAGACTCTCGCTCTTGCATAATCCACTATGGCATATGCATAGCTTCTGATCAACCATTTCTCAACCAAGCATTCTGCCTTCACTCACAATTTGCCTAATCTTACTCTTAGATGCAATCAGCATGGCCAACTAATTTCTACTTTATCATTAATTACTTTAATATACAACACAAGTAAAATAAATACAAATTGTTTTACTGCGCTGTAATTTATTTTAACTCCTTGCATTTACAAGGGGGAAAGTTGTCGCAAGCGTTACGTAATTATTTAGGGTGGTTCAAGCGCGCGTTACGGGTGTGTTACAAGGGGGAGAGGGGATATTGAAAACACTCCAAATTCACGTTACGTAATTTATGGACGGCCCCTAAGTCTAGTAATAAAAGGAAAAGGAGGTAAGGACAATGAATACGTGCTTACGATACGAATAATATCAAGAAATTCATGGATCATAAGGGACTAACAACCAGGATCAGTCTACATTGTTTCAGCTAAAGAATGACTCATCAAGGAGTCAAGTCGCAGAATGATGCACTCGAGAAATGCATAATCTAGACTACAAAGGATATTTAGAAGATACTCATAAGTCCCTATGGTATTTGTATTTGTTATGACATGAAATCATAAAACAAATGAACTTAACAGGTATAAATTAGAAAAGGTAGTGATTGGTGAATTCAAATCTACTCTAGAAATTAAAAGAAATGTTAAGGGAATATTACTCAAAGTCAGGAAGGAAGCTAATGATGCACTTTATGGTAAGATTTGTGCAGATAATGGAATGGAGGGGCTATTCTAGGCACTAAAGAATTCAAAAAAGCTATTCCATTAGAGCAATTCCACAACATATGATATTAAATATAATATTAAGTCAAAGTTTATAATGTTATAAGACTAAAGATAAAGAAACAATCAGATAAATTTTCAACTAATACAAATATCTATAACTATAGTACTCAACGTACGTATAGTAATCATGTTCATCAGTTGTCAGTATCAATACGTCCATACAAAAAATTCACATGGTTGTACATTATTTTATTACACACTACCAAATTACATTAAACAAAATTGATACACGTGCAGAATGCAGGTAATGATACTTAAAAAAATATTTTATTTTCATTTGGAGAATTAAAGAATACACTTTATAATCAAAATGGATTATTGTGGATTCGTGGGGCTTCCGCGGCCGGAGTCATTTGATAGGCTGGCCGGGATGAGCCGCGATACTATCTGTCGAACTGACGATTCGGCCATCATGCTGTGGCGTTCTTCTGAGCTATACTGAGTATGGTGGTTGGCTTCAATTAGGTTTGAGTAGAAAGTTGTTTGATTACAACTTTCTACACATACCTGATAACATGTGACGTTCACTAGTGCCAAGTTTGAGGTTATGTCTATAATTTTCAAAGGAGTTAATAATTATCTTCAGTTTTCTTTCACCTTTCAAGACATACCTGAAGATGAGGTGTCACAGCATTTAGAAACGGACCGCTACAGGTTATTAATAAAAATAAGTTATGAACATGTATGACTTCAAATAAATAGTTTATTGAAAAACTAGTCTGTCTAAAAATTAGAGGTGTACTTTAAAAAATTCTGAATATTTAATAAGAGACAGACAATAATTTTCGAAATAGTAATTGTGTTATTAATATGTAAGAATATTGTATTTTATGTTTCTGAGGTAAAATTACGTGTATTGGGGCTATGTAAAAGCCCTGCAAGCCAACTAAAATAATTAACCAACAAAAATCAAAAAGCTAATTTAGACTCAAGAGAATAGAATATTAAGTAGTATAATAAGAAAGTCTATACCATTCTGTAGCTCCACTAGTTTTGTTTGTGCCTCTCTTCTTTCAAACCTCGCCACTTTACTAAATAATATTAATATAACTGTAAACATCTTGATACTGTTTACGCTACTTATAAATAACTTTTGCCTTGATTATATTTTCTGAAACATTTATATTAAAATTAATGTTACAAATTATTGTAAATAATGTCTTGGGCAATAGCCCTACTTCTCTCAACAGATTTTCGTCGTTTTTCTTCCATCCATGTAGCTAATGCTGCTGATGTAGCCCGTTGAATTGCTTCTTTAAATGAATGTAGCGTTCATGAGTCGTAATCATCAATTTTACTTTTTTTTACAAACATAAAGGAATGCGGTATCACATACTTACATTTGTTTACGCGCGACTAGGAAGTAACCAGTGTTGCAAACTTTATACTGCACTGCATGCAGAATTACTGAAAGATAATATTTAAAATAAAATGATTTGCGTGAAATTTGCTAATCTATACTTTTCATTACGAATAAATACTACGTACTCCGCATTTTAATAACTTGGTGGAACGTTCTCTAACATATGGTCACCTCTGTATGAACTTCTTAGCTTTGGGCCATTGTGAACATTTGTCTGTCAATCTGATAAAGTTGGGAGGATGGTTCGGGAGAAGTGTGTTATGGTTATACAGGTGTTATGAGCGCACCCGTGCAGGTTATGCGATTTATTGGACTATTAAATTAACATGAAAGATTACAACTTTTATTACTGGGGAAATTTCTATTCCAACCGCTTGTAGATAGATCGTTTATTTGCAACAATTGTTGTATCTTAATATAACATGTTTCAAGTTTATTAAAAACTTGCATGTAACTGGTGCAATACGAGGACCTATACTATGATATACGAGGATAATACGAGAAAGCAACTTGAAAAGTACAGTAGTGGTTGTACAATTTAATATACAGGTGTGAAGTGGTTTTAGGGGCAGTTGTGGGGTGACTTGTTTATGCGAGATTTCAATTCTCATTGATTGTACTAAAGGAATTGAATTCAACAGAATGTGTTCGATGCCGTACTTTTTAGGTTTAACTTATATTCTTAAAATGCGTGATGGACAAAATCGGAGTATTAACTGCAAATGAACCATTAGGGTCCATGAAGGCCTATCAATTGACTTCCTGACACAAGTTAATGTTGACCAATTGCATACAGAGAGGTAAGGTTCTAATTACTTCTTTTAACTGGTGTATTGCAAAACTTCCTTTTGGTGTACTCCTATTTCTCTTTTCTTTCTTTGTTTTGTGTTATAACTATATTAAAAGTACCTGTCACCTTTGTTCTTTCAAATTCAGGGGTTAAATATTAGTTTTGAATACTATTATTGTTTTAATTTTTGTTAAATATTAGTTTTGAATTATTATTATTATTATTATTATTATTATTATTATTATTATTATTAGTTTTGTGATTTCTCTTGAATATTTTTCCTCAATAATTTGTCTCAATAAAATAAGTTAAAGTAATTAATTTACAAAACAGATACGAGTCAAATTATTTGTTAAATGCTCTCTTATGAGATTATGAACTTAATAAATCCTTTTGAAATGAAAAGGAATACACTTTGGCCAATATTGCGCTGTGATTGTCACTTAACAGTTTCATTCCTTAATCGAGCATAGTAAATGGTTTAAGTTAATACCTTGAGAAAATTATTACTGGATTTCTTAAAACAAAAACGGGATACATTTTCTTACAAAAAAAGAAGTTTTTTGAAACGTTGATACTTGAAATAGTCTCCCATTAGTTTTGTCTTGAATCTTGATTTTGAGGAGCTTACTCTAAAATAAAATTCTAATATAATAGTTCTTAGAAATTGTCTTTGTAATTTTCTATGTTGTATTGTAGAATTTGCAAGTTACATTAACATGAAATACCCTTTTTAATAAAGTTCAACTCTTGAATTATATTGACATGAATATTTATGCTTTGTGTGTTTCTATTATTGTCCTCTACAGAGTGAGTGTCATATGTCCACAAACCGGCTATATTTCCAACAAATGCATGTAGGCCACATTAGTTTGACTTTACTCATCCTTCTTGCCAGTGTCAGGCTTTCAACTCGTAATTAATAAATATAAATAATAACAAATAAAAATTAAGCCAAACCATTTTTGGGTGGCTGAAATTGTTCATTGGCTGGTAATTTGCGTCTTTGGTTTATTTGTTTTGGCTTCTAAAGGATTTAACAGGGTTCAAACCTTAGGAGTTATATTTCCCTGTTTCCAGTTAAAGGAACTGCCCGGTGATGTTTTTTATTTAAGTAAAAAAAAGTACTGTTTTGTATCTCCAATGGATGAGTACACTTCCCAAATTCTTTGCCATGATTTTAATAGTGAAATTTTATGAAACATTTAAATGTTTACTTTATTCGAAATATTATGAATATATCTTTGGTCAAATTGTATTTCTTTTTTATCCTAATGTTTTAATGCCCAAAACTTTTTCTGAATTCATTGACATCTGAAACATGACATTTACCAAATCTGCCATTGTTACTGCAGGTGTATAACAATGCCAGAAGAAAATATCTTGCCTTCCATGTCCCTGCAGTTAGCAGCCCTTCATAATGCTGCAGGCACCTTGAAACATTGGCGTAAACTTGGCATGTTTGGGAACCTTGCCTGGGGATGGCATGCTCCAGGAGACTCCCCACTTCATTATGCTGCACGTGCTGGTGACACTGCTACAGTGGAGTCTTTGCTATCTGCTGGGGCATCCCTGTCTGCAGAAAATGAATTAGGACACACAGCATTGTGGATAGCGGCTCGTGCTGGTCATGTAAATACTGTCCAAACATTGATGCGCCATCGCACAGAGGATGGGGAACTGCCTGACGGGGATGATGCAATTGTTGCAACAAGAAGCGTAGTAGTTGTGAGAGCAGTGTTGGCCATTGCTCCACTGGCTGCAATGGGAAGGGCAGGGGCTAAAGCCCTCAAACAAGTGGCACGGGAAGGTCACATTGAGATGGTGGAGTGTCTTCTGGAGGCTGGTGCAAATCCAAATGGTGGTGATGAAATGGAGTGGGTGTATCCAGATCCTGATCCAAATTCATGGGAAGCTCCTGGAGATAGGTAAGAAATAACTAAGCTGAATGAGAGGTTTGTATAATTTAAGGACAGGTTCAGTGGATTTGCAGGGCACAAGTTTTTCGAGAATAGAGCAACAAGAAAATGGTGGTAAACTGTACAAAGATATTGAAGAGATCTCTATGATTGTGACCCATTTTCTCATTCCTATTCTTCCAATCTTTCAATTTTTCCAAAAGAATCAGACGAGAAAGTTGGCACCACTCATTCTTTTTTACATCTCTCTGGTAACCAATGCATTAGGTCATAGTGGGCATATGTCTTGGCATAATGACTTTTTGAAAGTTTCTCCTAGAGGAACTAAGAACCCCAAAAGATTCATTTAGTAATTGCTAGAGGATGGGGTGCAAGTGGAACTTCTGGATGTTTTGTTGTTTCATACTTAAATTTTTGCTTGACTTTTCCCAACTTCAGTTTTTTCTTGTTTTGGTGTATGATAGTACAGCCTGACCTTTTTAATCGTAAATAGCTGAGCCAATACTTTAGGTTATTGCAGTTGCTGAAAATTAGCTTTTCCTACTGCAATGCCAGTTATTTTTCCTTTTTAAGAATCATTATTGTCAGATAGGTATAATTGAATTGAATAAATGCCTTATTTTACATAGCGAGACTTGCACTTTGAACCATGGTGTTCTGCAGGTCTCTATACTTCATCCCCTATTATTTACACTGGTTCTGACTTTTTGAAACTGGAACTATTGTCTGAAAAAATTATATTTGCTGATGACTCGCAATCATTCACATTTTCCATCCCTCAGGATGGAAGGCTGTGGCGGATGTTAATTCTGATTTGCAAAAGATACGTGTTCTAATAATGGTCTGTGGTTGAACCTGAAGAAAATTGCAGATTGTCAAATACTAACTTGTCATCCTTCAGATTGTCTGCTGTGAGCCAATTAATCACTTGTGTGAATAACTGCAGACTTACAGCTTTGGCTCGAAAATTGCTGGAGATTTGATCATCATGTAATGGTCAAGTGTAAGGCTGCATACTTGTGACAGATCATTGTATCAATATCACAAAGTAATTTCATACTTATGTAAAGCTTAGACTATGTGAATTACTTGTTTGTTTGTTTTTTACTGTGTTATAGTTTACATACTCTGTCATATACAAAGATCTTTATACAGAATTTAACTTGTGTAGAATGCTTGCTTGCGATTTAGCTACATGTTTGTAAATTCTCTCACATTTCTACATGTAGATCAAGCTCTGATTGACTGATAATAATTCAATATTGGCTCTATCAGCTTTTCCTTTTTATTTTTAATATTTTATAGTTTGGACAACCCCCTTATGTTCATTAGAATCAGTGACTATTTTCTGACTCAACCGGCACAAAGTTTAGAGTTTTGCATAATGCTGGTACTTCATTTGTTTTGCTTATTTGAGACTTTGTATTGCTATCTTGGAACTTATTTCTAAAAGCAACTCTTGAATGACATGAAGGTTTTGAATTTCTTAGAGTTTTGTTAGAGGGCTAATGAGTTTATACGCAATAACTTTCATTAATGGAAGGGTTTTTATAACTTTTTTTTTTTACTACTTTTTTTCTTTTTGATAATTTTAAAAAAAAATTAATTTCGGATTTCCTTGCCCTGTAATGAACCTCTTCCTCTATTTTACTACATTTTTATGTTTATAATTTACAATTATTTAATTTATTGTTGCTATTTTCTCTGATCCCTATTGTTTCTTATATGTCATTAATTTTTATTGTATATTGTCCTTTTTTATATCTGTGAATGTTTATGCATTTATATGAGAGAAAATTGTGCAATAAAAAATTATTATTATTATTATTATTAATATTTTTGTTATTATTGAGTTTATGTTTACTGAGCACATCAGCTACTCAGAATTAGGTGAGCAGTAGCTTGCTACTCAGCGAATGCTGAAAGTTTGTAGTTGCTTTTATGTCTTTCCATATTATTTTTTATTTTGAATTTCCTTTTATATTTTAAACCCGGATAAATTCTACTTATTTCCATGCTTAAATTTTTCAGATATGCTAGTATATATTTCTTAATAATGAGTTTTTTGGAAGTGCTTTATAAACAAAGTTTTAAAAAACATTTTGGATCAATATTGGGATGAGAATAAATTATAAGGAGCATGCTATTACTATTACCAAGCAGTGTAGTAGTTTTGTGAGCATCTTACAATTGTATTACTCTGTATTAATTTAGGTTTTAAAAATACAGAAAGGAGTATTTTAAAATATGAAATAATTATAATTGTGATTAAACTAGTTTCCACAGCTAAAAATTACTTTTGAAGATACAATCTTTTGCTCATTTGTATGTGTGTACAACATATATTGCTCTTCCAGGAGGTAATTGTGTGAGACAAATATATTACTGTGCCCTGTCCTTTATTTTATATATAGAAATGAGTTATAAGCCTGTTATTATATAGTTATAAATCAAAATTTCAGGGCTTTACATTGGGCTGCTCGTGCAGGTCAAACTATGGCCGTCCAACTTCTAATCAATGGGGGAGCTTCTCTCACTACCTTAAATAGAAGAGCAGAGTCGGCTCTCGAAGCAGCTGCCAAAGCAGGTGAAAGCACAGTAGTGAAATTGCTCTTAACATCAGGAGCTGAGTGTGAAGATGGCCAGGTATTTTAATTATTTGTTTTGTGACTGGCATTGCTGTAGAAGGGATATATGGAAGATTTAGATTCCTTAGTTGTGCAAATCATAAAATAATAAAACTGTGTTTTAAGATTCATTACATTAAAAATATTACTTTAAATCATACAATTGTAATGTTCATAAGAGTAGATTAGAAGGAAGATAACAAGAGTTCCAAAAGACACTTTATTCCAGAGAACTTATGTGGCAGTCAAAAGGCCATAGTAATTGTTACTACTCATCATAGTCATCCTGCTTGTCCAAGCGTTTGTTTCACTAGTACACCATGACATCAATACAGTCCATTAAGCAAACTCTGCACAGAATGCCCAACTTCCACATCATTTGTGAATTGTCCCCTATCTAAATGGTGCTTCATATGGAGTGCCAATACAAATTATGTATGCATTAGCTGTGTGGACTAGAATTGTCAAGCAGGAACACTACATTTGAGGAAAGAAGTCTTCTGTAAATTTCATCATACATATACCTTCCTGAATGGCCATTACTGGCAGCATTCTCTCCCTCTTCCCTGGGGAAAATTTCAAACAAAAGCTCGTAGGTGGTCTCTTAGAAAAGTATCCGACCTTTGGCCGTGGGAGAAAAACTGACATACCTGGAGCATTAGAAACCTAATCATCCTTGTCTCCTTGGGACTCCATACACTTCTCCCAGTGGTGCCACCATTTTTGGAAGCATTCTGAGGAAGTTTTTTCCAGAACAGAGTTCAGATCAGCTGTCCTTGCAGCCATAATGTCCTATCTTGTCTGAAATTGCTTTCTTTTCAATGGCCTCTTAAGTTTGGGAAACAGCTAGAAGTTGCTGGGGGAGAGTTATAAGGAGAATAAGGACCCTGTTGAACCACAGGAGTGTGTTTTTTGTCTAGTACTAGGAATGTGCAGGAGCAGTTTTGTGATAGAGGTGCCAATTTCCTGTTTACCACAATTCCAGTCTCTTGTGCCACATAGTATCATGTATACGATGGAAGATGTTCCTGTAGTATGTGAATGTTTGACCCTGTGGTGCGTTCTCATGATGTGTCACACTATGGGTGTTAAAGAAAGCAGTCTGCATCACTTTGACATTGTTGCACCCTTGCAGGCCTTCTTTGGTTTTGGTAACATGGAATGTTTCCACTGTGATGACTGGCATTTGGTTTCTGGGTCGTATGATATTAAGATGTTCATGAAATTGGGGTCACTGTTTGTGGAGTCCAGCATGTTCTGTGAGTCTTCAACATGAAGTTGCTTTTGCTCTGCTGTGCAATGAAAAAGTGACAAGAGCATTACACATTACATCACTCAAATGTTGCTTGCTAACAACATAGGCTATCTACAGACCAGGAACAAATTCATGCATGCGCACAAAGGTTCAAAGTCAGTTCATGCAAACGCGCTTGATGCAAATTCATCAGGTATTAGCAAAAAAAAAAGTTGGATACTTTCCTCAAACCTCATCTATATGAACTCAAAGAACCATTGCCAGAATTTTCTTTATGGATGAGGCAAATTTGAATTTCTTGGACAGGGGATGGCCAAGAATGCTTGCTCCATTTTCAGTACATGATGCACCTATGCTTCATCCCATGCAACACTGTAGTGAAGGATTAGCTCTCCCTTGCTCATTGAATCCAAATTTCCTTGTTGTGGGGCCATTGAAGAAGAATTATTAGCAACTCAAAATCAATGTGGAAGTTCATTATCCCACTTAAACATTGCCTTATGGGCTCGATTCCAATTTCTTCCATTCAGATTGCCATGCTTTGGTGTGCCAGTAGAATAAATGTTTGTATGAGTAGAGCGACTATGTCAAAAAGTTAAAAGTACCAGTGTGTATTATAATGCATGTGAATGTATGAGGTCATGAAGAACATGACTGGTTTAACTGGTGGTATAGGTTTTGCAAGATTTGTATGCAAACACCTCAACAGACACTGATGGCATATTCAAACAGTCAAAATGAAGCTTGTGAATCAGGTCATGGGAATACATTGTAATACTTTACTCAAATAGATAAAAGAATAGCTATTTGTCAAAACTTTCTGAATGAATATTGAAAACTTATAATCAACATCATGATGGGTAACTAGGAGTTCTCTAAGTCTGTTGTAGAATGATTGCTGTTCGTGCTATTTACAAACAAGATTAGAGGCAGACTATTGATTGTTTGGATGAACTACACCAATGATCTGAGTTATTCACAAACCCATTGAAATATCATTGTGTACTATAGAAAATTCGTGACTAATGAAAGAACAGTCAGAAACTTTACTAATACTGCTCAACTAACAAGTGTTAAATAGTATGTCTTCGGAAGTATAATATACAATCTCTTTGGAAGAATAATCCACATCATAGTTACTTCATTGGAAATCACACAGTAGATTCAACAATTAAACATCCTTGAAGTTTTGATTTCTCATGACTTGAAATAGTCATTTTATCTTAGTTTTCAAATGAGCAAATAGCATTGTGTCTATAATTAGAAAATCATTTTCTACTGCAATCAAGAAAACTCATCCTTCCTTCATCAGACCTATCTGCTAATGTATGTCTCGTGACTAAAAAAGCACTGTATATTACTTGGTAAAAGTTCAGTTGTCTTCAAATATCCTGAAGAGTTATTGTCAACTGTCAGATAAAGAAAGGTGCCAGAAGGTGACTCTCTGTGTTAAAACAATGGTGTAAAATAGGTGATATTAAAGAGACATAAAATTATGAAAAGGCTCTGTGACACTGCCACTCAGTCAATTTTGGCCTTTTTTAGAATTATGTCTGACAAATTCCCCTTCTGTATGTGGTTACAGATATATCGCTATTTAGTGTTCAATTACATACCTCAGACCTGTTACTGATCATGTTTGTTGAACTTCTTCCTAAATTAACGCACAGCATTCAATTGATTATATTAGCAACAGCAATTTTCAACAGATAAAAAGATAGGGTGGAAGTAATCATTTCCCCAAAGTAGCATTCAATATGTTGGTAATGAATATATTGTCAAATTGGAGGAAAATAATTTATATTGTTGCTTACCTTAGCATTTATAGCAAGGATAGTTATTTTCTTTCCTTTAGGGAATTTGTCATATTCCCGTTTCTCGATGTCATGGTTTACCTCATATTACTGCTATAAATTAATTTTTTGAATGTTTCGTCATGATTAAATACTTTGCAGCATACAAGAATTTGACATATCCACCAGAATCATCTAAAAGTTACAGCTCTTCCCATACGATATAAACATTATTGAGAGTCAGTTTGTTTGTTTGGTTAACCATCCACTTCCTCTGTCAATTTCCCTCAGGCAGGACACCGGTAAAGGTAGCTATCACTAGCCACTCTAGCTCTTGCACTCTATAGCTCACTGCTTACCTGCTTGCTCTGTATTGTATGGTCTTGCTCTATGTTAACAAGTGCATCAATTGTGAGACTCGTAGAATATGAGATGAATCTGAGGAAAGAAAGGAGAAAAGTTGGACAGTAATCACATTTCAAAGTTGAAAATCCTGAATTGTAAATGAGTAGAATGAACTCCTACCTACTTTCCAACCTACAAGTTATATTGAAAGAGGAAACTTCAAGAGTAGTCTGGGCTATCAGACTATGTAAATGATAAACACTGAAATGTAAGGTAATATGTATAACAGCTTGTTGCCTCTAACTTAAAGTAAATGAATAAGTTGTATCTAAGAGAGCTCTTGTTATTTTACTTACCCTTATATATTCAAATTATCAAGTGCTAAATACTAAAACATTCAAAACTTAATTCAAGTTACTCTGTGTGAAAGTATTGAGATAATTAAAATCATGCTTTATCTGAAAATTTCTTTGGTGTTTCCCATATTGATTTTGACAATACTCCTAAGTCATAAAAGAATATATATTATACATATAAATAAATATGCTAATTTAATTTAATATTCCTTGTGACAAGAATGATTTATCACTCCAAGCACATTTTGATTAAGCTAAATGTTACTCATTAAATTATACAAAATTTACTATTTTAATTATTCAATAAATATTTTGCCAAAATTGAAGTTAAAAAATAAAACTTTAAAGAGACTTAGCAAATTCAAGAAAAACATTGATAAAATTTTAAAAAACATTGTTTTTTGTTTAAGCAATAAAAATAATGTAATTAATGCCTATCTTATCAGTAATATGTTTCAGTTAGTGTGTTATTTATTATTAGTAATTAAAGGTATAAAAATTGTTGTATTTTCTTTTCATGTATTGGAACTGTTAATGTTCTTGCTAACTGTCTAATATGATTCATCAAGGAAACGTTAGATCAGGTAATGTCCTTATTAAAAACTTTGTAATTTTGGTGCCCATTTTTGTCATTCCTGAAGACCTTTATCTTAAAATGTTCTCATTATTAATTGTGTTATCAATGTATCATTAATTCTTGTAAATGCCGGGGCTAAAATTAACAATCTTAGAGTAGTTTGTTAGTATATTTTGAATATTCAGATGAATTTGATGAATAGGATATTATGCTTTCAAATATCAGTTTTTAAATTAATTTATTTCTCATTTCCATCTTTAAATGACATTTCCATACAAGAGTTGAATAATGTTATTTTAAAATAATGACTCGTGAGTAAATGATATCCACATATCTTCTTAGGGTCAGTAACCAGAATTTCACTAATTCAACCCAACTGGTAGAATATTGGAAAATTTAAAACCAAATATTTCTTGATTATTTGTTTAATGTTAAATATTGACAGTTTTTACAAAACTCAACATCTCCAAAATTCATAATTTTTCAGGAGACATTTATGAAAATGATTTGGTTGTGGCTTCAAAAGGCTAAAAAACTGCCATTGAATTGAAATAATGTTGATAATTTGCTTATAACAAGTAGACACCCTGGTGGCGACAAGTGTTCTTAAGTTAAACCCAGAAGTCAATCCATTTTATGTGGACCAGTGCCAATCACTTGACCATCCCCCCAAAAATTAATACTTTGCTTATAATTTCCCATATATTTTTGCTCAAAGTCAATTTTTAAAACGTTTATTGTTTGTGGTTCACAAACAAAATTAAACATGCCATAGAATCAGCCTTTACAGCGGCAAAAATGTTATGAAAACTGCTAGCATTATTACGGTGACATTTACTAGATGAAAATGACCAAAGCACATAATTTGACTTCCAAAAAGGCTGATCGTCGTTACTTCAAGCTTTCCACATTGTAATTGAAGAATCATCTTTAGCACACTCCAGTTCTCATCTCTCTCCATATTTTTTTATCTATCCACTAGTTAAAAACCACCTCCTACTAGAAAAATGTAAAAATCATCTTCCAAGTCATCTCTGTCTTCTCATCAAAAGCTAGCATTTAAACAGGACCAAATTAATTTTCAATCTCACCTTTCAACTGTAAAAAGAATTCTAGCTAGTGCCCCACAAGGAGCTGTGCTATCACCTCTCTTCATTCATGATCTTCCAACATTCCAACTGCAAATGAATATTTATATGCTGAACACATGACAGTCGCCTCAAAATCTTACCATCATCCAATTGCTCTCAATAGACCACAAAGCTCAGTAAACACACTATATTATTGGTGCAGTTTACACAGGCTCAATTTGAATATAGAAGAATGCCAAGCCATAATATTGATGTGGAGTAGGAAAGAATTTGAAATAAATGGATACAGAATACCATGGCACGCCCACATCCAATACATTGGCGTAAATTTCGGAAATGTCACCTGGGTGACATTTCCTGTTGTGTTGCTGTAAGCAAGCCTCTCATCCAGGGGCTGATTCAGCCTATCATTTTGGTGGGGCCATTATAGATGTTTGTTCAATAATAAACATTTGTTATTATATTGCATATTATTTTTATAGTGTATATGATGCTATAAAATATTTTTGTTAATTTTGATAATTACATAATTCTAACATAAGTATTTAAATCAATTTTGCCAAATAAAGTAAGGTAACCAACAAAAACTCTCCACACAGGCCAATTTTACAGACTGAGTCAACAAAATTGGACTCTTAGCTACCCACTGTCTGCCCAACAACCCAATTTTCCAGCAGTACTCGAAATTCTGAGAAGGCAACATCTATACGAGCAAGACAGTGCGGGCACAGTGATTCCTGACCCCAAAAATGTGACTAAAATGAAATAAAAATCCTATTTATGTTATGTGTTTATGTTCACAATAGTTTACCCACATAGTCAGAGTTAAAACGCAGGTGAGGAACACATTTTTTGTATTCATCTTCAGAGCCCAGTTTGAAAACTAGCCACATGCAACCATGTTCTATTATGGCAGTGAAAAATACCCATTAAGTTATTAAAATTGTTGACAAAGTTTTTGTAAAAATATAACACAAGTTAAAATAAAAGATTTAGTGCAAGTGAATACTGAATATTATGTTAATTAATTAATTAATTAATTAAGTGAAAAAGTGATTGAGGAATTCTAAAAGCAAAAAGTTAAAAAGTCATATAGTAGACCAACATAATTCTACGGTAAAAATTACAATTTTCTTGTATATACTACATATTACCTTTCAAAATCACATAAGTTGCTGCATCTTGCTGTAACTGCATTGTTGACATGTTTTTGAATAAAAGAGTTTTTAAGCCGTTTAATACAGATTTTCTCATGATATTGTATTATTTCTACAATTTATAAATGAAAACAATTGATTTTCTTTATATTGCTTTGATTCCCATAATTACTATCAAAATTCGCTTACATACTTCGATTTTGAAAATAAATTAGCATTTTATGTTTTTTTTACTTTTCTGCTAAATTTATCTGTAATTTTATTTCTTGAAATTTTCGACTTCATATTCGTAATTAGCGACCTCCAAAACCCCCAAGTACCAAAGAACTTTGTAGTTAAACAACTGTTTCACTTTTGAACCAACGTTTTGAGGTGTGGAATCACTAAGTTGGCCCAACACATGTACACATCTCACAATTTGTCTGGCAGTAAGGTGAGGGAATCGGCAGTGTGGTCAGGACCAACCAACCGCCCGACAAAAATTTCTGCTAGACAACGTACCTCCACACGAAGCAATTTGTTGGATTGACTCGCCGGTCCGTCAAATTGGTACGTGTGTAGCCCTTATGTCCCCCCGGCCCGGATCCGCCTCAACAGACGGACTCGTGGATTACACGACTCGCGCCGCTTCTACAAGCAGGGAATTACGAACCAAGACCGAGATCCTGTTCCACACTGCCTGCAGTCGGAGCGCACGAAGTTACGCCAGTCGAGAATGGGCGAAACAAAATCTAGGAAAGTAGAAAATAGCTGCGAATAGATGCACACGAGTTGTCTTTCACCCCGGTCCCGGATCAACCAAGAGCACAATTCTAAAGAAAACAACCTTCCAGATATCTTCAAATTTAAATTTCTGCACGAAACCGATAACATTTTCTCAAAATTCTTTAACACCGCTTCTCGAGAAATGAAATTCCATTACATACACTTCTTTGTAAGACTCTCATAGAAAATTAATAAAATTTTCCAAGCGCAATTGCCGCAACCAATAAAAACTTTCTAATTCCCATGCAAGTTTGTATACTTCTTTAACTTTTCCAACCTGTCTTTCTCAATTCACTTTCTCCTGAAAACTGCAATGGCGCGCCACGCTGCTGTCGCGCCTGCAATACAACAGACGCAACCCACACAACAGAGGCCGCTCGCAACCGTGGGAACCGTGAGGCAAAAGGGCTCGTGCAAGCTAAGAATATACAAACATCTATCCCACGGCGGAATAGCGCTAACCGGCGCAGGCCGCCGAAATCACATCATTCCTTGTCTGCGCATTTCGCCCTGAGGAAGGTCGCAGAATGACGGCCGAGATGTTGGCGCCTGTGCCTAGAATGTAGCGTCTCCCAAGCGGACAAGTAGATACCAATTCCGGCCAAGGAAGCCTACGTTTTCATTTGTAGTAGTTGAGTTTATTAAACACTCATCAGTTGCACATTATTTGAGGTGTTGAATTGTTTTTACTTTTTAATGCATGTTTTGAGATCTTTGATCAAATATTCAGAAATTGCTAAGACTGACATTTTTATTCTGCATATGTGTCAATTTATTCTGAGCAACTAACTCAAGCATTTAACATTGTGTATTGTAAAATCTTAAATTCGGGAGGAAATAGAAATAAACATTTTTATTAAATGGTAATTATTACACATATAAATTAAATAACTTGATATGTGGCTAGGCCAAAGGCCTTTAAACCATTGCAATACCTACATCCTACCATATTCTAACCTCTTGAATTCTGGTATTCACCCAAAATGATCTCTCCATTGCATCAAAGCTGCTGAAAAGAGACCATAAGGAACGGCTGAGGAAAAAAACCCCTGGAGGGGGAAAACCTGCCATCAGAAACCTAGTACATGCTAATCTACCATGCTGTTCCTAAGCTATTTATTAATTTCCTGGAGCAGATGTCACACATTCTCCCTCCAGTCTTCAGCCTCCTCAGCACCTGAAATCAAACAGTGCCACAGCAATCGTCCGCACCAATGCCTCTGCTCTTATATTTGGGCCACCCACTCCTCTTCGCCCCCTAATTTCTTATTTAATTATTGAAAGTTTCATTTTGTTAAATTTATTTATTTCTTACTTAACAGTTGGCTATGACTTATGGATTATTTACTTAACAATTTACTTACTTAATTAATAATTGTTTGCTCAACTTGTTTACTTCCTCTTGTCTAGACTCTGTACTAACCCATGCTGTTTTCCCACTCCCTAATTTACGATTCCCTATTGGTCTGTACCTTTTGTAGAAATGTTCCTAATTCTTTCATGGTGTAAGACCTTTTATCGCCTAATATGTTGTGGGCGAGCATTTTGTTTCTATGTTGGAAGTAGTAATTTCCCATTTTCCTTTCCGTGTTCAGTTGTACAGCAATTTAAAAGGACGTGGATCCATCTTCCCTATAGAAATCTCGTCTATGTATAGGTATCTCTCCTTTAGTTCCTCCCCGAGGAATAAACATTCATAATGGTGATCTGTTGTTCAGTCATTTAAGTAACTGGCCACTTTCTGGATACCCAGGGCTCAAATTCTAATGAGAACAAGAATATGGTACTTTGATAATTTATTGTTGAATATATGCTTCTAGTCAAGAGTAACTCAGGGTACTATTCGATATGTAACAATCTGCGTCTGCAATCTGCGCAATCAATGACTAGAAATATGTTGTTCATAGAATTTCTTTCTGTTTTTTGTGCCTTTTGATGATATTCCTTCAAATATCTGGGATATTTTTTTTTAGAAATCTTTAGTTTAGTGCAACCATTTTTCAAAAAAATATTGTAGGTAACTTGATCACAGTATAGTATAGTCACTTGAGCACAATATTGTATTAATTGTGGAAATCTATGCTTGTGGAGAAATAATGGTTTTTGGATGGGTATTTATTTTTACATGAAAAATATTGTTAATACTCTCTGTTTTCAAATGTTAATAACCAGGGGAAGAAAGGGATGTGATTTTAGATATATTTATTGTACACAAATGATTTTCAATAATATTTTGTACTGTACATATGTGGGATTCGAAACTGGAATCACGTAGTATCGGGCTACAGTGGCGGCGCGTCGCGGGAGAAAGTGGAAGGAAGTGAGCGAGGGTGGCGAGAGACAGGAGTTAGTTGTGAGAAGTTGTTGTGTTCAAGTCGTTCATTGTATTTCAATGTATTCTTCAATTTATTTAATATAGTATTGTTTGTTTCGTTTAATTCGTGTCTTATTCCGTTCGCCATAAACCCAAGATTCTACATTTGGGGGCTCGTCCGGGATATACGGGCGAATTCCGGAAAAAGTTCGGCGCGAATCGACGAAACATTGCAGAAGGAAAAGAGGTTAGCCGGGCGGGATTGTTGTGGGGATACGCGGAACGAAGCCAGTTGTACGGAACGAGTAGAAGACGACTACGAGTTCAGTTAAGTTCGTTCGTGTTTCGACGCAGATTCCACCGCAAGTCGAGAAAAGATGGCAGATGATGAAAAGAAGATTAACATGAAAAACGACTTGGACGACAAGAAGGTGAAGGGAGAGATAGACGAACAGAATGACAAGGAGACAAAAATTCAAGAGACACCAAAACAAATACGGCAAACAGTCATGAAAGGAGGATCTGTAATCAACATCAAAGAAATCGAAACATTTACAGTTGCCAAGTTGCAAGAAGAATTGGAAAAATTGAAGTTACCGACTGATGGTAAGAAGTTGATTCTAATTGAACGATTGAAGACAGCAGCAATATTTTTGGGGAAAACTAATGACCCTGAGAAGAAGGACATTATGAACAAAGACGAAGACGATATCAAAACAAAGAACGAAAGTAACACGGAAAAAGAAAATGATATGGACTCTGACGAATATTACGCACATTTTTTCAGTGGCAATATAGGGGATAAAAGGAAAAAGGTATCGAAAACAGAAAAGAAAGTACTCGATAAGAAAAGTTCCAGACCAACGTCAAGTGAAAGTGAGTCAGAAGAAGAATTAGGTTATGATTCACGCAATTCCAAGAAATTGAGTTTGAATATGGAAAAAGGTAAGCTAAATTTTGACACGTCCGATTATTCAGAAAGTGATGACAGTTCTGATCAAGAGATGCTTAAACAACCCACAAAAACAAAACGGCGTGATCATAGATGGCGCGACATGCGCGAGACACGTTACGAACATGACAGGCGTGAATGCAACGAGCGTGAACACGACAGACGTGAACGCAATGAACATGAACGTGACAGACGTGAACGTGATCGGCGTGAACGTAGTAGACGAGAAGGCAATAGAGCCAAACATGAATTTACAATTCGTGATGTTGAAAATAGTTTGACAGTTTTTTCAGGCGATGATAAAATACAAGTCGAACAATGGCTCAATGAATTTGAAGATATAAGTAATTTGTTAGAATGGCATGATTTGCAAAAAATTATTTATGCAAAACGAATGCTTAAAGGCTCTGCGAAGAAATTTATGTTGACCAAAAAAATATCAACATGGAAAAAATTCAAGAAAGACCTGACGAAAGAGTTTACCACCAAACTCAGCAGTGCTACAGTACACAGCCAATTACGGAAACGTAAACGATTATCTGACGAGACGGCGAAGCAGTACATATACTCGATGATTGAAATAGCCAACCAAGGAACAGTAGATGAAGAAGCACTCATCGAGTATATCATCGATGGAATTCAAGATTATGAGAGCAACAAAGCCATTTTGTATAGTGCAAGAAATATTCAAGAACTGAAGAAATGTTTTGAGGCATACGAGAGGATGAAGGAAAAATCAAAAGGACGACAGACAACTACACAGAAGGAAGAAAGCAAACATCGAAATAAGGAAAACAAAAATCAAACTAGTTCAACAAAAGAAGATCATGGCAACAAAAATTCAGATGGGAAGCGGCCAGGTCAGAAACGGTGTTTCAGTTGTGGATCGAAGGAGCATGAAAGAGTCAACTGCACGAACAAAGATAAAGGACCCAAATGTTTTAAGTGCAATATTTTTGGTCACATTGCGCCAAATTGCACTAAGGAGAGTCAGAGTGTGGGATGTATAAGTTCAAACGACGAGGGTCTTATATCAATGAAGGTGAGAGGAAGAAACTACCGGGCGTTACTAGATACAGGCAGTGATGTCAATTTAGTACCAACTGATATCTACGAGAAGATAGGCCGTCCAGAAATGAGTCCAACGACGCGATGCTTCACCGGATTGGGGAACAAGACAACAAATCCTGTTGGGAGAGTCAAGCTGGACATCGAAATCGACAACCAGGTATACAGCACGCCATTTTATGTAGTTCCAAAAGACTCGATGAAATATAACTTTATCCTTGGACAAGAGTGGATTAAAGACATGGAGATCACCATTAGTCAGGGCAAAATCTCAGTGAGGCAAGTTCCAGCTAGATGTGAACAAGGACAAGACAACGATGGACTAGTGTTAAATGCAACGTACACCGAATTCCATGAAGACTTGAAAGTGCTTCAATGTATTGCTGTAGACGAAATTGATGTTCCTGCTCCCTACGAAGCGAAGGTTCGCCAATTACTTGAAGATTACTCACCCCAGAAACAAGTGAAGACTAACATCGAGACGAAGATAAAACTGAAGGACGACGACCCAGTGTGTTTACAACCACGCCGATTAGCTCCGAAGGAGAAGAAGATACTAAGTGATCAGATCAAGGAGTGGCTTGAAAAGGACATTATCCGACCTAGTGATAGTGAGTATGCCAGCCCAGTAGTGATAATACCACAGAAAGACGGTTCACATAGAGTTTGTATCGATTTTAGACAATTAAACAAAAAGATTGTAAGGGATCGTTTCCCGATGCCATTAGTCGACGATAAAATTGATGCTCTTGTAAATTTTAGTGTGTTCTCCGTAGTTGATTTGAAGAATGGGGTTTTTCACGTCCCTGTAGAAAAAAATAGTCAAAAATATACTTCCTTTGTTACACCGGACAATCAGTATGAATTTGTAAAGACACCTTTTGGTCTGTGTAATAGCCCTACCAGTTTCTTGAGATTCGTCGACAATGTTTTTAAAGATTTAGTCAGGAAGTCAATTGTGATTACTAATATGGATGATATAATTATACCGGGTAAGGATTACGATGACGCTTTTGACAACTTAGTTCAAGTTTTGAAAGTAGCAGCAGAAGAAGAAGTAGCAGCAGAAGAAGAAGAAGTAGCAGCAGCAGCAGAAGAAGAAGTAGCAGCAGCAGAAGAAGAAGAAGTAGCAGCAGCAGCAGAAGAAGTAGCAGCAGCAGCAGAAGAAGAAGTAGCAGCAGCAGCAGAAGAAGAAGTAGCAGCAGCAGCAGAAGAAGAAGAAGAAGTAGTAGCAGCAGACGATGAAGAAGAAGTAGCAGCAGAAGAAGAAGATGAAGAAGAAGAAGTAGCAGCAGAAGAAGAAGAAGTAGCAGCAGCAGAAGAAGAAGAAGAAGAAGAAGAAGTAGCAGCAGAAGAAGAAGAAGAAGAAGTAGCAGCAGAAGAAGAAGAAGAAGAAGAAGTAGCAGCAGCAGAAGAAGAAGAAGTAGCAGCAGCAGAAGCAGAAGATGAAGAAGTAGCAGAAGAAGAAGTAGCACAAGAAGAAAATAAGAAGTACCATGACAAACACTCGAAAGAAGCTCGAAATTATCAAGAAGGGGATATCGTAGTGATCAGAAGAACCCAGTTTGGACCAGGTATGAAAATCAAACAAAAGTATCTGGGGCCTTACAAGGTCAGTCAAGTGAAAGGTAATGATCGATATGAGGTGATTCGAGTAGGAAACTTCGATGAAGATGGATCCATGATAACCACAACATCAGCAGATTATATGAAGCCATACGTATTTCCTTCAGAGGCTGAAGGCTTTCGAGGATGGCCGAATGTGGGATTCGAAACTGGAATCACGTAGTATCGGGCTACAGTGGCGGCGCGTCGCGGGAGAAAGTGGAAGGAAGTGAGCGAGGGTGGCGAGAGACAGGAGTTAGTTGTGAGAAGTTGTTGTGTTCAAGTCGTTCATTGTATTTCAATGTATTCTTCAATTTATTTAATATAGTATTGTTTGTTTCGTTTAATTCGTGTCTTATTCCGTTCGCCCTAAACCCAAGATTCTACACATATACTTTTGTACTATATGTTCAGCATTCCATTATTTGTCTTATAGTCTCAAACAAATTTAACTTTGAAGAGAAAAACTGTGACTTTCTGAGAAAAACACTATTTGTTTTTATTTCTGATCTCTTTTCTAGGTCAAGCGAGCGCTGAGAGACACTAGATGTTTTCCTGTTGCCCAAATGCTGGCTGAAGCTATAGTGCACCTGGACGGTGGTGGGGATATGGTATGGATAATGGCATGTGAGGGACGTCCTCTGATTCTGGAAGCACTAGTTAATGCCGGTGCCTATTTAAATGCACACTTGCTAAATGGATGGACTCCCTTGCATGCAGCTGTCCGTAATTGTCATTTCCGTTGTGTTGATCTACTTTTGCGTGGTGGTGCTGATGTTAATGCCAAAGACAAGACTGGACGAACTCCACTACATGATGCAGCAGAGCAAGGAAATAGTGCTTGCATTCAAGTTTTGCTATCTGGAGGAGCACGCCGAGGCTCTAGAGACAGACAATGGAAAACTCCTAGAGATTATACTGCTGATGCTTCTCTGCGTGTTTTACTCAGTCAGAAACGCATGTCTTCAAGAGGAGAGAAGGGGATGTCTCCAAAGGTGGCAAAAAAAGGATCTGCAAAAACAGGGAAGAGAATGTCTTCCAAGGTAAGGAAAGCTGTGTATCTGCAGCTCTAAAATTCCATATTATTTTATCTTACAAGTTAATAAATGAGGTGATTATTTTCAATTTTTACTTTCCTTCCCTCTGCTTTAATATAAAGAGGAATAGCATTGGAATCATTTCAGTGCTACAATTTCAAATTTTTGTAAAATCCAGTTCTGATTTTCATTTCAATCTCTGAAGTTTTAAAAATTGCAAAACTTCTAATATTTTTCAAACATGTCCCTCCAATATTAAAGCCAGAAATTATTACTCACTACAATTTATCTCTCAATTCTAGATTTTTTTAGTACATTCATATACAATTTTTTATGTGAGTAGAAGTTTAATATCTGTGATGGAAATATTAAAATTTTCTCCAAAATGTGCAAACAAGTATTTTTGAAAAACTTGTCAATTTTTACTTTCACTCGTACTGCTTATCCAGTTTAGAGAAAGTATTGAAATGCTACAGGGAGAGGGACAGTGATTTTTCGATAGAAAAACTTAATTACCAGGCCCGAGTAACGAAAAAGTAAATATATATTATTCCTGTAAGTAATAAAAGTAGCATAGATCTGATTTTCGATTTGAAGCTCTTTGATTTTGAAAAACAGTGTTTAAATGTTGGGGTACTTTACATGAAACCCCTGAGACATTTAAGTTTTCTCAAAAATGGCTCCAAATTTTTTTCTTTAAATGTCTTGTAAGAAGAAAGAAAAACACACTTAAAACACCATAAGGCCAATTTTCACTGTTAACTCTTTAATTTCCAAAATTGTTATGGTTTGAAATTGGTTTGGCATCTTCCTACAACTACAGTATTGAAGATAGAGATTTTACCTTGAAATGGAATATGTTCTCAATAGTAAGTTCTTTCTTTAAGGACATGTACAATTTTCTGAGAATTTTAGTAGTTTTCATGCAATATTGAGTGAAATGTGTTCATTATTAAAAAATACCAAACACAAAAATTTGTCCAAAATGGTTCCAAATATTTTCTTTAAACTTTTGTTAGGGGTAGTGTTGAGTGCACTCCATAAGATGACATAAATGCTATTTTGCTGCGTAGAGGTAACGCAAATGATATTTTATGTCATCTTGCAGGAGTCTATCACTCATTATTAATTATTCATGGTTTTTTGTCCACAGCGATGAAAAATACCCAATTTTGAATGACAACTGCATGTATTTGTTTCCTGCTGGATTCTTGATGCTCCACTATGTTTAATCATTTACAAGATCATGACATTGTGGAAAACAAGACGCATGAGAATTGTGTAATTTAATACAAATATTTGGAGATTCTGTAGCTATTGTTGTCTCTTTTCCTATTTTCAGTATTACTGCATAATTTTGATGTATGTGAAATGTGGAATGGTTTAATAATAAATTTTTTAATGAAATTCATGGAGACAAAACAGAACAGTCAATTAAAATGATAAATCATTTTAAACACATGTGACATATTAATCTCATGAAAAGAAGTATTTTAAAACGAAGATTCTACAAATTCTTCTCAGTTAAGATTGCAAATAGGATTAGGGAAACCAACTGTTTCTGTATGTTTTATGTGATCCTCAAATGTCAGGTGTATATTTTGAGAACCTGAATTTCAGATTTTTATTGTATAGTAATTTGTGATATTTATGTGAACTAGAACATGAGCTAATACAATTATGCATGCGTGAAATGAAAAATTTCATATTTGATGTGGATGATTTGAGTGTAAGATTGTAGATATTTATTTTGTTCGAGGGGTGGAACAGTAGCAAACATAAGGTGTTACTAAATTTTTGATATGTGATAAGCATATGTGAATAAGAATTTAAATGCATACAGAAAGAGGCACTAATTTAATATACTTGTGATTTGTTGAAACAACTGTACAAGAATTAAGAAATAAGTAATTTTGGATTCAGATGTGGATTTCTTTACATTGTTTTGTTTACTTCACAGAGGGATCACAATTTGCAGTGTAATTTGTTTACATATTCCTGCTCAGGTAAAAGATCATTCCATGCCTACCTGTTTATGATGCAGTAAGGAAGTGTTAAAATTCTATTTTGTGTTAGGCACCATCCATAAATTAGGTAACACAAATTTGGAGTATTTTGTATAACCCCCTCTTCTCCCTGTAATGCAACCAAAATGCACAATTGAATGCCCCACCCATAATAATTACATAATGCTTGCGACAACCACCCTACCCTCTATGTAAATGCAAAAAGTGAAAATAAATTATAGTTCAGTACAAAAAGTATTCATTTCATTCAGTAACAACTTCTAATAAATTAAAATAATTTTGTTTTAAAAGAAATTAATTAAATAACATTTTAGTGTGACAAAAAAGGAAGTATTTCAAGAAATGTTAATAACTGTAAAAAAAAATTTCAATGTTACATAACACTAAGGGAATACCCCCTACCCCTGTGTAACACAGCGTAACTCTGCCTCAAACCCCTCCCCCCTCTTTAGCGTTACTTAATTTATGGACGGCCTCTAAGGAGTACCAAAGAATATGTTGATTGATCATCACTTATATTCTATGTGATAGTATACATATTCTTCAAGTAGTGTACCTCACAATAACATTTTAATGCAAAACTGTGTAAGCCTCTCAGTAACTGAATAGGAAGGACTTGTAACATTCCTGTTATCTTCTGGAGCATCTCCAAATCACCTCTAAAGAAAAACAAAAACAAAAAAAACAGCTTTTACCACATATTCAGTTCAATATGAATTCTAGGTAACTCCTATAAATGTTTTAGAGATGCAAGAGAGAATTTTAAAACAAAATTCACCTTTTGTCTCTGTGAAACTCATTCCACGACCATGAATTGAAGTTTTTCCAAAGTAGAGTAGATTATCCAATGAAGAATAATCAAGCTTTTGTGAAATCATTGATTGTTTCTTCTTTACTTTTTATGTGCGTGTGATGTCTTAATATTCTTAATTTTTTGTGACGTAATATGAGAAACAAACTCTTCTTATGGTCTGGAATCTGATCAAGTTGGAGATTTTTTAACTCACCAATGTTTATTTTCTTTGAGTAATGTTGCTCTTACTTTCTTTAGAACTCTTTTCTAAAGTTGGGGTTTAACTAATTTTATTGTTTCTAAGATTCTATATATGTAAAAGAAAGATTCTTAGAAGCATTTCAGTATACATAGAGGTGTGAAACTATTGCAAAGTAATAGTTTTTCATTAAGAGATAAAAGACTGGGTTTTTTCTCACCCAAAATTGTACCTGTGTCATTCACTGACAGCTATAATGACTAACATTGCTTTTTTTCTTTAGTATTTGGAAGTATGTAATATATTTTATTTGCTGTTGTGTATTTATTTTTCACTTACTAAAATTAATGTATTTTAGACTCCTTGTTTGTTACTGTAACTCCAGTCGTTAACTCTAGCCTCTTATTTTCTTCACTAAACTTCTTTATAAATTACATTGTTATTAAAAATTTGGTTAAAGACCTGGACCTTTGATGCTTAATAATTACAAAATTTTTGGTTACTTTTATAGTGAGACTCATTCAAGAAAAAAAGCTCAGGGAGACTGATAAACACAGAGACCAGGTATAAACAGGTTAATCATTAAAAGTGTTTTCTTCATAGTGTTGTTATTTACTCTCTGGTTGAAGTTGTATTTCTGCTCAAAAAAGGAACTTATTATCTGTACATAATGAAATTATGTAATAGAAATAAGGGATAGTAAAACACACAAATGCAAAGAACATTATTTAATAGTAATTACTTTGTTACATTTGTTTGTAAGTAAATGAACATTTCATTTAGAACAATTATCTCTTACTAATTAATCTCCTATGAAAGTTATTGGTAATAAATTAGTGAAATAGCTTAATTATATTTCCAAAGATCTAGTAGCAATCTTTTGATAACCTATGAAAAATCAGGTGAATTCTTAATTTGATTAAGAGTATGTGATGTTTGTTCTTGTGAAAAACTTAAGACACCATATTAATTGGTGTCCATGTAAACAACTAAGAAAGCAAAGAAATATAATAACTCTCGAGTACACTGTCATTTAGGCTAATTAAATTGTATATATTTTTAGTTAAATCACAGAGTTTGTGAAAATCATTTTAGAAAAATCAAACTAATGGAATACTCTTGCCCATATAAACACTAGCAAATGTCCATTGCGAATTTTTTTTTTTTTTTATATCATATTATTTCTGGTTTAAATTCAATTTTTTCTGCTGTAATTCAATATTATTCAACTGCCCTTAATCCAAAGTCACTACATCTTCTTACATATTTTACACCTAACCTTTACGATCTTGCACTTTCCTTCTGAGAGAGATCTGTGAATTCTTCTCGATCACACAAGAGGCATCACTCTTTTGTTGTGATATTGGAGAAATTGGGTTTGTTAGTATGTTCTATAATGGATATATGGATTTACTAAAATGAAATAAATGAATATTCAGGCGTCAGACTAATTCTGTGTTTTTTAGTTTTCATACTCGGGCAATTTTGTTATAGAAACTGTTTGTAAACAAAAGATGATTGTTTCATTTTGAAAGAAAGATTTTCTCTAATGTAACATTTAATACATTGAAAGTGATACAATTGGGTATTGTCTAAGATCAAAATTCTTGTTATTTTTTGAATGTATTTTAATTAAACATTGAATGAAAATTCACATTCTCAGGTTGTTATTGAAAATTATGTTTTATTGTAGAAATAGATTCAAAAGGCATGTGCAGAAAATGTCAATTAAAAGTTTCAAATTCTTTACAGAGTGGTGTTTCCTTGAAAGTTGCAAAGTTCATGACCAGTAATTGAAACTAGGGAAAGGTATAATTCAGAAGTTGATGAGAATGCAGTATTTTAATATAATACCATGCATTCATGCAAATTTGGTTTTCAAAATCTTGAATATCAATGGTATTTGAAAGTTGGATATAAGCAAAGCAAGAAAGGTAAAATGAAACTTTTTAAATGATGAAGTGTTAAGTTTTTAGAGTGAATGTGTGAACTTTTCTATGTTTTGTTATTGCTCAGTAAGAGGTGCCTGGTGTAAAGAAAACTCTTTATCACCATTAATTTTTTTTTTTAAATTTATTTTCAAAATGTTTATGAGTGTGAATGGGTCTGAATTTATCAAGTTCAGAATGTTGTGTGTTACCAACAACTAATTGTTGTCAATAGCAAATAATTATTTTTCCAGAACATAAGAAGATTAGAATGGTTGATTCATGGTTATCCATTGTTTACATTACACTGAATAGGTAAATTATAATAAATATAATTTATAATGCATGGTACCTTGCCGACTACTTTTTAGCCCAAATTTTTCTTTTAGTATCTAAATTTGTAGTGTAGAAAATTTAAAAAAAATGTAAACAGGAAAGCTTTTCCTTTCATGAGTAAACAGAATAAATATGTTGATTGATAAAAAATATATGTATTGTATATACCCAAATATATGACAAGATTTTTCCCAAATATCTTGTACAGTTTTATTTTACATTCGCAGAATAAGCCCAGTCCCATTGGATTTATGTTTTTAATTTGTCATTCCGTGCCAAGAAGAGACACTAATGCTTTCAAAACAAGTTGCAAATGTGATTAATATCACACAAATGTATAGTAGTGTGTTAGTCATGTTAAACAAATGTAGTGAAAAAATTCTAGAGTTTAAAAACTTTGCATGATTGTTCATTGGTACATACTGCACTTCAAAAATTTTGAAGTGGGGGATGTTTAAAGGTGGGTTTTCTGTTTTTTGCTCATTCTTTCATAACCATCAATCCTCCAGAAAATTACGCTGTATGCAAAATTAAAGTAGACAAAATTCCCCATAAGGTTTTGTTGTAAAATTAGCCTTTTTAAAGCTACTGGTTGTAGAGTTCTTGTTTTTATTTACAATTTTTTTCTTTTTTCCTGATACCTCCCTTATAAAAATGATGTTAGGGTATGTTCAATCCACTATCATATATTTTTGTTCATTTATCAACAATATACGTTTGCATATTTTGCACGAAAAACATTAACATTTTACATCTTATCAAATCTTGTGCCAATATTTCCAAGTATACAGGTTTTTGCGTTCAAGATTACCTCGGATACAAAACGAGATAGTCCTTAGTTTATTTGATAAGAATCGACTACAAATATGCTGCTCACCATTGGATTACTATGGATTTCAACAGCATAGAGCAGGCATGTCAAGTTCGCACTTCTTGTAATGGTAAGCATTTGTGCTTCGCTTTCACTGTAGTAGTAATAATAATAATAAAGTTTGTCACTTAAGTACAGTATAAGCCGTGTATGACAATAAGGATATGTACATATCCTGATCAAGCTAGAAATCCAGTGGACCTGTCGCAATTCTTCTTCAGTACTTTAAAAACCAAGTCTTTAGGGCTTTCGGCAAGTTGTCAAACACAACGTGTTCCTGCTCTAGTAGCGCACTTCAGCTATCAGGTGTCGCATATAGACTTTCTTGACGATACGGCGTGCATCCAAGGTGGAAAGGTACCATCAAAGATAAACAAAAACTCCACCAGCCACATATCACATCTACTGAGTCCCTTAAGAAAATAGATTTCAGATATAGCTTCTGTACAAAAATTCTTTATCGGAGACCCGTCCTCTTACTACTTCCGAGACTCGCATTGAGCGATCCTCCAGCCCATCTCGGTCGCCTGTGGCAAAAAGAAAAACGGGAAATTCCTCCAACACAGGCGACCATATCCAGCTGCTCAGGATGACTGCTGTCCACGAGGAGCACCGCGAGCACCCCGTTTTTCTACTACTTTTCAGAAGGTGAGGAAGAAAGAAAAGCCAAAGAAGTAATTCCCTACAATGGCTCTCTCATGGAATCTAAACGGCTTTCGTTCACATTCAGAAGAATTAAGACTGATAATTTCTCGCTTTAGACCATCTATAGTTAGCCTTCAGAAAACTCATCTTCCCCATTATCACACGTCTGCGGGTTTAACATCTATCGGTTTGATCAAGGTGACGGACTCCGTGCTCACGGTGGTGTCGCGGTACTTACAGGGTGTAAGATATATTTCTTACACTGTCGTACTTATCCGTGACTCCCTGTTCTGTGAGGAATAAAACATTCGAACCGACTTTCAAACCCTGTGCGTTCGGATACACCTACCGTCCTTTTCTCTATCGATATGCAATATACACATTCCTCCTGGCCAAGTCGTGTCACAACAAGAACTTGAAGATGTGTTTCAATTGCTCGCCCCTTTTCTTATTGTGGGGGACTTTAATGCCCACAATACCGCCTGGGGTGGCACAAAGACCTGCTCGAGAAGCAATATACTTGTAAATATTATTGACAACCAGAACAAAATTCTTCTGAATATCTGGCGAAATCACACATTTTCCGTGGCTTCAAACACGCTCTCGTCCATCGATCTTTGAGTGGGCTCTCCTTGGCAATCTGCATAGCAGTGAACATTTCCCCATTCTGGTTAATTTCGATATTCCCGGCCTAAACGTTGCCCGTCCTCCTCACTGACTAATCCACCGAGGGGAGTGAGAAACATTCGAGAAAGAAATACGGGTATCTCTGACCAAACGTTATCGATGCCATGGTTGCCCATTTTATTGATGCCGTTCTTCATGCGACCTTAATTACCCTCCCGAAAACGTCGGGTCGCCCACGACATCCTCCCGTGCCATGATGGAATGCCGACTGTATGCCACAGCGGTTCATGATCGGAAACGGGCAGTAGAAAGGCTCAGTAGGTTCTCGGCCATGGATAATCTGATACATCATAAAAGATCCCGAGTCAGAGCAAGATTGACCATACGGGAAAGTAAGGTCGCGTCTTGGAGAGCTTATATTTTATCACTATCTTGCCGTACCCCCCTAAATTAGTGTGGCGAAAGGTTCGACATATCGGTGAAAGACTTCCTTTGCCGTCTGTCTCAGGGCTTTTGGTAAATGGAAATCTCACCTCAGCTGAAGATATAGTTGAAGAATATGCCTCTCAATACGAGCAAATCTCCAACTCCTGTCTTTTTAAACATCAAAAGAAGAATGGAAGACTGTAGATGAAATTTCTTGAGTCGCGTGGAGATTACAATGCTCTTTTTTCCATAGATGAATTTTCCAGAGCCTCGCTTGCTCGTTTCTGCTCCAGAACCCTTCGCCACACGATTCCAATTCCACCCCTGCCGCTACAAAGTTCCTCAGCTCCTCTGGAGTCGCCAGAAGTCGGCGCGGCACCGGGGCTGCCAATTTCATTTTCCTCCCTGCTTCTATGCCGGTGATAAGGACCATGGGGCGTTTCAAGGGATTCAGTTGCTTCGCCCAACGTGACTTCGTGAGTGTAAAGTGTTTGGCGGGAGATTATCGCCGTTCGTTGCGTTGGTTTGTGCTATTTGTTGTGAGTGATAAGTCGTGTTGCGAGTAATTTGTTTGCGATCTGTTAGTTAACAACCACACGATCCTTCTAAATGCTACCTCTTTGGAGCGCAGTCAAAACACACGCGTTTTTCTACGTAAGGTTAAATTCCAGTTTCGGCGCGACTAATCGTGTATTCTTTTCTCAATGAAGGAGGGAAAATACCCGTTTACGACATAGAAAAGTTCTTACATACTGTGCTAATCGAATATCAGACACATAACTAAGGAGAGTGTGGCCCTGCTCGAAAGCAGTCGTACCTACCATTTCAAGCCAGTAGAACTTACGTAATTTGTTAATCTTTTTGTGGGTAATGTGAGTTATAAAAATGACGTTAGTGAAGGACGCAGAGAAGAGGGACAAGCGATTCTCGATTCTTGCTCTCGGTGGCAAGTTTGTCGTTGCCATTGAGGTTTGTTATATGCAGCGCTCCCTACACCAAGGATCACGAGAGACCACTGTTCTCTACAAGCTTTTGCAGAAACTCGATATTTAATTCCACATCCCTGTGAAACGCTCCGAAGTCTTGTCCCCCTTGGAAGATTCTCCGGCCTAAAATAAACCTGAGATTATCAAACTTCCTCAAATCTTCGACTCCGGCCAGTAGATTTCCGGCGGAATTTCAGGAGACGAAATCCATGTATCCTGGCTATAACTTTATATACCCTGATGATTCCTCCCAAAATGGTAAAGTAGGATGCGTCTTCTACTGCAATAGTAACACGCGAAGTCTTCGAATAGAATGTGCAGCGTTTATACTGCAGAAAAATATGCTCTCTTGGAGGCACTTAAGTTCGGTGAATCGATGACATTAAATGAAGTAGTGATTTACAGTGATCCAAAATGCTTGCTCCAATCTATCTCCTGCTTCTCTTCTTGTGACCCTCTGACATTGATCATCCAACACCAAATCCATTTATAGGTGCGTCATTATAATTTGATTCTTTGTCGGATTCTTGGCCACGTTGGGAAAATACGGAACAAAATTGCTGACCAGACAGTAAAGCTCGCCACGAAGAAAACTGAGGTAAACATCATAGTCAAATAATACCAAGCTGTTTATAAAACGCTCTATTCTCAGTGCGTGGCAGAACTCAAATTTTAAATTAACGAGAATCAAGGATTCCATAAAGCCTTGCCCTTCTCTCCTTCCAGCTTTGACCGTAGGGAGACACTATATTTAAATTGGACAAAAAGAAAAAGAAATTGTCTAGCTAGATGCCGACCGGGCAATGTAAAAAAAATATGTCCACTCCGTGTGCCAGCACTGAATACGAATCATATCATACTCCCTGGGTGAATTTTTTTGTGTTGCTATTCTATTTACTAGGAAGAATTTCTTGGTTTGGTGTGAGAATACATAATGTAATTACAGTGTCTGAAAATATGCACTTATAAAAAATAATATTTAATGTAGTGTTAAACGAAAGTAAATTAGCGTTTTGAAATTTCGTGTCGCGAGGTAAATGAAATGGCAGCTATGATCGACTCCTCGAGTTTGCATCTTTGGCCGCAAAAGGATGGTGTACAATCAACAGTTAGGTCCCCTCCGGATGCCATCACTAGTGTAATAAGATATTCTTATAACGCGCTGCTAGCGTGATTTTTAGGGTTTGATATTACTTCATAATGAATGTGTCAGAATTGAAGGGGACATCTGTCACGTCCAGAAACGGAGTAAGTAATTGTTGATTAGAAAGCTCAGCTGGCGAAACAAGATTAGATCGCAAGCGTATAATAATTATTTTAAAGGTTTTACTATTTAGTTTTATCGCCTGTGCGTGCATTGATAAGAAAGTTGCATAGCAACGAGATGCGCCGATTTTTAATGACAAAACACTTGTTTCACAACAATAAATAAGCCTGCGAGTTTTGACTAGGTGATTTCAGTGAATGTCAACGAAAAGACTAGGAGGGAATTTTACCATCAGTGAAAAATAAATGACCGAGGTCAAGGGAATAAACTTCTTGGTACGATTGCGAAGGAACATGAGTGAATACCGGCAATGTAAAAATAATCGACGTAAACAAATCGGTATCAACTTTATGATTGAGTTGACCCAACGGTATGTGTTAACTTACACCTGTCAAGGACTGTGTTATGATTAATAGGCGTATTTACGCTTATTGGTACCGAATTTGGATTACACTTTGTTACACTGCATTGTAATACGCAAATATGAATCAATGCTAATGCAAAATAAAATTTTAATCATGCTGTTTCCGTGGAAGTGAACTTCCAAATGAAATTGCTCATAAAGAGAAAGTCTTGCGAGTTTTATAATTATTAAGATTTACCCTGGGTTGAAATTTCCATTATGGTGTTGCTTTTACTTCCTATTTTAAAAATGTATTTACAGTTACAATGTTTATAGTAAAGTATTTATTACATGTCTAAAATAGTTGGATATTGATGTGGATTCTTAATATTTCCTTTCAATTTGTGGCAAATACGTGATCAAAGACACACAAAAATTAGTGGATTTATTATTATCGATTTTTTATATTCATATAAGGACAGTATTAGTTTGTAATTTTTTAGTTTTTTTCTCATTATTTGTTGAGATTTTTGTGCAGGGAATAGAAACAACCATTTTATTAAAGAATGAGATGTTCCAACGCCCCGTTGAAGTAATTGTGCAATCTACCTTCATATTGCCAGAACTTAGTGTTAACACTTGTTAAGACCATTAAAACATAGTTTTGGGAGTTTCTCTTATACCTTATCTAAAACTATAAAACCACTTCAGTTTCAATATTGAAAAACAAGAATTTGAATAGGAAAAATAATATTCTCTGATCTTGTAGATAACATTTACATTTCATATAAATTTAAAATATTTGCATTCTTTAGAATGACTATTTGTTTCTCATTTCTTTGCCTCATACTAGATTCAAAACGTCATATTCACTGAAGATGGCACACCAAAAGCTTAAGATCTTCAATCACACTCCAAGGGCTTAAAGTGTGAGTAGTAAAGAGGGATTAATGTCTATTCCCTTTGTGTTTTAGATGATTGAAAGGTTTCTTTGTACAAAACTTTTATTGATCCTGGTGTAACACCATGGGCTATTTTATAAAATATCTTTCATAAGCAATTCACTAAACACTTCATTTAAGTTGACAATAATAAAATGCATAAAATACAATTGAACAACATGAGAAGTGCAAATATTTGTGAATTCTAAACCTACCGCCCAATTGTATGCGAATTCACCAGTGTACAATAATCATTAAATATGCAATAACCTATCAAAATAAAATGAACAAATACATATTAGCAATAATAACTCAATATACTCTTATAATAATCACAACAAAACTCGTTAATATTTAGGGGAGATGGGAATCTTTGGAACATTTTTAAAACACCTGTGTTTATTCTTTACACCAATCAAATTGAAAACTCATTATGTAACTTAAGGTCATCTTAGAAGAAGTACTTAACATTTTCAACTTATTTCATTTCGTTATTTTTTTTAATTCCGATTTTGTTTTGTCTTATCTTTAAAATTAAAATTTCCAGGAGAATTATGAAGATTGGGTAGAATCTACAGAAAATGAGCCATGGGAGGTAAATTGCATGTTGTTTGTTCTGAAATAATTTTGAAAAAAAAATGTGTTAATGCTTCGTAGTAGGTCTATACATAAAATTATTGTGTGTTATTTAAGTCTTTCTCATAATATAACATATAATATGAACGTTTCTCTCTCTTTCAAATTTTGAAGAAAGGTTGAAAATTCAGAATAGTTCCTTAATGTACATTACTTCATAACTGTATGACTGTTTATATTTATATTTATTGTATTATGTGGATAGAAATAGGGACATTCTTGCTTTTGTATTTTTGTTTGTTTGAATCACTGGTGTAATTGAGAATACGCAGCTTATTCAATGGACCCTTTAATAATATAAATATGAAGCCTCGACCACCAAATCTGCTTCCTTTGCTTAGAAAAGGAAAGAAATGATTTGCAGCAGTATTCATTGCAACATATTTAAGGTTTGTTCACTTGTGGAAAAAAATGATAGGTGACTGTCAAATAAATGTTTCAGTAGAACTAGTTACTATTTTTACACAATATAGTGTTCCGTCAGTGATGTGTTTCTTCACATTTGAATTGCATCACAAAACTGATGGAACACAATTGTAAGAGTTAGTACAGATGTCTCTAATTATTGTGAATCAAGAGACTTGAACATGTTTAGTTCAGAGTCTATCAGAGGTTCATTGTATATGTTAATTCCTAAATATAAACCAGTTTTTGATCTATGATTGGTTTTATTGTTTTAGATGTAAAGTTAAATATCCAATCCCCATGAGTTCAAAATGTTCTTTGCCTTATTTACATTGTTTTGATTTACTGCATTTTACCCAACCTTCTACACCTCTTTGATTTGTAGACCTAGCTAGATACGTTTTCATTAGTTTTTAACATGTCCAGATTCATAGTCTTCAGGGTGGATTGATATTTCTGTCATTGATGAAGTGAAACAATTTCAACAGTGTCATGGTTCCTTCTATCCCTTTCATTTACCTTAAGTGTTACAGAAACAACTTGTGTGACTACCTGCAAACCAGTATCAGCACAGGAACTTACTGTACTGAGGCAAATTCGCCCCCCCCCCTCTGCGAAATTGTATTTACTGTGTTAATTATAACTGATGTTCAGGATAGTTAGAACTGAGCCTTCTAGTGCTTATTTCTTACATTTATAGATCAGCAAAGGTCACTATATCCAGTATTGACTGTACTACACTTTTCTTAGTTTTCTCTAATGTAGGTGAATAGGCTTTCATCATTTTTCCAGTTGGTTATTCAATTGAAGGAAATTTCTTATATCTTACAATGTGTTTGGCACTTGCCGAAAGGTAATGTCCTAACAGATAGTGCCAGTTGTAGGGAATAACTTGGTGAAATATCTCAAAAGGTAGAATTTTGGTCTTGGTTTCTTGTAAGAAACCCCTCTATATTAAATAATATCATACTCGATATATTTTTTTCTTTAGACCTCAAAATTTTGGGGATATTCTCTCCCCTTTTTTCCCCTTTGGGAGACAAATTTGGGAATGGTGGGTCCAGTTGGCCTGTTAGTTCTGCTAATGACTTAAACCATTTTTACTCTAATTTCAGTAAATCATTCTAATGTCCTCATAATTTATTTTGGGCAGGAGGAGGTCAACCCATTAGGATTATTGGATTTGGTGTATGTTGAAGATGAAGAGGCAAATGATGTACTTTTAATTGTATGTATGACTAATTATTTTGTAGTACAGTAAATTCCTTATTGGCTGTGGAGCCTTTCTAAAGATTATTTAAAAATCATATCTTGAATTCTTAATGTTCTTCCTTCATTTACCTTCATCTTCTGTTATTGGCATTTTTCTATTCTGTAATAGGTTTGAAAATCAATGGAATTGTTTGTATTTATGAGTGCCTCCTTGCTCTCAATGGAGCAAATGCTCAGAATACATTATTCTGGGAAAATCAGTCTTAGATTTTGTGTTTTCTTATTTTATACAAAAATAGGATTTATTAATATTTTCAAAATTTCTCTTTTTTTAAATGCAATCTAGTTAAGAATTAAATTTTCATATCTCCCACCACTTACTTTCTGCATTACATTTTTTCATGCAATTTGATATTTATTTTGAAACCTGCACAGATTTTTTTGGTAACTGGTATTGTGCATTCTGTTTCTTGCCTAGTTCAATATTAAGAATTCACTACATTAAGTTCATTAGAAAATGTCCTCTACTGTGCAACGTTTTTTCTCCCTCAAAATTTTCAGTTTAAGCTTTTAATTGACTAATAGACTAACATTGCTCCTCTTGCACCATCCATAGCTATTTATAGGAAATAGAAATGGAAAGTATAGTCTTACATTTCAAAAATGCTAGGACAGTGGAACCCTTGGGAAAAGGTCTTGTTTCATTAGCTTTCACATTACAATTGCAGAAAACAAATGACATGCCTTTCTGTGTTCTCTGCTTGAAAACCTTTCCACAATTGAAATTTTAATTGTACAATATTTATTTTACAATCAAATCAAAATTTAATATCTGATTTTATTACATGACCCATATGTTGTTTTATGCAATACTATGGTGTAATAGGATTCTATGAAACTTGCATGGGGAATACCTTTCGTAGTATGGTTTAATAAATCTAAATGATTTAGAAACATACTATAGGTAATGTATGTTATATAGTGTGTATATAGTAATGTGTAATAGAAGTGAATTTTGCATGCATAGTAAAACCTTCAGTTAAAAGATGAAAATTAAATAGAAGTATATTTTGGTTAAAATGTTATTTTGGTTCATAGGACTCTCCAACTACTACATCAGTTTCTGCAAAGACAAATGTGGAAGACCAGAAGTCCACAAGTGATAATTTTGCTGATTCAGATGAGGTAAATCAGTTGGAGCAATAGTACTTATTAATACTGGAAGACTTCCAGTATTTATTGATGGTTTTTATTTTTGTGTGAACAAAGAGCATTTCTTCTGAGTGGTTCAATTCCTCATTCAATGCACCAATCAAAATAATTCCAATAATAGGTTTTTTAGACTAACTTCCAGTTTGTTTCAGCAGCTAAAATTTTGCCCATGAACCACTTGTTACCTTACTACCACTGCAAAAAATCAGGGGTGGTCTTGACAAGATGCAACAGACCATTTTCTTAAAGGCTGAGATAAAGGCAAATTGAACTTGCTAGTATAAGTTTTTATGATTTGTTAAGATGAAAACTAAATATAAATTTTGAAAAATGATTAACTTATAATTTTATCGTAATCTGTATAGGTGTACCAGCTTGCAGTTTTACCAACAACAGTGCTCTTTTATTAATCTTTAAATTTTGGGCATATATAATATTATTATTAGCAATATATTAGGTGTATTGAGACTCAGAAATACAATTTTAGGCAGGAAGTTCTGACCAAGATCTTTGGACATACAGCCATTCTCATTTGAAGTTCTTTTAATAATTGCTAACTTTAGCTAATGTGTAGTTTTAGTGATGTCACTGTGAACGGGGTCAGACCTAGGTATTTTTATCTCGATTTTCACAAAGAAAAAAAAAATAATGAAGTAAATAATCTCAATCTTAGATATCAATGATACTGTAGATAGAACCTATGTTTGCTCTTATGAACAAATCAAGCTATTCAGGAGTAAAAAATCAGGAGATAGTCTCAAAATTCTGGGGTAAAGTGATTATTTCATTATTTTAATTTTCTGAAGGAATTATTAAAATAAAAAATGACAAAATACGAGTTATTGAATTCTTTGGTCAATACCTTTTACATTTTGTTTTGTAAGAAATATTGCAATTTTTGTGAATGGAATGTTTTGAGTTCAAATGAGAATCTCTTCTTAGGGAGATGAACTTGAACCTGTAGCTGCTGTAGATGTGTTGCCTGGCCGAGAAGAGGATTTCCTTCCAGAGGTATATTATTCTAAATTCTGTATAAGAGATTGTTGAAATTACATTTTAACATCATTCTTGACCCAAAATTACATTTATTGATATTGGAAAGGTGTATCAGCAGTCAATTTTTAAAGCAAGAAGCAGTACCAAAATGATCTTGTTCCAATTTGTGTTGATAAAATGAATAGTGTGCCGAATGTAAACACATCAGACTTGTCAATGGAGATGTAGTGATGTTCTGTTTACTCTATTTTACTCGATGGCGATCGAAACGTCGGCACTTTCGACATGGACGCAGTGTCACCTGGACAGCCAAGTAAATACTGACTACGGCCGCGAAAGCCTACGCTCTCATTCTGTTTACTCTGATTTCCAAATGGATATATTGGTATGATGGTGCTGCATTTTAAATGAGAAATCTTGAACACATCTAAATTATATTTGTAGAATGCTTTCAAACTAATTATAAACGAAAATTAATGGTAAATTCTTACCTTTCATATTTTGTGTATTAATGTTCTAAGTACTTAACTACAATTTAGAACTAGAACTAACATCCCAGTGTAACAAAAGAAACTTTGGCATTTTCCCATTTTTCACAAATGCATACTATACCCACTTCAGTTGCATTTTTTCGATATATAGAATTGCACTCACTTTTTGGTAAGCATGTGCGTAATTGATTCCGCAGTTGTTTGTCACAATTTGCACAGTTGAGGACTTCATGTCAATTGCTTATGCTATCTCGCTTCAATGATGATAGCATAGAAAGATTTGAAAAATGTTGAACTTTTGCAAATTTTGAATTTCATAGGTTTTAATTTAGGATTAACATATGCCATATTTATAAGCATGGTTTGTTCTACTCTAGCAAGAAAATTTAAAGGCAACATTTGAAACCACCTCTCTCTTTCATTCTCTTTCTCTCACTCTCGTGTTATCGCTCAGCCTGAGCCTGCTTAAGCGAGAATTAATTATACTGCAGTATAATTAATGAAAAAGTAATGGTTTTGGTCACTTTATTGGAATTTTTGTTTGTTTGCTTTTTATAACTTTTCTGGTGTGAGATCTGTTTTAATGGATATGATCAAAGGCTATTTATAGCGGGGGTTATTGAAACAGAGACTTGGGCATTTTTATATTCTGGTTAGTTCTGAGAAATTTGTTTCTCCATAACATCCCTGCACAAGGGGATCTAGTGGCTTAGAGTGAAGTCGTTCGCCTTTCACGGAGGAGGTCCGGGTTCAATTACCAGGCAAGTTCATGTGAAATTTGTTCCAACAAAATGAGTCTGCCTGCTTCCCCGGGGCTAGTCCAACGCCAAGTTGTATAGTCATTTTAAGTTATAGTTCTCCCATTGTCTGGTTTGACAATTTTGTTGGTAGTTTATATATTAATAAAAAGAAATGTGCATACGTGTCGCACGTAGGCGCAAAAACTACTCGACCAATTATGCTGAAATTTTCACACTTTGTTACTATTGGTAATGAGTGATTAAAGAGTGAATTAAATCAGACTTTTTGGAGCGTTGTTGATGATGATTTATTCATTGATAGTTACACAGGCGCCTGGAACTCTATGTAACCTGTGGGAAGGCAAGGATTAAGCGCATCTTCACTGCATACTAGTATTCTGCCCCTGTGATTGAGAAGTATCGATTGGAATTATTACTTGAATCTTGGATAATGTCATAACAAACACATGTCCAAATTTGAGGGAGAACGTTTTTGCAGTAGGATGTCTGACAACTATGTCCAAACCATGACCTAGAACAGAGGTGTCCAACTTGCAGGGTCTCAAGGGCCACAACCAAACCCTTTAATGTGGTTGAGGGCCATATTTTCACTACTCGGGCAACCCACACGTGACCCCATATTGTTGATTTAGCAGTTTGCTTTACTGCTCTGAAACGGAACAGGTGGGGAATGGAACCGTGCACAATATCAGGTACCTACCATTCATAAAGCAGTGAATTTCATTGAGATGATTTTGAATTTCTAAATTTACTAGAAAAAAAATCCTCAAATCAAACCTTCACCTCTTTTTACATTAAGGGAGTGTTGATCACAACAGGGCGCTTACGCTAGATGCAATATTCTCACCCGACATGGATGCAAGGATTATCACAATTGTCTAATAACGTATTGCGGGTCACAACAAATGGCCAGCCGCATGCGGTCCGCCAGTGGGACCATGCGGTCCGCCTGTCCTAGAACAAAGTCTTACTTGCAAGAAAGTCTATTAAAATTTTTCCACAGCATAGTGTAAAAAGTGATTAAAAATCACATGACAAGCAGTCTTTGTCGAAGGTGGTGCATCTTGGTGTGGACGACCTGGATCTGTATCCTCTACTGTCCTGGATTTTCATTCTTCTAATTTCGGATTGGCCAGCTGCCTCCCATTCCCCAGAGGGCTGGGGGAGGGTAGGACATGACCAGTAGTGTATGTGATGTAATACACTGCAATAGAGAAGCATTGCCGGGTTCACTAGTTAGAAATAATTACGGTTTATGGATAAAGTATATTTTAAAACGCCATGTCACCAGAAATCTCTTTTAGTTATTCTTTTCCTTTTTTCTTTTTCTTCTTCACCATAATTTTGTTAATGGACAAGAATAAACAATATTAATGCACAAAATATAAAAGGATGAAAATCTCATGAAATGGTATCAAATTATGAGTCATAGAATTGTGGAATGTATACATTCTTATGTGCAGGGCATGACACAAGAGTTTGTGGAACCTAGTAGAAACACCTGGACAACATGCTGGTAAGTACTCGAGGTGATTTGACACAAAGAAAAGCATTTGCAGCAAAGAAATTATTCACTGTACCTTATTACAAAGTACTGCATATTCATGTAGCATGTTTCTAGAAAATAATGTTTTTGAATTATTGCATATTGTGAGATTTACTTGAGAATTCATGGAAGGAGATATTTCCAAAATATGTTTGGTACTCTTATGAAAGAGACATTAGGTATTCCAATTTGTTTGGAACATTAACTCCCTGAACTACCATTAATTAATCTTCTGTACTTTTTCTTTCCTGTTTATTTGTGATTGATACATGGTGATTTTATCTTCTGATGTAGAAGCTTTGCTGCATATTATTTTAGCTTTCTTTGATTGCTGTCTTCCATTATGTTGCTTTAGTTGTTGTAGTTTGAATTTACTCCTATAAAATTGTAAGATGCTTTGTTTATAAAGTTTTCCTTTGGGAGATAGTACAAATTAAAAGGCTTTCTATGTTAAATTAAAAACCAAAGACTTCAATACTGCGAAATTGACCTACATTGGATAGTGTTCTGATTGATCCTTAATGTGAAAGAGAAATCAGTCTTTCTGTAATGGAAATGTGGAAAGTATGAAAGTTAAAGTGAAATAACATAAATTTTGTAACTTAACTTCTCAAATAAAGTAGCATATTTAATGTCATAAGAATGCATTTGAGGTGTACAGCTAATCGTTCTGAATTTCATGTTCTTGTTGGTAAATTTGCTTTTTAACAAAATGCTTTTGAACTAAAGCTTGAATGTATAAGAAATTATTCAGCATGCATATGAGCTTGATTGTATTAAAATCATACCATATTATTGTGGGATCTCTTAGCTAAAATCATTGCAAATTGCAAGATTATTGTGGTAACTGCTTATTAACCGAGGTAAGAATGTTGTTTTCAAGTCTTTTTTTTATTCAGTGTGATAGTGCTCCTTGATGTTATTGCAATAAGTTACTCTAGATTATTGATTATATAATGCTTAAGTTGTGAGTATATTGTAATAATCATTATTATTTTTTTTATTAAAATGTGTTTTTTTCATGAGATATCGTTATTTTAACATCAAAGTAGTGTCAGGGATTTAGCAAATTGTAATACACTGAAGTTATTCAAATAGGAGGAAAAACCTTATGTTAGAACATTTTTTGATAAATGCTCAAATATACATTTACTAAAGTAAATGTACCAGTACATTGCAACTTCACATTCATGACAAAGTGTTGTGCTTATATGTAGGTGTTTTGCAGGTTTGTTTTTGTTGGTCTGCAACTGTGGTAATCTTAAATGTTTCATCAAATCTTAAGGAAATAATTTCTGTAAATAATGTAGGATTTGATATTAAAGAATCGCAATGAACCAATAATGAATTTCAGATTTCAACAAGGAATACATTTGCAGATTTGTGAAATGTACATACAGAATAAAAGTGAATTTTAGTTCAGAAAAATTTGTAAATTTGTATTGTATTATGACAACAACAATTTTTAACTTGAAAAGCTAATTCACTTGATATTTTTGTTTTTTTAATAATTAAAAAGGTTAAGTAATTCTTCACATGTGAAGAATGGTAGTTGTTCTTCAAAATAAAATTAGGGAACCAAAATAGGAAAGGTCACAACTCAAGAAATTCAAATTCAAAGGTAAAAAGATGATAGATAATGTAAACAAATTTAATGTTAATACAAAATCTAATTTTCTTTGAAAAACATTACAACTTTTGCTGAGAATTTCTAATAAATTGAACTAAATAGCAAATTAAATTATAAAGAGTAGAGAGTGTGTAATTTAGATTTAGAAATAAATTTTTTATCACTGATTAATTTCTTAATGGTTGATAATTTTATTTTGAATTTGACAAGTAACAAAGTAATTTAGTTAATTTCATAGAATCAGTATACTAGTATTTCATAGAAACATTCTTGCTAAAGGGAACAATTTAGTATTTTATTAGTCTTGATGTACTGCCAAAGAGTCTAAATTCCATTTTCTTACAGGTATAGGTAGAGAAGTTTTTCAAATACTCAGAAACTTTGTTACATGAATGCATTTTCTGCAGTTTGTTCTTAATGTTTGTGTTTGCGAGTTGGAGAGTTTTATCACACTGTGACTCAGGGTCAACTTGAATGATTTTACTCTTCTTGTGAAATGTCTTGCATGCTTTCGTCTTTTGTATTGAAACATTTTGCCTACTACAAAAGTGTTTTCCATTATTTTATAAAATTTCTCTGGAAATAAAGAAAATGAAAAAAAAAAAAAAACATGCTGCATGGAACTATCTCATTATTTCAAAAGCAATATCATGTTGAATAAATGAAGGCATTCAAATGTAATGGTGATGACAATTTTCTGAAATATATTGGTTTATATGTACATAGATATTTGGTGCTCTGAGTTAGCTCAGAGTGGCAACTGTTACTTGTAGAGTTAGCATTGCCACTGTTTTTGCAGTGAATAACCGAGAGGTCCTAGGGTTGAAGTCTCAATGGTGGTAGATTTTTGACACTAGCTAGATAGTTAGTTTGAATTCGGTCGTTCTCTGGAGGAGAATTGTACTGGATGGTTGTTCTGATCTACACCAGGTGAATGACAGAGCAGGAACTTAACAAATGGACCACAGACTGCACATGGTCTTTCCTTTGTTTCCTGTGTCCTAAACTCTCCCCTTTCAGATACACTTACAGTTACATGCACTACCCACTTGTTGGAGCTTAGAACTTGTCCTTGCTGGGGTGATGCCTCTCTCTAGGGAAAGATACCTGGTGAGAGAACTGCCTCACAAGCCATTGTGCAGGTTAGTGCTCCCCTTCTGGCAGGTGAGGAACAATGCCACACTTCCCAGGATAAAACATCCACTGCACTAACAGATGAAATGACATTTGCCGCTGATGTCCTCAGAAACAGCAAGCAAGCAAGCAAGCAAGCAAGCAAGCAAGCAATATCTGTTCCCACCATGGCAACTTTTGACAGGGAGGTCGTAGTATTCTTGGAGGATTTTTCCACAACAGTGAAAAATAGATACGTCAAATACTGTCTGGGGGGAGAATTCTAATGGGCAACCTCTGATCAGTTGTTTTCTGTGATTGCTCTGTTCATTACCAGGCAAATGCCAGAGTACTGCCATTGATAGCATACTGTTGCAGTATGCTAAAGAATCGACCACAGACAATGTATTATTCTGTCCTTCCTCACCACTCCCCTTACACACACAATTACACCCACATGCCCTACACTGTCACATATGCTGAGAGACCAGTAAGGGGGAGTTTTTTCCTGTCTAGGGTAGTGCCCTGTTGGGAGATACCTGGAGAGGGAAACCTTGAAAATTGACATGTGGGTAGGTGTCAGATACCAAGTTCTACCGTAGGAGGAACACCACCTCCTCCTGGGATATAACATGCACAACATGTAAGGGACAAAAGACTATACCAATTAATGAACCTGGAAACACTTATCAAGTAATCAATATGTATAGAAACCATGAATGGAATTAATTGCCTTAATAGAAGAAATGGTGCAGCTTGTAGTTTTTCTTTCTAGTAAATAAATAGTAGTACAAAGCATTTATCTGAGATTATTTATTTCCAAAGTGAGCTACAGCCCTTCTGTGTCACTGAGACTTCAATCTCCTCATTTATTCATTTCGTAATTCATTGGGATAAAAAGCGTACTTGCAGATCAGAGGATCCTTAATGTTTTCCTCATTCATTTATGCATCAAAAGAAAATTATGAGTTAAGAGAAAGTAACAAATTGAATAATAATGTTACTTTGTTCATTTACTAGTAGATTGATGATAGGTTTGTCAAATTTTTTATGGCTAATTCACAAGAATCACAAAATATGATTGTGGTAAAACAACTTAGGTTTAAGTGATTTGATCATTTAATGTAATTATAAACTAAAATGTTAAAATTCCATAATCAAAAAATTCTCAATAGGATAACTTTAAAAAAGGAGGTAAAGGACAATCATCTTTCAGGTTTTTCAAAATGATCTTCAATCGATATTTTTTGTCAGTTTCAAGATAATACACAATGGATTAAGATTTTTGATCAAGAATGGAGTAGATTGTATATGGATAACATAATTAGCAATAAAAAGTAACATTTATAGTCGTAATTAAATTAGTGACAAGTTACCAATTTTAGGGTATTTAAAGCACAGTATGAACTAAAATAATTTTACATTATACTTTGGTTAGATGTCACTATAATTGCTAATATGCCATCTCTAGTATTTCTTGGGTAATGAAAGTAAAGGGTAGGTGCAACTAGGAAAAATGTAAGTATTAACACATTCCATGTTATATTTGCCAAAAAGGTATCTTCAGTTTTTGTAATGTTGCACCAGCTCTGAGGAGGAGGGATGCAGGAATACTGATATTGGAAACATTGGTACATTTTAGTTTTGAAGGAAAAATATAAATTTTGTGAATTTTTTTTTTTTTTAAAGTTTCTAGACTTTAATAAAACAGACTGTGTGATTTTATGACAATTTATTTTATGTTATATATTTTAAACTGAATGTTGAAAAATGTTTTAAAGTCAAATTTATGAATAGTTCATGGCTTGCAGATATTTAGTTTTGGTAAAGTAATAGTGTGTGTATGTAGGTAACTAGAACTTTTCTTTGTAGTTCTTAATTTGAATTCCACTTTCCAATTGAGAATTTAGGTACATTAACACAAGTTAGGTAAATGTTGCGTCTGGAAGTTTACCAATCTGTAAGATGGGGGTCTGCCCCATGGGAACTATCCCTAAAAATTATTATTTTTATTAAACTGGTAATTTTAGCTCCTTTAAAAACGGATGAACAAAAATATTTTAATATGTTTTATGCGTTATTAAAGTAGTACATGTGCCTGGTAAAATTTGAGAGGATCTTCAATGAGAAGCAGATATTGTAATGTAAATAAATATTTAAGAATGCAAAATAGATAGCAAATAATTTTAATATTGACTGTGGCTTCGGTGGTGTAATGATTAACATTTTGGTTTGTTATACCCAAGTTTGCAGGTTCAAACCCAATTGAAGTCTTTGTATGCCTTCCTTTGGAGGGTAAGTAAAGCTTCTGCCCCAGGGTTGTAGATTTACTGCATGTAAAAGATCCTCAAGCCTAAAAGAAGTCTCTGAGCTAAATTCTAGTCACTTGTTTCATTGCCAGAGTGATATCTTCTGTTGCTGCTAAATGGCGAAAAGAGTGTAGTGAAATTTGCATGGTCGGGCTGAACATCCTTTCTCCTTTTTTGCATTGTAAATAAAATTTGACTGTGGAGAACAGTCCTGGAAACATTAAGCTAGGGGTGACTTCACCTTTATTATGATATTGACTTGAAAACGGATGAAGTGTGGACCATTTAAAAAATGAGAATAACAGAATTGAACGGTAAAGAAAATATTTTGGTAAAAAAAGTTAAAATATTTTTTTACTCATCGTAGCCATAACTAATTAAGTTTTTGTAAGTAAGATATATATATATAGATATATATATATATGTATATGTATATATATATATGTATATGTATATATATATATATGTATATGTATATATATATATGTATATGTATATATATGTATATGTATATATATATATATGTATATGTATATATATATGTATATATATATATATATGTATATGTATATATATATATATATATATATATATATATATATATATTAAAAAATAATATTGAATTAATAAACAGTGGATAATATGCCAATAGGGATGTTGGCACATTTTGCTGATATACTATTTCACAAAATGCCTATAAAAATATAGACAAAATAGTCTCTACTTACTTGCCTTAAAAAACTGGCAAATTGGATCTGCCTTAGCCGCCTCTGAAATTGGGGAGGAAAAATTATATTGCAAAGGTACTGAATTTATTATTTAATTCAGAGGAATATTACTAAAATTCCCACTGTTAATGTGATGATTATCCCAAACAGGGTATCAAATGATGACCTAACTGACCACCAGCTGAGTTGGCAAGAAAGTCAGCTTGTAGGCAGGAAAAGTATTCTTCAAAGTGTTTTGGAAGTTCCTCATCAAATTTGGCCCTTACAAATTCAACCCTTGGGCTCATATTCTACTACTCACTTGACTAGGAAACTTGCACAGAACGTAGAGATATCACAAAATCATATGTCAGAGCCTAATCAACCTCGAGCAGTGCCAAATGATGATAGACGACAATATTATAAACAGTATCGTCAAAAGTATCCTGAACTAATACGAATTCGCAATCGTGAAAATGCTCGTCGGTACCGTCAAGCAAATGCTGAACGCGTGCGAGAACGGCAGCGAGACTATGTAAGAAGTTACCGTGAACGGAAGAGAATCAAAAAGGAACAAGCTGATATATTGGACATGAGTGAAGAACCTGAAATTGCAATTTCTGATGAGAGTGGACTTAAATCAGCATTTTTGTCAAAGAAGTGTGAAAAAGAGATTATTGTACAAAACATGCCAGCTGCAATGAAGTCTAAGAACTCAGAGTCAGAACATGATCTAAAACAATAATGAAATTATGACAATAAAGTAGGTGTGAGGATCAGTAATACTATATTTAGTTAATAATAGGCATTAATACTCATGTAGAAAAGCCTGCCTCTTTTGATTTTCCTTATGAAGTTGAAGATCAGAGAAAAATTAAAGCAATCTAGGGGTGGATTCTGGAATTCCTGGCAATATGAAGTTGTGAGAAAGTAGATTTTGTTTTTGTTTTTTGTAGAAACCTGAAGAATTTATTAATATGTGTGTATTAATGTGTTTAATCTTAGGATGGTAATTTGTTCTTTCAGAACACAAATTACATATGATTTGGAAAAGTATTAGTTAAATCCTTTTTTGTATAGTTCATAACAATTGTACTGAACATTCTTTTTTAAATTATTTAATATTTTCAACTTTTTCAATTTAGTAGAGTACAAAATCAGTTGGAATACTTGAATTGATATTGTTATTTATTTATTTATTTATTTATTTATTTATTTATTGGGTTATATAGTTTCTAATGTATTTATTTTCATCTGTTAAAAGTCAAGAGTACTAATTGAAGTAAGTTTTAAGTTTTTTACTACCTTGGTTCAGTTGTGAAAAGAAATGGAAAGAACAAAAAATTTTCATGTTTTAGAAAGTTTTCGTAAATATTTTGGGATTGCATTTGAAATTTATATTATATATTGCTAATAATCATTGTAAATACTGAACAATATTTTGTAGACTATCCAAATGTACTTTTTAAGAGATGTACTAGTAGTTTTGAATTCCCACCAGAACAATTCATGTAATCCAACTACACTTATACATACTAACCAGATTTTACTATGTTGTGAAGATCTTATGTGCAGGACATTTGCAGATTGTAATGCTGAAGGATTAAAGTGGGCACAGAAAATATAAAATAGAGAAAAAGAATTTAAATTAGAGACTAATATTGAAAGATTAATTTTGAAAGTTGTTTAAATGGATGTATACGAAATAAATAATGCACTACTAATAAACTCGTAATAGAAAATTAAAAATCATCAAAATGTGTGATTGAAAAATGTCATTTTTTCTTTTCCAGATTTTTTAATATCAATTGTTTTTTAAATAAAAGAAATAACTTGTAATCACATCAATTGATATGGTGACTTGTTATTATAATTGCAGTAAACAATACATGTATCTTCTTTCCTACAATTGTGGGAGGGGGAATTGCTTGTGAAATGTGGCCCAAGAATGTAATTTGTTGATTTCCCTCTGTATCCCAGGCATTCACGACACTACATGTATTTAGGAAGGGAATTTTTCACACTCGAGATTCCAGAGTGTGGGTAGGATTTTGAGAAGCTCATGATTTGTCTCCCAACTGGGTATTAATTTAACTTTTGAAAATTCTAGAAAGTAATACTTTCCAAAGCATGAACTGTTCTGGGGCAAAAAAATTCTCAATTCCATACCTCATCTCACTTTATTTACTCAAAATTCTTTTTCTATCAGAGTTTTTGAAATTTTCATTTCTTATGTTTGAAAGTGCTGTTATTTGTTACATATATTTAAAATAATAAGATTTTGATTTTTTGTTGAGATTTTGCTTAAAAGTAATCTCAAATTGTCAAGGAAGAAATTAAGTAGAACAAAACAACAAAAATGAGACTGATTGTAAATAAAAGAATTGTAAGTAAAATTGAAGTTGTGTTTTGTATCCAGTATTTATAAGGAATTTGATTGAATATACTAATTTCTCTTACATCCTGCTTTTCGAGGAGGAAAAAAAACAACACCTGATTGATAACTACAATTTTTTATGGGAATGGTAGATCTGAAGCTTTTTCAGGACTAATAACTTTGTTTTACAACTTTGTGAGAGTTTTTACCTGTGTGGACATGTTCAAATATTTAAATTGTTCTATAACTGTATTTGAGCCAGAAGTAACATACCATATGACAACCTCTAGATTTGTATTCAACTGGCTTAAATTAACTGACTTTATTACTAAATCCATTGTAATAAACAGTAGGTACAGTCAAAATCAACATTACACCATTAATCATTTAGGCATTCAGTTTGAAAATAGTTTAAAAGAGCTATTGGATATTGAAGATAAGTAAAATGATTATTTCCCATCGCTTAAACACTATTTATGTGCTTAAGTTTGCTGTACCAAAATCAACAATAATGAACTAACTTGCTCATAATAATCTCTTCTAGCCACTTGTATGATGAATTTCATTTAATAATGTTTTTATTTCTCACCCATCCATTGGGTCCCACAGTTCCTACATGGGAACATCGCAAAACTCATAATCTAAGAACAATTATAACAAAGATTGAGTTAAAATGCCTTAAAAATTAACTGAAAAATGTACAAATTTTATTGATTTAAACTTGCCACCAAAAATAAAATTGTGGATTTAAAAGGGTTAAAAATAAACACTTATTTCTGCATTAAATATACAAATATTTATGATATTAATGAAAGCTATTAATGTAATGAACTTCATCAGGCATAATGCATTCAAAATGGCTTTGAGGGATTGTTGACAGTTTGTGAGTATTAAATTTGGCAGAGGGACAAGCTTGTGTTATGAAAAAATTGAAAATTATTAGTGAGTTGAGTTTCCTTGATATTTGTGTTGCTTAGCGATTTCGATGTTCGGATAATGGTACTGTTGAAATCGATATTTGCTCTTACCTGGGAGAGAGTAACGAGGGCGTGAAAGACTACCTCAACTCCTTGTACGTTTCCCTCTCAAGTGATAGGTGCTGTATCAGTGTGAGTGATCAAAGGAAACCTATTTTCGTAGCACGATATTGTGGTCAGAAGAAAATAAATACGGTATAGAGCTAGTGTTGGAAGTTAAGAATGAAGTACATAGGAATGTGACGTTTGTCGAGTTATCAATGGTAATATGTACACGCGACGGCAAAAGAATTTTCTGTAGAACATTCGTTTTGTCGTTCGGAGTGTTGGCGAGAGAGATAAAGGTATGTATGTAAAGTTTTTCATTAGCATGATTACAGATTATGTATATTTACATCACCCATAAACACAATAAAATCAATGCACCATGAGTGTTGGGGGGCGTGGGCACAGAGAACCCATGGTTTGTCTACCGGTGTAGGTCTGAGAATTCTTTATGGCGATTTGAAAATGCACCCTAATAATTATGGGGTGAAGTAATGGATGAACACGTTACATGACGCAACACTTTTTAATAAAACACTGATTAAATTTAATAATATGATTTAGTTTTGCATCACGTAACGAAAAAGTGATAGTTACGTTTATGTATCAAAATTCCTTTTTATCTCCATGGTTACAAAACATTCTTTTTTGAATGTAATTAATTGAAAGGAGTAGACTACTGTTCACAAACGTATTGAGCACATGCGTGATAGTCACTTTTAGAAGCATTTTGTACCAATATGTGCTAATATAGTGCAAGAAATACTCTCAAAACGAGGTACTCTTTTGTTTACCAACGCTATTGCCAACTCCACAGGTCATGTATTTCGTTCTATAACTGGTAATCGAATTAGTTCACATTCCGAATACCATTACCTAATCACATAGGAGTTAAAATATAAAATTAGATGTTTACGAATAAAACAATCTTATATTACCTAGTTAAAATGGTATGGTACGCTATGCTCTTACAATATTTCAATTCGATAGACAACTGTTTTCAAACTTCAATCATCTATTTGGAAAGCAACGCGTCGATTGCTAAGTCAGTCAAATTGTATTATTTTTCTAAAAAAATAATATATTGTAATGTCTGCCTCTGAAAAATAAAAGTTTCTAGCAGAGCATTTTAAAACACATACTCTGCATAAATATCGGTAGACAACGACATCACACGATGAGGGCCTATACATTTTGTGCAGTCAACAATTTTTTTTTTGTCTACCAAATCGAATTTTCTTCATTTTAACCTCAGAAACTTTAAAAAAAATATTTCTGCGTGGCTAGAAAGCCCTCCGCAGCCTGATACAATTATAATTAAAGAAAATAGGGGAAACTCAAATAATGTACTGTGGTAAAACGACGTAGGCCTAGCTCTAGTTTCCGCAGCACTTTACAAGACCAAAATGGGTTTTAGGATTGTTAAGTGGTACACACGAAATTGGGTATATACTCTCTGGTTCTCTCGTGTGAAGTTCTCTTATCACGAATACCAAACTTTCGAGGATCAGTAATTTGTGACAATGTTCTTCTGTGATATTTTACATCGTTTCGGACTGATTCAATACACTTCTTATAGGTCGGGTAAGTAAATACTTTCTTTCTGATTTCTTATAGCATATTTGATAACCTGCACATTAACTATTAAATCCATCCATCCATCCACGCTCTCTTATAGTAGTTCTCACTGAACGTATAAAATTAATTGTAAAATGACGTATTTCTAATACTGCAATGCAATTTTACTTCTCGACGAGTATTTATGGTCTCTGAAATTGCCTTCTTTTATATTATTATCGCTATTGATAGCGATAATAATATAAAAATAATAGTAGCAGTTACAATAATAATAATAATAATGATAATGAAATTGTGATATGTATGGTTCAGTTAATATCAATGTCAATCATTTCTATTAATAAAACCTGTATTTTAACGACAATTGGGTGAATTGGCAGAGATTTCCAAAATAAATTAATATTAATTTCAAATGTGAAAGCGGGAAAATATGTTTTTTTATGGAATATTTTAAATATTTTATTCTATCAACTATCGCAAAGTATCAGATAAAGTATTAAGAAACTAATACTCTTTACAATCACAAAACCTCCAGCGTAAAAATAGGCCCTATTTTCCCTGGGCCCGCTTTCTGTACGTGCTTTGCGGGCCCGAAATTTGCGCCAGTGGGGGATGTCTGAGAGTTATATTAGGAGTAGAATATTTGGTTTAAGTGAACTTTTTGAACTCGAGTAATGCGGCAAGATAGTTAACTAGTTTTTTGGATGGGAGCTAAGTAATAGTTTTTATTTGATAAATGTGAAGGAAGATAGATCATTTTGTTTTGCCTTTTTGTAAGATTTATTTGGATAGACCATATTTTGGCTTAATCAGAAAACTGAGAGGCGAGTTGTTGTAGATCTACCTGTGTTGTATTCGCCGTATTGCTTTAAAAATCAAGTTAAGCCCATAGCCAATTCTTTGGACTTATCTCTTTTACGAAGCAATAGGTCGATTTAGTATAACACAGAGGTAGTAGCGTAACGAAACGAGTGCGGGCCCACCGCAAAACTGTTATCCGGGCCCCCTTTATAAATGTGCATAGCAAACACAAGTAATGTTGGTACCTTAAATAATAACTAGTGGTGATACAGAATGGCACAGACTTACCCGTATCAGCATTCTATTTCCTTTGGTCTCTGCTAGCTATTCGACCACTTGCCACATATGCCTGCTGCGATCTATTGCCGCCCAAAGTTCATTTTTTCCCCATTTTTTTTAAAAAAAATTTCATTTTCCCAATAGTAGGACGGAAATTGTATTTTAACAATATTAAATAACAGAAAAACCTCGTCCTAAATGGCAATTTTCTTCGAAAAAATTTGAAGCGGTTTTTAAGATAGATTTTAAGATAATGGCGTTTAAGCACTACAGTAAATGCGAAGTTTGAAGCCCTTTTTCACAGAATTTTTTTTCGAAAACCTTCATTCGAAGTCATTTGAAGCACTTTAACTCAAAAATACAGTAGTGTTTACAAATTGTTGGAAATGTGCATATTAACGGCAAGAGAAATCTTTCCAAAAAATTACATTTAAGTAAATTTTGAAGGAAAAACAAACCCAAGTGAATTTAAACTCATATTAGAGTGCAATTATCACTATACTTTCGAAAAAATTGAAGAAACAAATTGGAGCCGTTTTTGAGAAAATGGCGTTTGAGCGTTTCTGTAAATGCGGAATTTTGGTCTAGTTTTCACAGAAAATTGTAGTTTTCGAGAAACTTTATAAGACATTATTTAATGTACATGTACTCATAAATATAGTAATGTGTCGCTAATGTATATATTAACGACGTGAGTGACAAGTAAACCTAGATTCATATCAATAAAACAATTGCAGTACTCAGGTCATTTTAAAATGAAATTGAAAGATATTTTTATAATGGTGGATTTATAAAACAAATAAGAAGCGTAAGAATTAAGTGTCCAAGTTCATGAGTTTAAATGAGATTTTATAATGATACACTACTATTAAAGTAGTGTAAAGTCCCACGTTCCGGTCTGTTTTTAGGTAAGGACACAAATGAAATGCGACGTAAGATGAAATAAAAAAATAAGTACGTGTCAGAATGCCAACTTGATATCCACCTGAGGATAATGATCTTGAATTGGGCCTTATGGGAACCAGAACGCAAGCTCAAACGCACGCCTTTCAGAGCCGCGTTTCAGGGTTCATTCTGAAACTTCACATTTTTCCGCGCAAATGGCTTCGTAACTTCGGGTCCCAAGAGAAGTAGGGTCGGTAACAAAGTTCCTTTTTGCAGACCGTCTGTCGTCATGGGGGAGGGACACAGGCGCGGTGTTGTCGGTTGGCTGATGGTATCTCTTCTCCCTGCGCATTAAAGGATTAGCTAGCTCGTCCTAGACGGCAGGAGCCAGCGCGTCCCGGCTCTTCCAGCTTTTGGAACCTTTTGAAGAGCGACGAGGCGGCGAGATTTTTTATTTTCTTCCACGTTATTGGATCTGTTTAGGCCATACCTTTGGGCATTTTGTGTTGAGCTTGTGTTCGTTGTGATACAGCAGGATGTGCTTTGTGATGGGTTATTGTTCAAAAATCTCATCCTTTTGACTTAGGTTTTAGAGTATTATTCACGAACTTCTCTATACAGTGTCTTTTGTAATGTTTCTGCATTTTCGCCTTGAATGGCTTTTTCTTGACGCGTTATCTGTTTTCTTGTTGGTCCATAGAGCTCGTATCAAGAATAGCTTCTTTCGCAAAGAAAGAGACTTTTTTAAGGGTATCGCTGAGAAGCAATTAACCTTAGTACTGGAAGGATTAAGGGCGCGTCTATAGAATTAGAATGCGATCAAAAGTTCAGACGCGGAAACTGCTGACTGGGCAGACTAAGTTATTACTTCTTTTGGTTTAGGGCATTTTCTTTGTCCATTATCAATCACAGCAACTGCCAGATATTTTAATCTGGCTATTTAATGGATGCCGAAATATTTTGGAGGTTAAGGAAGTGTGAACTTTTTGTTGGCGTATGTTTCTCGCCTGCTTTGAGGGACGTAAACAACCGAAATGCAACGTAGACGCTTTTATCAAAATCGTCCTGTAATGAACAACTTTTTTGCGGCAAACCAGAACAAGAGCGAGCTACTTTCCTAGCAGTCTCGAATAAAAAATACAAAAACAATGGAACAGTTTCGATTTTGACTGAAAGATGCAATTAGTTGATTGTGTTATTCTGCCTTTACTAATACGGTATGTACATACTAAATTCTCATACTCAGTACGTCACTATTAATGATAGTGAAGTCTGGCACAAGCGACGCTCCGGGAAATGAGCCAGCAAAGGTGGCTCAGTGCATCAATTGATGTTACTGCAGCGCTTCTCGTCGAGAGGTCCTAGGGTTCGAGTCCAGATGGTGGCAAGATTTTCGACACTAGCTAGACAGCCAGGACGGATTCAGCTGCTGTATGACAGATAATTCTAGCGGCTGGTTGCTCTGATCGGTATTTACCGTAATTTCTCTGATCAATTCAGGCGGATGCCGAAGTAGTACCCTCGCAACGGACAACGGATCGCGCGCGCTCTTCACTTCATCTTCCTTGTTCTATATCGCAACATGTGAATGGGAAGTTTTTAATGGCAGGTGGCCCCGTTCGTGGATTGATTGATTAACGATTTCGGGTGCGTCCACTGCTACGGTCATTAGTCCCGAAAGTGTTAAGCGTTTTATCGTGAGAGGTGGCAGTGATCTTCCTCTGCTGAATGATGAGATCCGGCGCCGACCTACGTCGGTCTCCACAACCACATATCTCCCTCCAGCGGGACCACCAGTGTGATAGTGTAGTGCATGTGTGTGTCAATCAATCCAAGAACGGGACTGCCTACCATTAAATACTTCCTATTCACGTGTTACGTTATCGAACAACATGTTTAATGTTGTACTGTATGCTATTGTAGAATTCGCGGAAACTGTTTTTATTAAAGTAATTTATTGATTGCAATGTACAAAAAAAATTTATTAGTTGTTCTTGGGCAGTGTGATTGCTACTTTTTGGAAAACTTATTTTGTGTGGTTTTGTTCAGCACAGTTTTTGCAGCTGCAGACCACTCGTTAATTATTAAGTTTGAACTGTTATGTCATACATTTCAAATTCAAGTAATGTAAACTGACATTTTCAGAGCGATATTAAACTTTACAACGGCAATATCTCAAAACTTGAGAGTTTTGGGTTGTCTTTTGGAATTGGGGCGCTAAACACTTCCCGTTCTTACAAGATTACGCTTGCCACTTATTAGGGAGATCTATTTTATTTTCGTCCTGTCCTTTGCAACTTGTGGATGCGTCGGAAAGAAAGAAAGGGAACAGAAGAGTTGAAAAATAAAACAAAATACAGAGGAACAATCATAATTATATTTGTACGTACAAATAATAATACTGCTTACACAAGCTCTGCGCGGCGACGTTGGTCAGAGAATTGCTCCTTCCCAATGAGAATGTAAGTACTGGCTCTGCGGAACACAATCTAAACATAACATAAATTAACTAATATAAATTAAACAGGGAAGCTGGTGCAAAGCACCCCTCCAGGAAAGTTATTCTCTGACTGGCGTCGCCAGTTTCGTTCGCACTTCGGTTGCACGCTTCTTCGCTCGAGATGGCCACGAGGTTCGATTTGTGACCGATAGATGTCGCGAGAGTGCTTCTCCCTCGGACACAAATGGCCCGAATCCTACTTGCATGGATCTGTCTCGTTTCGGTATCTTTGCGCACCCAGTAGTTATAATGGTCGTAGCATGTACGTGAGATATCTATTTTTCATGAAAAATAAGCAGTCACTTTCAAGATTCCTTGGTGTTTATGTTGTCTTGATATTTTACAAATATTTCATTTTTTGCAATCGAGATGTTGAGAAATTTGTTGCATATATGAAACAACGTTAGTTAGGATCTCTGTGTTTGCCATGTCTCGTAATTGCGTTACAAATACAATTTTACTCTATGGAGAATATACTTGAATTTTGATTAAAAAACAACATATTTAGATTTCCACAAACTGTCGTCTTCCAAATACAATATTGAATAATAAGTATTTAGCTCTGTTCGAGAAAAACAGAACTTTAATCCATCTCTTACGTTTTGTGTATTAATAGTCACAAATAGTTTTTCTACTTTTCCAAACATTCAATTCCCATGAATTGTAGAATTGGATTAAAATTTTAGTGAGAGTGCTGTGACAAAGTACTTTCTTCATTTTTTTTCAAAGGGTATTCTAAGGTAGAAAACAATAAGCAAGCCCCAATTCTCGGTGATTGAGAAAAAGTGTACAATGAAGATGCCAACATTATATAGCAAATATTAAAACGCTTCGTGTGCGTTTAATTGATCATATGTTGCTTAGGCTGATACATAACTAAAAAACGTCAGTTTGTCATTGCATTTTACTTTTAGGATTGAGTATTTTTCATATATCATCTAATTGTGATGTTCTAAATAGCGACCTAACTCTAGCTGAGATGTTTTGCTGACATTACCGATACTCCGTATGCATAAAATTATTATTGACATCAAAGAGAAGATATAACAAAGAAAACAATTAACATCTTTTCTGGCTCAGTTTTGTGTCTACTTTTAATAGTTTGCAATGTGTTTTGTAGGTAAACTCCCTATATACTTTAGATGTCAGCTATAAAATAAAATTAAAGGACACTTGTCGGCCAGTGTTCAAAATTATTATTTATCAAATAACACTGTTATATTTAATTATTTCAGTCTTCGTGTCTCAGATTTTAAGCTGCACAGCGATGCATATTTGGGGAGCAATATTCTTTCGGAGTATCTTTTCACCTTCATGGAACTAACAGTATTATATAAAACATTTCTGTCATTGATTCTGGCGTTAAATATAACACCTATTTCAGAGTTGAAACTGACTGTGAATGTTTACGAGAACATTCCAAAAATGAAAAAAAGAGTTGAAGATAATAATCTGTTGTTCTGGATTGTTTTCTGATTTTTTCCGCCGATTCTGAGCTTCACCTAGTAAGAGGCTAATTGATAATGTGGAAAATGACGTCCTGAATCGTGTACCGGGTCAAGACATTTTTCAAAGTCGCAGTGGAATAGGAAAAGACATTAGGAACAGAGCCGGCGAAAAGTATAAATTTCAGGTGAATAATACCACGGGTAGGGGTCGTGTATTTGAGTTTTCTTGAAGAAAACATGATAACGGTATAAAATATGTAGTTTATTCAACATTTTTTAATTGAATTCCATCTGCGCGTTGATCAGTGTAATAAATTGGATTTTTTTCAATTTTTGTAAATTTCAATTTTTGTCAAATTCTTGGTGGGTAATTATCCACCTGGAATATTTTTCCGTGGGTGGTACTACCCTTCCGCCACCCCTGATTACAAAGAAAGTTATCGAACAAGATATCTGGAAATTAATAGATAAGCTTACAAAATTTTTACCGCTTTATTATTCTTTGAAGGAACGAAAAGTATGGGAAAACTTTACAGATTTCGTTCTTCTTCTTCGTTATTTCCCCTTTACGAGGAGCCTGTATTTATTCCTCTGGACATCCCATTTTTTGGGTTTAATGAATTCACAGTCTGCGTGAATAAAAAATATTTCGATTTTCTATTGAAAACCAAAATGCATTATTCTGTATGTGCCTATTCTCGATGCGAAAAGCGAGCGCCGTATGTACGTAAATTTACCAACAGAAGTCTAATGAAGTCTTCTACTTACCACATTCACTCTTGCACACGCATACACACTCATTCGACATGCTCACAAAACTGCACTTTCATTGAAGTATAGGTTTAGGTAATGAAATTGCCGGCACAAACCTGGTACTAGGCGTTTTTATACGTGCACTTTCTTCATGATGATACATCTGCAGGGCATATTTAAAGAACACTAGGATGGAAATTTTGCTTCTCGAGTTAAACCATGATAATATCAGTTTGATACATTATCTTCAGTACCAAAAAGAGAACGTCTTTAGCGTTGATATGGATACTGAACATGTAACACTGAAGTATGAAGCATTAAAAGCAGTTTGTTGAGAGAACCAGCAAAAACTAGGGCGCCAATGATCAGTTGGAAAAGTTTCTCGAACGTTCGTACTGGATGGAAATCATGTACCTACACCTTGCCACTTTTGGAACATCATCAAATGAATGAATTTACACGAAAGGAACACGCGAACCTTACTACGAATTTGTAATTGATTCGTTTGAAATCTATTTGAATTTAATTATTATCCTTTAGATGAAGGTATTATCCTGACTAAACATTCATGACGACTTTAAAATATGGGTTCATGCAGTAAAAAATAAATATGAATCAATTAATTTTTTCTTAATACTTCTCAAAAGAAGGAAAGAGCCCGACAATCTCTGTGCGAGAGAGAACTTTTTGTGCACTTGAAAAGAGTTTATTTATGGTATATTAAGTTAATAAGTTATGTTATGAATTATAGGTTATGCAATGAATTTTTACGCAGTTTTGAGTAAGTGGGATTTCCAATCAAGCAACATCCACTAAATGTTGCTTGTTTATAGAAAATCTCTTTAACACAATTAATAATATCAAGAGCCTTGATAGGATAAAATAAACAAATGAAAAGGATGAAAGCTTCACTTGAAAATGTAGCATCTGTGACAGACACAAGATTGTCATTTTCTGTATTTTAGTGAATTTTACGTATAAATGTGTAGCAAACCTCGCATCCTATTGTTATTCAGATACTATTAGACGAATTGTGGAGATGAGCATTGTCATAAATGTTCATGCTATTCAATGCAGTTATGGAGGTAAGAATATTACTTGCATGATAAAAATTACTCCCTGTTTCTTATATGTTGGGAAAACTTACTTTATTATTATGGCTCAACTTTGTAGCACGTAATGGGTAAAGCCATTTGTTTAGGTAATGATGTCAAATAGAAGTGTAAGATTATCTTTTAATCATTTAAAATATTTGTGTTGTCTTTCTAGTTAATGTTTTTCAAACTGCGTGATATCACGATATATGATGTCGTGATGATTCGGAGTTTAAAGTGAGAAAATAAGTATTACATAAATACTCTTCCTGTAGAATAAATTTGATTTATTATACTCTATTATCTTATCTTATTATTTAGTTTCTCTCCGAAAGAAAGCCATTCAGCTCTTAACTTCATTTGAGAGTCCAGAAGTGGCAGAAATCAAAACGCATTAATTAATTTTGTTCTTTCTTCTTCTTGTTCTTCTTCTTCATCATTGTTTCCCTTTCGCGTGGAACCTCTCTTCATTTTTGCGGACATCTCTCTGAGTTTTGTGAATTAATAGTCTGTACAAGTTAAACGTATTTTGATTTTTTGTCGGAAAATAAAAGCTTTCACACGCTGTGGAAGTACTAGAATGTAGTAGAAAGAGAAATGAGCGAGAAGAGGAAAAATTAACTAGCTTGACTACACGCACAACTGAGATTTTGCTTCAATGTCCTGCAATAATTTCATGAATTGATAGATGATTCGCTCTTCATGCAAATTTCGTGCCTTCGCCTTAATTTGCTGCTCTCCCATACGTGAAAAATATATCGAGATTTTTATTTATGTTCGTTCAATCCCTCCAATAAGCGTCGCTTACACCATCTTCTGCCGCATTGACGCTTGTTCTGATGGAGCAGGCATCTGGCGGTAAAGCACACCTGAAGTAGGGGGTCTTGCACTTCCAGGTCCTGCGGGGGCAGGCGGTGAATGTTCTTGTAGTTCCTGTGGTCTCGCAGCTGCAGATGTGAACGGGCGGGTGGGCGGATCTTCTTGCAAACGATGACCTACTCCTCGATCGCAGGGAACAGGCGGCAGTTGCAGCGCTCGTCCCGCGGGCGGGTGTGTCTACTTGCAGACGGTGACCCACTCCTCGATGGTGCAGTTGTCGCAGGTGACGCTGCAGCACCAGCGGAAGCGGCAGTTGCAGCGCTCGTCCCTCCGCTCGCGTCGCTCGTCGTAGCCGCGCCCGCAGCACATGGACGCGCAGCCGTCCGCGCCGCGGCTGCCGCGGTGGCAGCGCCGCCCCGCCGTCCCTGCCGAAACAGCGCCTGTCAGTTATTTCGCCTCGACAATAAGGGGAGGGGTACAAACTGTCCGCGTTTTTTTCAGCTGCAGAGTCTGTATACTGCCCTAAGTTAAATGATTATTTTAATTACCAACGAATTGAAGTTAGCAACATTTGTAAACCAAACATTTTACTCCCGGGTAATAGAAAACATTTGTATTCGTAAAGGAACTACAGATTCAATTTTATTGTGTTAAAAAATATCAACCCACATCCTCCGGATCTACCCTTACCACAACTGACCTTAGGAGAGCTCAACAAAACGTGCCCTCAGTGAAGTTTATATCCAGAAGCAGATCAAAAGAAACTGGTTAAAAACCTGATGGAGATTGAGGTTGTTGGGCGCTAAAGTTAGCTGCTACTTTATACTACTTCTAGCATGGGTGTAGTTGGGGCATATTTAAGACTGAATTGACTACAGCCCAGATTAAGTTTTTTCACTAAATTATTAACGAGAAATAGAATATCTGACTGAATGTTAAAAATTTAGTAGGCTGATTTTAGTATGCTATTTTTTTTAACCTTTTCACTTCATTGTTCGATCATGCTTTTTAATTTTTTTGTCACTAATAGAAACATTACAAGAGGAATTTAGTAATTTTTTTGTAGGTTTCATTTGCTTTCAATATGTATTTACCACCTTCATATACTTGGGCTCAAAAAATATGTTTATTGAATTTTTAAAAGATAGGAATCAATGATTTGTTGCAAATGCTTTGTAGAATCTTGAAAATGGCCAACTTGTTTTTTAGTTATTTAAGATTGATTATCATTACTATTAAAAAACAATGCAATACAATACTATTATAGTGCAAAACAAAATCAGTTCTCTATTTCGCAACTAAACAAAAATGAACCTCGAGTAATTTAATAGCTCGTTATCAAATGTTTGGTCTTCTAAAGCATTTATAGAGAAGGTCACGTGCAATTAATGTCACTCGAGATGTTGGTGTATGACTTATGGAGATGCTAGGAACGTATCATTGTGACAATTATAAATTGTTAGTGCACAAGAATAACAACATTGTCATATTTTAGGATGAAGGTCGTATCCTGAGCTGAGCTGAGCTGTTAATTTCACGCCCATGAACTGAAAACTGAATATTATTTTTAGGAACGGCATTTGTCTTGTACACCAACACCTTGTCATATTCACTGGACAGTTTGTTGTTCAAATGCCTGCTGTCTTTCTCATCATAGAGATGAGGCATTGGCAACAAAACATTGATGTTTCAAACAACAGTATTCGAAATTAAAACATCAACCAAAAACCTTCGAAGTTAATAAATTGATATTTTAAAAACTGAATTAGTAACCATTGAAATTCACGTGGGGATTTAATTTGAGAATAGTCTCCTTTATTATTTTTAAATGAGTTTTAACTTCCAAAAGTCAAAACTTAATCACTACAATTAACAAAACGTTATCTAATTCGATAATTCAAAGTTAATATAGGATTGTTTATCGACTCATTCGATATAATACTGACCCCACTCGATTTAATTTATTTTCACCCTTGTTTACTTTGGTCTGACGAATATTCAATTTATGAATGTTAAAAATCATTATAGAATTTTGTTATGATGGTACATTTTCAATTAAAAAATATTAACCACGTAAATACATCGAACACACGACATCGATGTTTAACAAAAAGTGGCTTAAAAATCGATGTTAGATCCATGGATGATTTTATAAAGACATCGATATTGCACCGCTGACTCTTTTGAGCGCGCGCTCACCGGGGAAGTCGTCGCCGGCGTCCCTCTCGCAGAAGGTGGGCGAGCGCTGGAAGTAGAGCAGGTCGAGCGGGCGCGGGCGTCGGCGGCGCCCTCGCCCTCCGCCCCCGGCCCCGCCCCCTCGCCGGCCGCTGGCGTTGGGGCCCGGGCGCGGGCGCGAGCGGCGCGCGGCGGGCGTGGGCGCGGGCGCGGGCGAGTAGGGGCGGCGGTTGGGCGCGGGCGACGGCCCCGCCGGGGGCGCCGCGGCCAGCAGCGGCGCGCCCGGCCGCCCCAGGTTGCCCTGGTCCACCAGCACCGCCGCCCGGAAGCGCTCCTTGAGCGCCGCGCCCACCGCGCGGAAGGGCGGCGCCGCCTCCCAGCACGTCTTCAGCTCGCAGCTGCCCGACACGCCGTGGCACTTGCAGCGCGGCTGCACGTTGCTCGCCACCGCCTGCGGGCACAGCACGCGACAGTTGCCATTTGCCATTTGCCCTGGAGAAGCTTGCAAGTAATGATAAACAAGAATTTACTAGCCACTTCATGATAACTAAATTAATATTAAGATCCCAGAGAAGAGATTCGGACGCTTGAAAAGCGGCGAAAGCCATTCGTTTTCCAATAGCTTTTTTTTTTCAACAGAAAGTTAATACTAAATATTTACCACGAGTCCTCAAAAAATCGTCCTATTTCGACAAATACTTATACCGGTAGAAACTTTCGTGCTAATATTCTACTTGTGAGTAATTGTAATTCGTAATGGTAGTGTGTGCAACGTTGATAATTTCCTTTCCCAAATAAATACTTTATCGTTGTCATGTGCGTCATCAACTATATTTTTTCGATCTTTCATGATTTGCTTCCTGTCTCAATTTCTCATTCATAGTTTTCATAGTACAGAAATACAGTACAGTTCATTTAGACATCTTCAAAAGCCCATACTTGCGTAAAGAATTTCTTCCAGAAAAAACTAACTTTTTTTATTAAGTAATACTTAACTGAAGTTATTTCTTTGGTTTTCATACAATTGTTTTGGTAATTTCGCTTAAACAGTCTTAAAGAATTTATTGATATTACGTGTATTATATTTTTTAATGCAAAAACTTTTAACTGGTTATAAATGGTATTTTCCTAAGGCATGGTGTTCTATTATTGTATATTAAATTTGCTTCCAGGCCTTCATAGATAAGAACACAAAAGATTATATATTTTAAAAAGAAGAAAAACCGTAATTTATACATTTCATTTTTTTAAAACTAAAAACACATCAACATACTTCGAAAGTATCGTTCAATTTTTTAAGGTTATTGTTGCATGTGAGGAAGACATTCAAACATTTCCGGACAAAAATAGTATTCTTACCTCCTGGCATTAATTGTATTAATTATTCTTGAGAATTATCTTGGTTCTTTACTTTTCATATGCTTTAGTTTCTGTTAAATTTGAACTTTCCGACACATTTTAAAAGATAATTCTTCACATTGTAATCCATCTGTCCAATTATAGGCAGTTAAGATTGCTGGTTAATTTGCAGTGTTTTGAAATTCCATGTTTTGTGGTATCAGAAAATATACATTCTCTTGGAATCACTTCGATAAAACCTTCTTTGTTGTTGTAAAACCTGATTTGTTCTCATAATCGCTAATATAACTACTTTTTACGTCTATAACATTAAATCGTAGACTATACTTTTATATGAGCAGGTATAGAAGCTTTTAATTGATGACTGAGAATATGGAACTAACAGCTGAGTTACTTGAAAGTGCCACATTTCCGAAGATATGGTATGTTGCTGAGAGGGACTATCGGGGAACTGCAATCAATCGGATTGTGCTTTTGTGCTTGCTTGATTGTGTTTTCATTGCGAATGTGTTTCAAGTCCAACACGAAACCCTCAAACGTCAGGATTGAAAAAAAGTCCTTTTTGAAATGATTCTTCACGTAATCAGAAAGACATTAATATGTATAAAAACTGTTTTCGTAGACGAAACTAGTAGATATTCATGTAATAGACAGTCATGGCAGATTTCGGCTTAGATACGAGCAGCGTTGACTTGCAATCTTGGTCTACCATTGTGATGGAATAGCCAGGAATTGAACGATAGCAAACGGATAACGTCCCGTCCGTGAAGGCGAAGTGATTGTAAAAATGTGTATTTTGTTCGTGAACTCGTAGTCTCACTAAGCATTCTGTGCCCTTCCCTGAAGGAAACATTGAAATCAATGTTGTTTAAGGTTGTCATCAGTAGAGAAAGCTAGCAAGGTAACGGAAGGACTCCTCGGGAATGTACTTCTGATTCCTTCTTGCATGTGGTTTTTGAAATAAAGCAAATTGGAAAACAATGTTCGAACCCAAGGGGATAATATCCAAGATATATTAAATTATTCCGTATATAAATAAAGTTTTCCCATGAAACATTTAATATTTTTATAGTTTAAATGAATGACAATGAAATCACTGGCAGCAGTTTCATTAATAAATACAGAAAACAAACAATTTAATGAACAAGGGACAAGAAAATTCTATTTCTTCAACAGCAAATAATGTAAATGTAAATGTACCTTAGATGTATGAAGTGTTAATTTTTGTACACCTGACGCATCTGTGATTACCTTTGGAATAGGATTTCAGTTGTGAAGTTTGGTATTCATTCATGGAAATGAAAATATTACGTTGTATAAGAATGTAATTGAAACAATTTGTATTTTATTCCTTCCGGAGCTAAAGTTAGCATTTTCACTCGATCATTAAATTTATATTTTTGCTAGTATTAATGCTTCCGTATTAGCATTATTTTACTTTTATCTAAAATTTAATAATTTTCTATTAGATGCAAGTTTTTAATTGGTTTAGGTTATTAGAATAGCAAATTGTATAGCAGGAAATATGTGGAAATTATTTTCAAAATCTGAATTTTAGAAAAAAACAGTAATTAAATTTCCACTTACAACGGTTGTTTGTAATCACCTTTCATAAAGCTAGATATAAATTGATAATATGTGTAACAACTTAATATGCATGGGTTTTTATCGTGCCTTAATCGTTATCAAGAAAAATACTGTAGGGCCTTAATAATAATAATAGATTACACGACATAAAGAAGCTTTTTCTCTTTTAACGCTTTTGAATATGGCACATTGCTTAAGTTAGTAAATATTTAACAAAATATGTAATTGGGTATTGATTCCCTTGCTAGCGAATATTTTAGTAATCTTAACATTATAATGCCGTGAGAGTCATCGTGCCGTTAACTGTTATCAAGAAAAATATTGCTGGACCATCTTAATATTAGATTACATGACTTAAAGAAGCTTTTTTTCTTTAAACGCTTTTCAATTTGATGCATTTCTTAACTATGTACAAATTTAACAAAAGATGTAATTTTGTCTTGATGACCTTGCTAGCGAAGATTCTTGTAATCTTAACGTTACAGTTGAATTCAGACTCAAGTTTTTTCCGTATCACTTCATCGTATGAGAACCTTCGTGCTGGTCTCTTGTTTGTCTCTTCGTCGTAACTTTGTTGGCTCAAGGATTCTTCGGAACCATTCTTTGCAGATGTCCTGTTCTCTGCAGACTCCTTGCCTTCATAAAGGTTGTTTAGATTTACATCTCTGCACAACTCGTATATCTCAGTGTTGTGTTGTATTCTTCCTTTCCTGTCTTCTTATTTTGTCCCGTAAATTCTTCGCAGAATTCTCTTTGTAAGTGCTTTGAGCATCTGCGCCAGTTTCTGTGTTTTTGGCTTTGACGTTGCGTAGTATCTCTCATTCGATGTGCGTCTTTTTGTTGTTTCTGAATCTTGTTCTCCGCTTGATAATGAGCAGACGCGAAAAATTGTTCCGTTCTTTTTTCTTCGAGGAATTCAGCCTTAGATTTCACGTGGCAGTTTTAATGACTGAGAATTCTTCACGACGTCAGAAGTTTATACTTTACTTCAGAGCGTCTTAATAAAATTGAATATGCGTCTCGCGTTGTATCATTGTTTATGAACAGTCGTTTTATCTGTGAGGAGATTTACGTTCCAATAGGTCACCGCTTGACACATTCTCCTTGCGGCTAATTCTCCAAACATCCATACTCAAAAGCCTTTTATACGGGCAAGATGAATCAGGTAGGTTGTGTTGCTTGACAAGGGATGATCATTACCGTCTCGTTTATTTCGTTCTAATATACAATATGTTATTATAGTATAATATGTCAAGAGCGTAATGGCGGTTCTTAGTATTTCACATCCATATAAGGGTCCCTATTAGAGGTAAACTTTTTGCACCCTTTTTGAAACTTCAACAAAACTCATCTCTACCCAGCTAATACGAACACTTCTTGCTGCTCTTTTTGCCAGAAATAATTTGTGTGTATCGTGGCGAGCCAGCTCCGCTATTGGCGATCCTATATTGACTCCCGCGCATAACGCGTATTTAAAACGTGGGACAAAAAGTAGCAGTCAGAAAAAACGAAGACGATCGCCGTAAAAGCGAACGCTGCCTCTGCAGCAGCCACATCGTCGGGGGAGGACGAGGTAGAAGGGGGGTGGGGATGGGGGTGGGGGTCTGACGACCGCGTGAGGCCGTTCGGTCGCCGCGCGCCATATTTCTCCGGCCAATAACCGAATTAGTCGTGTGGCGGCGGAGGCTCGGACGTGACCGCACTGCGCATGCGCTTTTTCTGCGGGCGCTCCTCCTCCGCCGCTCGCCTCGCCTCGCCGCTCGGCGCTCGAGGGCCGGCGGCGCGCGCCGGGAGAGGCCACCGGCGAGGCGAGGCGCGGTGCGGCGCGGCGGCGCGACGAGGGGCAGATGAGATGAGAGCGACAAATGATTTGCTGATTGGGCCTCCGAGAAACGGGAATGCGTCCAGAGCATCGCTTCTACTCTCCGCTCGTTTGACTGTTATGAATGGTCGTGGAAACGTAAGTGTGAAGTTTGTTGTTCGAATGGCATCAAGGTCGTTTGCAGGGTCCGAAATGTAAGTATCGTGAGCTGTAGTAGGATTTGTCGTTGAAACATTGAGCAATTTTCTAATTGTGTTCTAATAAATTAGTACGTTTTGAATGCTTGTAAAATTTTCGAATTCTCCCCGAAAAGTATTAATGCAGTCGTAAGAAGTTACAAAATATTAAAAAAACATATTAACAATTATATTTCAAATTGTTTTGGAAAAAAATATTTTTCACAATTTTATTCAACTAGAACTGTGAATTTGTCAAAAATGAAACCACTTTCATCAATGTTTATTTTCAAGTATATTTAGTGAACTTTCAACGTATGAGGAAAGTGTGTGGGAATTATGGGGAAAATGTCGCAGAATATTTTTATCATTTCATTGTCGCCGCTTTTAGAGATTTCTGTTATACCTATATTATTTAACATAGGAAAGATTACTATGTCATTACATCTTTATGAAAATTAATTTAATTGTTTGTGAAATGTACCCAGAGACACAGTTTCTAAATTGAAGCTGAAATGAATCACTAAATGAAAAAATTAAATAGCGGAATAATAATAATTTTCTACGCAAATGTACTCTCGTTCTTTTGTGGATTATACTGCCGTATATACAGCATGTTTTTCCCCCGTCGCATATTACGCCGTAAGGTTTTACGGATGCCATAATTCACTGGTGATCTCTTGCGTTTTCCCCGAACCCACCCGCCCCACCTCCGCGCGTCCCCGAGCGCTCGTCCCTCCGCCCTCGTCGCAAAACCGCGGCGCGGCCCCGAACGCGTGTCGGCGCGCGGCGCTCTCCGCGGGGGCCCCCGCGCGGTATTTAAGGAGCGAAGCCCTTCTTTTGAGGCCCGACGCAGGCGGCCGTGTTCTGCGCCGTCGCCGTCGTGTTCGGCATGCGCCGCGCGCCGGTCGGGGGCCTCGGCGCACCCCGCCCCGCCCCTCCCCTCCCCGTCCCGCCCCGCACCGCCTTTCCCCGCCCCGCCCCGCTCCGCGAAAGCAAAAAGGCGCGTGTCTAAAAATGTGATGAGAGCTTCTCAGGGAGGCGAGGCATTCAGGAGACAGAGGACCAGGCTAGGAAGAGGTCTGGAGATCTAAATACAGGGGCAACCGAAGAATAGGGGCGCCTAAATCAAAGAGAACAAGACTTAAGAAGGCGGAGTTGGAGATTTAAGGTATTTTGGGAAGTGAAGAGAAAATCGTTTCTTAAATTTTGTGTGTATGTCGGTGGAGAGCGTTACATTAGAAATGGCGGTAGTACGTAAGAGCCAGGGGCAATGAGTATATACATAGATTAAGGGATTGATTTGGAGAATGGAACATTCAGAGGCGTTGCAGAATGCGAGGATCGTGTAATATGGCGGGCTAAATGATGAAGGATGGGACGCGGAAAAGGCCGCAGGCTGCGTGAACGGAAGCTAGAATATGACGTTGTCACAAAGCCTGTGAATGAACGGTTCGGTGTCCGGGGGTGCGGGCAAGGTTCTGAGGGTGGAGAACGAAATGCTTTGAAGCAAGATACCTGTGGATGGATTGCCGGGGAGAACCAGGTAACTGACAGCAGCGGGTGGCTGGTCCCTGCGTGATGGCTATGGCGTTTGGGTAAGGCGAGAAGGCAAACAGACGAGGAGCACGTGGCAGAAGCAGAACTTCTGTGTGTCAGAGGATGACTGATTGGTTGCACGGCGAGCTTTTTAATGCAATCGGTTGTTCTAGTTGGTGACACTCAGAGGTTGGGCTGAGTGTTTCGCCACGGAAGACGAAAATCAGACAAATCGCTGACGTGGGGGAGTTTGAAATTGGCTACAAAAGAGTTGCTCGTTCGCGAGCAATGCGATTTAAAAATCAAACATTATTATAAATTTCAATCTTCCTCAACTACATGTTTTTAGTAAAGAAATATTAACCGAGATTCAGGGTTCAAATACGTTTTGGATATCGCATAAATGGAGGTGGTCAAAGTAATTCGTTTTGTTATCAAAGCGTTTGAGACATGTCGCAAATTGAGACGTCTCTGGTGATAATTCATGAATGTCGAATATCTTGCAGAATATTTAAAATTTATGATAAGTATTTGTAATTTATCTACTGTAATTACAGTTGATTCAACTGGATGTTGCAAATAATAAAGAAATTTGAATGTTTCAAACTAGGTGGAAAATTAATAACAAGCATGAAGTAATCTTCACGCTCTGAATTCACATTTTTTAAGATATTTATAAAACTATGAATTCAACTGCAAAACTTGAGTTAATTTCACTGAACTTCAAAACTGAAAAACTGAAGCTCTATGTTTCATTGTTTGAAGGTTTCATCAGTTCAGAAATGTCCATTCATCTCGCACGTGACATGTATTTTTTTATGTGTCAACGTTTTCTTTTTATATTTTTTCTGCTGCAAGAGCATTAGTATTCAATAGCTATCTTCTGTAATCCTATCTGTGGAGATATCGAGAAAGCCTGCGACCCGGAAAAACTCTCCTCGCCTCCCTTTTGTGCATCAACGGGTTCCTTGGAGATCGATCCATTCTTTAACTATGAAAGTAATCGACGACGAAGTGACGAGGGATTGCTGGGAAAAGGGCCGCGTTCGAGGTAGAGGCGTTTAGAAGTGTTGTTGTAAATGTCGACGATAAGTGGCAGGAAGGGATTTGGCGTAGCCCGTTGAAATGGTGGTGTCGGAATTAATGGAAACGATTCTGATGGCAAAAGGGATGAAGATGATGACGATGTCGAAGGGAATTATGATTTCTTGAGAAGGGGTGCAGATCATGGGAAATGTCTGCGCCTTCCCTATTGTACTAGTGGTGAAATTATCAATGTCTTTCTTAATTGATTTTCTCTTATAATTTGCTCTAGCGAGCATTAAAAGCTGCTACACATTTTAAATTTCTACAATTGCTTTCCAGTGGCACTAGACGACAATTGGGTAATGTCTTAACATTCTGCCATACTTTCGTGATTCAGTCTTCTGAGTTCAGGTTGGATGAATCACATGGGAAAGGGGAACGTGGCCCTAAGAGAAATTTGCGCGATCTGTATACTGTTGTTGAAGGTTCTGCTCTGACGCCTGCCAGCACGTGATGAGAGGAAACTACAGAAACGACCGACAGTTGTCCCTTGACTTCTCATTGCTACCGCTAGGGTTTGAAGTTCCTGATGTACGACGTTACAGTTTCGATTTCGCAGCGATACACTATTACACGCGATTATAAAATAAATAAATGAAAGTTAAATAGTTAATTTTTCTCGAGATGTCGAAGTAATAACGGTTGTTAAATCAAATGAAACATTTCGAAGCCTTGTCACTACTAAGATGATTCTCTTAGAATTTTGAAGTATTATTAAAACATTTTATGCCCGCCACCCATAGCATTATTTTCATTTTTTATCGTAATAGTTTGCATTCTTGGACACTTTTCTTCTAATTTGACTTCCATGTCTCTTCTGAAATGCGTTTAAAATGTTTTGATTGTGTTTTTTTTTCATTTTCCGACGGGGGTTGAGGCGGAGGCAGTTGGTGAAGGGGGCGGGCTCACCTCCGGGAGCGTCCAAGCGTGCGAACGCGACCCAGTCCTGCGTGCGGGAGCCGGCTCGGGCGGCGGCGGCGGTGGGGACGGGGGCTCCCGCGTCCTCTCCCGTGGGACCCGTGAGACCTCCCTCGGATTCCCGGGCATCTGCTCGACGACAAGATGAATTAGCGGGTTCAGAGCGCGCGCGCGCTGAGTGGCACTCGGGGAATCCGACCGCCCTCCTCCCTCCCCTCCCCGCCCCTCCCCCTCCACGCTCCCCTCGCTCCGGGAGAAAGAGGGACATGTCAAACCGAAAATGATAGGTGTGTAATTTTCTCGCTGGCGCGGAACAGGGCCCGCCCTCCGCCACTTACGGGCGATGGTGAGGGCGAGGGTGAGGGCGTGGGCGGCGAAGGCGACGCAGGAGCTCTTCGAGACCTAGTGATTGACGGATGGGGCGACCGGCAAAGGTGGCTCGGGGCAACTGATGTCACTGCAGTGCCACTGACCGGGAGGACCAGGATGCGTGTCCCGACGTTGGCAGGATTTTCGACACTAGCTAGACAGCTAGGTCGCGTTCAGCCATTGTCTGGAGGAGAATCCTAATAAGAGGGACCGAGTAAGATGGAGATCCTTAGCCGGGGTCCTATGCTCCGAAAGAAATTATTGCCGGCTGCTCTGATCGATAGTTTACCGTGGTTTCTCCAAAGAAAACCAGGCGAATGGCGGGGCAGTATTTATACGAACGGGCCACAAACCGTGCATGGTATTTCCTTCCACTTTCTTGTCTTATCCTCACTCCTTATTTACTTGTTCCGATTGGGGCGGTATCCCGCTATTTGGCGACCCCTGGTTGGGAAAAATCCCAGTAAGCCGATATAGGTTGGCGCCGGATCTCAGCAGCCAGCGGGGAAGGTTCTCCGCCACCTCCCGCGATGCAAACGCTCTACACGGAACTAATGACTTAAGCAGTTTACGTGCCCAGAATCATTAATCAATCACTTTATCAATCACGGATGGGGCGAGACGGGGCGTCGCTTCGCAAGCGTAGGACCGAGCATTGTAGCGACTGCCTTCATGCGATTGTGGGTGAGTGGAAAGGATTCGCGCCAGAGATATTATTTAGAGTTGGGACGGAGCATTCAAAACACGGAATTATTTCAATCATAAAAATGGGAAGCGAGAACACATTTTATCGTTCTGATCTTTCGAATCCTTTTCTCTTCATTTTATCTTACAACAATGCTCATTCATCATAATGATTTACGTTTGTGTGCCTTGAATGTTCATAACAATTAGTATAATGTTCGTAACAAATGTTCTTAACAACGAATGTTCGAACAATGAATGTTCATAACAACGAGTATGATTATCACATCATAACATGGTATTTTCTGCATTTAAGATTTTAGATAAAGGATATATGAAATCATATAATCATTTGGCAAATTATTATTGTTTTTTAATATTTTTTTTCAAATATTAACAAATGATACATAGTTATAGTTCTCTTTTGGTGATACATAGGAGATTCGAAAACTATATAAACATAATTTATTAAATAGAATTACATCCGAAAATGTCATTATAAAGCGCACGCGATCAGTGTTTCTGTCAGACCTTTCCTTGTACGACGCAGTTCGTCTTACTTAGACGAATGCCATTATCTGCACGGAGGAGAGAAGGAATAACATGACTTCGTCTGGTCGGTTCTTGGTACAACTATCGGGCTACCATCATGCGTGCGTACGCCGCTGATCACCAAAAAAGACAGGGGATCCCCCATTTATCGGAGATCATTCTCGTCACGATTGCAGTGGCGGTCACTGTCATTCCTTTGAGACAAATGACGACTGTTATGTACGACTTGAAAATGAACTGCCGATAGCCAAGAACGACACACCGCACGTGTCGTTTTTCCTTCTTCCTGTGACAGATTGATAAGTTAAACGTCGAAAGTCGTGAGTAATTTCAGTTGATCGTAGATACTGAGTTTAAAATTGAAGTAAATTCATTGGCAGTTAGTTTATAGGTTTCTGGGAATGTCCGATGGGTGCGTTTCCCGCAGTTGATGATGGGTTCACTGCCAACGAAATTGGAAGTGCAGTTTACAATATAAGATTATTTTATTTTAGAGAATCCATTATTCTAGTATTCGATGTACTATACTTCCCTCTTGAAAAAATAGAATTTTAAATTACGATTTTGTTCCATTAAACATAAACTACTATTGATACCTAGTCACACGGTTACCTGGAACTGAGTAAGCTTTAAATGTTTAAAGATGAAATAAAACAAAATATCTCAGTAACTTTAGAGACGTATTGTGGGAATATATGTTTATGAAAATTAATTGAATGCAAATACCTCAATTATTTTTTATAAATAATGTCTATAAAAGTAAAAATACTCAGTAGCTCTAGGTAAAAAATATATTTTAAGAATTTGTAAACATTTTTATAGCAAATGTCTTTGTCTTTATACTTCGCTGTTTAAACTAAGATACATGCTATTTAATAGAAAAATAATAAGAAAGAAAGAAATATTTCATTGACGAATGATTTTCAGAAATGGAATATTTGAAAACTGACAGGAAATAAAACACATGCAGCGGGATATGAGTAAACGTATTGCTGTTGTCATATTAGTTCAATGAATGATAATTGCTTGTAACTTAAAAATAAAAGGTCTTTCTTAAGTATTTACGGCCGTGTTCTTTGTTAGCATACATTGCATAACTACGTATTATATGTGATGGCAGCTGTAATTTCAGATCATTAATAATGTGACTTTTACGCATTTGTTGTCTAAATGCTTCCTATGCAATTTGACATGAAAGATCCCATTTTGTGTAATTTGTGGTGATTGCAAAGTGATTCTGAATTAAATACATTGAATTGCCACGGGTATTTCTAAATTTGGCGAGAGAATTAGTCAATTCTAGTCATATTTGTAATACACACGAAAGAGACTGGCAACATTCGATTTTGCCAATTCCATGTAATACTTCTGTGCTACTATTCCTACAACAATACTCAAATACAATTGCTCAATCTTTTTTAATGTTTGCATTATCACGGTGACTATCATTTTTCTTCACTGAAACCTACGGATCGTCACCTATCTCTACGGCTAATGAGTTTAACATACTTTCCCGATTCTGCCATCCCTGAATTCTTAACCTATGTCTGTGCCTTGCGTCTGAAAAAGATTGCAATACGGTATTAAATAGGTGATGGCCTCTCATCGGTTAATAACGACGGCGCACAAGAAAAGTGACACATCTCAAAAATAATTATTTTCGAGTTGAGCACAAAATTTGTTAGAAAAAAGTCTACATTTTTAGACGAAAATGTCGCAACGACAGGCGGTAGGTGGAGTAAGTGTTGCGGCATTAATATGTTTTTTAAAGGGTCACTTTTCTTGGACTTCAGTGATACATAAAATTTCATTTTTGTACTTATTGTTGTACTTATTATTATTATTATTATTATTATTATTATTATTATTATTATTATTATTATTATTACATTCACATTAACGTCTTTACAAATCTCTGGTATAGAATAGTTTCTTTATCACCGTTCTATCGGAGTCGTATACGAATATTCCTTGTAATAAACAATCTTTTAACATTACCACAAGCGCCACCAATAGTTCTGGTATCACAACACTAGTACTGGCACATCGTCACTACAGTGTTTAAACCACTGATACCATTATCGCGTTAATCAATGCAGTAACCACCACTGCCACTGTTGCGACTACAATTACTGCCATTCAATACTCTCTTGAACACCGCCACTACTATCAGGATGATAAACATCACATTACTTTTAAAACGATTGTTGCCATCGTCGTGGTTTAAGTCATTGAATTTTCTAGTCATATCTCATCTTTCATTGTTCCTCCTCATTGACATTCCTTGTCATACCTTTACTGCTTTAATCGTACGCCTGTGCAGTCACTGGGACGCTTTGTCTAAAGGGCCCTTGTGCAAACGCAGCCGTATCCATCCCCTGCGACGTCGCCGTCTCTGCCACTCCGCCTGAGGCGTCGGCCGTGAAATGGCGGTTCGTTCCGAGTGCGCGATAATGAATCCTCGCCTCGCGTCTGCACCATCTCCTTCTTTCGTTCGTGCAGCGCTGAGGCCACTGCGGCCGCGGCGACGGACACGTTGACTTTGAGAACGGTGAAGAAGAGGAGGAAGAGAAGGAGGAGAAGAACGAGAGCTGTCGTAGCGGTGACGGGGATACGTGGGGAAGGGACGGTACCAGGACGGCGGTGGCGGAAGCTTCGGCAATGGCATGTGCAGAAAACTGTGAAGGAGACGGTGGAAGCAGTGATATGGCGGGGAGCTGATGGCGGCGATGGTGAAGGCAAGGTCGAAGCGGCGGCGAAGGGGCGGGGCGTTTGCGGCGAAGGCAGTGGAAGTTGCAGGGGGTGGAGCAGAGACGGCAGCGCGCAGCAAGAACAACGTCGGTAATTACTTAACCCTGTCGCGGGTCACGCCGCGGCCGCAACGCAGGCGACGGCTGTGTTGGTGGCCTGGCGGCGATAGAAACGACGTGGGAACGACGCTCGAGCTGCCGCAAGGCGAACGCTGTTACTACGCAGATCGGGAATAAGCGAATGGAAAACGTTTGTTTGGTAAAAGAGAAGCGAGCCTGAGAAATATTATCTCTCCAGACACTCTCGTGATATTGTTGTAGCGCAAGAAAAATTAAGCGAATAATCGTTGTGGTTAAAGCATAGTAGCACTGAATCGATGTAACAATGTATTATGATAAATCTCCAGGTGTTAAAGTGAAAAGTCAATCCTTCGATATTTAGTATCATGTTTCACAAACTAATTAAGGTTTTATTTGTATTTTTTAATACTTTTTGTAGTTAGTGTATTTTAATGTTTCATTCTGTTAACTATTATTTTATGTTGCAATATATTTTATTTAACATAGCAATCATCCTAATAATTGTCCTCTTTAAGATTTCAGACAATTACTTGGGTACATTCAACAATTATCATCTATCACTTGTATATGTTCTTTGCTTTAACAGTTTATTTTTGAACAAATTGCCATATCTTTGTGTAACAAGTTGTTATTGATAAGCGACGATGACACTGGTATTAAAAATACTTCGTTTCGGGAGACGTAAAGTTTATTTTCTGTTGTTTGCCGAGACTCTTCGGGCGTATGAGATGAGAGGACTTAGAATATTTTTTTCTAGAGTGGCCTGGGGTTTGATGTATGAATATAAACGTTTGATGGGCAGTATATTTCATATTTCCAAAAGAGGCTCGAAACCGATCGACGAGATGGTCACAACCGCGCTTTTATTTCGCCCTGGGAGCCGAGTGCAGAGGGCGGGCGAAGCGCACAGCCGCAGCTGACGAAACAATGGTCTCTCATCGCGGCGCCGGCAGCGGTGCGTTTGTTCTTACCGAAGAACTCGGCCGCACGGGTGGTCCGTTCTCAACGAGCCAACGTTCCTCCTTGCATCTCTCTGTTTATTCGCTGTACACGAATGTGTTTTGATTAATTTATTATCCACTTCATAACGAGCGATATCAGTTCATTCTCAGTTGTTAGATGCGTTTTATTCTTGTGAAAATTATGTGTGTGTGTCCCAGGCTTATAGGTTTCATTCTACCTGTTTACTTTACATGTAACGTTTCAATTTGTGTTCATAATTTTGAGCATATTTTAGCATATTTACTACCAGTATTTTACAAGTAGTAATATTAAAAATTATAATTTTCCCAATATATGCTCAAGGAAACAAATTAGTTAATTAACATCTGCTTTTTTATTCTATAAATTGCTTTTATTATCCTCACTTACATATTCGAATAGTCAGTCTAAAGAGTAGTATAAAATGCGAAAACAGAAATTAAAGTATGGAATTATTGTAGAATGGAAGTGAACAGAAAGGATTTGTTGTTTGAATATGCTAAAATGCCATAAAATACGGACCTTTCATCATGCACATAAGGTAATAAGAAACTTTTACCAAACGTCAGTTACTGCTAATAATATCTCTATTAACAGTAGTTTTGGATCTTTCTTCAATACCTACTTCTTCTTAAAACCATGCAGATTTTCACAGTGTGTTGGAGGTTCTCAACGTGGCACCTCTCGTTTTGACCTGAGAGTCCAACAATACGACGAACAAGTGGTGAACAAACGACCAGATCCACACACCTTCTGAGAGTTCCAACAATTATGATCTCACGATCCAGCTGAGCTGCTAAGGTATTCATGTCCACGAATCATTCTGGTCACAGACGCCCCGACCCCACTGCCCCTTCGCGCGTCCGAGTCGGCCACCCGCCGAGCGCCTGTGGTCTGCTAGCGGAGCGGCCTGCGAGTACAAAAATTCGATAACAAGAAGATAGTCGCATTAAAGCCCTTTTGACGAATGAACGGAGTATATCAGAGTATGAGTCTAAGTTGTGTGGCACGGAAACGTCTTTGCGTTTATCTGGCTCCGGATGGCTTAGGACCCACGAGAACTCATAGCGCGACGAAAATATTTTCAAGGCGTTTCTTCCCAGCAGTGAAAATGAAAACTTTGTTTTTGTTCTTCATGTTAAGGAGACTACATTTTTGTACCGCGAGTTTCCACAGTTTAGAGGTGTGAGTTAAATTTGGAAGTCGGTAGTTGTTGAAAGACGGCGAGAACTACGCTACGAGGGGGCAGTGGATATGTTTTATACGTGTGGAACAAGAGCGCCTACGAATTGGACAGACCGTCACATTGCCCGGGGCCTCAGAGTGGCCGCTCCGGGACTTCGCGTCCGGCCAACGGCGGTCCCGGCGCCGCGAGCGCGTCCTCGTCGCCCACCTCCCAAAACCAACAATTTCCGCGTGACGAGCCCCCTCTTCCCCGTCCTCCTCCGCCTCATCCCGTCTTCCGCCGCCTGCCTTGCCCCCTCCCTCGCGCCGCCGCGTCCCGGGCCTCTCCTCTCCCTGCCCTGCGCCCGCCGCGCTGCCTCTCTCGGGAATATAATGAAGGCGTGAGAAGCCCGCGGGCGGGCCCACCGAGCGAGCGAGCGAGCGAGCGAGCGAGCGAGCGGGCGGGCGCCTGGACGGCTCGGCTCGGCGCGCCGTGGCACGGCGGCGGCGGCGGCGGCGGCGGCGGCGGGCGAAGCACGCGGCGACGGCGACGGCGACGGCGCTCGCCCCGTATCCAATCGCACGTGAGCCCCATCCGGCCAATGGCGCGGGCGGGCACGGGGGCGGTCCCCTCGCTGCATTCCTGCGACGGCCACGTGGGCGGCGGAGCGCCTAAATCATAGCACGGCCCCCGGGGATTAGATGCCTCCGCCGCCATCGCTGGAGCCTCTTAGCCGGTTTATTGCGTCCCGCACAGGTGTCCGCACTGCGCGGGGGGTCCGCGCCGCCTCCTCCGCCTCCTCCGCCTCCTCCGCCTCGGCCGCCGCCCGCGGCGCCCCGGCGCATCCTAATTACGGGCCGTGCGGTTAGCGGGGCGAGAAACCGGGACGCCGGAGCGAAGCACCCTCCCCCTGCCCCCTACTCCGTTCCGACCCTCCACGCTCTCGGGTTAGTTAGCACTTCACCCGCCGCGACTGTCAGGGGCTGCAGCAACAACGCTGCGTGCGGAGAACGCCTTTTATTTTATGCTATGTCGCATGTTCTTGTTTACAGTGCGTCGAAGTAGGTCGGAAAATGGAACAAAATGGAGAATTCTCCGTATCGTTTTTCACTTGTCTAAACGAATGAAAAGAGCTGTGGTGATACAGGAAAATTTGTATTTACATTTGTACGTTGTCTGCACTGGTTGAAATATAAAATTAAAGTGGAATTACAACATAATATGAAATAAAATATACTTTGTGGAAAGCTATTTTGACAGTACTTGTTTCGATTTTCCAACCTCGGTTCCTAACATGATCTTGTTTGAAATCATCTTACTCGTATTTTCATAAATGACTTTCCAGTCTAAAGACGTAAATAAATATTCAGGGTATTCGCACAATTAATACTGCAATATTATGTCTATTCACACGCAGGCATGAACCCTTCCTATATCAAACATATTTAAGTAAGTGTCGAGTAGCATACGGCATTCGCGGATTAGTACAATCACACTGAAAGAATGTAAGACGCGTAACATTTATAGGATAATGACGAATTTTACAAATTTGAAGGGAGTCTTTTCTGCAGACTTTCTAATGATAAATTATAACGTCCGCGTTCCATTACATCGGATGATAAAATTTGCTAACAAGTTGTTGCTAAATTTTTCTAAAATTGTGTAGTCTTGTCCTAACCACAATAATTACACTTACATCTCGTATTTTAGCACAGTATAATTGTATGACTATCGAAAGCAAAACAAACAAGGTTCATAACTCAATATAAGAGTAGAATACAGGACCTCTGAATTAATTGTAGTTCAGATGGAAACAGAGAATGTACTAATTTACCAGGCCGAGTTTCTTAAATTGTATTTAAGTACTCCTGAGGAAATACAATATATTAACACGCCGTTATATAGAGAGGAAGACATAAATTGTTTTTCACAGTTGATTGTAAAATTAGTATCAATTTTAATGACAATATAACGGCAATAAGAATGAATTTCTTTTGGTAAATGATATGTTGTGTCCGATAGGGGTAAAAAAACATAGTTATGGTAAAAAGGAACAGAATAACATTACATATGGATATGGATATTTCTTGGCTTAACCGGGACCACTCGTTAATCGCGCAAACACTGTGCGCGGCTGTGGAGGCTCTGAGATAATTGGCAACCAGAGAGCCGCTTTCGCCGCAGGCCACTTGTTTATCGTCGGGAGGATGAACCAACTTCACCGTTTCAATAGTCCCAACTGCTTCCATTCCTTTCAGTGCTGCCGCCATCACTAGCGCAATCGACGTTACCTTCGTTGTACTTTCCTCTGTTTCAATCGTGCTCATCTTAACCATCATCGAAACTAAGCGAGTTGACATCTCTTTTCCGCAAATAACCTTTCTGCCGTCGCCATCGTTTTCGCCGCTTCCAGCGCCACCTTCACCGCCGCCTCCTCACCCTCTTTTAGTGCCTCTTTCATTTCCATTGCCATCACGAACTCCACAGCACATTAGCTGCTTGACTGTTCGGGAGACGTCGCGTCCTAGGCAAAGGTGCCAACGTTTCAGCCACCAATTTGCGATCTTCAGGGTGAATGCGTTTCCTTGGCATGGCGGCACCTGTGTTTAGGACGCGGAGTCTTCCGGGCAGTCAAGAAGCTTCTGATTCTCGTTGCGGAAGCCTACGCTCATTCTACAACACATTGTCTCCCCCACAGCCACCACTCCTGTTGTCGCTTCACCACATTAGCTTAACTTGCTTGCCCGGGTTGCCATCCTTTTTCCACAAACAGCCTTTCTGCCGTCATCATCTTATTCGCCGCTTCTAGCGCCACCTTCTTCGCCGCCTCCCTAGCATCTACCGTTGCCTCTTTCACTACCATTTCCATCACGAACTCCACTTTCGTCCCGCCTCTCAGCCACCACTCCAGCTGTCACTTCGCCACTAACACCGAAACTACCACTTTCCGCGCTCTGGTTCCTTCTCAACCATCGCGGAGTTAGCCGTCTGCACCACCGCCATCACCTCCAGTTTGGCTTAACCACTGCCCCCGCCGCCGCGTCGCCTGGGGAAGGGGCCCCGCAAACGAGGCGTGAGGTGCGAGGAGGGGCGGTGCTTTAGAATTCGAGCCTTAATTACCGCGGCGCGGCGCGGCGCCGAGCGGAGCGGTGGTGGAGGAGGAAGAATAGTGTGGAAGGGGGAGGGGGATGATGGGCGTCGTATGGTGCGTGCGGGGCGCGTGCGCGTTATCGATCGCCGCCGCGGAGAGCGTGCGAGTGGGAGGCTGGCGGCGAGGCGTTTCGCGCGTCGTTTGGAGCCGCGCTTCCTCCCGCTGCCCGCCGCTGGATGCGTGGCCTGGCGTGGCGGCTTCTCTCGCGTGATGCGCGCCTGCTTGGGGCGATTAGCGCGCGGGCTGATGCGGTGAGTGGCGGGGAGGAATTAGGTGCGGAAATTCGGCGATTGGAAATGATAGCTTAGCCAGCTTGTTGCTGCAGCGTCTCTAACGCGAAGTCCTAGAAATCGAGATCCGTCGTGGCGGATATACTACTCTAGCCAGATATCTTTATTAATTTCAGCTATTGTGTGGTGGGGAATTGTGGCTGACGGTTGCTCTGATCGGTAGTTTTCCGTGATTTCTCCGATAAGTACCGGCCAAATGCCGGAACTCTAACAATTAGGTCGCGGATCGCACGCAACTCCCTCGTCACTCGTGTTTTTTTCCCTTCTATTTTTCTTTGTCGTTCTCTCTCTCTCTCTCTCTCTCTCTCTCTCTCTCTCTCACACACACACACACACACACACACACACACACACACACACACACACATATATATATATATATATATATATATATATATATATATATATATGCTTGCATGCGCGATACTCCCATACACATCGGGAGACCAGCCGGAATGTGAGAGCTTGCCCCGGCTGGGGCAACCGCCCCGGCCCCGGAGATAACTGGAGGAGGAAAATATCGCAGGTCGACATGAAGGTCGGCAAACAAATATTCAGTTCATATCATAATATTCATGAAAGAAATCTCGGGAAAATTATTTAATAGACATTCAGAAACTCGAATACAATAGGCGTAAAATACAAGTCTTTGAAGTCTTTGATAATGTTATTCGTAATAAATTGTGGTTCAAATAGCTATTGTTCAAACAATATTATTTTTTGAAAAGAACCAGGGAAATAGATATTTTTATGATGTGAGCAATACTTTCTACACGATAACTAAAGTATACGTGCACTGTGAACAGTTCTTTGTTTTTGTATACGATACATATACTAAGTGATAGAGATTTGTCTTTTTTTGTTCTGCATTTACTTCGCAAAGGGTCTGTAATGGTTTTTCTGTGTTCCTGCATTTTATTGCAAAGTAAATTTTAAACTCACGGATGTTGCATTACAAAACTTAAGGATGGTTTTGTGCTATAGAACGTAAACGAGTCCTACTTGTATTTACGTTGACGTAATATTTAGTAGAAGTTACACAATGGCAAAAAAAACAGACTGCGGCTTCCGTGAAAAAACAAAAGCTGACGTAACTTTGTATTCGTTTCTTACTTGGTTGTATAGCATTAATCATTAATGCCAAGAAACAGAATTACGACAGTATATTCACGTAATTTCTGTTTTCCTTCTTGTTAGAGGATCTTCTTTGAATACTTGACATTTTGTACCGAGAAGTAACCATTACCGCAAAAAATGCATATCCTTTGAGATCATCGCAAATACCTCACGAAATCCCCGCGGCTGCATAATGCCTTTGACGCAAATGGTTTCTTTCACACCAGAAGTCCAGGTGCCGACCGGGATTTTTCTGCACCTAATCCCCATACTACCACGCTTTCTTGCGACGGTTTTTATAAACATTTTATTTACCTTGTCATTGCCCGTCGATTATTGTTATACCACACATACGTGTTTACAAGTATTAGTTAAATTTAAAGTCTGACTTAATCTAACATTGGAGAGAAGAACTTGCGGTTAAATATCTTGATTAATTTTTTTCTTAAAAAAACTTTAAATGGGGATGTATTTTACATTGTTGTTTACATACGATTTTTGGCGAGATTGTAATTTATAGTGCCAATATGTTAGGTAGGTTTTGATAGAAGTGTGGAATATGTAGACTACTTGTTATGGATTATGTTTCATTGGATGTCATTGGATTATGTTTAATTCTGTATGGATTTGCTTTGTCTCTGATGAACTGGGGGAAGATAATGGTTAGACTCGGGCCTTTATTCTGGCGCTCGTATTTGTGGTTACTGCATTTATCCATGGTGAACATGTGAAAGGCACTAGTGGTTTGACTAGTGTTTAATATATGAGAATGGGCTTTTGTATTGGAGAGGGATTTGTATTTGTTGGCGGGCTGGTATTGCATGAGTTATATCTTAGGTTTAAGTTTGATGTACATATGGATTTCGCAGGTTTATTAGTTCTATATCCGCGATGTACGTCGATATTTGGGATTGTGGTGGTATATAGCCGCTCCATTGTTTTATGTGAACACTTGCTGGAACTCTCCGCTCTGAGAAAACAGGGTTCTTCAACTTTGCAACCGTTTATTTATATTTACATAATATTGCAACTGTTAATTTTATTCTTACATCTTGTAGGGGCCGTCGGATTAAGCCAAGAAAATTGGCGTATTATTGGCTTACCAATTACTACTTTTTCTTTGTGTCTTTGATTCTCTTTAGCGTTGCTCTTTGAGGTTTTTAAATATCGGTTTCAATCTAGAATATAACAGTTTATAAAATTCTATAAATTATTATATAGATATGATAATTTATTATTTTACTTGCACGCAGAATAACTATAAATAGTTTCATGAAATAATCTTATGACGGGAAAACAAAGTTACGAGAAAAATATCTGATTATTTATAAGAAATGGATGACACTTGAAATGTATGTACCGAATAGATACTTGTTAATTAATTTATGCGTGAAAGAAAAATGAGATTTGTAAGTTGACAGAGCTTTTAATGTAACGTAATAAGCATTTACTTTTTTAAACGTATGTAGAGGCCGCTGTGGAAGGCGCACGTGCTTGTGCAACGTACTCACCAAGCGGCCGGCTTGGTTGTTGTGGAGGTTGACGCGCGCCTGCATATCGCCGGCGCGCTCCCTCGAGTCCAGGAACATCTTGGAGAACTTGAGGCCGTAGTCCATGTTGTGCGAGCAGCCGCCCCACTTCCACGCGGCGGCGGCGGCGGCGCCCGGCGGCGGGGGCGGCGTCGGGGGTGGGTGGGCGCGCGCGCGGCCGCCGCCCCCGCTCCGCCGCCCGCCCCCGCCGCCCCCGGCGAGCGCGGCGGCGGCGGCGGCGGTGCGGCGCGCGTGCGGGTCACAGCCGCAGGTGACGAGCCGGCCCGAGGCGCACGCGCGCGCCACGCTGTGCGCTACGCCCGCCGCCGAGATGGCGCGCGCGAACGCCGACTCCCGGTACCCTGCCGACCAACAAGCGCCAACGATAAGGAAAACAATTGTTAAAATAAGATTACAACTAACAATAATAACACTGGTTATTTAATTTGTTCAAAAATGTGTCGCCCTGTCTGGGACTCGAACCTGGGTCTTCTGGTTTACACCCAACAATATCGCGGAACATATCTCCGGGTAATTTCGTCTCCAACAAGGTGGCCTGGTGGTGCCAATTATAAATAATATTGATGGTTTTTTGGTTGTTGATTGACGGTTTCTGACTTTATACATAAATTTCAAATAAATGATATCATATGAATCGAATAACAGCAAGGTCGTTGCAGAGACCCTTCCGTGTGTCACTGGAATCTGTGCAGAAAATATGGCTGACATGCAACTGGATTGGCGGGAACTCAAGCATCTTAATGTGGTGAAAAAAAAAAACAGAGCGGAAACACACTAGGATTTTAAGATCCAGACAGACCATCGGTTAGATGATAGTATGGCTGATTTCGCCGTCGTCAAAGAAAAACAGTAGATTTTGATGCAGTGGTACCAACATTGTGCGATGTGACTGATTCATGTAGAGTTAAGTGCGAAGGTTATGCTGTTGTAGAAGACTGATAACAACCACATAAAAATAATTACGTTGTTTGTTCTTCAGTTCACTTAGTTTTATTATCAAAAGTTCATTTTCATTCTATCACATACTAATTAAACTCTTTGAGTGAAATAGATTACCATTCACTCAGATGTCCCCAGATCATGATTATGCTCTACCCTTTTTCATTGCGAGTGATTTGTAAGAATTTCCGACCACTCTCGAAATATCGCATACTTCTTCAACTTTATATCTCTTTCAGTTCTGGTAATACCCTCCATTTGAGATATTTAAAGCATTCTTTATTCTCTCGTTTTTCAAAATTTATCCTTATATGTGAATAACATTGCCGGATTATGATTCTTTAAAATTACATTTTGTGACGTTCGCGTTCACGTCATCTGCAAAACATCAATAATGTGGTTCATTGCTCTCGTGGGTTTTGTAGAAGCAAGAAAACGACGAACGGTCGATCATGTGTCCGAGCGCCGTCGATGAACAAGTTTGGAAGGACCGGTGTAAAACTCGCTGCCAGGCGATCAAGCATAATAATTCGGTTAGGTAGTCACCCCGACGCGGCGTGGAGAGAAGTCCTGCCAAAGCAAGACAGCCTCCGGCGCGGGCGAGACGCGGAGGGCGGTGCGTGATGTATTATTCAGCCCGGACATTTGTCGGCGCACCGCCGCCGCTCTCGTCGTCGTGGTCGCCGTCGCCGTCGCCGCCGCCACCGCCGTCGCCGTCGCGTGCTGACAGCGCGCCTGTCCGCCGCCGGGTCGTCAGTGCATTCGAGCGACGGGGCGCGGCGCGGCGTGGGAGAGTGGAGGGGCGGGCAGAGGCGAGGAGAGGGGCGTGGCATGGGGTGGTGTGGCGCAACGTGGCATGGCGGGCTATTGCGGGGTGTGGTGTGGCGGGGTGGAGCGTGGAGCTGGGCATCCCGATGGGCGTTCACATTGCGGTGGACGTGGCCTTGCCACATCGCTGGCGATTTGCTCCCGGCGCGGGTGCCCAATCCACCAGTGTTCCCGTTTGGTGGGATCTAGCTGTTACGGGGGTTGCTTCAACTCAAAAGGAATTGCGTTAAAGAAACTTGCAAATACATAACAAACGTATAACAATGCCATTTATATACGTTTGCTATGTAAGTCCAAGTTTCTATAACGCAATTCCTTTGTTGGAACAAATTGTTTTCATCTGGCAAAAGACGATTTCTATATTTGAGCACAACCATTAACGAAAAACTCTTCTTGCACAGGTCCTTTATGGCGAAATAATTTAATATTTTCAATGCATCTATGACTAAAATTTCTGTATTCACTTTGAAGAGCTAGCCAACATATCTATGTTTTCAGATGTGCATTACATTTACTTCTTATCGGTGGTCATTTCGCTGAATCGGCCATGAATTTCAACCGGAAACATACCAGTTGAAACAACTATTTCACTCTATTGGTTCAGTACCTATTTCTTCAAGGAATAATTTTTATTTTCATGGAAATGCTTTTCAAATTGCCCACGCAAATATATTTTCATCCAATCCTGTAGGCGGTTAATAAGGTATTTCTTCATTCAACTTCTTATTGAAGAAATAATCATAAGTCATTGTATTCACTTTTTTTGGATTCTAGGCGAATAATTTAAATGTCAAACTTCTTAAAGATAGCATGGACTTTGACATTAATAAAATGTCTTATCAGATCATTATAAATGCATATCCCAAAAATGTGATTAACTCATCTTCCGTTTTATCTTAAAAATCGTTAAAACTTTTTCTCCGTGATAATATTCTTCTATTAATGCCATTCACTGATTAATGTGTAGGCGAATCTCCAGAAGCCCCTAGCACCTTCTTGTGAGACTTATTCTGAAGACGTACACCTATGGTAGTTTGCCATTGCTTTCACTAGAAGTTTGATTTGAATACCAGATAGCAATGGCCAAAATACAATATCCATAATTTTATCCAATAATTCAAATCGAAACTCTGATTGAAGCTAAATTGCTAGAGGATTTAATTTTGCCAGGATCTTTCCCGGGATGTTTTACAAGTCGACAAGCGTCCGCGTGCATGCCATCGATCTTTGGCGCTTCGAAAATCCCCGACTTGGCGAACTTGGGATGAGTAGCCCGCATGATAACCACTATACCATCAAAGCCGGTTTTTCTGGAAATCATACGGGCTTTTATTTGTTTTCGCTCATTTCATACCATAGTTTAGCAAACAATCTGTCTAGTAATGGTAGACATTTAATAAATTTAATCATTTTTGCAGCGTCTAAAAAAATTAGATTAACATATTTTTGAGGCAAGAGCTACACGCATACGAAGAAGAAAACAATGCATGTATTCTGATCTTGGAATAATACTATTTTATTTTTTTCAGAAATACATTATTACTTGCAGTTACCGCCTTTGTGTCAGTCACAACATACTGCAATATATTATGCCGAATCGGCGATAAAGTTTGTAGTAGCTTCGAGAAATATCAAAAACGCATTGTCTTGTTTCGTGACCAAGCATTGATCTTTAAAATATATTTTCTGTGATTAATATAGACGAATTCTGTAGGGAAGATCAAAGGCCAAAGTACAGTCTGACTAATTTGGAAAAAACATAGACAGAAAAATAATGATCTAAAAAATAATCTTAATATTATTGTTGTTATTAATTGGACTTATTACGTTCGAGTCAATACATTGTATTTTATGCTTTAATTTATAATTTGTTACGTGTTTAACTGAAAGAGTTAGAGGCAATTTTTTCACGTGAAGCAAACATTCTTCATATGTTTAGAAAATGTCTCTTATGCCAGTTATTCTCCTCTACCATTACTACAGAACCGAATGGATAAGGTTGAGTGAATCGAGTCTTTTGATCTTGCCTGCACCATTTGAAGTGGCATTGCAAACTACACCATTGAAGCGGTGCGCTATTATGAGGTGATGTACTGATATCAAATGGTAATTGTGAAAACTGAGGACAAAATTATATGAAATTCTTGGTAAGAATAATGGTTATAGTTGGTATTTCGATTGGTATTTCGATTCCTTGTTTCGTTTTTTTCGCGACTCTAATTAATGAAATTTATTGATGAGAGTAATGAACGTGTTTTTGTGGGTGTAAAAAGTATGTTTTTTAATGTTCATATCTTGTTACAATGGTCAGTGATGTGGTGTATAATATATCGCACCCCCAATAGAAAAGTGACACAAGTGAGAATTTCTGATTTCTAAGAAATTGCAATTTCAAGTTTCGTAGTTCTGTAGTACTCTTTATAGATTGTACTAAATATTCACCTTGTAGCGGTCAATATATGAACTAATTCAAAATCAACTTCCGAATAGTAGCAGTATCTCTTGGTAATCTCTTATCAGCTTTTAGCTGAAAAATGACGATTTCGCACTTGTGTCGCTTTTCTGTTGGAGGTGCGATATAGTGACATCTCAGGCTATTCATGCAATTATGAACAAGCTATGTTTATACGATACGAACACGATACGGCTGTTTTACATTATGCAACCCGCTTAACACACGCTATATGCCTTATAAATTAGGAATGCCACATCGCCAACAAAACCTCGATGCTTCTAAACATCGATGCTCAAAATTAAAACATCGACACAAACCACCTATATTTATAAATTGATTTAATCTGAAGGTGGGCACGCTTATTGATTTTAATTGAGATTTAACTGACAAAATAAAGTTTAAAAACCCTCAAGCAATTAACGGGAATTGGATTATCTATTTCGATTATTCAAAAATAATATAGGCTTTTTTATTGACGAAAACTCGAATTAATTTATTTTCACCCTTGGTCACATCGGTCTGAGTAAGGAATATTAAATTTATGTATGTATGAAACTTAAAATAGGATTTTGTTATGATGGACTTAGTCCATTTAAACAATATCGAACACGAAAACTTTAAACACAAAACATCGACGTTAAAAATATTTCGTCTTTAAAAATCGATGTTAATTACAACGATGATTTTATAAAATCCGTATTTTGAGAACATCGACATCGATGTTGCATCCTTGTTATGAATTCGACGTACGTGCAGCTCTTGCCGGCCGTCAGCTGTCTCTTCATCGATCTCCGCGGCCGCGGCCGCGGTGGCGTCGCGTCGCGTCGCGTCCAATTTGTATATGCGGCCCACAATTGAGTTAGTGGTCGTCAGCAAGTGCGTTGCGTGATTCGTCCGCGCGGCCCGAGAGCAGGGCGACAGTGGCAGTGCTATTCAGGGCCCAGGCAAGCGAGAAATTATTGTCCTCTTTCTGAGGCCTGGACTGTCCGACGACGAGCGAAACACATTTCGTATCGTGTCTCGCCGAGGCCAATATCGCCATTTGTTCGCCAGCTGACGGCAGATAAACGAATAAACTTCCCGCCGTTCCGTTACCTTTATATGCAGATGAGCTTTGTCTTTCGCTCGGAGCGGTAGCCGGCACCTCTCACTGATTCTGAAGCAGGCACGAGGTCTCGAGATCTGACATGTATACGATTTCTTACTTGGAAAGGGCAAGGATGTAGAAGACTTAAAAACATTGCTTCGGGCGAGCGTAAGCTGTATGCAAGAAAGAGAGAAATATGTAAAACACGTCGGGTTGGTTGCATTTAATGGAGTAAACGGTGGGCATTAACGATACTTAACATATGGTTTCACGCTAGGTGTATGATAGCTTGATAAATTAAATACGAAAGTGCAAACTCCAGCATTTTAATTTGTTGACTCGTAATTATTTATATTATGCTGTTCTCTTTGTGATAATGAATATAAATATTTGGAAATGTGAATAAGTACTTGATATGCCTAATATGCCCAGGTAAAATAACGCTTTCTTCGTTATATTTGTGATGAATTGTTTGTGTTGCGTTTCTTTTAGAGTTCATTGTTATTTATTATTTTTGGGGTTTTAATAATTTCAACTAGATCATTGAAGCAAGTAAAGGTAAGATTAGCCAGTTTATTGGTATAAATGAGAAAATTAGAAAATATTTGAATTTTAATCTACTGTGGCAATGATTAAGAAGTGTAATAATTTAATTTAGAGGAGGATTCTCAAGATGAAGTGCTTTATATTTGAAATTATGTTATCAAACCTAATGGTTGTTATCTCGAGTACACACAGTTGCAATATTATTGCGTTTACGAAGTAGCGTCTAACATTATAAAAATATACAATTATTTTTCTGCACTTGAATGAAAAAAGTGGTGTTTTCATATGAATTTTATTAAAGACAAATTATTATGAAAATAGTAAGACAATTTTCTTCGGATTCCGACTGAAATATAAATGCTCAAAATTCATGTACGAACTAAGTATTTTTTGTTTGCATTCAATAAAACAGAGTAGAATTGGTTTTGAAATATCCCATTGGAACATTTTATTACATAGCATCTCTGTTCTGTAAAGATACGAGTAACAATGAATAATATATTCCAAAGGCATATTCTTGAAAAAATATGTTGATGAGTTTTGTTAAACATTAGATATTTCGATATAATAATATAATCTACGTAAAGAACGAAATAAAAGAGGAAACAACTCTCGGTCAACCCTGGAATAATGAAACAATTTCTTTATATTGCGGAGAGCCGCGTGGCTTGAGGACGTATGCAACCTTCTCTCAGCAGACAAGCGCACAGCCCGCCGTCCGGAGACACGCACCGCGCTGTCCTATTCAAAGTGGAGCGGCCCGGCGAGGCGCGTCGGCGCGCTCGCGTCGGCCGGGACCGGGCCTGTGGGCCTGTGGGCCAGTGGAGCGGGCGAGGACGAGGACGAGGGCGAAAGCGACTGCTTTACGGCGGGCGGGCGCGCGCGCGACGTTGATGGCGCCGCGGGAGCGCTCGCGGCGGACGCGACATAAATCCCATTGTTGGGGTTTGTAGAGAGACGTTACGATGCCGCCGCCGTCGCCGTCCGGCCCTGGCTCCCACTCCGACCCGCCGCCGCCGCCGCCGCGCCGCGCCGCACCTCAGACACGGGCGCGCTGCCCGCGATGGCGCTCGAGCCCACGCCACCGGCTTAGGGAGATCAGGGCATCAACTAGTGCCACTGCAGTGCCTCTGACCGGGAGGTCCTACGCTTCCACTCCCGACCGTGGCAGGATTTTCAACGGTTGCTAGTTAGCGAGAATAAAATTCAGCCACTTGGTGGAGGAGAATTCTAGCGGACGGCTTCTCTGACCGGCAGTTCTCCATCGTTTCGCCGATCAACACCAGGCGAATTCCGGAGCAGTACTCCATCAAACGGGCCTCCGTCGTTGGTCTATCCCCTCTTCTTTCACACACACATGCAATCCACCACCAAACACGCGCACATGTCGGGAGACCAGTCTGGAGCTTAGAGCTTGTTCCGGCTGGAGCGGTGTCCTGCTGGTGAGAGATATCTGGTTGGGGAAAATCCCGCTAGCCGACGTGTAGGTCTGCGCTAGATCTCGCCATCCAGCGGGGGAAGATCACCGCCATCTCTCACGAAACAAACATGCACTACACTTATGGACTTATGACCGTGGCAGTTGTCGCGCCCGGAAACACGAAATAATTAATTACTCAGTCAAACAGCGCCTGGGTTCACTGACTGCACCAGGATGCCTTTTGATATGGGGAAAGGACTTAACGAGTCTGTTATCCTTTCTTGGAATAGTATTAGTTTGTACCTACCAAAATCACAACTGACTCATATTTAGTTGCCTTCTTTGTGATTTTAAAACATTGAAATGTTTCGAACTTTAAATGCTTTTGAAATGTCTAAGATTCTAAATGAAGTAAATTAGAAAAGAACTGCCCCAAATTGTCCTCTGAGCTGAACGCGCGTCCCTGCAACGTGAGATGATTCTCTGATGCAAGGTAGTTTGACTCATGAAGTGAGATATGTGCTATATCGTTTCTTGTTTTGTTGTTATTTCTTAGATGATTAATTTTATCTGATATTTACTATCACCATCATCATCACTAACAACATTATGCTTTGCAAAGGATGATATTCCGAAAATGCGGATACTGCACATCAGTTGAAAACGGCTGCGTCGCGTTCTAAGACCAAGACCACTTGCGTGAGAATCTGAGGCCTCTGCGTGGTTGTTTCCATGTTCGGACAATGGAGGGGTGTTGCGCTGATATCCAACCACCGTACGACCCACTTCTCGTGCACTAGAGTGTCAATAATCGATGTTGGGAAAGCGAAATCTGCCAATATATAAGAGATCATCGTCAGATAATAATAATAATAATAATAATAATAATAATAATAATAATAGTAACACTATAATAAGTGGTTCAAACAACTAGATTTTCAATATCTTTTTGCAATAATTACTTTTCTAATAATGAATTTAATATAATAATTCTATATTATTATTATTATTATTATTATTATTATTATTATTATTATTATTATTATTATTATTATATTTTTATACGATTTTTCCCTTCTTAAATCCTTAGTAAGCATTGGTTAAAACCACAACATTAATATAATTAGGTATTTAGGTGATTATCACGCGTCTATTCTTGTACGTTTAGTTGATCGCGTTCATTTATTATTTCTCCCTTCGGGACTGCTTGTCATAGTCTCCTTCGTTGATAGTCCTCGATCCCATACTAATTTATTTGCAAGTGCAATATGTTTTGCTTGTTACTGATTAATTTTATGCATTTTCTTTTTCTTTCTTGTATGGTTAAATCCATGACACTTTATTTTTAATTTATTCCTAATTAGTGTTTGTCGTACAGTCGCAACGGGTTATTTATTCATCGAATAGAATATTAATTTATAATTTTTCATTTAAAATGAGATTAATTTTCTATGGAAAGTTAGTGATAAATTAGAAGAGAACTTGTTTGTTTGTAAAATGATTTTATTCTCATCTGTTTATCAATTTTTTCAACTAATACTTTAAAGATTTAAATAATCATACTTTAGTATTGAATATACGGACTCGAAAGTAAAATGAAAAATAAATTTCCGCCTGCATCATTAGTCAGTGTTCGCAGTCTCTCTCACAGAAGGCGAATCCCAATTTGGACGCACCCTGTCGGTCGAGCTGGCTGCGCCGCGAAAGGCATCGCGCCGGTGTCGTCTTCACTTCCGCAATAAAGCCGCCGCGCTTTCCAATCGTTCGTATATTACGATGCAAGCACCACGAGAGAGGGTTGCGCGCTGTTTGTGGAGCAGAAAAAAAACCAAAGGAGTTACTGCGGTTCTGAGCGAAAAATTGGGAACATGGGAAATTGTCTATCGTAAATAGTCAATAGTGTCTACCGATTTATTGAGACATATTTGTTAGTTATTGCGCATTCTGGATAAATAGATGACGAACATACATTTTAACAAATATGTTTTCTTATTAGACGTGCTGCCAACATAAAATATTAGGCTAATGAAACATAAAATCTGGAAAATTTAATACGAAGAGGAGAAGGTCCAAATACAGACTAGGGTCTAAGCACGGGCTAGTTTCTGTTTTGAAACCGGAGGGTGTCGTACTGCATCGGAAATGGCGTGAAAATAGTATTTTAGGACCTGTTGAAGAGCGACGGGCAGTTTATGCTTATCAGACTACGCCTTCAGAAGCTGTGCGAAAGAAAGCATCGATTGTCGTGTTTTTCCAACGTCAAACCTTCAGTAGGTATGCATAATATTGTTTTTAACCGTTAGTCAGATGTCTGTAAATGTTATTTGGCATCAGGGATGTGTTAACGTTGAGTTGGTGAACAGTTTCAATGCCTCATTCAACCTCCTCCTTCATACTAGTACTACCCGGGATTATAGTTGTGTAAAAGTGGTTTGTCTAAATATGGGCTTGTGAGTGAGGTCTAAAAACGGGCTATCTCTCCGGAGTAGCCCATATTTGAACTAGACCAAAAACATTTTCTAATAACCTAAAAATGATGAACATAATTACAAAGTATCTTCTATTTATGTAACTAATTAAATTATTCCCTTTAAAATCACTGCAACACTTTAACGTGAGGAGATACGACTGTCCGAGCTACAACCATGAGGAACGCTCCAAATTGATAAAGAAAGCTTCCGTTTACTACTAATGGGGTATAAGACAAAAGGAAGAAAGAACAAAAACCTCACAAATCAAAGAACATGGAGAAAAAAATCGTCCTCCTTCACCGAGTTCCTCAGACTCAGAAGATCAGAGATCATTTTGAACTCAATTACAATATACTGTATTGGTTTGCGTGGGATTTTTTCACTTGGAGATAGCCTCATTGACCCGACCATCGCCTCTGCGGGTGTTTGCAACCCGCAAAACTGTGTATTTTTTATTATAATTTTTTAAAATCTGACTTTTGAACTTCAGTGTTTTATGTTAACGCGTTTTTTGAAGTAGCCACTCTGCCATCACCACTGACACCGCTAGTTCAGGACTGCAGTTTGAGTTATTCATTCTTCATTCTGCTAATTGTAATTGAGAACGTGTATACTTGCATTTTGCTGAATTGGAGTACTACGAGTATGCGTGGAATTTATGGATACCTTTGAAGGATTTGGGAACATATATTCATATGCCATTTCATGCTAAAAATTAGTTAAACGACAAAATGTGACTATGCGGATATACCTGTTAATAAATGATTCCCTGCTCTGATTCTAATTAGTCTTTGTCTCAAAAATCGACTGAGCAGAAATATTTCTTGTTTATTTCTCAAATATAATAAACATATGCGACATGTTGATTATTTTAAAAAAAATCTGTTCAGAACGTGAGCTTGTAAGACGTGTTTGGTATAAATTGGGAGTGGCATTATGAATAAATCTATAACAAATTTACTGTACTACAAACACAAAACACATGCAAATGATTAAAATTGATACTTGAAGCTCAGAATACAGAACTCTACTTGACATGGTGTGAGAAATTTGAAGAAAAGTTTCAGAGCAAACTGTTACAAATTATTTTCGTACGCATTTAGCATGAAGTATAAATTTATGTTTCCTTATCCTTACTCAATCCTAAATAGCATGTCAACAAATAGTTCATACGTATGTTAACAATTACAACTGAAGTAAAATAATTTATTTTCAGTGTTTTGTCGCCCTCCCAAACTAAGGTTATGAACATGCACTTCCCCCTTTTAATGTAAACGTCTTCATTCTTCAACTTTTCTTTCATGTTTTGATGTGAAGTATTTTGTACCATTCTACCACGTAGAACGCCAAGTAGATGTCTGTCTCGTGTGTAATATGGAACAAAATTCTATGGTTAGCTGTTCAGTATTCTTAATAGGAGAGAAAAAATGATTCTGTAATTACAGAATTCTCCTTTCTCTGCTAGTTGGTGAAAGGAGCGTAGCGAAATTTACGTGGTCAGACGGAAGAGCAGGCCCTATGGCCTGAGTCTCGCCACGTAAAATAAGGCATTAATTCAATTCAATTCAATTCAGAATTAGCAATTATTATTAAACACTAAAGCATGAACATTTAGACAAATATTACAAACACATTAATCAGGAATGTTTCTCGTAAATTCCGATCAGAGAAGCGACGTGTGTAACCAGGCCACTCATGTACATGTACTCTCATATATTCTCAGGGAAGGAATCTGTACTACAATTCATCGGTGAGCAGTTAGTATTATTAAACACGGAATATAAACAAAACGCACACATTTACATACGTACCAATTTACTACATACATTTCTCGTAAATTGTAAACGGAGAAATTATCATAATCATATTATTATGTGCGTACTCGCTAGCGATTGGCGCGTCATCTCTGGGATGACAGATGTACTCCGTGGATTACGTGTAGGTAGTTATTCATTTCATTACTAATATTATTTAGTCTATTATTATTATTATTATTATTATTATTATTATTATTATTATTATTATTAATGTAAGAGTGTAGCAATTGAGCGCCTTATTGTAATAGCTAGGAATGTCGAAGAATTGGAAGAACTATTAACAACGTCCATCAGGGTCAAATACAAGATTGGACAGTTAGAGTAACCTCGTTTTGAAGAACCAGAAAGCTGAAAATAAATAATATGTATTGCGTTAGTACCTGACGCAATAGAGAGCTTAGTTTGAATTATTAAATTCGCAATTTTGAGGATCTACTTAAGCGTAGAAGGCGTTTTTTAGAAGGGGTGGAGGCGGTTATTTAAGCGAATAATGGAATTAAAATTTCTGGCCACTCGAATTACTCATACTTCATTAATGAATATTGACTGGTAATAAACTACGAAATAATGGGAATCGTTTCCAAATTGGTAGAATGGCAATGTCTTGGTAACGGGTAGAAGAGGCAAGAACGGAGGAACGTTCGCTATCGGGCTGCATCGGCGCCGCAGCGTCGCCTCGAGAGTCGGTGACGTCGTCGTCGGCGGCGGGCGCCGACTTACGGTGGCTGTCGCCCGGCCCGCGACGCCGCTCTTCTCACGGCGGTGGCGGCTGCCGCATGCATGTATGCATGAGCGCCGGCCGGCCGGCCAGCCGCCCGCCCGCCCGCCGCCAGGGGGATGCGCCGGCGCGCCCGCGCGGCTTTGTCGCTGACACGGACGCGGACGCGAAGCCCGGCCCCCGGCCTGGGAGCCGGGGCCTGTCTCTCGCTGGCCCGCTGCGATGCCGCCGCCGCCGCCGCCGCCGCCGCCGCCGTGCGCTGACAGAGCAGGCTGTCGCCGTCCATACGATCAGCGGTCATGCTAGGTGAGATGGCGCCGCTAAGGTTACCGGAAAGCGGGTTATGGAGATGTACGACAAAACCACTTTCGATTCATTTTAATGAATTTTCTTATTCCGTAAATGATTGCACGCGCAAGAAAATATTAGAATGACTTTCATTATTATTATTATTATTATTATTATTATTATTATTATTATTATTATTATTATTATTATTAGCGTATTTTCCCAATAATGGAAAACGTTAAGCAAAAATTGACTCGTTTTGTGGAGTTCTAATTAGTTTTTGTTGAGTTCTTAATTTTCCAATATTCTTTCATTCTGTTGGAGAATGCCAGTTTTCTTTCTTCAGACCATTTCGGTCTGTAGGGTTTTGATTTTGGTTGTTCTGCTTTGACTTCCCATTTGTTCACTTTGTTGCGGAAGGTGTTTTTGTCTGAGGTGTCAGTTATGTCGGCGTGTCGCATGTCTTTTTTTGTTTCTTTCATCCATGGTGTTGTACTTTTAAGTGAGGATATATAGTTTAGCATTCTTTTAGTTAGTCGAGTATTTGGTAGCCTGTCTATGTGTCCGAAGAATTTCAGTCGTCTTTTCCTGATGTCGACTTCTATGTTCGAGTTATTATTAGTATTATTATAAGTATTATTATTATTATTATTAACGTTATTATTATTGTTATTTTTATTATTAACATTATTATTTTATTTTGGAAGGTGAATATAAATTCGTCACCCATACGAGTAGCGGTCTCGCTAAATACGTTGTCGCAGTCAGAGTTACGGGAAAGTGGGTTGGCGGCGGTGGTGGTGGTGAACGAGAGATATAGGATGAGACAATTGAGGAGGAAAAACGCACTGTGTTCTTCTCCTCAATTAAACGAACAAATGTTGGTTGCGTTAATTTGCTGCGATTCTGCACTGAAGATTTTTTATGATTACCCCTTTTCAATAATATTCACATGATTTTGCTCGAAGTAAGTCGAAATGCTAGCAACATTTGTAAGAAAATGTATTTTTTGAAGAAATGGCGGAAAAGGTACATTTTCTATTCGAGGGAATTAGAGGGGGCGATTATCCAGCCCTGTGTCGCGCGCTGTCCTACCATCACTGCTCCCCCGTCAGAATTTCGGACTCTCGATTTTTGCCAAATGCACGAATGACGTCGTGAATCTTCAACAGTCTTGGAAATGCGCACAAAGTGACTTACTGGTCGAGATGTAAATAAAAAAGTTTTAAGCAAAAAAAATTAATATAGGCATCAATCACCCTTTTAGGACATTTTAGGAACTATTAGATACTTTCAGTTGATGTATTTGTTCATGATTCGTAAACATCTGCAATTATTTTTCACAATCTCCCAACGGAAATAGGCGGATTCTAAAATCGGAGGTCTAGTTATGATTGTGATGAGAACTCAATTTACGTTTTCTTTTGTTACAAGCTCTAGCTCGTGCTACCAACATACTTTTTGATGCTAGTACTGTCAGCAGTCACTGGTGCTAAAGCAGAGAGACTTTACTGGCCCACTATATTAACTAGCACAGTGTTCAAGCGTTCTGATTGGCTCGCGAATGGATATGGAGATGCCTTCTCTTTGGTTGAACATTTAGTAATTAAAAATGTATTCCCTCTCAAGAACCATTTTCCAGTTACAGTTGCATTTGCCTATATAAATGTATCCTAATACAATTTATCCACACAAATCCTCGAGAATTCACGGGTTAACAAACAAAGTACGAAAGCTTATATACAATATTTCAATTCTCCATATATGTGAAAATAGAAAGAGGTCACAACTTGCATTGTTTTATGAAAATTGCCATGGTAATTTGACTGGGTAATTTTTATGGAGCAAATAAGCTTATAGTCTGAGCACAATTTCTTGGCTTCCAGAATCTCTTCCCCACCCTTTTACTATACATAGTTGAATAAAGGATAAAAGTACCAAGAAACCAGGATAACAACATTTGAAAACTATAAAATGTTTGCTAGTAATTCTCGTCAGGATGTTTGTTTCCAAAGGTTCGAAAGAAATCCTCAGAATAAACAGTGAACTAAAAAATAAATATTCGGCTAGTTTAGATGAATTTACGGGCTTCTTTTTAAAAACTTGTGCGTCTATCTTTATTCACCTGATTAGGACAACTCCAGTGGCCGCTGAAATAGGTACATTGAGAACATTGTTAAGAGGAAAGGGTAAAAGTGACCTCAATGAGTTTCGTCAAAAGCAACTACTGCAGATTTGTGCTATCGGAGGTCATGATTGCACGATTATGGATCGCACAGTCGTTACCAGAGAGTAATTTACAGAAGTTTCGAGTTTGCACAACAGTGTGGTTTCTGTAATCACTTAATGAATAATGTATTCTACACATTCATATCTCATGCGTATGTGTCCCCAGTTCATCGGGACACCAACAGTAGTTAAAAATTAATAGGGAAATTAATAAGATTTGGGTATCACACACGTCTTGTAAATTTTCTCCAATAATAATTTGTTTTATGACGGTCAATAATGTATTTTATGAAGGTCATAATAAATAATGAGGACCATAACAAACGCGTAACTCAGCACATATATGTCATTTTTATAATAAAAATCTTCATAAAATAAATTATTATTGACTTACATAAAATAAATGATTGGACAAAATATACAAGAATTGAAAACAGAGGGTCACAGATAATATACCGAATCACAATATTTGCAACGTACAAAATTTCATAGTTTGTGTTAAGTGATGATTACAATTTTATTTAAAATTGAAAGGAAAAGCATGAAGTAATGAGTATTCAGCCAGTGATTTTACATTATTATGTTTTTTTCTCAAATGATAAAAAATGAGAATGAAAACTTCACTGGATCACATTCGTAATCCCCGCACCATAGACACAAAATCACAGTTTCAAGCACAATTACTCTTTGCGTTGCTTCTAAAGATGGAATGTTATTTCTCTTAACCTACAATTTTTAAGTTTTGGAAATGATGTAATATCGCTCGTTTATCGAGGCCTGAATTCTAAGCATGTATGAGCGTTGTCAGGATTACAATAAGTAGTTCAAGGGGTCGAGATATTTAGTGCTGAAATAGTTTTCATTGATATGCAAAAATATTATAATTCAAATCATATAATTACGCTCTAAAACTCCGAAAAATGATTTCGTATTTTGCAGAGGAATTTGACGAAGAGTGTTGTTTTTAGTGTTCATTATATCGTTCATCAACAGTTTCTAGTGAGTTTCACACAAAGTTGTGTTTGTAATGACTTCTGCTTTAATTAGTGATTGTTTAGGAAAGGAAACCTTTGAGGCTTGAATTCACTCCCCACAACAATTATAACAGCAACTCATTTCTCCCATCATCCTATTAGGGGCCCACGATGGTTCTGAAGGAGTCGTAATAAATTAATGTTGGAGATAAGTAGTATTTTTGTAAACGAATATAAATACAAACCATTGCTGGTCAATTAATTAAAAACTTCAATAATGGTGAGTTACTTCTACTCATCAAGAAAAATTTATTTCATAAAGCATATGAAGGAAAATGCGTTTCGCCACAGAAATTTCCAATGCAATTAGACTGAAATGAATAATATAATGAACGTTCATTGATTCTTCATTTTTTAATATTTCGATTATTGTAATAACTTCGATTTTATACTTATTTTGTAACAGAAAATAATTCACAGATGAGTATGTTTTCGACCATTTTCTTAAACAAATATATTTTTTTCCAGTTTTACTCCTGAACTTTCTCTGCATGTTTGAATGCTCAGTCTCACTCTTGGCACATGCTTCAGAAAATATCTCTTCAATCGACTTCGGTGTCGCAGAGGTGAGCGCATTCCTTGCATATTGAACATGCGCTAAGAATTACGCACTCCCTGAGGTGCGCCACCGGAGTTTTAATGCGTGAGTATTTTGCATACGCTCATAAAACTGGCTCTTCAATCAATGATTCCAAGCACGAAGGATTCTGGGATGTTTAATCTTAGTTTCGAAGTTGATTCAAGGAAGAGACGTCGGCTTTCTTGCCACGTCACTACTAATAAAATCTCGTTTTCACATATATTTTGATCGCTTACAAAATTGTGGGCTTGTCTTTCAATGTAAACCCCCTTTCGGTCGTAAGGGGAGTGCTTGCTAAAGCAACAGGTAGCGAAACGTGTAATAGTAAGTTTCCTTAGATTTTTGCAACCAAACTACCCGCACGTCTGACTTGAGTATCGTCATGTAGAGGAAAGACGCCATTACTCGATCACGCATGTCACTTACGGTGATGGCGTCGTTTTTGTGGCACGCATGACGCAATCAGAACCAATTTAGCCGCGCGCCTAGCATAACCAACGTAACGAGAGTGAGCGTGCGCAACGACCGCTAGGTCCACCACGGATGGGGCGAGAACTCGGTTGTACCATTATTCTATTAAACCCGCACTAGCTGTAGCGCAAGCCCAGCAGACTCGGGATGTAATGCATGAATAAATTTGTTCTATATTTACGTCATTTGTGTATCAATCTGTAGCGTGGTATTCAGCACGCTCACCTCTGCAGCTCACAAAAAACGTTGACATTTCTCATTGCGGCTGCCTCCCCATTAGAACAAAACCGATTTTCATAATTTTATTAAATATAATGTTAATTACCACAGGAAGTGGTTACCACCTACAGGAAGTCCATTAACTATCATAGAAAGTCTGGTGGCTCTTTTCCAGCTTGAGCAAAGACAATATATTTCGGTGCTGTCTTCCCCTCTAAACAGATTTTACTCCACCATAACTATTGAAATATGTAGACGTGCGTGTTGGCCGATTGCTACTAATGTGCAAGTAAAATTGGAGTGCGGAAGACCCAAAAGCGAGTAGAAGAGATCTGTATCTTTTTTTTGAGACGTATACATCTGGTTATTAAATCCCGGAACTGGGTCAGACAGCGCCACTGCGTGTATGGCTGAGTCTACGGTTTCCTCCGATCAGTTTCAGGCGGATGCGGGAGATATGCCTTCATCAGCTGAGTGATAGTCAACACGCTGTTTTTTTTCTTCTTCACTTCTCTCTCTCTCTCTAATTCTGGAACCGAAGGCCTGGCTGATTCTCGAACTTCAAGTGGTCCATCTTCCAAGATAAAGAAAGACACGATCAGTACTGAGGGAACGCGGATATCTTGGCAAGACTACGCCCGCGCGCTGAAGTAACAAGGATTCTATTATATTGGTTTGTGTTTCTTATTGCGTTTCCATTTCAATGTTAGAAATGTTAAGAGAATGAAAGTTGTGATGTGTTTGAAAACTATTTCGTATTTGGAATATAATAAGCTTTTCTCAATGTTTCCTTCTAATCGACCTTGTTTTTTGCCCTGAATGCAATCCCGTCCAGATGCAAGGAACAAACATTCAAGCTTCAGCTCTTTTTAATTTTTTAGGGTCTATTTACTTTTTGACATACGTTCGCGCGTTTTGCAGAATTGCGAAGAACGAAGCGGAGCGGGTCCATTTAACTAACGAGAAGATGAAATAACATAAATCGAATCGCGAATAAGGAATGCCTCGCGGGCATCAAAAAGTTGCATGCGCCCGCCGCGCTGCAGACATTCCAGGCCGACCGACCGGCCACGAAGAACACGAACACTCGCTAAAAATTCTCCCCGGTCGCTTTTTGCGCGACGTCGCGAGGAGCGGGGCCGAGTGGCGGGGAATGACGACGGAGGGGAAGGAGACAGTCGGGGATTGAAGGTGGAAGGGCGAGAGGCGAGGAGGTGAGAGCGAAAGCGAGGTGAGTGGAACTGAACAGAGAGCGAGGAGTGGAGTCTGGATGGGTGGGGCGGGGATTGGAGATGGGAGGGCGAACGTGAGTGAGAGACGGGGAGCGACATGCGGGGAAGTGCGCGGGTAGGGCGGGGGCAGAAAATGAAAGGGCGAGAGGGGAGGAATCAGAAGCCGTTACAAAAGAGAGAGATATGGAGAATGCGTGTGTTAAGCGGAGAGCGAGAATCAGTGAGGTGAACGGAGAAAAGGGGATTGGTGGGCAGTGTGGAGGAAGAGGCGGGGATGGTGACAAGGTGCAAAAGAAAGACAAACGGAGGCGAGGAGGGAGCTGCAGGGTCCAAGGGCGGGGATTGAGGTGAAAAGAGTGAGGTGCGAGGTGAGAGGACAAGGTCGCGAGAGGCGTGGTGCGGGGAACGATGCGTGGGGAGAGGGGCGGGAGCGGGGAGCGAGAGATGAGCTGCAAAGAGCGAGGCGGAAGCAGCCTGCAGGCGCGCAGCTGCCCCGAGCAAGATGCACGGGCCGTTCTTATCGGCCCAACGGAGCAAGGACGCTTCCAAAGTTGTTCAGAGACGTCTAAAAACTGGCACCGTCACCAACGGCACACTTCGCAAAAACTTAGTGATATGTACGCATCACTTGGAAGAATGGCAATTTCTACGAGTATTGATATATTCTTCGAACTTGATTTAATTTCGGTTAGAGGAATGTTATTTGAATGTATGAAATGATACATCTATGACTTATTAATTAGAAATTTCTTCAAAATTGTCTGCAATTTAGAAACTTAATTTATCAACGAGTTACACTAAAAATAATACACCCTGAAATAATAAAATAATTTACAATAACATATAATTGACATTCATGCTGTTGATTTTCTGTCACTAAAAGATAAACATGGAATTGTTTGTTCAAAAGAGTTTAATTACAATCAAATCGTTTTGTTAATCATAAGCCTGTCTATATTCTCCCAATTTTTAAGGAAAACGCTAATTTGTAAATATGAAATATCTGTAAATAGTTTGCTATAATTTGATCAGCGCTTGAAAATCACTTTAGATGTGCTACTAGGGCCTACCATAGTGAAACTGCATTTACGAGTATTTTTATAGAATTAGTTACAATAAGAATTGAAGAGGACTAGAGGACCTTGCAACTTAGTTAACTTTTTTAATAATTTATTTGAATTCAGTGAATTGAACTCTTATCGTCTCTTCTTACAAATTCTCACGCAAAAAGATTTTTAAACAAATTCTTGCACCTATTTTCGTTTTAAATTAAGTTTATGGATTGTAAATTTCTAGACCACATTTACTATGATGTAGCTGTGTTCTTTATCATGTGGATTATGTTTCGTGCTATAAATGTTTCCACGCAGGGTAGCAAAAAATCCGTGTTTTAGATAAAATAACATGTGAACAATTACAATTAAAAAAATTCTTAACTGTAGATAAAAATCGATGTTGGAATTTACTATTATCGTTTCTCTTGACCTATAATGTTTTTTGTCTGTAAAAAAGACTATTTTCATTATTACATTTCGCTAAAAGCAATTAAATCGGCTCGTTATACCCAACTAAAATAAAATGTCACAAGGTTAAACATGAGTTCTTGGTAAGAAGCGAGCAATACAATTCCAATGATTTCCACAAAGTTTCCCGACGTTTTCGTGTTACTTCAAGAGTGAGACGTTTTTATATGTAAATTAAGGATAGATGTTCTTAATTTAGATAATTGCTAAATTATCTAAGACATAATTCTGATTTTCTTACTTTGTCTAAATTCGTTGAATACTCGTGTTCTTGTTTTTCTCAGAATATTGAAGCTCCGAAGTACATGAAGCTTATTTATTTTGCACGTGCAACATACTATCATGCGAGTACTTTATGATTGTTGATTACTACTATTGTGTACTGTATACGAGGAAATTTTCTTTCAGAATGTGTCCCAATACGATTTTATCGTGTTATAATTACGGAATGGACGAAAGAACTTGATATTATTATCCTTGCAGATATATGACCATTCATTACGCACCACACCCTGACCTTTGTTTTACGAGAAACGGTGCACGAATTTGTTGCCAGTTTTCCCCCTGTGATTAAAGAGATTGTTTTTTCTGAAGAGACTCCTTGACATTTTTCATTAATGACACTTATCACCTCCTATTGCACTTGCTCAGAATATATGTCATTATTTCGAATTATTTCGTAAATGTAATGATATGATTTACAACACAGAATACGTATTAAAGAAAATGGCTTCACTGATAAAATATATATTCTTAAGCTCTAAGTGAAATATCTCATTCTATAGTTTGTGTTATTAAAATATCTGTTTAAATTGACCCTATCTTTAATTATTTCGATACTTTCGGGTTATTTTGAAAATACAATACGCCAATGGCTTGATAAGTTGATAGCTTGTTTTTCAAATAATCAGCAGTTGTTTTTCCCAGTTTGCTTTTGACCCGCTTTGGTGTTAATCTATTTTAACATAATTTTGTTTTGTAATATATTTTTTCATCGTTTGTTATTATTCGAAATGAGTTATAAGTGATGATAACTATTTTGTATCGTTCATACAATGAATATATGAAACGAAAACTCGATCATTGCATTTTATAAATTTCTTGATGAAGATAGTAATAACTGTGTCGCCGTGCGTGAATATTACAATTATACGTGTACTACAATGGAAGATGTGCTAAAATTCCATGCTCATCCGAAGGTTCATTTCTATCACATGCATCGAAGTCTCCGCGGTGTGTGTCGCCTTACTGGCTGATCCACACTTTCGCCTAGGTTGGAAAGCAGACCCGTCATCTGCGCTCGTGCTCATCCTTCCTTCCTATCACTTTCCTTCCCTCTCGCCCTCTCTCTCTCTCTCTCTCTCTCTCTCTCTCTCTCTCTCTCTCTCAATCTCTCCCGCTCTGCTGCGACCGTCCTCCACCCGTCTCGTTTTTTCCGCGTCCCGCGCGCGGCGCGCGCTCGCTCGCTGCGGCCGCCGTTGCCCGGCCATATTTCCGTCTGTCCCCGAGCTGTCCGGCGAACGTCGCTTTTTCCCCGCCTCGCCTCGCCTGGCGTCGCGCCGCGCCGCGCCGCGCCGCGCTCCGTTCGCCCCTTTCCCCCGCTTTGCTGGACGCGCTGTCGCTCCGGGCGAACTACGGGCTGAAGAGTTGGTGATGGCAACGAGGAGGGAAAGGATTCGCGAGGAGCCGGGCGGTGGAAAAACGCGTTGGTGGGGGTGGACGAGTATGATAGGGGAGAGTATTTGACGATGGGTGGTGTTGGTGATGATCAAGATTACTACTGGTGGATAGAGAATTGGACTGAAGTGGGACAGGCGATGAGTGAGTGTCTTAAGTAGAGTAGCTGAAAGGGACAGAAGGAGAAGTGGTCGCTGCGGGGATGATGACAGTTGACGACTGACGAGGAATGGGAGCTGGAAACGGCCACCGAAGTCAGGAGCGGACAGTGAGTGGGGCTGGAAGGGGGAGGTTCGGGTGCTCAACAGGGGGCCGAGGGAGGCGATGAGGGACACGGCGCTGGAGACAGCGACGGTCTGTGGCGGCGGTGGCGGCGGCGGCGGCGGCGGCGGCGGCGGCGGGCAGCGGGCAGCGGGCAGCGGGCGCGCGAGATCGGCGCGGCGCGGCGCACGCAGGGAACAAATTGCAGCGGGGCGTGCGCTGCCTCGCGATGAGCTCCGCCCCGCCTCCGCCCCCGCCCCCGCCCCTGCCACCGTCCCGCTGGAGGCCCGGCCGCGGCCCCGACCGCTCGGCTGCCCCGGAGGCGCGCGCGGCGTCCGCATACAGGGTGCGCCGACCGGCCTCCGCGGCTCTGACGACGATTACAAATGTCGTGATACTTGATTATGAACTTGAAAAAGCGGTTTAGTGTTTTAGATTAACTATTGTTTTGACAAAACAATTAAGTTTAGTTTAGTTCCTTGCATCAAAGATGATTCAGGGAGCTTTTCCTATACTCAAATGTTTCAGGCAACATGCCAAGGCTTTATAATATAAGAAGAATTGAATTATATGGAGTAAATGTGAATAGGTCAGTTAAGATACACGAAAATTCTGATGACTGGTAAAAAAACTCAGAAATTTAGTAAATATGATATCAGAAATTGAAAAAACTTCAGTAAAATTATGAAATAAAGTTGACGAACGTGAGGCACTGGTTACTGCAAATATCGCAAGAATTTATTTATAATGAAACCACTAATTAATATTTTTGAATAAATGATATTCATATTTTTTTTTTCAAAAAGTCGGTTCTGATTATTAGCAGTTGGGTTTGGTTAATTGTAGTTCTGCTGCTTATACAATGAGAATAAATGGCAGTAAAATAACAACTATATTGCTAGTTAGTTAGCTAAGTAGTTATTAAAAATAACATTTTTTTATAAAATTGCATTGTATGGCGTTCGTTACTTCTGAAATTCTAGAAACTAAGATCTATGTTTTAGCTACCAGTTTGTGTCTCTTCATTTTTATTGTTTTTTTTTGTTCACGTTTATACAACTGTACTTTTTCAGGTTAAATTCACACGAACCAGAAAAAGATATCAAAAATATTTGTCTGGCTTCAACTTTCTGTTATTTTCTTGATTTTGTGAAAAAAATCTTATTTTTGTTGCTTTTGCCTGATCCAGGGAGTTGCTGGTTGTTCATTTTTGCTACTGCTTTAATTGATTCTACTTTATAATATGTCCTGTTTTGAAATTTATTGGTGAAGAGGAATTTGACGTGTATTTTGTTTGTACTGTATTTTTAGAAATTGTTACGAAGTCGTATTTTGGGGACCTGGTATAGGGAAAGTGGATACATTTTTTATATCCAAAAAATTACTTTCTCTCACACTTTGTGTAGTCGGAATCTACGTTTATTTTAAGGGCCACGGATACCAAAGTTAAACGAGACTAAATCAACACATTAAATTTGTTAGCAAAACATTATCCCATGCAAGAAACAATAAATTCTCAAAGAGTGTATTCTGCTGCGCGAATACTGCAAACTTGTTGTTATGCTCCGTTGGAATTAACATGTTAATAATAAAAACAAAGAACTTGATATAAAATTCAGTAAAATGTATTGGCTTAAGGGAATGAATTCTGAACTTTTCGCGTATAATAAAATGTTGCTTTATAAAAAGTTCTGAAGCTCATTTGGATTGTTCATTGGTTAGTGATTCCAGGCGCGTCAACTGTTGAGGTCATTAGCCCCTTAAATGTAGATATTTTTTTTTGTCGCGGAGGTGGCGATAATCGTTCCCTGTGGGATGGTGAGATTCGGGGCCGCCCATTATCGGATGGCGGGGATTACCCCAGCCAGGTATCTCACACCAACGAGGCACCGCTCTGCCCGAGACAAGCTTGAAGCTCTCCACTTGTCTCCCAGCATGTGTGGTAAAGAAGTGCATGCATGTGTAAGGGATGAGGATATGGCAAGGAAGAGGAAGGAAAGATCGCGCGCGGCCTGTGGCCCGTTTTTTAGTGCACTGAAAGCTCAATTGAACCTACGGAATACAACTACAGAGTTGTACAAGAAGCACTAATATAAACACTATTCAAAGATTTTTAAAACAGAGAACTACAAGCTATTATTAGTGCACAGTGTTGTTTAAGGAATAACGATATCTTCAAGGTCTTAAACTTCAAAACTGATGAAGAAGAGATTGAAGATTAATGGCTAATTATTTGCCAAAAACATGCACATTTCCTTCTACGAAACGTCATCAGTGAAACCATCAAACTTCTAGAAAGCAACAAAGAGATCTGAAGACCAGAGAGAACCCCGTATGTGATCTTGTGAAATGTAATTAAAAAGTAGTGGTTAACAACAATTATTTTGCAGAGACTATTGATTAATAGTCTTATGTAAGATCGTTTTGTGTAGCAGACTACAGTTACTAAATAGTATAATGATTAGTTGTAACTTGTCATTTATGAACAAGTGGAGCTGAAAGAGCTCGCACTTTCTCGCTTTGAGTAATATTATGTAATGTTTTTATACTAGTTTTGTAGTGCAATTTATTTTATAAATTATAAAAATGAATGAATGATTAATCATTTGACATTTTAGCTATTCCTTTTCTGTTACATGAAGCCCCTGGGACATTTTTAAAATACAAAATAGCTCCAACGTTTTTGATTAAATTTTGTTGTTCTATAGTATGAAGTCGCATTATGCGAATTGTGTAGGTCACATTTTCTTTGAAAACCCTGATTTTTCAAAAGTTTCAAAAATTCAAAACTTTTTCTACATTATAATTTCTATCCAGAAAAACTTTTATATCCATCAAATGTCAGCTTTGCTGAAAATCTGGTTAATACCAAAGGTAAGATTTTCTAGTAGTGGGGATCTTTCTTTTTCTCCCAGTACACCGAGGGAAATGTAAGAACTCTTGATACGAACTATACAAAAGTGAGTCATTGTAGAATTCCAATGTGATATTCCCTGAAAGCTAGCAGTATTTCAAATAGGTTTTAAATAATTTATAAAAGTTTAATGTGTAAATGTACAACAAAAGGTCGAATGTAAGAAACGAACAAAGAAATATGAAAGATACTTCTAAACTTACGCAGTATCCAAATGTCGGGAAATACGTCCATGAAGCGCAGTAAATTCGGACGGTCATTATTATTGCCTCCTAATTAACCCCCAAAATACTCATATTTCAAAAAATTGAACTTGACCTTATTTGAGTATCTATGTTTGATAAACACATTTCATTATAAAAAGGATTGTATTTTTACAATTGTACCTGAGGGAAGACTCCAAAGACGAAGCGCAGTCAATTGGGAGCGGGCTATGTTTCTCGCGAAATTGCACAAAAATACTCATATATTCAAAAAGTTCAACATGATCTTATTTAAAGGTCTGTTTTTTACGCAATTAGTTTAAAAAATGTGTGTTCACTATTGTATTGTAGGAATATACCGATATTTTTTTTTTTAATTTCAACTTTTTCCAAAATCAGGTTTTTCTAGGAATAAGACCTACCTTTCTCGTAAGCGTTCTTTATGTTATCTAAGGTTTCATTTCAATGAAGAAATGTGCGGTTTTTAAGAAAAAATGGTTTAAAAAAATTAAAAATGCCTGTGTTTGACACGAAATTTCGCAAAAAATGCTCATGTTTTTGAAAAACCAAACTTGACCTTATTGGAAGACCGGTTCTTGATGAACACATTTCATTAAAAATGTAACTTCATAATTGTAGTTGTAGGAAGACGCCAGATTTCCAAAAATAAGGGTTTTCCATCAACATGAGACCTGCACCATTTTCTTAAACACCCTTCAGACTATCCAACAAAATTTAATGAAAATCGATGGAGCCATTTTTGAGAGATAAATTAAAAATTAAACATGAAACAAAATTAAAAATCGCCTATATTTCACACAAAATTACGAAAAAAATACTCGATTTTTCGAAAACTTGTACATGATCTTATTTCAAAATCTATCTTTAAGGAACAGATTTGATTAAAGAAAACTATCTGTCTTTCATATTTTAGTTGTAGGAAATCCCCGGGAACTTTTTGATTTTTTTAAATATGTTTAAAAATCAGGGGTTTTAAGCAACATAAGACCTGCTAAATTCTCTTAAACGTCCTTGAGACTATCCAACTACAAATATTAATCATAATCGATGGCTCTACGTTTTTTAATTTTAAAAATGTAGGGGTTTAATGTAAATTGCCCTTAAATTGAAATATGGTTTCAAATTCTAGGGGCCGCGGCTTCCGCCATGACAGGTTGAGGACTAATTTGGAGAAAATCTGAACAGTTTAACCGCTAGCGTTGTGTACAGACAGACGTGCCATCAATCGATTTTTCGGTATCAAGGACCCACAAAACAAACACAAAAAAAATTCTGTCTACAGCACGTGTTTGAGGATTCCCTGCCCCTAAATTTTGCAACTGAATTTACCTACATTTTTGTTACCATGGCTCTGTAAGAAGGGTTTTTCTGCCTAAAATTCTTTTTTTTCGCGCAACATTACACAACTTTCTCTCTACCGCGGCAGCGGTGGCGAGAAAGCAATAAAAACATACCAAGCGTAAATAGCAATGACTACTCTAGAAATCGAGGTTGAAGTTCTCGTTAAAGCATTGTTGCTATATTTGAGACAGCAAATCCTTGGATGATATTATTGAATTCCAAAATAATAAAGAATGACTATTTAAGTATAATTCTAACTCAAATGGAGTTTTATCGTAGTTTATTTTATTAATTCCCCTTTGGTAAGTGTCACAAAAATTTGCTTCTTCTTGTGGCACGAGTAGAATTATGGAGTTAGGTCATGAATCGCAGGTCGGTTTCTCGCCCACCCTGTACCGTAACGTGGTACGCAACGTGGCTGCGCCGAGGCTGCGGGCGCGCGAGTGCGTGCGTTCTCACAGCTGTCACGCGCAGAATAATTAGCTCGTTTCGCGGCCCGCTGTGCGGCAGCTACCGGCTCGCCCGCCCCGTCGCCGGGGCGCGTCCTCTGCTCTGCTCCGCGTCGCCTCCAGCGTTGCCCCTTACCACACTTGCCCGCCCGCCGCCCCTAGACATCCCACCCCTGACTTTTAGTTGATTGATTAGTGTTTCCGGGCGCATCAACGACCGAGGTCATTCGTCCTAGAGCATGTTTTATCGTGGTGTAGTGCATGTTTTTTCGCGGTATGTGATCTCCCCCGCTCGATGACGAGACCCGGCGCCGACCTTCATCGGCGGGCGGGGTTTTCTGCTTCAGATATTTCCCACCAGCTGTCGGGAGGAGCTCTAAGCTCTCGACCGGTCTCCCGACAAGTGCACATAATGTAAGGAGGTAGTTCATTACTGTATGATGTGCGGAAGAGTAGATCGTGTAAATGTAGGTGTGTAAGTAGAGAGGATGGGACAAAGAAGAGGACGGAAAGATTGAGCTCGATCCCTGGCCGGGCACTGCTGAGGGCTTGATGATACCAAATGCGGCTTTCGCGTGGTGTTGATCGGAGGCACGATGTAGAACTACCCGATGAGAGGAGCCGGTCGCTAGAATTCTCCTCTAGACAGCGGCTGAACTAGTGTCGAAAACCCTGCCACCGACCAGACTCGAACCGTAGAACCTCGTGGTCAGAGGCACTGCATTGTTGCCCTGAGCCACCTAAGCCGGCCCATTCCCGGCACTCGCCCCCGTTCTACCCGTATCTCTATCACCTCATTCCTGCCCCACCTTCGCCCCATCCCCGACCAACCCGCTCCATCCCGCCCTGACACTCCTGTGCAAACCGTTTCTGGATTTTGGCGCCTCGACCACATCGCCCTGAACCATTCCGCCCTGTTCTACCCCATTCCACCCGGCTCAGAGATGTTGACCACCGCCCTACTCCACTCCAACCCTCCCTCCCTCCCTCATCCCATCTACTCCACCCCACCCATTCATCCGCGCAGCGCACCGCTTCCGCCCTTTCTCTTTCGTTGATCGCCCTGTCAGGTACGGTCGCTTCCGCACTGCATCGCACTGCCCGCTTGGTGGTCGCTCTATTTTGCCCCATTGATAAACTGATCGTCTTTCTGCGCAAGCGCGCCCTTTCGCGCAGGCGCTCCCTCGTACGGAGGTCGGTTGGCGAAGGCGCGACTCGAACCTGCGAGCGGACAGCTGAGGGAATATGAGCACGCACTCGTAACGCCGATGGCGGATTTAAATAGCCTCCCTTCTACTATCCGAACATCTGTGGATGCCTCATTTGTTTTCGTTAGAGAAGAGTAACTACTAATGTGGTTAACCGTTTGGTTATATAAATAGGTGCTTTCGGGTCATATTTTTTGGACATCTTTTACATTAAATGAGTATAGTCAACGTGTTCACTATACTCTTTTGTGCGTGTACCGTTTAAAAATAATTTAACTATCAAACGTTAAACGTAGAATAAAATAAAATTCAGAGTTGGACAATTTGATTAAATCAAACAGTAATATTGTTGACAATATTATATATAGCTGGTTGGTCATCTTTATCCTTAATTCAGAAAATGTGCATACATTTATGAAAAACTAAGTAGTCTCAGGCCATGAGAGTGGTGTAAATGGTCATGTTAGATACCTAGAAAGACTGAAAAAACACAAAAACAATGAAACAGTTTCGACCTAATTAAAAAAGCTAATATTTTTTTTGTTAATCCGCAATCTCTCGTACTTGACATACTATTTTCATTCTCAGAGAGTCACTTCTAGCATTCACGTGTACCGTTTCTGAACAACAAATATTTGCTGTTTCAGGACCATATTTTCTACACACTCGACAGCAACATTTTGCTGCTGCAGGCCACCAGTGTTTGTAAAATGCAAAATGATAGAAGGCAAAGGAAGTCCTAGAATGGAACCCTATAGCAGTCGGGTCAAGGGCTAGACCAAAAACAAAATAAAAAGGTAATGTAATGGATGATCTTAAGACAATGAAGATAAGAAATTGAAAAACTAAAATATGCACCAGGAAAGAGAGGAAGGCTTTCGTTTAACAGGCCAAAACATTTACCCAATAATGTTGATGAATCTTTCTACGAAGGAAACACCATTAAAGGTTTTAATTCTATCGTGTTACGAATTGTCTGGTATAAATAATATTGCTTTGGTTTGTATTTTTTGGTATTACTTTTAACAGACAATAGGAATCAACAAAACATTACAAAACCTCATCTACAGTAGAACTCTGTTTCAAAAGCTTTCACTAGGTCGCAAATAATGAGAAACCAAATAGTGTTATAATTGGTTAAAATTAATTTGAAACAAAGTTGCTATCATGAGAATTCTTACTGTTACACTTTCAAGTTACCGATTTTGTAAATCGATTTTTCTAAGAGAAAATCGAATTATGAGTTTCCTTAACAAATTTTTAAAAGCAATCTAATGGACTGTGACAAAATCACGTAATTTGCAAAGTAACTAAAAAATAGCGAAACTATGGAAGCCTGGACATAGTTGTAAAATATTTATGTATGCCAATATATTCACGAACCATATCAAAGAGAGTTCAATGCAAGTGAGAAAGAATTACACGGTAACATGTAATTTCACGGTTGCCTTCAGTAGTAATGGTGCAGGTACAGGTGGGAAAATGTAAAGCTGATGATACGATAATTGGTTCATTAGTTTCGCAAATTAAAGGAATATTAAATAAGAGATGACAGTGCGGAAATCGCCTGGAGTGTTTTAAACAATTCTTCTGCATGGTCAGAAGACTATAGAGTATATTTTACAAACAAACGAACGTAGTCAGAAATTTCGAATATGACAGTGTCGGCATTAAAGAATGTGGAGGTTTGGAGTCTTTAAATGCTTAGCATGTACATCTATCTTCAGAAGGGTGAGGTTACTATACGTGGCTTCCCGAAAGCTATTCACCAAACATCCGTTCGTAAGAAACTTATGGAATATCACATATCGGTACCGCATTTTAAAGCGACGGAAGTCACAAAGGTTGATAAGCAAAGAAGTTGGATATAGAGTTTGCTAATTCAAATGAAATATCTCCAAGATATGAGAAAAATGTTTTTCGCACTAATAGAACAACCAACTGCTTATTTTGCTTAATTATTTATTTTGCAAATTGCAACAATTTGCTAAATCATTGACGAAGCAAGTACAATTTCAAGGAAAATTCTGAGATGTAACATTGATAATTCTCTTGAAGCTGTGAATGTCTTTCTTGATTTAACTTCGCACAAACTGTACACGGTAATTTGTTATATTCTTTCCATGAACAAGGGTTTAGTGAAAGTCATGGAAGTCTGAAAAACCTTAAATTGTTTTAGAACAATTTAAGGTTTTTCAGTTCAGAATGATACGTTAATGCAAGTCCCATGTCTGGCTATAAGTCAGGAGTATCTACTAGACTTCTTTCACTTTCCACAGGGATAATTACTGTTTGAGCTGTTGATTTCCGTTGGCGTTGCCTTAAGCTACGAAGTCATTCAGCTCTGTGAAGGATTTTGTCGTTCATTGGTAAAAAATACTATCTTTATCATATCTCCAATCAGAAAGAAGTGGCATTGGATAGTATTGCTAAATAGTCTCAAAGAGAAGTACTAAAAATTGGAGGTGTTGTGGCCTGCAGCTGTGAAAACAGTACGGAAAGTTTATTCATCTCTAAACACCAATTTTTTGTACGCCTAATGATATAGGAGTAGGGCTACAGAAAAAAATTGGAAAACGAGTTTCCTAGAAGATCTTACGTTAACATTTCAAAGCGAGAATGTAACATTGTGAAAACCTACCGCCTGGTTAGGAGGAGTAAAAGAGGAGTAGAGATTTGTAGGATAGCAATGGAAAAAAAGGAAGAGCTTGGACCTGTAGTTATGAAATCAAAACCTCCTAAAGACATTTCATTCGTTTCTAACAAGAGCCATGTGAAACTACCAAGAGTGCAGTTGATTCAGAGTGTAATTGCATGAACAATATCCTTTTAAATAATCAGGATCTAATATAATTTTGCAATCTATTGAACTTCACAACATGACAGGCAGCAATTATTTGTAATTGTATCTTCTTTGAGGGAAGAAGAAGACAAATTTGTTGAGCTATGTAAGTTTCTAAAGCACACTTTCTGTTAAAGGCATTAGAGAAGTAGTTGATAAAAGGAACCTTCCTTCAAGTAGCGATCAAGTTCCAATTCTGTAAGAGTCTCAAGAAACACAATGAAAGTAGTCAACTAAAGGAAATTATCTTTTTGTTGAAAACATTTCACATTTCATTACTGTAAATGTTTGATAAGCGTCTTGCTGATTAGGATGCAACTAATTTTGTAAACTCTTGCCTACGTCTCGGACTTATTACGACAGAGAAACACGCCTCAAGACGAAGAAAAGTAAAAAAAATATTCACAGAATCAACTAGCTTATATAACCGTCAGTCAGAATTATAATGATCTTACATTCATATATACACGCATATGTAGAAACAAGTTGCATTCAAAACATTTCTTAAAGACATATTACCTCGTTTAATGAATCATTTCTTATATTGAAATAAACATTAAAAAGTTTATGGAAATAACTGGAGAGAACCGGTTGTTAAAACATTAGAATGACAGCATCTCTTTGACGCTTGTGCAGAGTCAGCGCCGAGTCGCTGACGGAAGAACTATTTTTGTAAAGTTAAAACATATGGATAAAAGCTAAAATGTTTAGATAAAATCGATATACGTAGAATGCGCTTATTTAATTCAGTTTTGTACATTAGTAGCAGTTACGTGAGAGAAGTCCGTCACAATAATCTGAATCTGTATTTGGATGAGGGAATTTTGCGTTTCCGGAGTCACGATTTTTTATAACAATTGCTTAGGCAGGTGAGAGCGTCTCCTACGACTTGGAATTGCGATAGGGAAGCCAGTCAGTTGGCCGTTTCAAATTGGTGGTTATTTTTTTCCCAACGTATCACGCCCAATATCACGCCCGACTTATTGAATCACCATCTATCAACGTACCAGCGTATTGATACGTGTTCAATTTATCGACTTAGGGGCCTAAGGGCAATAATTGATATCACTAAAGTGCCTCTGACCAGCAGGTTCTAGGATTCGAATTCCGACGTTGGCATGACTTTCTTCCTTACCCAGATAGCTGGGTCAAGTTCAGCTGCTGTCTGATGGAGAATTCTAGCGACTTGCTGCTCTGATCAATTGTTTTCCGTGGTTTCTCCGATGAACGCCAGGCGAATGTCGGAGCAGTACCCTAACAAGCGGGCCACGGAACGCGCGGTCTTTCCCTCTTCCTTGTCCTATACTCACCCCTTACTTACACTCATTCGTACATGCACTACACTACTACACATGTAGGAAGACCATACGGAAGCTTAGGGCTTACCGCACCGGCTGGGTGTCCCGCAAGTGGGTGATACCCGTCAGGGAAAACCCAGCAAATCGACGTGTAGGTCGGATCTAGATCTCTCCATGCAGCGAGGGATGGTCACCGCCCCTCCCGCAATACAACACTTACGGGACAAATCACCTTAGTAGTTGACGCGCTCGGAATCACTCATCAATCAATCAACGTGATGCATTTATGCATTTGCTTTATCAGTTTGTCAAAAAACGAAAAGAAGAAGAAGAAAAAAAAGCTGATGTGGCGGCGCGAGGCTGGAAGCGAAATGGCGAATCCTCGTGGCGGGAGGATGCGGGTGGGTCGCTCTTCTCTTCAGTACGCGGCGCGCGGAGCGGCAGGAGCGATGGACGCGCTCGCCGAGCCGAGCCGAGCCGAGCCGCGCCGCGCCGCCTATCTGCCCCGCGCATCGCGCGAAGCGCAGCGCGGCCGCTCCGCCTCCGCAGAATGTCAACGAGCGGCGGACGCGCCAACCCGCTCGCCTCTTCCCGCTGCCACTCGCACATACATATGCGCGACGCGCGGTGGCCAAGGCGGCGGCCCCCACGCAAGGGGATTTTCATTACGTCATTTGGAATTAATTACTCTCGACAACTAATTATTTTACTTTTAGTTGCTTCAAGTGACTCCTGGCTCTCTACGTGTAACTTGTTGCGTTTGCCCTAAAAGGAAGGGAAAATGGTAAAGTGATAAATTAACCTAAACCTTTAGTGAGATTTTGTGTGATGAATGAAAAGAATCACTTACTACATCCTTCTATTATTCACGTCATAATTGCCCAGACAGCTGAGTATCACTTTCTGAAGTTGATAGCCAAGAGTTCCGTTAAGAATATGGCACGAGAAGATTAGACTGCACTGAGGAATGAAGCCCCGCCCAGGCGAGAGAAAACCGTTCGGACTGTTCATCCAGGCGTCGTCGCGGCGACGAGTCGTAAATTCCGGGAGGTTGTTCGCAGCGGGGCGCCTCGCGTGGCGTGGCGCGGCGCGGCGCGGCGCGTCTCGGCTCGGCTCGCCTCCCAATATTTGTCCCGCCGCCCCGCTCCGCCCCGCCCGTTCCGCCTGCTCCGCCCCCGCCGCGGCTCGGCCCGCCGTTCCCGCTGCCGGCGCCGCCGCCGCCGCCGCCGCCGCTACCGCCGCCGCCACCGCCGCCGCCGCCGCCGCCGCCGCCGCCGCCACCGCCGTTTGCGCAGCCAATAGCCGGGGTCAACGTCAAATATTGGGCGTCGCGCTGGGCGGGGCGCCGGCCGCCGCGGCTGTTGCGTGGGCGCCACGGCGCACAGTGGTCGGAAATGTCCTCACGCGCGGACCGTTTCCGTGTTCTGAAACGTCTGCTACTATGCATTTAATGCAACATATTTTTATACGGTCATAAATTCTTACATCTAACTATAAACAGGTTATTAAACACGCGTTTTAAACATAGTAATGTGAAACAATTGTCCAATTTTCCACGCTGTGTAATACAATGTTTACATGGTCACGAGAGATAATTAGCATCGCAACAGAAAAAATAGTTTTCATTGTTCATTTTATAACTAAACATTTTATATTCTTCCTCTTCTTCTTCTTCTTCTTCTTCTTCTTCTTCTTCTTCTTATTATTATTATTATTATTATTATTATTACTATCATCATCATCATTTATAAGTACGTGTATATATCTACTTGCAGTACATGTATTTATTTTCTAAATGTTGATATTGGTGATCTTTTTAAATCGACATTAAAAGTTTACTTTGTAAGAACAAGTTACAGTTTTGTCAGTATGGCTTACTTCAATCACAACATACAATACAATCATGAAAGTTAAAATGTATTCTAAGAGTTATACTAAATTTCGTATATTTATAAAAATTTAAAAAATATAAATGGATGTTATAATCTATTTTCACTGCTACTGGGCAAAAACTTTTATTTGCCCGAAACGTTTAACATCCAAGACGATTGTTAAATGGTCAAAAACGGGAACATAATTTTTTTAAATTAGCTAATTATGTAGTCTTCAAAATTGATATAAATAAATAACTGCGATCTTAGAAAACTCCTTTGCCTCTGCGCGTGTTTTTGACCAGGTTCCGCCCAGTGTGTGGCGCGGCGCGGCGCGGCGCGCGCTGCAGCAGTAGGCGGCAGTCGCGTCGCCTGAGCCCCCGCCCGCGTCGCCGCTCGTTAGGTGACGGCGGCGCCGGCAAACAGCGCCCGTGTTTGATCTAATGCCTCATTGGCTGCCGGCCATGCGCCGAACAGCGCTGCCTGCTACGCGGTCGACTCGAGTGCTTGCGCAAAGCAAAGAATTGGCTGGGCCGACGACGGGCCTACTGCTAGGGCGTTGTGCTGACGTACTTTGCTGGGATTTATGCCAACTGCATGGAGCAGTCATCGAAGCAGTCATCGTGGAAAGAATGACAGTCAACAATGTGTCGTCTATACAATGAAAAATGTTCATTGGAATACAAATAATAGTTTCAGATATGGACAAAATGTATTTGAAATCATTTGAAAACAAAATCTCTCAATCAAAGCTATTGAATGCATACCAATTAGATCTTCAGTAGTTCTTGCGTTGTGACATTGATGATGATAGCTTGAATTGGTATTAATGAGTAGTTTAAAATCTGTAATCAGTCAGTTGAGACAAATGAAATTAGATTAACAGAAGAGCATCTTTTTGTTAGATGGTAATGTTTGCACAAGAAACTATTTATTTGTTTAACTAATTCTCAGAGTTTATTATTCATTTCTTGTACTTAATTTTGGAAGTTTGTTCTTAATTATCAAATTGTAAAACATTGGTATATAAAAATGAGGCTGTCAGGAAGAGTATGATAAACAATCAAAAATAAGATGTTTCAATACGAAGATATTACACCGTTTTATCCTTTCTCCAAAAATACCAACGTACTATAATAATTTTTCAGTTAAATTTGTCCATTAATCCCGTGAAAAGTGACAGATTGATGTTGATAGTAGTTATTACGAGACTGTGAATTATATTATAACACTTGCGTGCAAATAATGTGAATTGCAAAAATGATTTAATGAAGAAGCAAATTATTCATTTATCTAGGCCAATTGATATCTTTCGATAAGAGACTTAACAGTGAAATTAACAGAAGCATTACTCTGACTTGGCAAAAATTCTGGAGCCTATCTTTCACTTTGCTTGACAAAAAATTAGGTTTTCAAATAAACAGAAATGAGTTATACTCTTACAAATTAGCCACTGGCATTTACGTGCGTCAAACTTAACTGTCGTTAACGACAACACAAAAATTGAAACTCTTCAGGTGCGAGAGAAAGATGGAGAACAAAATTCCCAACATATCGTTGAAATACCATATAACTTGTACGGAAATAAGAAACGGCCAAGATAAAAGAAGCAACAGAACAAGCAGCTATGCAAAAATGGAAATGCGGCGGTCGTGTCATCAGACAACAGGATCAACGGTGATCGAACTTCTACAGTACGGGAACTACGAACAGGCTGGCGTCATCCTCGTAGACAATGCAAACGATCGGAGGATTTATTCAGCAATCTAGTTATCAGTAAAATTAGCAATATTTGTATTTTTACTATATTTCCTTGTTAATTGTAATTTAAGTAATTATTTAGTTAATCTCAATATGGAACAATATACGAATAATTATTGTAACAAACCTGCACAAGCAACAACAAAGCTGCACATGCAGCTCCTCCCAGGGAGACAGAAGGCTCTTATGCACAATTGGGATTGTAATAGGATAATAATAATAATAATAATAATAATAATAATAATAATAATAATAATAATAATAATAATATTTGTATTCAGTCAGATCCCATCACAAGTTTATGTAGATAAAGAATGGGATAATGTAAAATGTATAATAAAGAAAACAGCTAATAATGTCTTATGTACAAGGTCTAAAAATAAAAGACGAAAACGATTGAAAATATGGACACCCGAAATCGCTCAAGCCATTAATGATAAGAATCATGTTTACAATAAAATGTTACAAAATAGCACAAAAGAACTAGAGGGGCATATAAACAAATAAGCAACTACGCCAAGGCGCTTATCAGAAAAGCCCACCAAGAATCATGGGAACGATATGTTAGTAATATTGAGAACGGTTTGCACGGGCAACAATCCCTGGTTTACAAGGTAATGAGGCATCTAAATAGCGACACAAAGGATTCTGAAGAGCTAAACATAATCAAAGAGAAAGAGTGGTTGGATTACTATAAAAGTGTATGGTACGACTGAAATGTGCAAGAGCCAGAAAGAACTAACTATGAAATGTGTAATGTACCGCCGTTGACAATCAATGAATTAGTTGATTCGCTAAAGAAGCTAAAATATCGAAAAGGTCTTGATGAGATTAATCTGGAATTAATTAAATACGCCGAAACCTCATTAAAAATTAGATTTCTTAATTTATTGAATACCTGTTGGGAGACTTGAACAATTCCAGAAGAATGGACAAAAGCAAAGGTAATACAACTATTATAGTAATTAAATAAAACTAAAAAGGTAATAGAAGTAAACCAGAGAATTATAGAGGAATTAACTTGGTAAATTCGTCATACACGATATATACTAAAATTATTAAAAGCAGATTAACAACTTTTCTAGACAACATATTGTTAGAGGAACAATGATGATTTACACAAGGAAGATTGTGTATCGATGATATATTTTCCATTAATGTGCTTACAGAAGAGGATAGAATTTAACCAGGAAACACATATCGCTTTCATTAATTATGATAAAGCCGTCGATATCGTTGACATACGATATGAAAGATTATAAAAGAGGCATTCCACTACATTTAATTGAAGTAATCAAATCCTTATGCCACAGAACTATAAATATATTGGATTTAAATGGAAAACTATCCGAGGAATTTAAAATTAATCGAGGTGTTAGACAGGGTTGTAGCCTATCGCCTAGTTTATTTAATATTTATATAGACGACGTTCTCAGAGAATGGAAACAGTGTATTACAGATGGCATCGAGATGAACTCCGAAACCACTCTAAATACTTCATTATTTGCTGACGATCAGATAATTACCCAAGAAAGTGAGTATTGATTGCAGAGGGTTCTCTGTAAACTAAATAACATATCTGTACGACATAACTTGAGAATCTCTACTCAGAAAACTAAAGTAATGGCGTTTAGAGGCTAACATCCTACAAAAAGTAAGATAATAATAAATAATAAAATTATAGAACAAGTTAGCCATTTTAGATATTTGGGATATGATATTACATTTGAATTCAATAAAGGGAAAAAATAATAAAAAAACCCAAGCATTCCAAAGCATCTATGGAACAATAATAAAATATCTGAGAAAGAAAACAAGAAGGGAAACACAACTTAAATTTTATAAAACAATGGCTATTCCCTTACTTATTTTGGGGTGCGAGTCATGGACCATGAAAAGATTTTACCAGAACTCAGACGTCTGAGATGAAGTTCTTGAGACAAGTTCAATGCTGCACTATATTAGACAAAATAAAAAATGAGATAATCAGAGAAGAATTAGAAATGCTTTAATAAATAAGGTACAAGAATACAAGACCCAATGGTCCCAACATGTACATAGAATGAGTACTGGACGCATCTCAAAACAAATATATCACTACAGACTTCATGGTAAAAGGAATGTCGGCCGTCCAAGATTAAGATGGCATGCTGAAGACGGAACAGAAGACTCTGCTAATCTCTGAAGAGATGATGAGTATTTTTGTATTTAATTGGACCGAAACCATTGCATTTTTCAAAGAATCAAAAATAATCGAATTTATCGGAATATACAATGTCTCTCTATTTCTACTTCGAGCGATTATCCATTTACTTCTCAAATGTGAAAAATAATTTACACATGAAAAACCCGCCTCACACGATTTGCGTTCATGAAAAATCAGTCAAACTGGTTACCAAAGAAAATTACTTACTGCAAATTTCAACTTCATGTAGCCCTTTTTAAAAGAAGGTGTCGTTTTATTGATTACGGTTTGAGGACGGTCACGTATCTTGGAGAGCTAGAAATAAACGCACTTTATGAGGCTAGGACACATTTGCTTTTGGAATATGCTTGATCAAGATGTGAGGAAAAATGTCTGGCGGGTTGCATCGTGATCGTGACGCTACGCTCCCGCAATTTAAATTATAAAATTGTTTAATTGTTTACGAAAGCAGATGTAGAATACAAATATGCACCACCGTCCGTACACACTTTTCCAATTACTTCAGATTAACAAGTTCTTTTGGTTGGTTACTTTATTCTGTTAAGCACAACAGATAAGTAAAAGATCGTGTCGTTTTGCACCATAATGAATACTAGTAATTTTAGGTTCTACTAAAGGAATTAAAATGAATAACTCGTATAAAATGTTTTAAAAAACTCATATAAAATGTCGGAACATAATATTTTAGTACAAAAATGCTGTAATTTTAGTCACTCTCTTGGTTTGTCGTGGTGATTTTAGAATCTCTTTATTTGTTGGTAACACTATTTTAGAATGGATTTAATGTGAAGGTTTAAACTTTTGAGTAATTTACTAATTTAGAAAAAAATGAACTATCACCCATCTACAGTATAAAAATATTAGTCAGAGTTTAACATGTGCAAAGTTCTTTTTGGCATTTTTATTTATTTGGAGTTTTTTTTCACTATTAACGATCTTTTTAGTAAATTTGTAGCATTGTGGTGATGAGCGTATTCCTTGCTTCTATTCTGTGACTAACCTTTTCAGTAAATAGTATAAGACGCTTCGTCTTCCTCTTTCGGCAATAAAGACTCCAAATGTCATTTAGCAAATTAAAAAAAAACACCTGACAAACTCCGTTCCTCTGGATACCCAAAATATTCCTGTGCGAATCAAAAACATACGTTGGGCCGATAGGGCTACGACACTACTGCCTTAGCGATCTCGGCTATATATAATTTCATTTATTATTTACGATTATGTGTTGCTGTCAAAAATGTTTGAATATCGGGGCACGAAGGATAGGGTGGGGCAGTGGAAATTGTGTGAAATGACTCTTTTTTTTTAATGGATTTTGTTTTACAGTGACAAACAGTTCAACGTTCATCCGCGAGGCTCTTCTGTTAATTGGACGAGTGACTTTGTCCCAGCAAAGTGTGAAGGGGTAACTTGTCACCCCCTTCTAGTGATTTTGTTAACTGAAACTACCAAGCAAAGTTATTGAGAGAATAATTCTGTAAACAATTCTTAGAGGGCGGTGTCAAGGGTTTAGAAAATAATACAGTGGATGAGACGGGTTAATGTAGTTCTATCCTGATCTGATGTCAGAGAGATACCGAAGAAAAATGTGAAATGGGAGAGGTGTGTGGCGACTGACGCGTCCTCGAGCGTCCTCACAGCCTGCGCTCCCCTCGCCTCGCCTCGCTTTGCCAGCGCGGTCGAGCGCTCCGCTGTGCGTGCGGGCCGGCGTTCGAGCCCCGGCGGCGGGCGCCTCATCCGTCAGCGGCGTCGCCGCCATTGTCCCCGCCGCCGCCCAGGCACGCGGGGCATGCGCGCGCAAAAATTAATCATTATTTTACTGTCCGGTAGCTCGCGTCGCGCCGCGCCGCGGCTCGGCCGGGCACGGAACGGCACGGCTCGGCGCGGCGCTGGCCGACGACGGTCGCTCTCGAAAGCGGAGAAACAAGGCAAAACGGAAAAAGGAAAAGGGCGGGAGGAATGAGGAGGGGCGCGCGCGGAGGGGGCAGGGGGACGCGCGGACAAATGGGAAGAAGAGAAAAAAAAGAGGAGTATAAAGAGAAGGAGACACGAAGGGACAAGACGCGCGGAGGGAGGGGGAAATAAAGTAAATAAAAATGGGAGTGTTTGTAAGGTTATCCGTCTTTCGCGGTGGCAGGTTGAAGCGGGGGCACATCGCCGCTTAAGGGAGAGCGACTCGGAGATTTATTACGAAAGTCCACTCTCAATGCGAACTTGAATAATCAAACGGCAGCTGCCCGTATACGGCGGACGTCCTCAATTTTTTATCGGCGGCGCGCCTTATACGCAGATACGCGGCGCGGCCGCGCGCGTCGACCAGGCGCTCTTTGCGCATTCGCGGGAGCGCGCGCGCCCCGTCCCCTCCCCCTGCGGCCCCTCGCGCCCCGCCCCCTCCCCCGCCCCCGCGCTCCCGGCCAGGCGCCGCGCGCGGCCCCGCGCCCGCCTCGCGCCCGCCTCCGCCTCGCACCTCGCGGGCGCAGCCCCGCGCGTCATCCGCGCAGCCCAGGCCGGCTCATCCCGCCCTTGCTCTTCCGCGCTGGCGCGCTTCCATCCTTTCTCACCCTGCCCTCCTGTCTTGCGGCTCTTCACCCCTCTCGCCCTTCGGTCTCTTTCATTCTGTCTTCTCGCTTTTCTGACGTGTCCAAATTTTGACTTCCTGCTCTTTCGCTGTCTTTCTCTCCCACCATTTCGCCCTTGTCGGAACTTCTCCCTCTCGCACTTCCTAGCTTTTTCACTTCCGCTTTCCGCCCTTCTGCCATTCTGCCATCTGGCTTTTCTGCCCTACACAACCTCTTGGCTTGCCGCTCTTCCACTCTTTCATACTTCCGATATTCCGCCGTACCTGCTCTCCCACCCTACCTACCCCCTCGCTCTATGACTTGTCAGATCAGTTTCTCTCTCACTCATTCTCTCTACCTCTCACCCCCTTCCCCATCCGCTCTCACTACCTTTACGTTCTTCCATCACTCTCGAGAACTCCACCTCTTCCCTCCGCCCTCCAGCATCCACCTCATGCGACTATCGCTGCGTCACAAATCCGATCAGCTTCCTCTGACGGCGCACTTTATATTTGTCGCGTTTCTCCGCTTTTCCTAAATCTAATAAGTTGGTTTCCGATGTTTCACTTACAAAGCCTGTCAGTAATTTTCTATAGGTAGTTTTCTACTCATCGCGACGTGCAACGCGACATACATCACGGCAATTTGACTTCCGCCCATCCAGAGCTGCGCATATCTCTTACCCTCATATTTCTACTCCCTCCAACTTTTCCCCTCTTTCTTTCACTTTCTATTTATAATAAGATACGAAATAGCGATTCCCTTCGTGTGCCATCTCCCCCTAACTCTGGTTCGTTCTCGCCGCGCATCTTTTTCGTTCTTTCTTCTGTCCTCCGCCCAGTGCTCGACGCCTATTGTCTCTATCCTCGTCTCGTTTGTCGCCTCCACCTCCCGCCAGGCGGCGTCCCCCTGTCCTCCCCCCCCCCGCCAGTGCCTAAGACGCTTCGCACGTCACGTTCTCTCCTGCCGTTTGCGCTGGGAATTGAGACTCAGAGCGCTCGAGCTACTGGGCGGATTCCCGGGACTCTTTTTTTTCGTGGAATGCTGTTGCTCGCTGCATAATAGCCTGGTATTTTTGCAGGTTTAGTGAAGTATTCGCTTCAGTAATTGGTAGGCTTTGTTCAAATATTTAGAGTTCATTAAACATTTTAACTATTGTAGTGCATTCTATTAATTACTAATAGTATTTTAAAGATTTTTTACAATAGTATGTTGAAAGATGTGGATAATAAACGTCTAAAAGTTTATTATGAATATATTCATAAACAGAATATGGAGTTGATACATCCTTTGAAAATCTCAGAGACGTTTATATTATTTCTTTATATGTATGAAGGGAGAAAAGTGACAAAATAACCTTCACACACGCATAGCTTATGAATTGCAGTTATTTTTATACATTTATTGGAGATAAACGTAAAGTATTACAGCTTAAGTTTCTCTATCGAATTAATATTCGGTACAGTCAAGGCATTGCGAAATTAAGTTCTAATATTTTGCTGTCACGAGTCAAATTTGATGGATGGTTGGACGTGAACCTGTCATTCAATAGATTTCTGTGGTGAAATATGTTTTACAATCCACCACTAGAAAATGTGTGAAAAATCTTTCCGCGGATTCCCAAGCCACGAAATGATTCATTCAGCGCCGCTGAAGAAAGAGCGAGCCCTATCGGCAGGGAGCCGACCGGCACGGTGCGGCGCGGCGCGGTGCGGAGCGGCGGGCTGCTGTCTTGTGCGGTATGCGCGACGCAGCGGGGGATTTTCAGAGCAACTGCTGGGGCCCCGGGGCGAGTCGGCGGCGGAGGCGGCTATCAGATCGGGGGACATTCCGCCGTCGCTGGAGCCGTCGGCGGGTCGCGCGCCCGTCGTCGCGGCGCTCCCACGACGGCGACGGCGACGGCCACGGCGACGCCGCGCCCACCGCACCTCGAGATTGACGCCGGCGACAAGCCTCGCCTCGCCTCGCCGCGCCTCGCGCCCGCGGCACGGGCGGCTAGGCAGCAACGAGGGGGGGGGGGGGGGGCGTGCGCACTCCCCTTGGAAATGTTCATAATGAGAAAAATAGTTCTAAAAAATTACCCTGAATTGGGGCGGCTGACTTGGGCTTTCAGTTAAATGTGCTCGCCACTGGGTAATTTTTAATGGGCAGCTTTATTAATATCTGAACGTGACTTAAACGAAACACGTGTTTAAAAATGATATATACATTCATTGTTAATTTATTTTAACGCAATTGGCAATAATATTAACATTTTTTAATAATTAAATAATTTTAAGGGAGGCACCATATTCGAAATTCATTATCTTTCTTGTCAAAATTAATAAAAAAATATCGTAGAATTTTATGTGGATATTATGTATAAATTAAAACACATTTACAGTACTTAGTATAAACATTTAATTCTATAATTCAATTCATGAGTCCCTTTATTATTGTAAAATGATATCCTCAAATATTTTCGGAACAAGTTCATTGACGCGGACGCCTCGGATGCATCGGAGGGAGAGGTGGTGTAAGTTCAGAGCATGACAGCAGTGGTGATAATTTAATATACATTTGATATGTATGGTATTATAAGAGGATATCTTTCATGACTAAGGTAGTGTGTAATTTCAATTTAGGTAGTATTGCACAGTAAAAGTGGTAGAGATGATGAATGGTTACTTGCTTTACCAGGAAAAAGAGAATCATGTTGGCGCCTTGATTACGGAAATTAACGTTGGGTGAAACGTTTTGTCATTTAACTTCATTGTTTATACGATATTATGTCTTATGAGGTTGTTTCAAAAATTGCAGTGAATTAATGCAGCATAGGAGCTTTTCTTGATAACATGTTACATGTATTATTTGTTTCAGTGAAGAACAAATAGTCACAAGTCATTTCTTATGGTCATATGCAAGCCCACAATGCAGTAATTTCTAGAAAAGTAACATAATTCCATTCTCTGTAAACTACACGGCGCATTTGTATGTTAGTAAGATTATTCATACGTTAATACGTCTTTAAATTAATCAGTAATAGAGACTACAATAATAGAAAACTATGTTCCAATGTTCCAAAAACCAACCCAATGTTCAGTTTCATTGATCAAATTGATAGCAGCGGATTTGTATCACTGTAGCTCGTCGTTTCAAGAAATCATAAAATCCTCTCTTAACTTAGTGTTCTCCCACATTTTCTCTTCTGCATTCCACCGTTACCATCTCCACCACTTAATCCCCACACCACCGTTACCATCTTCCTTATCCTGATCACATTCAACGAAGACGTATCCATTTTTGCGCCTGGCTTCCCAGAGAGATGCGATGCGATAGACGGTCCGAGTTGGTCTCGACGCTTCTCGCCGCTACCGTTGACTTCCTTACCTCCTTCTGCCTCCCGCTCGACTGTGCAGCCGTCACCTCAGCTGTCTTTTCAGCCCCTTTCCGCCTCCATCTCCTCTTTCGTCTTTTTCGGCTCCTCCACCTTCCTTACTACCATCTTCTTTGCTCTCGACTCTGTAGCTCCAACCTGTGCTGCCACCATCGTTCTCGAACCCACACCCCCTCTTTCTTCCACTTCCAATTCAATCTCTGACTTTTATCTACGTCTCGCACAACCTCCAAATCAGATGCCTCCGTATCCGCCTCCACCCACTCCGTTCCCACCAGCACCTCTTTCTTCACCGATCCCCTGCCTTCGCCGTTTTATCTGCCCGAGATCTGGCGAGTGCAGAGATCGTTACTTGTTTATTGAGACGCGCGGTGACAAGCGAGCAGCGCCGCGCGTGTCCCGTGACCCGAGATCGACCTTTTTCTTCACCTTCTCTTCATACATCGTCTTTTCGTACAGTCTTTTCTTTCTTTTTATTCTGTCCGAATTTTCTCGTTTCCTCGCGAAAAGGGTCGTCCGGTCCGACGAGCTCGCATTGTAATAAGCAGTGTGATGAATAAAATATGGCAGGAATTTCCCCGGTCCGAGCAGTACATACGTTTGAGGTTTTTTGGTGTCGTGGACGTTCGCTTCGCTCGCGCCCCGACGAGCTTTCGGCAGCTACGGTGCAAGGCAGGCGCGTGATATTTTGTCTCTCCACGCGCTGTTGCAAATCGATGCATCGAGAGGACGCGAGCACCTGCGAGCTGCTGGTGCCGCGCCTTTCAAGCGAGATGGTCAAGCATTTGAGAGTGAGTAGCCTCGACGATGGGTATTTATAAGGACTGTTTATTTCACTCATGCAATTAATACTGTTTGCGCTTAATAATACAGTTGGTATGACCCAATCAAGGCGGTGTATAAAAATGATAGCTTTTTCTGTCCGATTTGTCTTACTATTTCTGCCTACTTGTCAATCATAATTTGTGTCGCATCAGTCATAGAATATGATGTACTCTTAAAGCGCAAGTTTCAATTATATAACTAATATTTGACGCATTCACAAACTGTTGGACTTAATTTCGTTTGTGAGATAGTTTTATTAAATTTAAATCCAGCATTGGAAAATTCCAGATAGATTCCCAATATACTACTAAGAAATTCCTTAATTTCGATGCCAGTGCGTAGCATTTACGGTCATACCTAGAAAATGGGTGAATCATTTTGCTGGATTGATGATGAAGACAAGTAGTACATGAAAATGGAGCAGCTGTGCAAAAAGAGGCAGGGAAAAGAGAATCTCAGGAAAACCTACCGGCAAAGGTGGCTCAGTGCATCAGTTGATATCAGTGCTTCTGACCGGGAGGTCCTAGTGTTCGAGTCCCGACGGTGGCATAATTTTCGCTACTAGTTACATCGAATTGAACTGCTGCTGGAAGGGAATTATAGCGGCCAGCTGCTCTGATCGACGATTTTCCGTGGTTTCTCCAATCAACACCAGGCGAATCAACACCCTCTTCCTTGTCCCATCCTCTCCCCTTATATACATACTTCCATGCACTACTCTACCACGCATGTCGGTATCTTACAGCTTGTCTCGGTTGGAGCGGTTCCGTGGTTCCTGATTGTGGAGGCAGGTGTAGGTGGGCGCCAGCGGGGGAAGATCACCGCCACCTCACGAGATAAACATGTGCGCTACACTTAAGGGAATAATGATCTTAGCAGTTGACGCGCCCGGAATCACTAATCAATTAATGAAGGGAAACCTGCGAGAACCTCACTTGGTACTCCACAAATCCCACATGGGTCGGCCGGCAGCTGAGTTGAAACAGCACCGTTTAGAACCTTGCCTGGAACCTGGCTCTTTCGGTTTTTGCTAGAAACACCGAATATCATATTTCTCATTTCATAACATCGGTTCTAATGTACCAAATCTGAACGACACCCGACGGTTGACGCACTCTGCGCTCCTCGATGTTTGGTAGTACCGCCGGCAGCGCAGCCGGCGTAAGTTCTTGCGGGCGACTCAATCATTACGCCGTGGCCTATAGGGCGGCCGGCGGTGTGCCACGTGCTGCGCCCGCTGCGCGGCTCACGCGTGCTGCTCCGTGCCGTGCCGCACCCCTTCCTCTCCCCGCGTCCTGCGTCGCTCGCCCAGGCATTCCGCCAATTCTCGCCGCGAGTTTTTTGCAAAATTTCCTCAAAGCAAGCGCCCGCTCTCTGGCTGTGACGGCGGTTGCCACCCCGTCCCGCCTGCCCGCCGAGATCCCCGATTTCCAAGAAACTACGGTACAGCATACCGGGGATTGGGAGGTTGCGGGGTCGATCCCGCCAAGGCGCTTAATCCATTTCTCCAAAGAGAATTCTAGTGACCGGCTGCTCTGATCGGAAGTTTTCTTTGGTTCTTACTATCAGTACTCATAGAACTGTCTTAACAGACTGGCCTCAAGCCAAACGCAAAGTGTCCTACGTCATCATTGTTTTCATCTCTTCTCTTACTCACGTAGTGCTCTCATGCACTACACTACCACACCTGTCTGAAGACTGGTCGGTAGTTTAGAGCGGCCCAACTGCGGCGGCACCTCGTTGGGGGAGATATCTAGGGGAGGAAAATCTAGCAAGTCGTAGATTTGTAGGTCGGCGCTGTGTCTCACATCGGATTGGAGAGAACATCTACCTTTCAGGATATTACTTGCGAACACTTCACTTACGAGGCGATTTCTGTAAGTAGTTAACTCCGCCTGAATCAACACTTTCACTCGATTACGCATCCGGCAAGCTGCCAGAAATTTCATAGCATAAGTGATTTTATGACGCCTGCCGGAATCAAAATAGAAGTCTGCCTTCTTTGACAAGTTTCCGTGGTTTCTCAGATTAATTCCAAGCCTATGCCGGAAAGTCAAAACCAAATGTCGACATTTTGATTTATTTCAATTTCCAGGGATACGAAATATTCAAATAAAAATTATTGCAGTCTAACATTTTTGTATCATTTTGCAACAAAATCTAAATTATTTTATAATGTGCATGAAAGTTACAATTTAATAGTTGAACAGTAAATATTTTTTAAAATTCTAACACAACGTATTTCAAAATGTCTCCGAGACACATCTCGAAATTACTTCACGTAATGTACGGAATCGCCAGTATGAGATAGATAAAGCTGTTTCACATTATTATCTATTTTGTTGGAAGCATTCATTTCTTCGATCATTAAATTAGATCAAGTGATCAAGATAAATAGTGTTCCATGTACTGCTACATCCTTTCAATGTATTTTAGCATCTTCAGCAGCAGAATTTATAAAAATTTGCGCTCAGATATTATTTAAAACTTATATTTTAACCCCTGTTCTTCCTGGGACATTATTATTATTATTTATTATTATTATTATTACTATTCATTGTACGCTTACCTTATCTCAGCGCATCTTTACTTTTCCTCCAGGTAGAGTTGTACAAGGAACAAAAATATTGGAATCACTTCAACCACACGATCTGGAATTTTGAATCTCGGAGTGAAATAACTTGTACATGAAATATGAAATATCCTTGTATCATCACGTCTTGGCATTCTGTGTGAAAAAAAGAGCCCCCTGCTGCTCGGAATAATGGAGGCCGCGGCACATCTTCGGGCGCACGCAAGAAGCGCGCGGGCAGGGCCGTGGATGTGGCCGTTGCCGGGGCCGGGCACCGATGCATCGCGGCCGTCGCTTGTCATGAGCCGGATGGATGGATGGCCCTTCTTCCTTTGAAGATGGCGGAGCCTCCGCCGCAACTGTAGCGCACCGCGTTTTTGGCTACGCGTTGCCTTCACGCGCCTCCCCGCCTCTTTCGCCACTGCCCCTGCCGCCGCCGCCGGTGCTGCGTTGAGACGGCCGTCACAGACGTCAGCCTCGGGAAAAGAAGACACGTCTGGACGCTGCTGTTCCTGCCCTTTCATCTTTTTTTCGACGGAGTTCATTGCTGTTGTCCAGCGCTACTTTCCTTAGGATGGCTTCTGGGTACCGTGCCTTGATTCTGCTGGTCCTCGTTCCCGTACCACGGTGTGTGCTTCGCTAGCGAGTTTGATTCCTGTTGCCGGCCGTGTGCTGTAGTTGTTTTTCGCACTCAACGTTCTTCACCAGTGGATGCGCTGGATAGATCATACGGTTATTTACATAACAACTATATGTATCTTGTATCTGCGATAGCCCAGATTGTCTGTTAGTGTTCTTTTCAGTCAATTTTGTTGTCTGTCTTCCTTCATTGTTGCCCTTTTGTAGTAAAGTGTTTTAATTTCCAGAGAATATAGTTTTAGTTTCTGTCAATTCAAGTACAAAACGAGTTCATTAAAAGTGTCGAAATGTGTTAATATTCTAATAAGCAAAGGCTACATAAAGAAATATTGTGTCCAATTAATTGATGTGGAAAATGAATACGTTTCTTTTGTTACAATTACATACGTTATTTTTGTTCAAATTCATTTGATACGTTATTACTAATGTTTTGTAATTAGTCTCAAAAGTATTCACCTTTTTATGATCGACAGCGTGGTCTAGGCCTGATGACCTGTTCAATCATCTCTCAAGCAATATTTCCACTTCTTTCTGAACCTACCCCTTGGTATTTTTTACAATAAGCTAATATTCTAACACAATTTGTGGTAGTGGGGCAGTGTCCACCCTTTTCGTATGTTCGAGCCATTGGCTCCTTCTAACGTCTGTTAGTTCTACAAAATTGAATATGCCCAAATCTTTCTTGTTCCTGTTCTTTTATTTTGGGCTAAGAAATTGTTACCAGCAGTTGCTCTCAAGAATATTCTTTCTGCTGATTCAGTTCTACCCAATCTTTGAAAGCCAAATTCTTTCTTTCATGCAGAATAATTCGTATCATGATAACTTTATAAAATTTTAAATTGTGTCATTCCGACGTATATTGCTCATAGTTCATATTACAACACATACTGTGGATTTAAAAAAATCCGTCTATGTCTTCTTTGTAAATGTAGGAAGCTTTATACTCAATTTGTGTCATTTGTTGCACATTATATTTCCTGTGTATATTTTGGTACGTGTTGGATTTTTCTATCAACCATATTATTGGCTGTGTTTTGTGGGAGCTTAAAATTATATTCCCTTTTATAATAATTCTCCTTTTCCCCTTCAAATTATTCTCATTTAAAATAGTAAAAATTCAAACCGCGAGGTGTCTTTGGCGCATTGGAAATCGAAGGAAGCTCACTTAACCCTCTAATGCCCAAGGAAATGTGCGCAGAGCGCTCGCCCATTGTCGCGTTCGCACGCGCACGGGAGCCGTTAGAGCCCTCTGGCAGCATGTCATTGCAGCATTTAGTGCTTACCAACTGTTGAGTTGTTAAATAATGACTACCAGAGCGTTCCAAAGCGCAAATCATTGGTTATTTGAGCTTTTTTTCTGTACGTCTGCATATGTTCCGTTAGAACTTATCTGCATATGTTCCGTCAATTTCGGTGCATACCGCCGAACCGCCGACTCCCTGGCCACGAATGTACAATGCCTTAGCGATTACGGCTAAATCGACATCTGGCATTCAATAATGAAAAAAAATTGCTTATGTGTTTCATTTAGAATGTCTCCGTTTATTGACGAAATAAAATTTGCGACTTAGTGCAAAAAGATGCAAATACGAGTTCATCAGATATATTGTTACATCTATGTAACAAGGGGGGTTAAAATAATGAGACAGAGGGTTACAATTATGCGACCTAGAGGGTTAAAATAATGCGATCTTGAAGGAATGAACAATTTCTCCCCAAGAGATGCGACTCTTCTGTCAATTCAAAATTCTTCATTAATAGAAATTTGTAATGATGGAAGTATTGACCGTTCATTTCGTATTCAATGTTCATAATGGGTATCATTCCTTCTGAATATATCAATTATTTTTACAACAATTCAATTCCGTGTAAAATAACACCAAATAGTCCAGTTTTTTAGAAACGGGTAGTATTTAAAAATAAACTTCTCAACTTCATTCGTTTCGAATTGAAAACAAATAATATATTGATACGCACGTCTATAAAGTCTATAAAGAGGCAGAAATAATTAGAGTTATTTTGTTTAAAACGAAATAAGCAATAAGAAAATTAGGCAATATATATAAAATGTAGATATACGAATCAATGTTCAATGACAACATAAAATGTAAAATAATATGTTGAGGACATATTTAAATGGAAATTTAGGCAAAACAAGTTTCGTTACTTGCCATTTGGTGCTTCGTATGTATCACCAATCTTAATTAACAAACTTTTGCACTTGCGGAAATTTACTTTCTAGCATAATTTATAATTTCTTGACAATGGGCTTGCTCTTAACTCAGTTGTATGTAAACAACTTTTGGTGTCACTTCAAAATCTCACTTCTTCGTGATATCGACGAAATCTCGTTTGGCCAGACGTGTCAGTTCTACGATATTTGAATCTGCTTTCCCTTTCCATTCAGCATGTTCATCGTCCATCGCTGTCCCTTTGTCAACATGTCCTGTCTCCGTCAATGTCCTGCCAGCGTCTCGTCGTCATCACCATGGATCCCGTCCTCGGGGGTGGTTGCACCACACACGGCGGTGGCGACAGCGCCCTGACAGGCTAAGCGCCCGCGCGACCGGGCAGGCGACGCGACGTCCATTTTTGCGTAGAAATGATAAATAATGCGCGCGGGCGGCGTCGAAGCCGCGGCGGTCGCGACGCAGGCAGATCGCCGGCCGTGTACGATTGACGCGCTGAAAAAGAAAAGAGACGTTCGGCGAGAACTGGAACGGCGAAATTTATCCGAGGCGATTTGAATGCGAGGAAAGGTGCACGTCACGGCTGTCGATCTTGCGCCGGAGGAGCCGGGGATCTGGACGCGCGGACTGTTCGAGGGTGTGTCGAGAGCTAAACGAATTGAAAGAGCACATCCAATAAGAGGCAATGCAAAGAGACTCTACAGAATAGAGGGATAAAGAAGATCTGAAAATAACAAGGGTAAAGAGTAATACTTTCAAATGGTTATGAAAAGAAGATAGGTTAGGGCTCAGAGATGCAAAACAGTATAGAGATTGCATTCAAAAGAAGGTATAGGGTGTATTGAAGGCAATCTAGGCGGAGGAAACGAAGAAAGAGGCATTAGGAGAATAAGTATCATGGGAGAATAAGGATCATCAAGAATAAAACAATATGAAGGTAAAATTTGAGAGAGAAGGAGAAAGAAAGATATAATGCAGAATAAAGGTAAGGAGATTGAAATATCAAAGCAAAGAGAAAGAAAACAGTTCAAGGGGAAAAGGTAAATAATGAGACTAAGGCAAGAGAAGGCTATGGAAAAGTGATAGACTCTGGAAAGTAGAAAATATTATTGACAGAGAAAAAAGCAAGACACACAAAATAGGGATTGGGAGGATTGGATATCACCAGAGAAGAGGGCAGATTCATACGAGTAGATTGTATGGGAATAAAGACGAATAAGTGAAAAATAGAGCAATTGAGCGAGAGGAACACGGGGGGCTTTGAGGATCTCCCGAGGTAAAGACGCGCGGTGCCTGGCGGAGAGGGACAACCGCAAAGAGGAGGCGGCCGGCCGGCCGGCCGTTGCCAGGCAGGCCTCCGCGGAGCCGACAGGCCGTCCGCCGGCGACGCCGTCCATCTTGCGAGCGGCCCGGGGAAGGCTGCCTGGATTATTTGCGACCGAATCCCGTATTTATATGCTAATTTAACTGGCTATTCAATACGCGAGTCGCGCGCGCGGCCGGGCGCCCGCGCGGCGCGCAAGGAAACGCCTGTAAATTTCGAAGGAGGAACTAAATCTGAGAAGATGGAGAACGCAGCGCAACCGACGACGCAATGCGCTGTGCGAGGCATGACGCAGCGGGGAATGGGGGAAGCGGGACGGCGGAGCACGAAGACGACGAGGACGGTGAGGATTGCGACTTGCCACCGCCACCGCCACTGCCTCCGCCTGCGCCTCCGCCCCTGCCTCCGCCTCCGCCTCCGCCTCCGCCTCCGCCTCCGCCTCCGCCTCCACCTCCACCTCCGCCTCCGCCTCCGCCTCCGCTTCCACCTCCGCCTCCGCCCCCGCCTCCGCCTTCGCTTCTGCCACAGCCACCGCCAATGCCGAAGCCACCGCCACAGCCACCGCCACTGCCATCACTGCCCCAGCCCCTGCCACCACCACTACCACCTTCACCACTACCATCACTAACCACCACTACCGCCCACTGCACTGCACTCTCCGGGTCCCAGAAGCTTGTCTGGTTCTCACTCCGGAGGATTCCGGGTGCTTTTGTGACTGGGCCTCCCAGGTTCTGATTTTCTTATTTGAACCGCCTGTTGCGTGTCGTTGCAGTCATTGGAACAGCTGATAATTTAATGCAAACACAAAGACGAAATCTAATTGATGAAAGAGAACTTACAGAAAATGAATACTCCATCAGTTTCAACGATTAAACGATACAGTAAAACTTGTCCAATACGGAACGTGATTAATGCGGAAAGCTCTCTAATGTGAACATAAATCGAGGTCCTACCAAACTTATTTTCTACAGTATTAAAGTGCGGAGTCTTGTGTAATATGAAACATAATACAGGTCCCTTCAGGTTTCGCATTGGGGAAGTTTTACTGTACAAGCAATTATGAAGTGTTCGGGTCAGGCACACAATTGCCTTTTGGAAGTCCGTAAAAATTGCCTATTAGGCCGCTGAAGGGATGCAGTGAATCGCATAAGGGATTCGGTAAGGCACGCGGTGCAATTTAGTTAGGATGAGGAAGGTGTATGATGCTGCCGACCACGGCATCCCAGTCTGGATTGGGGGAGATACAGGTGAAGGGAATATTGTGTGCAGTTCGTGGGTTGCGGCTCCTCCGAGAGACACGAAACTACGGAAACTACGAAACGAGGAAAACTACGGAAAGAACAAATTGGAGCAGTTTATTTTCAAACTCGCCAAAAAAACACCCTTGAACGCCCCAAGCAAAGTTCTGGCACCCGTTTCGGATCATGTTCGCAATCACCCTATAATCAGCACTCTCATTTCAAAAATTGCCTTAACCATCACCGCAGCTGATACTGATCATGCAATAAATGTATTATAAAATATGAGACTACCTTATTTTATTTTGTGTAATTTTATGCAAATTCAATTAGCACATCCAGGCGAAAACACAATATTTTCAAAGATTTACATCAAAAAAACTTACACCGTCTAGGGAGCTTAACATCGTCCTATCCTATTTTACTGTCATGTACCATCAATTAATATTAATTATTTTTAATGTTATGAATCACCCTGAAGCACTTTTCATTATCTGTAATCTCTATATTTTCAATTGAAATTGTTGTGATTGCATACTTCTCAAATTACAAGCGTTACCTACAAAGTACAAATTACAGGCGTCGAAGCGCTAAATATTATTTTTCATTCGTTTTTCATTATATTCGTTCATGTCTTGTTTCCCGCAGTACGCGCCTTCTCGTAGAATCTGTTACTTTAACGTTAACCATTAACGAGGGTTGGCGAAATTTGTTCTTGCGCCTTTTTGTTCGCTTCCTGCGTTCTTATGACGAGTGACGGAAAGCAAGCCTGAGTGATTAAAATTCGATTCTCTCGACTTGATTGACCCGTTCTTTGTTTTGAGGCCGTCAGCGTGTCTGGGAGGAAGTTTCTTTTGTTCCCGCTTTTTGCCCCGAATCGTCGCGCCCTCAGGCGAAGCCAATCTCGCTCACCATCGCAGCCGTGTACTCCGTATCGCTTGCCGACATTTCGAAGATTCGTCTGTGTTTCTAAAAAATGAAAAGAGAACAATTCACTATCTTCCTTATTATGAATAAATTATATGTTATTCGTCTCATATCATTTTATTACGATACTCGATCAATCGAAGTCGTTAGGATGTTTGATAACCAATCGAGTATTGTAATAAACCGTCTTACAAAACTTAACGTCGTAAACAGCTTGAAATCGCAGTGAAATTTCAATGCTTCTTTGAACATAAATGCAGCCTTTTGTGGAATGTTTTAACGAAGGCCCACTATTCCTACGGTGAGAGCTGAGCACTAGCGTAACAAATTGAAGGTAAATTGTTGCGTATTGTAGGTAAATGCGTGCGCGGTCATATAATGATGACGGTCTTAACGCTCTTTTCACGGGATATTATGGATTCAAAATTTCGAAAATCCCATTGTAAATGTTCTTATCAACCACATATAAAAATTACGAACATTTTAAACGTGTTTTAAGGAAATCGTAATTGGAAATAGGTAGTATTGTTTGACTTGCAATTGATGCCATTTCAAATCATATTGAATAAATATTGTTTTTTTTTTTTCGTTAATCGGCCGACTAGGACCACGCAAGCAAGCATCCTGCATTTACCGTGGCTCAGTTTTTATTTATTATCGCGGTGGCAGGTGCTTGCAACAATTCTTAGGGGGGACCAGCATTTAGCTGGATCCGATTTTTATCCCCCATGGTTGTTTGCCCGGGGGGTATGGAAGATGAGAGATGATAGGAATGGATTAGGAGGCGATAGGTGATCGTGGACTTTTGGAACCATCCCAGCATTCGCCTTTATGACCGAGGGAAACCACGAAAACCCCGGTCAGGATGGCCGGCCCGGGGATCGAACCCGGACCTCCCGATTACGAAGTCAGTGCGCTACGCACTGAGCCACTGCGCTCGGTGAATAAATCTTGTATTATTATTTTTATTTTCGTGCCATTTCAATTCCTATTATTTCTGTAGATAAGGGAAATAGAAAAACATCTTTGCCGATCCAGTTAGCTGAGATCGTTAAGGCAATAGTGTCGTGGCGATCTCGGAGAAAAGGATCGCGGATTGAGTCCCGCCTCGGGTGTGGGTGTGTTTTTGTTGTGCTCGTGTTGTCCTTATCTGTTGTGTTCTCGTATAGTTACCTCAAAGTAAAAGCTATCACAATGGTCCCTACATGACCTTGTAGTTATAAAGCTACCAAAAAAACTGACAATAGAAAATATCATGGTTACAATTGTATGTGTCACTTAAGATACATTCTTCTAATAACCACAAAATGATTTTACTAAGCTACTGCCAATTATGTGCAAATACACACACACACACACACACACACACACACACACACACACTCGGTCACGCTTACGCTCGCGCACTCTCTCTCTCTCTCTCTCTCTCTCTCTCTCTCTCTCTCTCTCTCTCTCTCTCTCTCTCTCTCTCTCTCTCTCACACACACACACACACACACACACACACCATACTAGTAAGTAAACTTTTAAAACAATTAACATTCTTTCCAGCTAACAGATCAAATGTTCAAAACAAATATGATTCCAAAAGAAATTTCAACTAAGATATTTTTATCATTCTTGTATCGTTTTGTTATCCTCCGTAGCTAATGCATAGTTTATTTTTCTGAAGGAGAGGTTTAAATGATTCGTTAAAGTGAATTTGATTTAAGAAAATGAAAAGGCTTGGCACACAACAAGTACTTCTCAAGAATGCTGTGAAATGTTCAAAACTGATGCAAACTATCTTCCACATTTTAATGATGCGAACAGTTTTCAAATGAATAAAATACTTACTTTGCGTATACTTTGCGTATAGTATATTTGTGTATACTTTGCGTATATAACTTTGCGCAGGTATGCTAGAACCAAATTAAAGAAATTGTTTCAATTATATGTAAAAACCCATATTTTACTAAATGAAAACAGAAGACTTGGTTGTACCATTTGAGTTTTTACAAGTTTGCTTCTCATAACCCTAATGGTTCTTCATTTTGTCCTCCAGGTCACAGATCCGTGAAACAATTCTCTCATTATATATGTTTATTGTTGCATAAATAATGAGGCAGCATATTGTACTGCAAGACAAAAGCACTGCAAGATAATAAGTTACACGAAAAACGCCCACAGCTCTCGTCGCTAATGGACACACAGCACGCGTCAACAACTGTCAGTGAACTAGTTGCCTCCAATATGGCGCAGTGAGCGGCCTGCAGTTTATAACGCTTCACTGGCCCTACATGTGTGTAGATAATACGATCCTTTGTCTTATCCAAGTTATCTTCGCAAATATTTACTGTTAGGTCAATTTTTTATTTTTGTTAATATGTATGACTCACAACATTTTAATATAATGAACTGTGGCTAATATTTTGTTTATTAGTAACAAATATTAATGCCTCTGCCTCCTTGACGAATTTGATCTAGGTATGGAATCACCTTTGACCTAACCGCAATATTCTTTTCACCCAACAATAGTATTGTCTTCCCTCCATAAATCATTACATTTTTAATAATTTTCTTAAACAATGGTGTGTATCAGTTTATTGATTGTTAGGTATCGACGTAAGTGTCTTAGCACCAAATTATGTGATAAAATATATACACTTAAATTACAAGTTTGTCCTTTCCTTCACCTACTACGCAAGAATTGCTCTTGGGACGTAAAAAGAACGTGCTTCTTGTTCAAACATTTTTTAAAATCTGCATTCTTGAGTTTCTAGCTTCTTTTTATCTATTCGGACATCTTCCTCATTCTAATGATCTCATCCCACTTTTCCCTTGTTTTTCTCTTATACTTCCTCCATTCTCCAGTAAGACCTCTTGCCCACTCGATCACAGTCCGCCACTTGATTACCCAACAATGCAGGTTCGCTGCCCAGTCCGCGCGCTTGTTCCCACTTTCACACGCTCCCGCGCCGGCTCGAAACACTGTCCCGTCCCTCGCCCGCGCCGGCTCACGCTGCTTTTTCTGAGGCTGCTCTCGCGCAAGCGGGAATTGAGAAACCGTCTGAAGGGAGGGCATTTGGGTGACAATCTTTTCATACAAAATGCACTTGTGTGTTTTTTGGAAAAATTCCTGTTGCAATAATTGTTTACTGCCTCTTGTAATATAAAATTACTTCGTGACATAATTGTAAATAATAAATTAATAAAAGTTAAATAATACATTTCATTTTTCATTTTGAAACATTTATTAGTCCAATAATACGGGATATGTCCAATCCAGGCTCTCCTCTTGGATCCGCCCATGACTGGCTCTTGAAAATTGTCCTCTTCGCCACTTCATTGGCGGTGTGCTAATACGCTCAGCTGTGCGTGATCTCACATGCACAGAACGCTTCGCCAATTTCGCATTAATTTTCACGCTAATAGAGGCGCGTGGTGCGGCATATTTCATTGTATATTTTAGGAAGAATTCATTACATATATCTCGCTCCTATTTCTTTTTTCGGCCGAGGGAAATGAGGTGGATGGGCGGGCAGCTTCGTCCCCCGAGTGGCCACTCTTTCCCACAACACGAAAGCATTCGCTCTCCATTTTTTTCTTTTATAGGCTTTTACGCCTTGCCAGAAAAAGTCGTGGCAAATATGCAGCGTAAAATATGTACCACTAAATATGCAAAATAAAACACACGGACGGCAGGCTGTCAAGGAACGTATGGGAATTCGTGAAGGTTGCCCACTGAATTTCTTGAGCGTGCAAGAGTTATGTTGCTTGGCCGAGAAAGGCTTTTCTGTTTCTGTGTGGCGCTATACTTCAAAGCCTGTCAGGCCTTGCTTCTCTGACGTGGAGAAAATCATCCGCGACGAATGAAACCAAATCGAAATGTCGGCTCTGTTAACGGTTGCTGCTTTGCGTCGTTAGGGGTCTTTAAGAGAATGAGTACATTGAAATTTCCTTTGCATGTCGTTTTCTCTTAGACACATTTTTATAGTTCATGAACGCCATATTTTGTTGAAGCGCAGTCACAATGCTTCCTTCTTTGTAAAACCATGTAATAAACAATTACAGTATTTACGTGTCGTTATGGTCATGCCAGTCGGATGCATTTCTTGTAGCGTGTAAAGTAATAGAGGCAGTTATGTTGAATGTTATCAATATTTCACTGAATTGGAAAAGTACGGGAATAATTTGATATTTTTTTTCTTTTCTTTTGTTCATTTACAAAGGTTTCATGATAAATATGTAAATAATTCGCGAAAAGTTTCGCTTTCATTCATATGTATAATATCAATCACTCGAATTTTAGTATGGATCTGAGTAATGACATTTTATTGGTTTTTCTTTGAACGCCAAACGTGTCATTTTATTGCTTTACCACAACTCAGAGTTGAGATAATTCCACTAACAGGGTCGAATAAATGTGAATATTGTACAGCTAAGCAAATTTATTGTTTAGTTTGTTATTGATGTTCATAAAATATAATAGTTAATTCTTTGAATTCAAAATATAGCAAGATAAATAACTCCAAAAGGGTGCTCATGAGACCGGAGAAAAGAACAAAGCGTCGATAGAAAGACTCGATTCGATAAATGGGGTCTTAATTCATCTTACAAATCAAATAGCATTATTGATTGCTCTTTTATGTAAGAAAGTAAAAGATTAGTAAAGAAGTAAAATAACATTAAATTCGCCTCGGAGAACTTTATCGTGTAAATAATTTACTTCGGCTTGATTTTGATTGTTTAATCATACGATGTTTTTGTTAATTATTATTTTTGTTGTCTTAAATCATAAGCATATCGACAGAGAGTTGCCCTTGTATTTTTTTCCATTAATTTTAATGTCTGAAAGAGATTTGAAAGGGTATGCAGAATTTTACATTTTTTAATACATCATCGCAGCAGTGAGGAATTATCTCAATTTTATTTTGTACTGAAAATATGAAGTTTGTAAGCATTCTACACACTTCCTTCTTCACTTTTCATTTAATCCTGATATTTTTCTGCCAGGCCTCATCTCCTTTCCGTACGGTTCGGGGTATAAGTACATACTTCGTTTGTAGTTTCCTGATAGAGCTGAAGCGTGTTCGTTCCACGAGCGCTCGCGAGATGGCAGCAGAGGTATCCAGCCGCTGGCCGCGACTCCCTATCCCCCGTGGCTGCCGCCGCGCTGCCACAAATCTGTCGCGGGCGATTAGGCCTCTTTGTCGCGGCAGCGGTGGCAGCTCGCGCGAGAGTTATGAGCGCGCCTTGAATTATATGGTTAGGCGAGATTAAAGGGAAACCCTGCAGCTTTATTCCGTTTCCTGCGGTTTTTACCTCGTATATATTGTCAGATTTGCTCCTCTTGGCTGTATGCTCATCTTTAAGAGTGGGATTCGGAGGGATTTGTTCCCTCTTCTTAAGGCGTAGCTCTACAAAGCACGAATGTCTTTTTAATGAAAACTTAAAGGCAATGAGTACAAGGATAAATACTTTATTTATTAATTATCTCCGGCTAAATAGCGACTCGTTTGCTCTGACGTTATTCGGGTCGAAGACGGACGAGCGAAGGGGCCCAGCTGCAACTCCAAGCATGTTGTCAAGCTTCATGTTTAGAGTCTTCCTGCTGGAGACGATAATCTATTGATTATCCAGTCATTCCAGAGGCAGGACGAAATGAACGTACTCATCTGTCAAATTTGGGAGGTTAAATATGCACTTCTCAATACAATCCGCCCTAAACAGTGGCCAATCTTAAGAACATAAAAATGTAGCTTTTTAAGAGTGAAAATTAAATTTTGTTTGTTATTATTATTATTATTTGTAGCTCACGCAATTATTATTTGCCACACTTATTCACCTCTCAGTCATATGGAATATGTACCCAGATAAGTAGATGAAGAAAATAAAATGGTCCTCTCTCTAATTCAGTGTAAAAACAATAATGGAAACTCGTAAAATAATTATATAAAAATATAAACTGGGGACTTTTCATTGCCTCTGCGCACCGTACAGACCTCAAGGTATTTCTGCCTGCCATTACAAGTACCCTTGTAAGTCATGGTTTGTGTTACGGTGTTGTCAACGAACTGCGCACTGCAGTGACGTGCGCATGTGTTTGCGGAGCGTCGGACGACGTCGTGCCGACAGCATTACGGCCTCTTGTGCACCACCCGACAATTATCATTACGTCGCTTGAAATTGCTGCAGCGGCTCATGACGTCGCATGGCGGCGACAGCGCAAATAAAGCCGGATGATGACGGGATGGGATGAGAGGTGACTCAGGCGGAGAAAGGAGTTGGATTGCGACGTGGGGGTGCAGAGAGAGAAGCGCTATGTAACGAGGGATGCGGGTTCGAGGACAGAAGGCAACCTGGGTCGACGGTAGATGGTGCTTCTATGCTGTAGGGTGAACGACTACTAGTGATCTCGTACGAATAGCTACGTGGCGTGCAATTGGCGATCTCTCAGAGGTGTGCCAAAGATATTACGTTGTAAGAAAAAAAATGGTTTAATGGAGAAAGGCAGCTCTGCGCGTTGAGTGGTATGTGGAAGACGTGAGAGAAGGGCGGTGTGCGGTGAATGGTAGAAAATAGATAATGGATGGTAGTGTAGGTAGATGAAGACAGTGAATGGTAGGCATTGGTAATGAACATGTCTTGAGCGAAAGGCGGTGAGAGGGAAATGGAGATCATGGTCAGTGGTATGCGGCGGGGAGCAGTTTGTAAGTGTAAGGCAGTGAGCGGTAGATGGTGAGCACTAGGTGAAGAGCAGTAAGCGATGAATTGTGGGCGTGGAGCAGTAGGTGGCGAGCGGAAGACGATGAGTGGTAGGCGGTGGCCGTTAGACGGTGAAGAGTCATAGCTGGGATTGTAGGCGGTAAACAGTTGCTGGGGAGTGGTAAGCGATGAGGTGGTTGTGGACGGTGAGCTGAAGGTGAGAGGTAGGCGATGGGCATGGATGAACGTGGTGAACGATGGTGAACGATGAACAATGAACAATATTCTGTGTGTTACGGGCAGTGAACGGTGAGCGTTGCGTGTTGGGAGATAGATAATGTTCCAAAATGACTGACCTCTGTCCGGGAAGTCCTAGATTCTTGGCAGGATTTTCGACACCCAGCTACATAGCTAGATGTCGTTGCATGGAGAAGAATTCTATCAGTCGGTTGTTTTCCGAAGTTTTTCCTATCAACGCCAGGCAAATGCTGAAGCTGTACTCTTACAAACGGGCCAAGACCGCGCGCGATTGCGATCCTTTTCCTCTCCCCATCCCTCTTTACACATACTCACACATGTAATACACTACCACACTTGTCTCGAGACCAGTCGGGAGCTTTCAGCTTGTCTCGGCTGGGGAGGTGCTCCGCTGGTTGTAGATACCTGGTTATGGGAACGCCCCGCTAGCCGGTAGACGGTGCGGCGCCAAATTTCGCCATCCTGCGGAGGAAGATCACCACCACCTCTTGCGATAAAACATGTACTTCCCGTAAGAACCTTAGCAGTTGACGTTCCCGGAATCGGTAACTAATCAATTCATTCAAAATAACCGCGGGTCAGGGCGTTGACCGTGAAGTTGGCGGCAGCGCCGTCGTCGGGTGACGGCTGGCGGCGGGGCGCGATTGGCGAAGGCCGGGCCCGAACGGCCTGCGCCGCGGCGGGCAGGCTGTCTGGGCCTTCGCCGACGGCGCATTCAGCTGTTGCGGGCGCGGAGCGGGCGCCGCGCCGCCCGCCCCGCCGCCTGGCGACATGCGATGACAACGCTATTCACGGGCCGTGCAGCGCCGCGCGCCGGAGGTCGACCTCTGCGTTGTCTTTGCCGCTCTCGCCCGCGCGCTGGACTCTCATATCTTGACGTCGGGCCTTTATTTGCTACCTTCGTGGGCTCTCTACCTGCTGACTTTTGTTGCTACCCGCTCTTGGAAAGGATACCGAAGATGTATTGTTTATTGCACGTAGTCATTACATTCATAACTCGTGTTTCTTCTCTCTTCTTAAGTAGCCTTTCTTTTTACTTTTTTATTTCTCGGGACAGATCTCCTTAGTTGGTAGGTTCTAGCCCAGACATTCATGAGTGGTACAGCGAGTTGATAGTAAAGGAGAAAGTGGTTATTGCCTCTGCTGTTGATGATAATGATAATGATGTATTGCTACTTTTATCCAGCGACTACGTATACAAGGACGCTGTTTGTATGTGTGCTTACATGACTCATAACAATAATGATTATTTTGTACACCAAACCATTCTCTTGAACTATAAAAAAAGTGCGAATTTTGATTAACGAGATGTATATTTTTTGTTAAAGATGCTGTATCATCTATTAGTCATCATCAGTAATTTGTTGCTCCCCTTGCCCACTCGTTGAGGAAAACACGGAGGGGGAGCACGCATTCACCAAAGTAACATTCACTTGTCTCCATTTTGTGTCGATCCCTTTCCGACCGGAGAGCTCGTTAGTCGGGGAGTGCACTTGGAGTGGCCGTCAGTGCCACGCTCGTATCTGATGGCGCGACCATTCTAATCCCGCTGTCAGGAGGTCGTTCCAGAGATGTGATAGAGGATCTCGCATCGCCCGGCGGGGGGAGGGGGACGGGGCGGTCGCCTCCCACTGCGCGCGCCACGCGCCGCGCCGCGCCGCGCCGCGTACGCCCCGCCCCACCCCCGCCACCCCACGCCACGTGGCCGGCGACGCCGATTTATTTATTTCCTTTACTCGAAAAACACCGGTAACTGGATGTGACGCGTCGGGGGAAGAGATAGGTTTGCTGCCCAGAAGCGAAGCTAGCGATCCCCTGTGGGTTGTGCTCACTGGTTCGTTGGGAAATTGGAAGGAAAACCCCGATACGGTGGGTAATTCCCCAACTTCAATGACTCTTACATTAACCTGGTTGTGATAATATTATTATTAACATCAATACAATAAAATTGCAATATTTTATAGGTTGCATATATAATTAACAATCTTTCTCGAACATTTCAGTGTTCCCTTTGTCGATGTTTTCTTGTGTTGAAAGTGAGGAAAATCCGTTTTATAAGTGTATCTTTAAAAGTAGATTGGCGTTAACAGAATTAGACTTATGCAAGATATTTTGGAAATTATTTATTTCAGCTTGCAGGCTAGATATATATAATTGATATGATTTATTCCCGTAAATTAACACATTTCAATTGGTTGTAGTACCCGGTTTTGTTGATACAGAAGTATGAATAATACACACACTTATTCTTTTGCCCTTCCTGAAAACAGGAAGGAGTGAAGGTCTTCCGGCTAGCTCACGGTTGTAGTTACGACAGGGCTGACGTTCAAAAACATTGTAGTGGTCTCTTTATATTCACTTATTTAAGATGCGAACAACTTAGGTGAAATCTGAATAACGATTATTTTAAAATTTTGTTGTAAAAAATAAAAATTTCAGTACCTTCGTTTTGTTTCTGACCAATTTAGAACCTGTAAAATTCCCCAAAGATCAATAAAATGCAATTCTAATGTAAAGCACACTTAACAGAAGCTGTCTGCTATGAAATCAGAAGTTACATAATTCTTCAAATATGAATTGCCCAAATTTAATTAATAGTGAATGTTTCACTGTTGCTGCGATATGACAACAATTCAAGTATTGCTAAAGTCAGTTATTCACTATATTCTTCTTTCATTCAAATACACGTTGGTTACACTGCCACTTTAAGCCGGTTGTATAATAAACATTTTTAATCAGCAAAAATGTACTTTGTTTCAATTTTATACGTAACTCATTCATGACACAGGGCCTCGTTGCTAGCTCTTTGTAAACGTGCTCGCTTTCCACTACGCAGTCCCGGGTTCGATTCCCGGTCATGCAAGATTATAATGTGCGTTTTCCGTGCAATGACCCAGTACATGTAGCTGTGTGACGATGAAAAAAATCACTTTTCAGGTTGAGAAGGCCTGAATGCGGCGTGGGGATGTCTAGGTGTTAACCACACGTACCCCCTTAACCCATGGCCGCGAGGCATGAACGATGTCGGTAGGTACACGGGCCGTCGCGCTAAGTACATACATACATTCAGGATACAAAATGTACGTATAGAATGTGTTAAAAAATAACCAAGATTTCGAACAGAGGCAATGCTTATTATAGAATACTCTTAGCATCTAAAGAAAATAGTGTTGGAATGCTGTGACATTTAGTCGGTAGATAGTCGTTACCCTTTCTTATTTGAAGAAAAACAATCTTGAAAAACAATTTAAATGCTTGACCAGTAAACACTGTCGAAACACCGTATGTGCGCTACGGACTTAAAGCTTAGCGTAGCGTACGGCAGTCGACCATAATATCGATCTACGTATGCTCAGCTAGAGTTGCAAATCCCTTTTGAGCACCGTCGCATGCGCAGAACATTCAGATTGCAGTCGACTGCTGTACACTATGCCATGCAAAAGCTGCCTAATGTCCACACTCACAAGCAATGAGGGATCTATACATGTTCCAAGTAATGACATGTTTACCTGTAATTTTCCCCGTTGGCAAAAATGTGACTGTCTGTGGTCGCAAGTCTATGGGTAAATCTGTCAGACAAAATCTATTGGCTTCTGATTTTATTCAGAAGCGTTTTTACTTGATTGAATTCGTCTGTGGGCGTTAATTAGTATGGGTTACAGGAATGCTGAACTTATGAAGGGGAAAGTTGGTTCGATAAGCAAGGGAGGCGGGAAACTCGGCGGATTAAATTCGGCGTCTGTGGGAGCCTTCGAATATGGACAAGTTAACAGCGTCTGTGAGCGCCTTCGGGGTGCGATTATTCGTAAAAATCACAAGCGCAAACCTGGACGTCTGTGCACGCCTTTGAGATACAGATAAAAGGCGATTCATGCAAACTGGACTGTCATCCTGTGCGACTTACCACCGCTTCAGTTCTAATGTTCATTTAGGTGGGTCAGGGCAACAACTAATGTCACTGCAGTGACTCTGTTTGGGAGGTCCTAGGGTTCCCGCTACTGGCAGGATTTTAGATAGCGAATTCAGCCGGAATGGAGGAGAATTCTAGGGACCGGCTGCTCTGGTTGATAGTTTTCCATGGTTTCTCCAATCTACACCAGAGATGCCGGATCAGTATCCTAACAAACGGTTTACGCGTTCTTTCCTTATCCTATCCTCACCTCACATTTACATGCCTTACACTACCACACTTGATGAGAGACCAGCAGGAAGCTTCGAGCTACTCCCGGTTGGAGCGGTGTCCCGTTGGGGGGTGATACCTGGCTGGCGAAACACCGCAAGCCGACGGGTAGGTCTCGCCATCTAGCGGGGGAACATCTCCGCCACATCCCGAGAAAACATACGCTACACTTACGGGATTGATGAACGAAGCCGTTGACGCTCCCGTGAACTCTATCTAAATAATCAATCAATGTGGTGTCGAGGTTCCCAGGGAAGAGCGTGGGCGTTGAGCCCTGGGCGTCCACGAGCGCAGCATGACGGGCAGAGTTGCGCAGCGCGCCCAGAGCGGCGCGGCGACAGGCGTCACGGGCGCAACGAGGTGTCGCCGCGCCGCCTCGTTAATTGCCGGCGCCGGCTAATGGGCCTTTGTGCGCGGGGCGACGCCGATTCGCCGCGCCCCGCGCCGGAACCGCACCGCATCGCCTCTGCCACCCCTCCCCTGTCCGCCCCCCACCGCGCCCGCCCTCCGCAGGCGGGCGCCTCAGTCGCCGATACAGTGACTGCCATTTCCCATTTTAACCGTATTGAGTTCGATCGCCATCTTCGTCCTACCCTTCGTAATTAACGATGCCTAATGATTTGTAAATAGAAAATTTTAAATTTTATCACGTTGTTCTATTATTAATGTCACAGCATAACATGGCATTTCTTCCACGTCGTCGGATTTGTGAAATTGAATTCGTGAAGGAGCTGTTTGATCAGTCTCTGACTTCACAAAATGTTCATTTCTGAACGATTTTTACGCATTTACTTTTACGAGTTAAATTTTTTCCTAATAAAGTGTGTACATCAAAAGTAGTTCTTCAAATAGAACGTGTTCAATTTTTAGAAGATATGAGTAGTTTTTCTGTAGTTATTCGTGTAACTTACGTAATGCCTGTATAATTTAAACAATTATTTTCTCAGATTCTTCTCAAAATGTTTTCCTTGTTTGTGGCACAGAACGGTAAAGAAAGTAGTTAGTGAACCTTCTACTATATTTTCGAAAATTGCAAACAATAACAAGAAAATATCTTTGTAGTAAATACAACAAAAGTACAACATTGATGATGATGGAGATTTTGTGGAATGAAATCTGTTCTAAAAATCACATGCTAATAAAAGGTCATGTGCAGTTTAAAAAATAGTGCACTTTTTAAATTCGAATTTCTCGCACTTAGTTTGAATAGCATCGTTCAGGAGTTATCAGTGGCAATGCAATAATGATATGCCACGATGTTGAAATTTTTAGAATAATTGATCTTCCTGAATAGTAGTACTATTTTTGGATGTATGGAACGAATTTTTGCATTGTCGAATTTGTGTTGATGTATTACCTTTAAATTAATCAATTCTTCGCGCCTAATGCGCTACGATTGGTAATGAGTTTTAGAAGTGATAACTGAGATGTGTTAATATGGTCAGAAATTGTGATATTATGTTTTTACGAAACCGTCAGTAAGGCCAGAAAGAACGGGCTAGATTAATAACCTATACCTGACTTTAGATACTATTTCATATGTCTTAAGTGCCAAGGAAGAAAATTTATGAAATGTGTTAAATAAAACACACTGAACAAATAGGTAAGGCCATCATGAGTTTTGTTGTAAAAAATTTTAAAGAAATATTTTTTTAAATAAAGTGTTGTAGTTTTGTGCAATTTCTATTTTCTCCGAAACGGCTCCAATATTTTTTCTTTAAATTTTCCCTCGGATAGAGCAGAGGCTAGAAAATGGCGCAGGTCTAATTTTTGTGGACCTCTCTGAATGTTTAAACATTGCAAAATATAGAAATAATGCGAAAAAGTATTTTTATTATGTAGAGAAGTGGTTAATTTTTTTTAATTTTTAGAAGGGCCACGGGCCCCCTGTCATAGTAGGGATAGGAATTCAAAGAACCGACATTACTAAACAATTGTGGGGTACCTGATGCATTTATTCTCCATATCGATCATCTCCCTAGCCTAAAAATATCGTGTATATGACTGAAACACACGGACGCTTAAAAAAATGTACATTGAAAGAGTGTATCCATTCCCTTCATACTAACAACCGCAGAGGAGCGCGCGTGAATGAACCGCAGGCGTCTACTACGCCGCGTGGCGCAACGCTTCCTCGCGGATGCGCGCGCGGCGCCAGCGAACGCGCGCCTTATTACGCAAATCGGCAGGCACTCAGCGCGGACAGGCGCCGACGGACAGGCGCGCTGACAGGCGCCGCGACACGCGACGGGACGGGACGGGACTCGGGGCGCGGCGTCGAGGCGACGCGAGGCGACGCGACTCGACGTGCGGCGGCCGCGGCAGCTGGCAGCGCCCACGCCAATGACGCCCCGCATCCGGAATGGCTCCTCCACGGCCTTGGCGGAGCGTCGTTCGCGCGTCGCTCGGCTGCCGTGGCAGGAGGATTTGGAATGCGGGGTGATATAACGCACACGGTAGGAATTAACGTCGTTTGAGTGATCCAGGGCGAAACTGGGCTCTTTGAAGGTTGTTAACCACGGCGGTAGCCGAAATATATGATGAAATCCGTTGGTTGAGATATTGGCCGTTTGCCTTTCAATACCGCGTGTCGTAATTCCGTTTCCTTATCAGAAGAAACATAACTGAGAAATACCTTTTATTGAAATAGGTTTACTCCTCTAGTCACAACTCCTTTGTTTTAATTCTTCTTAACGGACGACTGTCATTACAATGCTTAAAAAAGCCGGCCGTTACGAGCGGCTTTTCATATGTTCGGTGACACTAAGTCGATGTATATGTACATTGTTAAGGAAACAAATACGGTCATTTAAAATGTATATAATTGGCTGCGTTAGCGGATGCACGTGTAAATACGCAGCTGAAGTTTTTATTTGACCGACAAGTTTTAAATTTAAGTCTCTAATGACTTCTGGAAGAGTCGTATCGTATTCTAAAAAACAATTTTAATTATTCTCTTAGATACAGTAACACAATAGGCTCATCTGCACAGATCTCACTTCTTTGTTTTTTTAAATTATCACCAGATGTTGCTCTGATTATTTTTTGTCTACCTCAGTCATTACAATTCCAAAGGCTGGTATGAGGATTTTATACACCAACTAAATAGCTCTGTCGAAGCCGACTATTGTCATTATTGGAATCCTACAGGTTGGTTACTCTGATCTAATTCGGTGCTTTTATGTGATCAATTCCAGGCGCATGTCGGAGCAGGGCTCTAAAGGAGTTACGAACCGCGCGATCCATCCTTCGCCTTCCGGTTCTCATTCCCATTGTCAAGGTCCCCCAGAGACTTGCCGGTCCATCATTGAATTGCCTATTCCCCATTACTCGAGAAAATCTGAGCTCCGCGGGAGATCGAACGTCGTATATCCGGGAGATACCGATCACCTGTGAGTTCTATTAGAAACCAAATGCCATCTCGAGGTGGAATAACTTGAGTAATGAAAGAAATGTTTACGAATTTCAGTTGTCACGTTGCATCTTGTCGGTAGTCGTCGATTCCCGTAGCTCTTAGTGCAGTTTTAAGCCATTTTACTTTGGAGATGGTGAAGTAGATTTTACCTTTTGATTTTGTATGTATCGGTATTAGTAAGAAAATCCCAAGTTTTCCCCTCGAAATACTCCGGAAAAGTTTTGGTAGGCCAAAAACCTCGAAGTTTTCGGGGATTTTTTGTTTTTTGCGTAACAATTTTTTAATAGTTGATCTTAGTGAAAAACTCTTTATGTAAAATTTTAATAGTCTTAAAATTCTCTACACGTTTGCTTCAAAAATTATTTTTCTTAATTAAACAGTAAGAGAGCTACGAGATTTTCAAATTTCACTAATTTTTTTCTTATTATTCTGAAGCTTTTCAAAATTACTTATGGTCTCTCTAATGAAGTATTTGTGGGTACCTAAGGCCATTATAAATAAAATAGCGATTGAATAGCGCTAATATTTTAATACTTCCTGAGGTTCAACTGACGTTTGAAATTTCTGGTGAGAATGGTAGTAGGTGTGAACATACTTCCAACTATAGTTCAATCACCCTTATGGCTCCCCATCGAGTGCACTCTCTGTTGGCCTTGCCCGCCACTGGAGTCTGCCGTCGTGCCTCGTACCCGGAAGGGCCGGCCTCCGCAGCGCCTCCTCCCTCGCCCACACGTGGGACGGCGCTGCGCGGCCGGGTCGCTTCCGTCAGCGTTCCGGGCGCGGCACGCGTTGCGCACGCGCGGCACGCGCCGCGCCGTTCGCCTTCGCCCGCGTTTCGCCGCGTCTGCCATTTGACTTGCAAAGCAACGACCTTTGTGCGAGTTCTCACGCCGCGTTACACTTGTCCATGGCCGGGCGTACGCAACGCCGCGCGGCGTAGGTCTTGTTGGCGCGGGCCGTGCGCCGTGTTTCGCCAGCCGATCCGCGTGCGCAGTCGCATCGTCGAGGGGCAGCGAGAGTGGAACATCCTCGGGGGAATGGTTGTGGAAACTGTGATCTCTGGTGGGAAACGAGACGTGAATTGTGATTACACGCTTACTTTCGTTTTGTCGTGTTAACGTTGGCGGAATTTCCGAAAAACAAATAAATGTTCTGTTTGCTTGCATTGCTGTTTCATGAGATAAAACTGCTCTTACGCAAATGCTCTCTCGGATGACATTTACTGATTGCGGAAAGAAGTGTGAACACGTGGTTCTGAGAAGCGAATTGTGGGTACGATCGGGGGATCAGCGAGAGCCGGAAGTGATGGAGAGAAACTGTTGAGAAACGGCGCAAGGGGAGCGAGGGGCACAAGTACTTATAACGTGGAAAAAAAGGTTATTTTATTTCTTTTCGTAATATTGTCCGATTGTTTTGTATATGACGAATATTAATGAACGATTCCTAGTTGCTATCATTCCTCGGATAGTACCTCGTGCCACGTAATTCATCACCTGCGTATTAAACTAGAACGGACGTCGGCATCATGCAGGTGGGTAGCGTAACGGACAGGTGTTTTCGACACATTGCATGTTGTTTACGTTTCTATTCGCCTCCTCGTCGTGGAGGCAGACTACTCTGCGGCTCGCCCTCCTTTCTCGACATCTTGGATATTGATACCTTTTTTCGGGAGCACCTGCGAAATCACTGCACCCTTCAGTTCGCGAACCCTGCCCCGCCCTCCCCTTGCGCCCTTTCTCAACAGTTTCTCTTCATCACTTCCGGCTCTCGCTGATCCTCCGATCGTACCTACAATTCGCTTCTCAGAACTACGTGTTCACACCCCGTGTCTGCGCCGATTTCTTTTCTGTCGTCTTTTCTCACACCTATCGCACCAGCACCTTTCGAATCTCGCTTGCCATCACCCCTCCATCACCCGAGTCAGCCACATCAATCGCCAGCGGCCCACCGCGTCTTCCTCTGTTGTGCCTACGCTTCCGCCGCAGCGCTGGGGCGCCCCTCCTCGCGAGTGGCCGCTGACGGATGGCCCTCAAGGGAGCCGGCGCGGAGCGGCGTGGCGCAGCAGCAGGCGGGCGGCGAGCAGGGCGGCGACGCGACGCGAGGCCGTGACATACATCAACTACTGGATCAGGAATGCGACGTCGATGCCGATGTTTTCAAAATACCGATGTTTTAAACATTGATGTATGGCAGCCGATGTTGTAAGGTTTTCGATGTTTTGTTCGTGAATAACGGATTCACCAAATCATAATTTTGTAAAAGTTAAAATATGAAATGACTGATTATACCTCTATGTTTCTGTGTTGAAACCAAACGAATGCGATTTGTACTACCTTCATCGAGGACTCTCCCTCACCCTAGATGATCCTCATGACATAGTAATTCCTTCATCTTTCCTCGTATTTCGGACATGGAAAGGCGTTTTATAAATTTGATTTCAGTTAAATTTTAATTATAAATTGGAATACATGGCCTCTGTCGAATTAAATTTTGTTGCGCACGAACTGCATGCCAGTGGTTACTAAACCATCTTTAAAACTTCATTGGTTTGGGGGCGATGTAATAATAACATCGGTGTTGTAATTCTGAAAATCGATATGTGGTAACTTGTATGTTTTATTGTCGATGTCAATGTTTTCAAAACACCGATGTTCTTATAGAAACATCTATGCTTAAAATGTCGATGTATTATAGCACGTTTTTAAGTGGAAGTTTTGTACTCGATGTTTTTATGTTTTCGATGTTTAGTTTGTGGACGAGAAATTCACAATTTTGTAAAAGTTTAAATATTAAATATCAATAACTAGTAGTTCCCGTGTCAGTGTGGTCGAACCAAAAGAAACCCGTTTGTACGAGTGTTGTCTTCATCGAGCAGAATCTTAATTCCCCCGAGAGATGACACCAATTCTATGATATTTTGTACGTTTTTCCGCGCATTTCACGCATTCAGGGGCTCTCAGTGCATGCGTTGTGGGCATAGCGCCTTAAATTTTAAAAAAATTATTCACTAGATAATGAATGAAGTCGTTGCATAATTTTATGATGAGCCTGACGAAGATAAATTTGTCTTCATCATTAGTTTTGCAAACTTCATGATTTTGTAAACTTGATAAAATATTGTTAACTGTCATATGTGATATATGATTCCTGAATCGGCACGTCCAAATTTGGCCAAAAAGTTGTACATTAATAGAGTGCCAGACAAAAAGTTAAATAAATACGAGACATCCTTAGCAGCTACTTTCACACTATGAAAAAGTAAGTTCTTTTTCGCTTTTGTTTCGCTCACAACTTGGAGGAAGCCTCCGCTGTGAGTTGTGGGAGTTCAAATCATGGATGTTAATTTATCAACGTTACCGATTTTCAAGATTTGACGGCGCGTATTACTCGAAACAGTTGTGATTTTACTTATAAATATTTGTCATTCAGATGCAGAAAATTGATATTAGCTACATTGAACACGCGACACAAACACGAAAACCCGTGACAAATTTGACATGAAAAAATTAAAAATTAAACTTATTAAAAGAAATATAAATGACGATAAACGTTTTTGAAGAAAAATGTTCAATGGTTAGCAATTTGCAGAAGGGTGATTCTTATTAAGAAAATAGGTCAAAGACGCAAACTATATCTTTGATAAAATATTTTTTAAATAATTGGAAACTAGGTGTTTCATGAAGATAACAAGTTAGCTCACTTTCTGTTTGCAAATAATCATTATAATTGAAATCCTATCCCTAGTCCCACCAAACGACTGACATTGACTAAGTAGGAAATATTAAAACACAACGTATGTTACAAAGTATGTAACATTGTATACATGCATGCATGTTTTTCAACTTTGCAAGTTTTACTGATGGCTAAAATATTACTTCATTAGTTTGTATGATTACCATTTTTTCTGTCCTTTGATGCTAATTTTTTTTGTTATCGCTGCGAGCATTTCCAAGTCGTTATGTTAGGTTCTCGTGAATTATTAATTAATTTATAAACTACAGAACTTTTACTTTTTGACAGAGATGGTTTGCTTTGTTCTTACAATTACAGTTTGCCAAGTTCGAATTGCAAGTAAGATAGTTTATCCAATTAACTCGTTGGAGTTACTTGTTTATGTTGTAGGGGCAATTTTATTTGAAAGTGATTAAGCAAATTACATACAAAGTAATATAAATGTGCGACGATGAAATATCCAATATGGCTTTGTGACCGTGTCAACCTAATGAAAATTATCATGGACATCAGATTTGACGTCGTTTACCTCAATACAATATAATTAAAATTGCTTTTAAAGATAATTTGTATGTTCATTGCCAATTGAAATGCACTAATCTCTTCCAACGTTTCGGTCAGTGACCCGCAACTCTCGTTTCCTTTCCAACACCCCTGTCGCTTCCAGAACTAGCGATTATCCCCTGCGAAGCCCCAAGCTCGGAGCAACTAGCTCGGATTGTTAGGCAGCTTGGTCGGCAACGCAATGAAGATCGCAGGCGAGGCGAGCTGCGTTGCGTTTTGCGCGCATTACGGACATTACGGGCGCAATGGGGGCTCCAGCGGCGCAGGAATTTGTTTGGAGGAGCCTTGAAGAAGCCTAATGACGAGCGACCCCGTCGTTACGGGCCCGATTTACACGCGCATTCCAGTCGCAACGCTGCACGCGGGGCCTCGTGCACGGGCCTTCCCCTCTCCTCCCCTTCCTGCCGCGGCCGTTCACAAAAAGCCCGTGATTTAGATGTCTCGCCAGAGGTCGCGCTCGCTCCGCTCCCCCGTTTCTCCGCCGCCCCGCCTCCCATTCAGCCGCTCCACTCAGGGGTTGTGCGTCTTCGCCTTGGGGCGCCTAGACCCGGGGCGGTTTTGTGGGGGATGGGCTGTTGATTCTCAAAGGGTTTGGTATGGATCGCGAGTCATTGCTTCAGTTCTTGACGAGAGAGACTTCATCAAGATGATATTCGCATGCTGTACTTGCAAGTTCTTCAAACGCTCTTCACTTACTCCTGACCAGGACCAAGGTTGAGGTTTTCATTTCCTATGGTGACGTTTAAAATCTCGCGTCGATTCTTAAATGATATTTCATTACGACGATATTTTCATACTCTACGTGCTCACTATAAACCCTGGTTTCTTGCCTTACCTAAAATTCATTCCGATAATACGCAAACATGTTGTTTTCATTAGCAATCTTTTACAGTTTGCATTATAATAATTATATACCTAATTAATAATTATGCGAAATTAATCTGTACTTAGTAAGTAACGTGTAATAACTCAGTTTTAAGATGCTGAGATGTGACAAAAAAGGTAAAACAAAGTAATATATGCGGCGGCGATGGTGTGACGGTTAGCGTACCGGACTGTTATACCCAAGCTCGCGGGTTCAAACCCGATCGAAGCCGTGGATTTTTAGGGCGACAAAATCCTTCGTACGCCTTCCTTCGGAGGGGAAGTAAAGCCGGCTGTCCCATGTTAGTAGATTTACTTGCATGTAAAAGATCCTCAAGCCTAAATGACGCCTCTGAGCTAAATTCAAAATCGCCTGTTTCTCGCCCAAGAAATACCTCCTTTCTCTGCTTGTTGATGTAAGGAGCGTAGCGAAATTTGCGTGGTCAGACGGAAGAGCGGGCCTGATGGCCCGAGTCTCGCCACGTAAAATAAGGCATCAATTCAATTCAATTCAATTCAATAAAATGTGATGAATATTTAACATTACGTCAAACTACCATGTAAGAAATTATCTTTAGCTGTTACATGTAGTACATTTTGACTTTGTTATTTAAAATGTCATCTATTATTAACTTTAATGGAATTATATATTCCGACAGCTTTGCGAATTACTGTGAACCCTGACGTAAGCCACCAATAGTTCCGACAAAAATTGGCCATTATTACAGGTGGGAGCTTAATTACCATTATGAGGTTTCTGGAAGCATAAATCAAATCTAATTGTGCTAATGTGCTATGAAATGAAGTTTGTTCCCTGTAACATGTGTAATCACTATAAATGACAAAATACAATTTAAACAAGTTATTAGGGATAATTTATCTCCTCTCGCGCAATATCAAAATACATCTTTGATCTTTACTCGTTCTCTTAGTCGAGAAACTCGCTTTCTTTCCTCTCCTAAACATAAAAGAAAACTAGACTGGAAGATGCAATTCATATCCTGTAGAAACTTTACAATAGGGTCATGTGAGGAAGAATTGAGCAAATGATCTTCGCATTCGGATTGGATTTGCGCACGTGGCGTGCGCCGTAAGACCTTTAGATCCACAGAGAAGAGAAGGGAAGGACAGAGGGAGTTATCAAAACATTGGAATGCTGCGAAAATGGGGAAACGGACGCGTTTTTCATGAAGAGAGTACTTATTAAAACCATCTGTTGTTACCTGAAACAGAAAATAACCCCTCTGTTGGGAACGAGACTCTGGATGTGCTAATTCGAAGTAATAATCCTTAATAGGAAGTTGTTAAGTAAACAATAATCTCCACCACTTTTTCCTTTTTTTGTTAGAATACCATGTTATCTTTTTATTTTATTGGTTAAAATCGCTTCAGGTGATTATTTAATAAAGTCCAAAGTACGAACTGTGGCTGAACGCTTAGATAGGGGGTGGCTAGAAAAGAATATTAAGACGCCTTTAACGGAATAATCAATCGGTTCCATGAAACAATGGCTTTTAGTAGAAGTGACCCTTTAATCGAGGTGACCGTTTGAGCTGGTTTCTCTGTAGCGGCATTTTACTAGCCACATGAACATTCCGTACACAGCACGTCAGGATTATGTATACTTCCATATTATGTCAAAACTGAATTATCGATATCAGTGTTGTACTTCTTAAATCACGAACTTGTATTCACCCAGTTTCTTGGCGATCACCGCCGCAGTCGAATCTTTACTCACCGTTCCTCTGAGTATCTACTCGACGCCACCTTGGCTCGTCGCCTGCAGTCTGCAGCCGCTCTACCTCCGTGTCCGTACCACCGACGTCGTCGCCGCCTCCGCCTTCGTGTCCGTCTGCGCCCCGCCTCCGCCCCCGCCCCCGCCGCCACCAACGACGGGGCTTTTTTGAAAACCAGGCAAGCCAGGCCAGGTGCGGGCCGATTTGCCACGCTCGACGCCGTCGCCGGAAACGGCCACGGGCCGCGCACTGATGGCGGCTAGGGTGGAGGCGGTCTCGGTGGCGGTGGCAAAGGCAAAGACGGAGGCAGAGGCGGAGGCGGAGGCGGCAGGAGGAGGGGGATGATACCTGTGGTAGCGAAAATGTCAGAGGCAGTGGCGAAGATGGAGGTGGAGGCTGTAGAGATGACGGTGGCGGCAGTGGGTGTGACGGTGACTGTGGAGGTATCATTGGCGGTCCTTGCGGCACCGTTGGCGACGGCTGTGACGATGCTGGCGGCGCTGGCGGCGCTGGCGATGGTGATGGCGGCGGCGGCGGTGGTTCTGAGAGCGGTGGCGGTGGCGGTAATGATGGCGGAGCTGGTGACAACCGTCCATGCTGGAGGCGGTGGCGCTTCTGGCGGCGGTGTTGCTGGTGGTGGCAGCTTTAGCAGTGCGGCTAGGGTGGTCTGTGCCCTAGACGGGTCGGAGCCCAGTGCCACGGAGGGCCGAGCGACCCGGAGACAGGGACGTGTGACAAAGTCGACAACCAATAAAGGCGCTTTGTGAGATTTGTAATTCTTGGTGTATGACTGCGGAATGCAAGACGGACTCGTCTGTTCAATGCAGAATGTGGCATGCGTTTGGGTGATCCTTTATTTGTTATTCTATTTAAGGGCTAAAGCATTTGTAATGACAAAACTGAAACAACTGTCCAGGGGAAGAAATCTAGGCTAAATAACAATTAAACAGCATTTTGATAGTTTCCTGTATTATCGTTTTTGATATTGTGGGTACAATAAGTATTAAGAGCATCAGTTGTTGAATGCATTTTTAAACATAGTAATGGAGTTACCTTGTTTCAGACATATTTTCATCGTTTGCTACCGAACGAGAATGTTACCAAGATCCCACTATGACATTTTTGCTGTATTATCATGAGAATGATAAATGAAGTTTCCTCTTGAATATTTAGGTTGGAACTGCATGCTTTAAAGACATCATTTATCATTCTTTATCATATAAGGTTTGGACAGGTGTCTCAACTCAGTGTACATGCATATAACTTATTTGCAAAGTACGAGTTTGTTTTCAATTGATGTTTTCTTTACTGTGTAATTTAAGAGAAATTCATTCCACCCAGTACAGATATACCTGTGATGTTCCAAAAACGAAAGGTACAATAAGACTACAGTAAAACTTGCTTAAACGCTCAGCTAGATTGGGCGATCATCCCCATTAAAGACCATTTTCGTGAATTCTATTGATTTTACCTTAATACAAGTAAATATTTCTTCTTTAAAGCGATCACCTTGCCCTGATATCAGTGGCCCTGTCCATCTTGTAGGGGAGCCTTTATTAGATGGTCACACATTCCTAACGATTTTACGATATAGCGCTAGAACACTACAAGAATCAGAGGATACGTGTAATTCCCACTGATTCAATATATTTCTTCGAGAGAAAGTATTGTCAACTATCTTTAAACCCATTGGCAGAACGCACGTATCCGCAATTCTTTATTTCGCGGGAAACTATAATTAAGATAACAATAAACTGTGTTCATGCTTTATTAGGGTTTAAATTGCAACATCAAGTCTAGTTGGGAATAAAGTTTACGATAGGAAAGAATCAAAACCGACGTGAAAAAGAAAGGGGTGCGATAACCGGGAATTTATTTTCTTTTGGAGTTATTTCATTGCGTACTTGTATGTGCAAGAAAGCTTCCGGTATTTTGGAGTTCAAGTGTTAATAAAAGGAAGTTAATATAAATATGCTTAATTGCAAAAAGCAAAAATAGACTGGATGTGCTCTTCCCATATTCTCGTGATTTCCCTTAAGCGGACACTTGTGACAATGGCCATTTTTCTTCGGAGCCAAAGATGACTTCTTACGACACTACATGTTAAGACTGCACTGTACATGGAATTTCCCAACGGGCGTACACTGACTTCACCCAGCGGTCAATTTTTTCTAAGCTATTTTCCTTCTTCTCCAAAAAGGCATAGCCCGTCTGTATCCCGCTACATTTTCCTTGGTGTAAGGATTAACACGTATATTTACCGTCGTCTACTTAGTAATATGTTGGTCGATGGTAATTGATCCACTTCTGTCTGTTTTCAAGGAACATTTGCACGTCCCTTTAGAACACTACCAATGTTGAAAACCACAATTAATATTTTGTATAAAAAAAACTCGAATCCTTCTATCGCGGGCATGTTCTTACCCTATTTGCGCTACTTATGAATGAAGACTTAACACAAATTTGTACTTCTTCCTTAACACCCTATGAAGGAAACGAGATACGGTCGGGCTATGTCCTCTCGGGTAACGAAACGTGGAAGGGAATTAGCTGGGAAGCGGGGGAGAGAGGAAACTGGCCACGGGATGCAGTCGGGCGATTCCCCGCCCAAGTGTCACTCGGCGGCGAGGCGGGAGCGCGAGGCCGGCCGGGCGGGTGGCCTGGTCGCTCGCCCTTGTCCTTCCAGTGGCCCGCCGACGCGCCTACAAAGCTCCCGGCGGCTCCCTGCGCCCTGTAGCGCCCCGGGGCGTCCGCTGACGACTCTCCACCCCCCACCCTGCGCCCCGCGGCGACCTCCGGCGAGAGGACCCCCGGCGGCTGCCGGAGGTGGTGTCGTTGCATTAAAAAGTGGGATTGCGAGACAATTTTCTTGATTCTTTACTTATAAACAACCAGCAATTTTGTTAGTTTGTTCATGTCAATATCATTGCATTCTTAGCTATTCGGGATGAGCCGCGTCTCGGTCAATGTTACTGACGTTTCGGCCATCGTGCTGTGGCCTTCTTCAGAGCTATACTGCCCAGCAGCACCGAGACGCGGCTCATCCCGGATAGCCAAAAATGCATTGACTCCGGCCGCGGAAGCCTACGAACACACATGTCAATGTCATTCCGTTTTAACAGTGCTTGTAGGGAAAGAAACAGTGCGAAGAATTTAAAATGGTAGTGCAGGTTTTCAGTAAAAATTATCATTACACATTTATGAAGTTTGTTGGTTTGTTCTGATTGTTTACAAACTATTAAACGTTGCATTATTCTTGTCGTCATTGAAAACTGTCGTGAAATATTTTATGATTTACCACAAATGATAAATATAAATTAAGGAATTTCCAAAGGAAGATCAGTTAGTGCATTGTGTCTGCATCCTCTATAAACCGTGCACTTGAATAACAATGAAGGAAAACGAAAAACCCTGCGGACTTCATTATTTCTCTTCTGAAGTATAAATATCTGTTCTTGTTCATGAAACATAGAGTAAGATAATATCCACATATTAATATGTGCCTTTAATGAATTGCAATGCAGAAGTTTAGAGAACGCAGATGGGGCTATTGCTAAAAGCTGTTAATGAAATGATGGTGAATCGATAGCATCGACATTAGCAAGGAAGTCAGTCCGCGTTGTCTTTGCAAACTAAAAATTCATCTCACTAACTTTCTAGAGTTGTATAAAATGTCCACAGAACAAGTGTATTAGCGTGTGGCAGTTTAGTTCAGGTAAACAATTAAGTTTTATGTTGTTTGCTGTTTGCACCTTCCCCAAAAATACCTACCGTGCTATGAGAACCTGTGACGTGGGAACGGACTAGATGCAATGGAAAAGAGGTTGACAAGATGTTGAGTGAGCAAAACAAACATAAATAATTCATTGCAATTCCTGATTAATAACACTGACAACTGACATGCCATTATTGAATAAATGATTCTGAAGCCCAATGAAAAGATTAATATTAATAGCAATAGTAATATTTATATTTATATTTTGACTGTTACTGAGTATTAACGGGTAGATGTAAAATGCAGATATCAAAGTTATGTACAACAATAATGCATATTAAAATGCATGATCATTAGCAATACAAATATATAATGTATAAATGATCTACTTATATACATATACCTATTAGAAAATCAAAACCAAATAATCATGCAACCTTCACTTACACTACACACTTACTGCTCCTGAAACATCTATATAACATCCAAGTGCATAAGTACTTCTTCATAACAAAAATATAATTGAAGAGATTTGTATTTATTGTATCCGCTGGAGCAGCTAGAAGTTGTTGCTTCTGGCCGGGGACTGTACCGGCGGCGGTGGAGGAGGAGGGAAGAGGAGGCGGGTCGGGTCGTCTTTCCGCGGCGGGACGTTTATCCGTTTGGCGGCGGGCGACGACGTCTTTATCGCCGCCAGGGGGGCTTCATTGTCCCCCGCGATTCGCCACGCGCCGCCTCCCCCGACCGCGCGCCGCCGCCGCCGCCGCCGCCGCCCCCCGGCAGCACCCCGCTGCTCGCCACCCTTGTCACCGGCGGGCCGCACCGCACCCCCTCTTTATTTATCTGGCTCCCCGACCGCCGCGCCGCGGGACTCGAGGCGCCCAGTGCCTGACACGGACATTCTGGACCTGCACTGCGGTTTTGTCTACTTGCCAGTTTATGTATCTCATTCATGTTCTGATTTCACTTGAAAACAATAAATATTTAACTATAATTGAGCAGTAATATGTACTTGGTCTCTTGACGCAATCGTATAAGTCTAAAAAGTAATAGGGATATATATATATATATATATATATATATATATATATATATATATATATATAAAACTGGAGGAGGAAATCGCTTTAACCAATAAATGTTCGCTGGAATCGAACCCCGACCAAGGAGACGGAAGGCTGATATAGTGAAAGACGTTATCAAGAGATATCTCCATGCTGCTATCAAATAGTACTTTCGCTTATACATTGTCCATTCTAATTTCTTCCAGCGTCCGTGTCAGTGGCTTTCCACCTGTCTGCCCAAAGACTGGTGATCGAGGTCTACTATGGGACATTCGGGCGCTACCGTGTCGCTAGGCTGCAAAAGAAGGATATTTGCACACATTTAAAGATATCATTGAAATCTTTTTCTTCTTGGGTTTCCATCTTCTGTTTCACACCACATATCTTGTCATATATCTCGACCAATGTCACATTACATTTCCATTATTCTTAATTTTCCTTTATTTATTTTGAGCAATTAGGTTATGCTAAGAAGCCCTAATGTCTTCAAAATATGTTCGTCCTTTTCTTTCTGGACAGTTTGAAGTAAAAATGAATTACTAAAACGATGTCTGATTTATAATATATTTGTATCTTTCTTTATGTTCCTCCCAACGGGGCACCGCCCCAACCGAGACACCTTCCAGATACCGACATATGTGGTAGTGTAGTAGGGTAATGTAATTGTTCTAAGAGCAAGGGTAAGGAAAGTGGATATGGGTGAGGAAAAACAAAGATCGCGAGCTGTCCGCGAACCTTTTGATAGAAACATACTCCGGCATTGGTCTGATATTGATCGGAGGAACCACGTACAACTATCAGAATTATAAGAAGCCGGTTGCTAAAATACTCCTCCGCACAGAGATTGAATTCGACACAGCTAATGTAGCTTATGTCGAAATTTTATCGTCGTCGGGACTCGAAACATGGAATCATCTGGTCAACAATGTTGTAGAGGCAATGATATTGCTTTTGAGTTACCGCAGTCGGCCAAACTTGTCATCATTCTCATCATATGTCCGCATTTGCTGTGTCCATCCAAAAGCGCTCTTCGCCCACTGTGCTAAGGCGGAGGCGGAGGCGGAGGCGCGGATGCCGCGGCCATCTGCCGTTTATCTCCCGCGCGCCCCTCGCTGTCCGCGCCCTGTCCTGTCGCCGGAGCTGCCACCCTGCGGCCGCCGCCCCCTCCGGGAGCCCCCCGGGCGGCCCGCGCCGGCCCGCTCCGGCCGCGCCAGCCGTTTTGCGTTGTTAATCCGCGCGTTGACAATGGATGAGCAAAGAGATCGGCGGGGCGTGGCACGGCATTAGCCTCAATTACAAAGAGGGTTGCGATCGTCGCTCTTTGTGGGACGGGGTGCGCGCGCTGTGGAGGACCCCTAACAAAACAAGTGGTGTTCCGTTATAAGCGTGTGTCGTTTCGGTTGTATTTGCTTCCTTCCTTTGCCGGCGGATTGCTTGTCAGCTTTCTCCCTTTTACGATAGTTTATCTTTGTTCGTTTTCTTTGGATTGAAAATAACAAAGTTCAAATTGAATTAGTAAGGATTCCAATTGTTAATTTCACTTTTACTTGAATGGTTACGTATGTTTCCGGCATGTTTTTGATCAGTAATTTTAGTTGCAACTAAGGAACTGTGAAAAAATTGTATTTCGTTTAGGAAATAAACGAATGTGAAATACTTGCTATCCTTTTTTGTGCCCTATAGGTCTAAAAAAGTTATTATTTTCGAAATCTCGAACACCGTGAAGTTGCAAATTAAATCAATAATATTATTTTATTTCTTCTGTCTCTTAGTATCTAGAAATAAATAGTTTTATCGTCAGATATCTTTCATAATGTCTGCTGAGGTTTTCGGAGAATTCTAAGCAGTAGGGAAAAGAATCATAAATAGAATTTTCTTAGAAGTAAGTTCTTAGGAACCTTATGCGAATTAATATTTATAAATAAAACTATACAGTGCAAAATTTCGCAGTAAAATTAATTTTTTTATGTAATCGTGAAATTTACTATGAAATAAGTCTTGTGAAAGTTGGAGAAAAATAGAGGCACCCGACTGGAATCCAAACAAGGAATCACACAGGATAGCTCGTGTGGCACGTATTGTCCTTTTCTTTCGAGGAATCTTCGTAACTTTATTATGCCGTAATTCGTGATTCGACGGAGCAGTGCCTTCGTAAAAACGCACTTACAAGGTTATTCCGTATACCAAACATTCTTTTCCTTCAGACAACATACTTTACGAGATAATTAACCTTTCAACTGAAAATCACGCATGGCGTGCACGTCCCCTTCTCTTCGACTTGTTCTCCCAACGCGTGCACGGGCCATACCTTATTCTACGGGAAACAGACAAGATGGCGGCGAGACTCGTGTTTTCGGACCGGGGCCGGACCACGCGGGTTCCCACGGCTTGGGAATGGACTGGAGGCGGGCAGGTCCGGTTGGTGCAGGCCGCCTCTTCTTGACGCAAAACATTGCTCTCCACCGCCACCACTATGTGAATGCCAGAATCTTCGCTGGTTATATTCCTCTCCCTTCACTCATTCGTTGCTGAGACGCTTTTTTCCCTTTTGCTAGCATTCTTGTGTCCATTCGTCTTTTCCTGACTACGTCTTTTTTAAACCTGAATCGCATGTTTCATATTCTATTCGCGTTGTCCCCTATTCAGCAACTTATATTCTCCTCTAAATTTGACACTGGGATATCTCAACGCCATCACAAGTAAACGCGAATCAATCACTCCTCTTTTTACAAATCATTCCGTCAATACTTTGAGTTGTTTTGGGTGCTACCTTACACCCATAATGGGAAACCTCGCTCTTACGGATCGCATTCCCATCTTCTTTTTTAATTTTTCTAGATTCAAAATCACCCATCGCTGCCACCACACCGCACCACCATCACCACACCACGTAATGAATAATTCTAAATATTTATATTATTGACTATAGTACGTTTATGTCATTATCCCTGATTTCCGTTAGTTTGTCCTTGCCCTTGCAGAAACTGCTATTCCCCTTTTCGTTGTCTTGCCATGTCCTCTCACAAATTAGGCTTACCCTGCTCTCGTGCACCCACACCGCTCCGCCATCACCTGCGTTGCATTGGCGCCCGCGTCCCCCGCGCCGCCCCTCTCCGTCTGTGTTCGCCACGGGCTGCCCCGCCTCCGTCGCATTTCCACGCGCCTCGAAAAACGTCGTGACTAACACGTGTACCGGGCGCTGGGCGGCGGTGCGCGACGTGAGTTATTGCCGAGGTCTTTTTACTGCGCGGTATTTGGTTTCAATTGCTCCCATAAAACAATTGGAAACGGGCGCCCACAACGTTTTTCCCGGGTCGCCGACTTCTGGCAGCAGCAGAAGCAACTCCGTACGGGTGGAGAGGGGGATGAGAAGATGGCGGGTCGAGCGGGGACGGGCAGGGGGAGGGACTTTGGGAGCGGGGGTGTGGAAGAGAGAGAAGCGCGGCTGCTGGGAAGGACGATGCGCCCGTTTTCCCCTCTCCCCCTTGACGTCAGCTCCTGTCCTCGCTTTTGGCACAGAAGCGTCCTTCAGGAGGAGTTCGGAAGGCGAGTTCTTTGGGAAGACGGGAAGCATGCGCACGAACAGCCTGCACGAGAGGTGCTGACTGAAGTTGGGTCAACAAGTTCGGTCTTTGTCAAAACATCGGGTCTTTTCTGTTGTAAAAAATTGATAAAATATTCATTAACATTAATGACATTACAAATAAGAAAATGGAATATATGTTAATTTCATTTCAATGGCGAAATTTCTTTTTCTTCCTAATCTATTCGCAGGAAGCAGGTTCTTTTTCTTGCTTCATTAAAATATTTTTTGCATTAAGACAAAAAATATTTTGTTTAATAGTGTTAATAAACAGTATAAGCCAACAAACAGAGCGATCATTTAAATATTTTCAGATACGGTTTCTGATGATTCCATTCTGGAGTATTATAAACAAATGACAGTTATGCGGGAATGAAGTGCATATCAACATTAGTTTCTATAACAATATTGACATGTATTTATGGTTGAAGGTTAATTTGAAGTTTATTTTGATTATAACAACACTTCAAGATACACTAGAACTTATTATCACAGAACTTACTGTTATGTTTTAAAATTATTTAAAACGTCATTGCGACAAAAGTGCGTACATTCCCTAACTGAATTATTGGGAAGAATGGCACTATTTGAAGGATCTTCCAGTGACCTGTAGATAGACGTGCGTAATCTTCATTAGCGTGTCCCCAAACCATGTGCTAGGACTGTTAATCAATGTGATTTAGTTTAGTTGAATTCTTTCTGAGAAAGTCATGCTTCCTTATGACGAAACTACTAGCTTAAATACCATCTCCTTTGTAAATGAAAATATGTAATATGAAATTCCGACAAAATAAATGTCTGTCTTATATAAATGTGGTATGTTTATCACAATCACCTTCATTGACGTGAGATACTAAAATATAGTTTTTGGATGAAACTCTGTAAAATTGTGTTTTTAGATTTAAGCAATCCATTAAAAATATTGACAATACAATCTAGGTAAAATGAATAATAAAGTAAGAAAACCGCTGACAGAAGTGGAAATCACTGTATTTGCAAGTTATAGTAATCAGTAAAAGTAAAATTGAATAAGAAGGAAGGATGTCATGAAACTATGGTACTAAGTATAAAGTCATTGGTACTCCAAAACTCAAAACATCCATCGATACATCAATTTTATGAGCAGAATGATATAAGCAGAATGAATATCAAGCAAATGATGCCAGGAAGAATTAACATATTAATGTGAATAATAATGTATTACTATTTACATTCAGTCATGTTGTTTATTAAAAATCTAGACATGTATTTAAAACACCTATCACATAGTGTTTATGTTATTTGCTTACACAGAAGAAGCTGAGCAGTGAAGTTATAGTGCCGTATCTTATAATAATTAGTAATAAACCAGGATTACATTCGGTTGCTACTACCGTAGAAATTTCTGGAACCTGAATAAGAATGAAGAGGAACCATTTAATTGGAGGAATTCAATATCCCAAAGCTTGCACCGAAAATCTCAGAACCATATAAAACGACGCGAACCATGCTTGCGAGGCGTTCACTCACCCCTCTGCAGAATGACGCTGCTGTGCGGGTTGCGGTTCTTGGTGCTGAGCGAGGAACAGTTCCAGCGGTGCCACTGGAACTGGAACTGGCACTCGGCGACGGCCAGTTGCAGGCCCTGCAGCGCGGCGGCGGCGACGGCGGGCAGCCGCCTGCACAGCTCCAGCTGCTCGCGGCTCAGCCCGGCCACGGCGTGGCACACGCTCGGGTCGACCGCCGTGGCCGCCGCCGCGGCGCCGACACCGACGCCCAGCCGCGACGCCACCGTCGCCGCCGTCCACAGCCTGCGCGGACAAGCCACCGTCACAATTGCCTTCTTCCTTTAACTCATCTCTCTAAAACGAATTGAGATATGACATACATAGCATTGACATTTTTATTTCTTATGTATACCCTTGCACTTTCAGGACTGCAGGTTTAACCTGCATAGGGTTAGAGGAAGTTAGGAATCCTCCTCTTTCAGACGCTTTTCCGCCTTCTCCCCACTTCCATGGCCCCCTGTAAAGAATGTAACGGGGATCTCAGTTGGTCGTCTCAGAGGCGTGTCAAGTGTCATGGTTCAACAACATCATTGACATTTTGATGTTATATAAACAGCTCTTCATCAATCTTTGGGGTCAGGATCAAAAGTGGAACGAAATATTTCAATTTATTAACATATAATATGCTTATAACTATAATAGAGACGTAGGAAAAGCATTTCTGAATACTTGCGTGTTTTTTTCATATTGGTGAATTTTGCCCACTTGGACTTTAAAACAGGGAGACAGTCACTGTCTATAAGGGAAAAGTACCCCTTTTTTTTTCATTTTCCGCATTTTTTGAACGCGCACTCATTCACATTTTTGAAATTATCTCAATGCAATCTGCGAGGCACCTGGGCCTTACGGATTGCTGGATGGCGGTGAAGCCGGGGCGAGCGCCGGAGCTCGGGTCGGGGCCAAACTGCGTGAGAGCGACGGCGAGACGGGGAGAGCGGGCGGGGTCGAGCGAGGCTGGGTTGGCGGGTGTATCGGCGAGGCGGTGCGTTCAGAACGGTGTGAAGAGATGGGTAGCTTAGCCGAACAGGAATTTGGAGAGCGGGTTGGAGTAGGGCGGGATGGAGCAGGGCTGACCAGAATAGGTCAGAGGGCGTGGTGAGGATGCTAATTATTTCCGTTTTGCATAAATGAATTCATACCTTTTCCTGTCTAATAAATCGTGGTAATAATTGAATACCCTGACTATGCCAGAATATTATATATCAAAGTCAGAAGATGCAGTGAGCGGATAAGAACAGATTTTCACATGATAATGAAGTAAATACTGATTTCCAGTATGTTTGTATCAATAACTCTGACAGGCGCAACAAAATTCTTTCAAATACTGTAAAATTGTTTTTTTCCATTAAGGGGAAAATAATGACCATGCATTCAGGGATGTATGCACTACCAGGGCCTTGCTGTTCTTAATAATGGTGTCCACTCTCGGCGACATGCAAACGTTTTTCGGTTTAGTAATATTATGATAATTTCCGAGTAATTTTTCTCGATGGCCTTGCGCAGGCACCATTTTTACTAGGAGGCTAGTGACATGAATTTTGTCTTTGCAGTCTGTGACAATTTTTTTTTTCAACATTTATCATGAATAAAAACCAAGTTAGTGCATTGATTGGTATTCCTGTATCCTCAGATTATTACGATTGTGAGATACATTTTGACTAATGTTACTAAAAATTGTTGTTTTTACTCCGTATAAAGGGGATAAGCTTAAATAATCGTACATTTTGTCACGAAAATTAAAAAGACATGATAATATTTGAAAACCTTCATCAAGATTTCGTTTACTGGTATTAGAACGCATGGTAACATTTTCAAAATCTACGCATGGTAACATTTTTCTATGCAATCTACAAAAACAAATCCAAGGAAGTTATCTGACGTTAACTTTGTAGCTTCACAAATCTCTCGAGTGAAGTGACTTCCGAATATGGGTTGCAAGTCTGAACAAGGATTTCACTAGCTACTGTTATTGCTTGCACTTCCTGCCATTGTGTAACAGAAGCGCGTCGAAACAACACTCGAAATGTGATCGTCTGCGTCTGAAACGACCGCCAGAGGGACCGTTAGACGACGCTTCGGCGCAGGGACAGCAGGAAGCTCGTGATGTACTACTGAGGCTCGATTGCATCTAAAAGCGAACATTAGTTCTTGTTGCGTACTCGACACTTTACTCCTTTGCTATTGGTTTGAAGAAGAAAAACTTTCAGCTTTCATTGTCCTTTCCCCCTTGCCGTATTTCTGCAATTCTCTTGTTGTTTTTTTAATTAGTGTGGAATATTCTCTATTCGTTCAGGTTATGTGTTGGTTTTAATCTTTTAACTTTTCACCTACAAGGTTTTGTTTTCTTACTCGTGAAACAGTCCTCAGTCTATTTTCGTATGCCGTGAATTTTTTTATGATTTATCAACATATAGACATAAAAAATAATGAAAATATATAATTGATTTAAACAATTGTTTCGCTACTTTCCACAATTTGCTACTTGTCTTAAGTAAACCAGGCAGCAGAAAATACGCATTCAAATGATAGTTTGCGACAGTTTAAAGTTGTTTTATTTAACTCTAAGTGAATTATTTTTGAACGTTTCATTACACTCAAACTATTTTCAATCAAAATAAGTGTTCGAAAAGAAATGAAATGGTAACTAGAACATGGAACAGTTACATGATTCGTAAGTGCCCATCGCGTGGGTTTTGTTTATTTCTTTGTAGCCGGATGAGAATCATTTACTGCGTCAGGTTTCCATTTAACGACCACTTAAGGGGAAGTCATCCCACGCAACTGGAATCCAGTAGAAGATAATCGACCGTGCGATGACGTTGTGAGTGCTACAATGCAATCGGCAGATCCTAATGTCGGCGCCGGAACGACTGCTCTCACTCCCACCACCACTACGAAATACCCCTCACCGCCATCTCCAACCGCCCGTTCCCCTCGTCACCCACTGACATCCGCCTCGCCGAGTCTACGTTCCTCTCCCTTCCTCACCTTTGACTTCTTTTCTCTTAGCAATCCTCTGTCTCACTTACCTTCTGCGCCCCGCCCCGCCATCACCTGCTCATTTACGCATCATCTCACCTACCCATGCTCTATCCTTCACGTGCGCCCGCCTAGTCTTTGAGAAGTCATTATTGTCTGGTTTTATTCTGTGCTCGCAGTAGACGCGATCTTCTTTTCTATCTCACGTTTTCATTATGGCAAACTAGGCCTCTTATCCACGAACATTCTATTTACACGCCTCCTTTTCACGAACGATTTGTGGAGTTTAAGCGAACGCGCGCTGAGCATAGCAGCTCTGCCTCCCCAGAAGACAAGCCGCGCATGCGCGAGTTCCTGAAAATCTCGAAATCGTTCGTCGAAACGATGCGTGCAAACAGGATCTTGCTATTTCCGCACTCTGAATATTCTTTAACAATTTCTGGCATTATTAGCACTTACCTACGCGTTTATTATCAATCAGATTTGTAGCTTTCTATCACTCATGGATTTCAATTCCGCTTGAATGCAGACTAGCAAGTGCTTGTTAGGTGATTTATAATAGCGTTGGCACGACAACAACCACTGTATTTTTATAGAATACCGGCAGTATATCGTATGAATATTCGCCAGTTTATCTGCTTTCTGTCATTTCCCTGGGACGATGTTGCCATCACACCTTTCTATTGCCCCCTCCTGTCTGCCACCAGTGGCCCCGAGCAGACGTGGAGCTTCGCCTCGTCTTCGACCGCAACACCGATGGGAAATCGCTGTTGGACGCGGCTAATGGCCCACCGCCCCCGCCATCGCCCCCGCCCCCGCCCCGCCCGCGCTCCAGCCTGTGGCTCAGCGTCCGACCCCCACCCCGTTTCTCCCCTCTTCCTCACCTCATCTCCATCCCCTCCCCACCCTGCAGTCCCCCTCCCCCAGTCCCGTCGACGCCGCGCCACGCCGCAAAACAACAATGGGTCGATCACGCCGATAAAAAAGCATTAGTAAAATGTGACATCATTGAAGCCTGAAGACAATGGTAGTCTAGCTCCGGCTCTGGCAGCGCGGCGCAGCGGCGGTCGTCGGTATTTTTATCGCTGGCTCCTCCACCCACTCCGCTCAGTCACGGGCAATCGACAGGGGGTCGATGGAAGGGGGCGGTAGAGGTCTGGGTGTAAAGGTAACGGAGGCGCTATCTGAGTGTGGTGACGTGATAATGGTGGTGATGAAAATGGTGAGAACAGTCGAGGTATTGTTTGGCGATGGAATTGGTAGCGGGGTCAGATGAAACAACAAAGAGGGAAGAGATGTGGAAATCGGAGAATAGAAACGGAGTAGCCGAGGCAACAACAAAGTAGAAACAACAGGATACCCTGTGTGGTAAGCCCATTGGATGTGACAGAAAATGAGTATGATGAATATTTGTCGTGAAAGTATGAAAGAAAAGAAATCCTACAGATTAATAAATTAGTAGTGGTGGCAGGGATATTCACAAGTTCTCATGGTCAGAAGGAAACAACAATTCGGGCATGAAAGTGGCGATGACAATAAGAATTCATTTTAGGTTTTTCGATCTTCTTTTCTATCTCACGTTTTCATTATTGCAAACTAGGCCTCTTGTCCACGAACATTCTATTTTCACGCTTCCTTTGTTTTATGAATGTTAATTCGGTCTAATGGAAAGTCGGTGATTGGTGTTGATGTCCCAGGGAGAGTGAGTGTGCGGTGGGAAGTCGGGGAAATGGGAAACGGTGGGAGTGATGGAAAGAGCTAAGCGTGCGCATTGAGAACAGAGTGGGGGTATGGATTGGTGGTAACAACCTGGCGAGGATAGTACGAAGGGTACGGCTTGGTAGGGGCAGCTCAACAGGACGTGCTTGCGAGGTTTGCGGGGACGGCTTTGCAGGGACGAATTTTCGGGGACGTGCTTGCGGGGACGGCTTTGCGTGGCTTGTGGGGACGGTTCAGCGGAGACGGCTTGGTAGGAAAGGCTTGACGTGGACGGCTTGGGTGGGATGGCTCGGTAGGAACAGCTCGGCAGGAACAATTTGGTGTGGACAATTGTGCGGGGACAACTCAGCGGGAAGGGAACAGTAAAGTCGGCTGGGCGGCGACGGGATCGGCGAGAGCGGCGGGGCGGTGTCTCTGCGTGAGTAATGGAGACACGCGCTTTGAATCCGTGGGAAGCGTCTAATTGCGGACTCGACGTGGCCGGGGAGGAGGGGGAGAAGCTGGGATTGAGCGCCGAGGGCGCCCCGCGGGACGCGGACTAATGAAGGAACGAGCGGCCGCGCGGCGAATGCTCGGGAGCGCTATGGACGCGCAGCGGCGGCGGATGGCGGGCGGCGCGGCGAACAGCTTTGATGGGACGGAGGCCCAATCGATTCATTCATTTGTCTCGCGATAGGGAAGACATTACCAAGATAGGATTATCTTTAGAAGTTTGAAATATTCATTGATAAAATTGCAGGGTTAGCACCAACAATCACACCAAACTGTTGTATTTTTCTTGCCCCGTCCCTGTCTTGTTTGTCTTTTTGGCTATCATTACCCTCTCTGCTCCGCAGTGCAATTTTGTGCCCCTGTCTGGCTCTTTGTCGTTGCGCCGCGCCATTCAGAACCTGTTTTGGATGGCTTGAGAACTTTTGTGGAAACGTGGAATTATTTATTGTAATATTAAATATTGTAATTCACACATTAATTATTTCTACAATAGATACAACTGGGAGAATATTTTATTGCATTGATACCTTTTGTACAACGACATTGTACGACGATTACAAAGGACCTTATGACTTTTGTGTTACATTTACGCGGAACCTGAAAAAAAGGCCGTACGGTGAGGACTCTGCATCTAAAAGGTTAATTACTTTTGACAACTAACAACTAAACTCTAAATCTTTTCGATGTGGATCAGGGATGCAGTAATACATAATCTAACTAAGCAAGTGGTTAGGATCCTGCAAGTTAGAGGCCACCAAAAACTCTTTATCCAAAATTGTATATTACTTATAAATATTTGTATATTAAATGAATATTATTTTAATCTGCAATGATTATAGTGTATTTTCATGTGATCGCCAGGTCGTGCCACTAACGAATTACTTTCAATTCATGCGTAATACATAAATATTGTTAGGAGGCCTCACAGTTTGTTTATGCATGTGGCTCCTTGAGAGATCAAATGTGTGGTGGCCCTTCCCACTGCCATAGTATATGCATAACAGTAAGCATCGTTGAAGACAATATTCACTTCAAATCGTTTAAAAAGGCGATGCTTTGAAGCGGAAACTTCAATGGCCGCGAGCAAGAACCTTTCAGAATCTAAATCAGTAAGGTTAAAACTGCAACATGTTACGGTGCCCCAACATCTCGATAGCAGAAAAACTAATGGCAAAGTTTACAAACTAGACACTGTCTTGGCCTCTGCATCAGTGAAACGCAGCCAGATGACTACGGAAGGGCTCTTAATGGCAGCGACCGAGACAGCAAGACGTACGAGTACGCAGAGACGGCCGCCGTGAGAGGACGACGCAATTACTTGTAGTACAAGCAATCCTAAGGAGCGACTCGAAATCTTAGCATGCTCACCGCTCTGTAGCACTTCCTCACAGAAGCAACAGAAAATACAAGCAGCGTGCGCACTTTGCCGTAATCCTTGGTTTATTCCGAGAGCGTCGCTTGATATCAGTCTTTCAGGGGTTCAATTGCAGAAGCGTAAATGACAGTGATCTGAGTCATCGTGTCATTAGTTGCAAAACACGCACGGCAGAATCTTCATCTACATGTTTTTTAGAATTATCATTCTGAAATATACGACTATTAAATAAATAATAGATATTTAAAAATAATTTTCTTACGTTAGAAATTGCATTTGAAACTTATCAAGGTAAGAGTCTTTGACTCGCGTTTTAAATAAAATAATAAAAATTTATGAAGTGTATTCCGTCTCTTATTTCTTTATTGTTAACTACAATAATATAAATTTAATATTTGACTGCTGTTCGTATTTTAGGATTAGGCATTTTTTCTAGTTCTGAATTAAAAAAATTAGATTTTTGTTCCTAACATATAAGAATGTAAAGCTTTGCGACCAAACACCATGTACAGCGCTAGCTGCAGTAACGATATTGTGCAAAACATACCAACGGTGTGGGGAATGGCGATTGGAATGGATGGGATGCAATTTAGAAGCGAACGCAGCCTTGATTAAGGCACGGATGAGAATGATTTAAACATACGAACGAATGTCAGTACCGAGTCTGGAAGAAAGATATAGCCGGGGAGAGTGCATCGCTGTAGGCCAAAGAACGGAAGGCGGGCGCGGGAAGCAGCGCGTAAGTAATGAGGCCCCGAGGAAGTCGAGTGCACCCAATCCAGCCACTCGGCGCTGCCCCGTCCTGCCCTGCTCTTTCACCCGATTCGCTCCGGCAGTTTTATATTAACGGCCTTTCAAGCCAGAGGAGTTCCCGGGCGGCGCGGCGCGGCGCGGCGCGGCGCTGCGTGCCGGAACCTCCCCGGCTGTCTATATGTTTCCATTTGACGAGTCACGATCATTTGCCTGGGCCGGCGCGCTCCCATTCAGCCGCCGCGTGTGTGGTCGCCGCACGGCGGGGCATTGTGTTTCGAGAAATTGCGGGATTGTTTCGGGCCGCGGGCGGACGGGCAGGGAGGGGAGGAGTGTAGAGGAGGGGCGGGCGGATGGGGAGCGGGAGCGTGACGCGGAGATTGCGTTCCCATCAGCCGTAATGAACGAGTGAGTGGCGCCGCACCGCGCCGCGCAGCGCGGGTTCTGAGTAATCGAGTCGGAGCTTGCCCGGAGACTTCAACGCCCCGCGGACGAGGAGCGCCGCCTCTCGGCTGTCTCGGGGCGCTCTGGTCTTCGCGGGAGGGGGATTGGCTGCGCGAGACTCGGATCGCCTTCAATCGGTTACTTCATTTCCAAATTTTTAGAAAACCCTGTACAACTTGTTTTTAGAATTATTTTTAGAAAACCCCGTACAAAGGCCTTTTTGTTAACTCTGCCTGCGCCGTAATATTTGTTTCTCGAAGACCATCAAAATTTTCAGACCTCTCTTTCAATATATTTTTTCTTGCAGTCGTTTCACTTTCGTTTGTGCCAACCAGGCACATCGAATCACTTTCGTTTCTGATTACCACGCAAATCGGATGGTCTTCCTCTATAATCAGATTCTGGTCACGATTATATGTAAATATATCGCAGAAAAGATTTTTAAAGAACAAATGGGGACATTTAATTCGTGAACTTTTTTCACACATTAAAGAACTGAGGAGTTTTATAGAGAATATTGTACCAATTGGCAAAACGAGACAATCAATTGAACATTTAGGTACTTAAACAATGGAAACATATATCTATTATCTGTGCATCAATTAAAATGTATGATTATGAAGAATTGATATTCAGGTCATTTTGAAGGGACTTGATTAAATTCACATAGCCGACGCAGTTAATCTTAAATTTCTTTGAAAACTGTCTTTGACGTAACTGTGAATTTGATCCCAGGTTTGCGTATTTTATGCTTTCTATATTACTGTTCTAGAGATGTAATGAAATCGTCTAATTCTTTCAAGTCCGTTGTTGCTCTCCGGCAAAGATTTGTATAAATTTAAATCTCCAAATTAAAATTGTTTAGAATAACAATCTTGTTTTTTTTTCACTAACCGGATCCAAATAATTAAACACTGTATTTCACTGTGAAGGTTGTGATTAGCGATAAAACAAAAATTTGACATTGAAAATGTACTTATATTAATACTTTTTCTTGGTTGAGTTTTGTAGCTTTGTTTCATATATTTTCTGTTTTTATGATCATTTTTCCAGACTAAAAATATCATCGTGCGTTTTGTTCACAAATTTTATCACATTACTTTGTAATAAACGTTATGCATATACAATACATATAAAATAAAGCTATTTTGACAGAAATCTAAAAGGTGGTATTCCACTTATAGTAAATGCAGATAAGATAGAAGAAGTTTGTAAGTGTTGTACTTTGTTTACAGGGATGTGGATGGTCATTGGTGCAGGAGGCCGGAATCGTGGGGGAAGAATCTTAGCGCGGAAGGACAAACACCGTTTGCATTTGAAGTAAGATAAAGATATTTGTTAATCGTTGGACTGGATGAAAGTTGTAGAAAAGTAGTAGGCTGGATGAAAGCAGTAGATTATGCCCAGCAATTTTCTTTAGAAATATTTACTTTGAAAATGTGTGCGAATTTTTTTGCAATATTCTGGAATGATTGAATGTTGTTGAACAAAGGTTTTGAACCGAAGCAAATTGATACATTTTTCAAAACAATTCTCATACAAATGTGTGAATGTTAGCATATTAATTTTAAGAATTAATGAAACTTAAATTAACATCCGTCACCAACGGGTGATAACTTAATAACATGCGTCCTATTAAGTATCGATTTCAAATATAACGCGAATCAGAATGCTTGTTCGACAACTACAATTGAATTCCTGACGATGAATCATCAATAATTTATGACATCGTTTTCCTGAACACCGTAATCCTTGCTGAGTCAGTGCTGTCAATTCAGACTCCAGCGCACATGGGAGGCAAGTCTCTCTGTTGAAAACCACACCAATGGATTCTGAGGAATTCTGTCGTTTGTGGAGCCAGCTTCAGACCGTCAGGGTTCTTATTCCACATTACAGCCACTTAAGCCTTTTTTGACATTTTCAGTGCTCGGATGTTTTTTGAGAGAAGTTCACCTATAGATAGATATCGAAGTGTTACTGGACACCCGATAGACAAATTACACCGAGATCTTCACTCTGTCTTGTAAATTCTATTAAATGATGCTGCTAAAGTCGATGTCTCTGAACAAATTGGCTGTTGCATTTGCATACTCGTGAGACAACTTTTGTTTACAGCTGTCTATCGGCCCGCTATCTTGCTCGTCCAGTTCTTCCGCGGCAATGGTCGTATTTCCTCGAAAATACGAATGTTATGTTTTGGTTTAAAGATGTATTTACGTAAGCATCGTTTTAGAGTTTCTATCAAAACGAATAGTGTGTGTTTATAAATTGAATTTCTTATTCACATCACTTCGTTTGGGATTGGGGTTCGTGATAGAAAGTGAGTAATAACAGACGATGAAAATAAATCATGGAAATAAGGAGTGGTGTCTGGGGAAACATGTCGAAACCGTTTCTAGACCTTCCTCAGGAGCTGCAGGGAAAGCAACATGATGGACGGCAACACGCTTCATTCACTAGCCACACAATCAAATATCAAGCATACTGAAACGGCGCGGCCGGCGCGCCCACTCGATGTAAATAGCGCGTCGGGGTCTCCGTGAAGTCCCGCAGCGACGCCCACGGCTCCGCCCAACGCTCCGCGCGCCCCATCCGCTTCCCGCAGCGGCTTCGGATCGGAAGCCAGCGCGTCAGCGCGGGCCGGTCACGGAGGTCGAAAGGGCGGCGGCCGCCCGACAAATTTGGAAGGGCACGAAATCGAAGACGTGGATAAATCGACTCAGTGGCTCCGATTTATGGGGGCGGAGCGCTGAGGCGCGTGGGCGGCGGCGGCGGTTAAGTGATCCCCGTCATCGGTGACTGCCTCCGCCGTCCAGCGGCCCCGCCTCCGCCCCCGCTCCCTCCCCGCCCCGTCGACGTCGCCGAGAAGAGGCGCGTGGGAACGAGCGGCCATCTTGATTCCCAAATTGCGTCCGTCCCGAGAAACAAAAGCGGGCAGCCGTGCGCCGGCGTTATCACTGCGCTGTCTCTATATTTCAAGCGCTCCGCTTGTAAATATCTTGTTTCCAGGCGTGGGCCGGCGGCGGTGGCGGCGACGGGCGGGAGCGGGGAGGGGGGCGGGGCATCTGGCGCGGCCATCTCGCGCGCTGCGCGTTCCTGGATCTCAATAAAACACGGTGACGTCACGGGGGCCGTCGAGTGGCCGCTGCCGTGGCGCGCATGCCTAGGCTTTCGCGCGGGGAATCAGATGGTCGATGAGATGGACAGTGGGGCGACCGCGGGCCCCCGATGGGGCTGTTGGATTGTCTTGGTTCGTGATATTAGTTCGTGCAATCAAATCGCTAAGGGATCGTTCATGTCCTATCGAAATGTTTGTTATGATTGTTTTCACTGTTGTTCTATGGCATTTTGATAACTCGAGCATCGATATCTCGAATTATCTGTCTAATAGTCATCGCCTTCTCTAGGCTAATATCTTCATAATTATCTAAAGAGGTAATTGTTTCATGATCCGGATTATTTTTACGTCCTTCTGCTGAACTTAGTACCGGATTTTGAGAATAGTCTGAATTGCAACCAGCATGTGATGTGCTATTCAAAATCCAATAAAGAACACTAGTAATGCAATGAAGAACTTTTGAGTTGAATCTGAAATATTTCAGTATTTAAATTGTTAGTTCTTCCTTAGATTTCCAGAACAGAAGTCCATACACAGCCCTAAAATCTGTTTCCTCACATAATATTACTTCTGAGAGACAAAGGGATACTATTAGCAGGTTCCTGGGCCTTATGTTAAGTTCTTTTGTATTTTTCATATTGATTTGCTAGCTCATTCTCCTTGAGAGGTGAATGCCATAGTCTCAACAAGTTCGCACTGTGGTGATAGTTAATGTTATTTCGGGAGAGCAATCATTGATTTCAATGAAAAGTTGTGGTTTCATATAGGTTAGTTTGGATAAATCCATCATATCTTAAACGTCTACATTTTTAAGTTGATTATTTTAGAATACGATATTAGCTCCTTTTGGGTCACTGCTGTAACTGCTAACTCCGTTAAGGTATTTTCAGCGTGCATTACGGTCACAATGCGAAGTCTACCATTACTGCTAATCAGTTGCAATGAAAAATGATGAATTCCTACAGTAAATTACAATTTTACAATACTTGTAGTTTGAAAATGGATTTTCAGTTGTGAGTGTTTGCTTGTGATTCTCTGATATTTTATTTTACAATGACAAGTTTCCCTAACATTCTTATTACTCATAATCCAATGTTTAATAAATGCTTATAAGAATAGAGGAGCAGTTTGTTTTATTCTTAAGTCTTGTTTATTGAATTGATCAAATTAAAATACAATGCATATAAAATGTATATTTTTCCTTATTAGTAAGAATATTTATTTGGAATTTTATTTTTTACACCTGTTCAGAGAAACTGAAATAATTATTTTAATTATTGTCAAGCAGTTGATTCAGTTTACTTTAAAAACAAATAACCAATTAAAACAGAACTATGTATTCAACACTATTATTTGGTCACTTCTAGATTTATTCTAGAGTACAGGGAAGAATTATATTAGAATCCTTGATTAGTAATCTAGTAACCCGCGTCTATTCGTTCGTCACTCAGGTATAGACTACTTTCAGTGCACGAATAGAGACAAATGAGGTGTAATTCGACGTGTCTCGTTATCTTGTCGGGGAACTAATCAGAGTTCTGCGGATCCTCCCACAAAATTCTAAGAAATTACTCGAAAAAAGTCGAGTGTTGTTTTTGAGCAACGAAAACTCGGTATCGGCGTACGTACGGCACCCAAAGAAGAGATAAAAAGCTCATTGGATCCCTCTCAATAAGACAAATCATTTGGCACAATTCTTAACCAATTTCCACTAGGATACTCTTATTTTCGAAGAATGATAGAAAAACACATTTTTTTATGGTTTTGTAGAATTGAATATTGTGTGAGTTACATCTTTTCATAGAATCGTGTAAAATAAATCTCGGAAGATTTTTTCATAGGAGTTCCTCTGATTTGGATATTGGTTTCTGGACAATGTAATTAGATAGAATTGTACTGTAAAAGGGCATAGTCCTGGAGAGATTCAGAAATAAGTAACAGCAGCATCTCTAAAGACATTTGCGTTTGCTCACAATGTCACATGAGAGAATACGACGGCACGTGCGGCGATGAAGGTAAAACCTCGAAATAGTCTGGATGTCAACACTACGTTGGAAAGATAGAATCGGCATCACGTGTAGACCGCTTCACCTCTCTGACTCCGGGCTGAATAAACGCGGGAATGTTTGGGAAAAATGGAGAAGAAAGAGTTGTTGGGGTGAGGTGTCAGAGTTACACAGACTTTTAAATTACTTTTCTCACTTGGGGCGACGACCGTGGCGGAGGGTTCGAGGAAGAGATGGAAGATAACACATGGAGCGCCGACTTTAACATCAATGTCGATTTGGGTAGTAAGGCGTAATGGCGACAGTATAGTTTCTTGTTACTTTAAGTTCTAATTAGAACATGTTATATAGTTTATTTAGATTTAAATATTACAAAGAGTGAAGAAAACAGATGGGTTATTAGGAAATAAAAATGAAAATCGAACAAAATGAGTACGAAGCAAAAAAAATGAGAAATCAAGGGTTTCAAGTTGTTTATTCTAATGAACGCAGACATCAAAGAGTCAAAGCCCGTGAAGAGGGGTGTTGAACTGATGCAGCTAGAATTTACCTAACTCTAAGCACACATTCGTCTCGTGTAAGAAACTTCGGAACTATTTGGTTTCTGTTTTCCGAAAAAGTATCATTCCACGAACTTCGAACCGTTTCCCGGTACTGAAGGGATACCAGGAATTCTTTTTCCTTCCGACGTTCGAGGCAAAACCCCTTGTCAAACCCCGGAGGCTCTCAGTAAAGACTCTGACATAACTACCTCGAGAAAGTCAGGAAGGTAAATATTTTCCCGAGCGGAGCAGCGCGAACGCGCTCGGGTCGCGCCGACGGGACGCCACGTGGCAGGGGACGCAAGGGAAAGGGGACGCTGCGCGCCATCGCGCGGGTGAAGCAAGCGGCGGGCGGCGGGAGGCATCGGATTGAATGCGTTTCTGTTTTATGGGCTGATTCAATCTACGCGCTTAACATTCGTGCATCAGCTCGAGCATGTGCAAAGTAGGCGATAAAATGTCGGAACCAGGTGGGTATATAAACAAAAACTGTTATGAAGTGCTCGATAAGGGATGATCACAAGCCGCTAATGCAATGCCAGTCTCCCAATGTTTGCAGGGCGCACGTAAATGAATGGGTAAAACAAATCAGAAGCAATGCCACCATCGGACAAGAACATGCAAAAGCAAGAAGGGTTTGACTATGGCGTGAGGTTAAGAATGAAGTACGGGTTCTTCTGGCAAGTCATGCCAATCGTGGCGCTTTCTTGCTATACTGTGAGTACTACGAATCGAAAGTTACGCGCTTGATGATGACGACGAGTTCCGCAATGGGGTGGAGCGCTAGTTACGCGCTGAAGTAGTTTGTTTCGAACCTTTTAAATTTTATGAAAGCGTGTTTTCTTCCCTTTCCTCAAACATAAAACTAATTCTATGAGACTTCGATGTACTGGAAACGTTTCTGTTAAGCTTCTCACGTCCTTTGTGCTTCGAAATGCCATTAGGTAATCAGGAAGAAATATATATTTTAAAATACACCACTATGTCAATACAATATTCAAAATTCAAGCCAACTACATGTAGTTGCAAAAAGGCCAATCCTGTTGTTTGCTTTTCAACAGTTCAAAAATAATAATTTTTCTTTACCAAACAAAATATTTAAAATTCCTTTGACGACAAAATAAGTCGGGTCCACGGAAACAAACTGATTTGTTTCACGGGAAACAGAGCTGCCTCGCGCCGGCAGAGTGGACTGTCATCTCCCTAGGCATGGAGTACAAATCCCGTTCGAAAACACAATTATAGTAAAATAGCTATAAACATTAATAACCATTTGTTTTCCCCACTGCAGATCACTTAACCACTCTTGCGCTTAACGGTTAGTGTATCATACATTCTAATTTACGTTTGCAAAGAAACATAAATTAAATTTAAAAAATTGTAAATTAATAAATGTAGCTCAAACTAAAAACCAAAATGAAGAAATGTAAACGATTCAACTTTGACGTGATTGAAACCATAAATCTCAAAAACAAAACAGCGAAGCACAGGCGAACAAACACTGGTAAACAATCGGAACGCGAACTTTCTGATCACAGTATGAGACGGCTACCAAGGCACGTGGCACCGCAGCTTAGTACTCATATTTGTATAATTTATAGTTAAAATACTTTTTGAGCAAATGATTTGGTTTCGAGAAGTTTTTTAGCTTTACTGTTCTCATTACTATTATTTTTATCAAGTGGCAACACTGGATGTCTATGTTATTTAAGAAATAAGTAATGTTACTTCTCATTTAGTTGAAGTTGATGAGAAACTGCTGAAGTGAGAATATACAAATGTAGTGAGGACATACAAATAACTTGTAGTTTGTATTGTGTTTAGCAAGTTTTTTTGTTTCCAATATAATCTAAACGTAAGTATTGTTCCTTACTGCATTACGTTTACTACATTTTACGAGTGAGTTTTATTTTAGTTTGTAATGTAACGTCATAGCGAAATCTGTATTTTGTAGTATGGAAAGTCTTCACACACGTCTCCAAGGAAAATTAGAGAAGTACTACAAACACTATATCTTCACTCTGTACATTCACAGAGAGACAACAGCAGCTATTTCAAGCATTTCAAAAACTTTCATTAACAGAGTAAAAATTAAAATTAATCAGAACAAACCCCTGGAAGTAAATCTTATGGGTAAATATGGCAGGAAAATGATCACCTGTCTTTGAAACGATCGTAGAATCACGGATATCTGCCTCAAAAATCGTAAAATGAGTGTTGCCCGTTTGACTGCGATGATAAACGTCGAGGAAGTAACAATTTCCAAAAGGACAGTTCCGAAACTATTTGCGGAAGAAAGCCTATCGGCCGTCGTCATATATATATATATATATATATATATATATATATATATATATATATATATATATATATAAAGTCTCACTCAGAGCACGAGGAAGAAGCAACTGCAATTGGCCAGACAACTCTGAAATATGTTTGTTGCAGCCTGGAGTCTATTGATTCAACCTTTTTATATATTTAAAACACTCGTGCATTCCATCAATAATTTTTTTGTAATATTTTACAGGTTTGCTTCTCTGACGAATCAACATTTCAGATTTTGATAGATAACATTCACTTGTCCGATGATAAGTGGGATGGGAACAATTCCACCCAGACTACTTAAACTGCACTCGTGGAAAGAGTTAAATTTCACATACCCATTAAAACCTGTTTACTGTTATGGTGTGAGTCTGTGATCTCAGCGAAGGGTATATGGGGCGCCTACACGTCGTAGAAAGTACCATGAGGCAAGACCAGTACAAGCGAGTACTAGCATCTCTGCTACTGCTACAAATGGCTCACTCGTCTTGATATAGTAGAAAAAATGCCAGTGCCACGAGTATGAGGAGGTGACAACAAAACCTATGAGAGAGATGATGAGAAAGTCGACGAAGAAGATGAAGATTAAATCAAAAAACAAAAAGAAAACTTGTGGTGCTATATCACCAAAAAATTGATCACATTATTCCTAATGTTTGCCATTTCCTAAAATTCAGATATTTTAGCGATAATGATACATACGCTATTTTAAAGGCGAACTTTGCTTTCTATATAAAAAAATTAAAAAATGGAGTCATCTTTGAGAATTGGTTTATAAATTGCATTAAGATAAAATAGAAATTACGCGAAAACTATTTGTTTTATAAAAAATGTCACGACTTTTCTTAAGCATCTACTTTTATAGAACAAATTTCACGATGGGGAAAATCTTTACCATTAATTATTTTTGTTATTTAAGGTCGCATCAACTTGTAGGTCATTAGCGGCCACTATTGCTTGTAACGGTATGGTAACTGTGAGGATGACACGATATGATGATGATAGGGGGTGAAAGGACGAACACAATACAACCATGCCCATGGCGGGACTCCAACCCGCGACCCTTCGGTCCGAGATCATTACGGCACTACTGCCTTAGCGATCTTGGCCAGCAGATCGACGTTCATCATTAATGTTGTTTTGGAATATTATTTTTTTCACAATTTCCGAAAATACAGAGGATTTGTCAAAAACGATATCAGCACGATGTTTTACCGTCGTTTTATTTATTAGAGGGAAAAATGAAATGAAATATGGAGCCTATTTTGAGAAAATATTTGTTTAAAAATTTTCGTGGGCGTGGCCGTAGGTCTCATAGTTTTCTTTCATTTTCTGTGCGCGTTGCGAATTAGTAATATCAATATCAGTGGTCTATGCAGTCCAAAATTGTTTTCGGCCTTTCCTTTTCGTCTCAGCGAAAGCCCATTATTGTCTTGGTTTGTTCAGACTTTTTAAAATCCCTTGCTTGTCCGGGTAGACTAGCCTGTTGCAACTCAACTGCCCGCGAGCGAGTTCGTGGTCATGTGAGCAAATGCGGGCGCAGAGGCCGACTGCTGCGAGCGCTTCTTTCCGGGTCCTGGCGAAATTGAAGCCGTCGAGCCACAAGTTGGCCAATTAAATGTCGCTAACAGATACAACACGGAACGGTTGGGTTAAGAAGTGTCTGCAATATAGGGTCTAAGACAGAAATCTTGAAGTTTAAAAGAAAAGATACAATTGAATTCAATGCAAAAACAATTTTATTAGTGTGAGACTTGAAATTTCTTTTTTCTTCATAATGGAAGTCATATCTGGTAACAGTCCTCGGTTATTGTGATGCGCAGATGATCTTCTAAGTTGAGTCCTAATGTTTTTCCTTTGTTTTTTATTATTTTCACTACAGAGAAATGATGTTTGTAACAATTGTGATTTGAATTTACACATAATCTTCGCTGGTGGTTATAAAACTTGGAGAATACTTTCATATCTAAATTCTGACACCATCGTGAAAAATCATTGCGATCCTCTTGCTTCCACGAACAACAACAACGCGAATATGAGAAGTGCGTTTTCTTCATTCAGCCATCAGCAATCAGGTGTGCAGCTCCTCTTCCTTCCACAGCTCGCAGAGCGCGTGCCCGCGTGGCCCGTGCCTTTAGAGGCTCGTTTGGGGCAGCCCGGCGTGGGCGAACGGCGCGCCGCCGCGGGGGCCACACTGCCGACGGGCGACGACTGCCGGCGGGCGCCGCGCCGCGCCGCGTCAACGCGATCCGAAGAGAGCGGGCGTTCGGGCGGGTGCGGGCGCGGGCGCAGCGCGGCGCTGCGACGGTTTCCCACGCCACTCGGTGGCGGCGCTTTACATACTGGCATTCCTGGCGCGGCCGCCTCCGCCGCAGCTTAAAAGAGCAACACGAGGCGGCCGCGCGTGGAATGCGGCTGGTGGCAGCGGCGGCGCGGGCGGAGGCGGAGGTGGCGGAGGCGGAGTGGACCGCGGGGGCGCGCCGCCGCCGTCGCCGCCGCCACCGTCTGTCCCCGACACGACGTCTCGCCGGACGGCCCCTGGACGGCACAGCCCGGATGCCCATTTTCCCGGTCGATCGTCTCTGCTTTGCTGCTTGGAGGTGTCTTGTTTGTTGTCACTACTGTTTATGTTATTTATCATAGTTATCGCTATTAATGTTTACATTGCTATTAATGGAATTTATTCTTAAATGAGTGTCACGAGTCCACTGTCATGTTATTTTTCATGAGACACGGCAATGTTGTTACTGAGTTTTTGGGAAAAATTGTTCTGGCACACGGACAACGCTCCAATATCTCCCAAGAATGTCCCTTAGGATTCAAGTGGGAGCATTGTGAAGATAATAAAAGGAATTTATCTATTGTTACAAATTTATTAGCTTTGGTTGTTTCATTATTTTCTAGTAAATATCGCTCTAACCGTAATTATTTCATCGCTGTTATCATTTCCATATTGCTCGTAATTATTGCCAATAGGGCTATATATTTTGAATTATGAGAAAGCACTATTTGAAAACTCCAGTCAATTTGTCACCAGGTGGTCATTTTTTGATCCTCTAGATTCGTCAATATGATAAAATACACATAGTATGCAAGCACATCGGGAACTTGTAGTTACGCCTGTAGTACCGTAACACACTTCCCCAAAACTGTTTTTTTCTGAAATATCATCTTTTTGATAAACTATGTATGTACTTGAAATGCATGACCTGCAGTTTTGAGGAAAACAAATAGTTCTTAATGTAGTGAAAGCTATTATTAGGACACAATGGTGAAATGGCTTAAGGTTAAATGAGTTAAGAAATATGAATCAATAGTAAATTTGCTTTTTTTCTTCAAGATACCAGTCTTGAAAAATAACATTATTCTCTTTCGTACTGCTTTCAAATGGGAACGTAAGATAGCATATTGTTTTGGTGTCCCATCCAGGCCTGCTGCTACCAAGCGCTCGTGCAAAAGTTTTATCACGTGACTTGTTCCTTAGAGCGCTTTCTGCTCCCTATAAAGGGTAATTGAAAAGTCAAAAAGCACTAGTTTCTTCTGCCTGTTCCTGTGGAATTTCGCAGTTACACCTTTCATTACTCTCTTTGTGTTTTAACCATTATTATGTATTTTAAAGCAAATTGCAATATTCATTTCCGCGAGTATTATTGCGATAGTTTATTCGTTTTTACATCTTAATATCATTGTGTCTAGGCACTAAGCAACTGTCATGAAACTTGTCTCAGAATGTAAGTACCGTTAATTTTCTCATACGTAATCTCTTCGTAATATGCTTCTTAATGCTCTAATGCTCTTCTGCTCTTCTTCTAATTCCTCTAATACTCTTCTTCACATTGCCTCCAGTTGCTATCGCGATTGCTTTGTAGAGCGTGTTCGTCTAAAGACAAATTATGATGTATTTTTTTGTAATTTTCGCAAAAATATGATTTAAGATTATTTTGACGAGGTATTTATGGTCGTCTTTGTACGTTTTACAATTTCTTACTTAGATAATTAACTACTTTGCAAATAATACCAGAAATAGACTTTAAAATAACGCTGAATATTGGTTGTCCGTAAAACGTAATCAAAACATTGAAGATTTTGTTGCGATTCCTAAAATGATTTCTTCGTTCAAAAACTTGTTTGGAAATGAGCTATTCATTACTGATAACGCGACCTTTTTTGGATAGGGATTGTAGTGCGTCAGATGAAAAATATAATAGCTAATATGACAGTGTTAATGCATTTAAAAACAGAATATTTTACTTCCATATTTCATTTGTATAAGAATATTAATCATTTGGAGGACATTGAAGGAGTGGATAATTTGACGTACATTAAAATTCCTTTTTAATTAATAAAAATGTGAAATTTTATGGCTATCAAGACCAAAATTTTGACATTTATTTAAATTATTCATAAAAACGACGTTAATATGCATGTATTGGAAGTTAAACATGATATTTAAAAGAACATCGTGCATGAATAAAAGTGGTTTCAATGCATGAATTATTTAAACGCCAAAGAAATAAATAATGATAAATTAACGTAGGAGGTGAGGAGCAAATGTCTTTTTGCAATCTCTCACCTAATAAAAACGGTTGTATGAATCCGGGTTCATAGCTCTAACCAGGATTTTCAGGACTAAAGTATTCCTTTATGCAACATTCTGATGCCTTTAATGGAAATATTTCAGACTAATTGCAAGAATAATTTTCATCCATCGTACACAGATGTGTCGGAGTCTTCCCGTTTCTCACGTTCTTACATGGAAAGGTTGGATGCTTCTTAAAAAGCGTTAACTTTTATTGGAGAGCCGTAATTTGTTTTCCCACATTTCATATCTCGAAGCGGATATGTAGAGAATGTAAATTAACTCGTATACACAGTCCACTATCATCTACCTCTCCATCATCTGCCCATGCGCTCTTGTTCTTCATTCTCTTACTCTTTTATTTATTTGGTTTCTTGAAGTATTCGTAATAAGACTGCCAGTTTTAGTTTAATTGAAAGTTTCAAGAAAATATTGCCATAGCAGGAAACATAAGTATTGTGATTGATTCGTATAAGCTTCGATTAAGAGAAACAAGTTCAATACGACATGAGATCACGATTCCGTGATTGTTAGAGCTTTATGATTGGTGATATATTATCTTTTATACCTTACAAGTTAGCATATTTTAATTTTAATCTGTTTGTAATTATTTGAATGAGAAGTGTTTGCCAATTTATTCTATCCTGATATATAAAGATCACAATATGATTGATCGCAAGACACAATCCATTAATTCGTAAATTATTTTTCTGGTAAAAGTAAATTATTTTGTGTTAGGACTATAATACACAATTTATATCAGTATTTCAACACCAAAGAGTTTACACACTTTTGTTACGTTGGAGGTCACATCTACTTTTTAGTTGCTTCACCGATATAATATATATATATATATATATATATATATATATATATATATATATATATATATATATATATATATGGTTTTTTTATTTGTTGAATAGGATTTTTGAAATTTTATGTCAGATTTCATTTTCATGTTTTAGAACGTTAGTTGAATATTTAATTAGTATCATTACGATTTCATTTTATGCTAATCTATTGATTAAGGCTGATATTCTCTCTTAATTCAATGACGAAATATTATATAATTCGTTTTTTTCTGCCGCCTTATATATTATTAAATATTATATTTTCTGTAACTCTCTCTCTCTCTCTTCTGTCTCTCCTCTCTCTCTCCTCTCCTCTCTCTCCTTTCTCTCCTCTCTCTCCTCTCTCTCCTCTCTCTCTCCTCTCTCTCCTCTCTCTCCTCTCTCTCCTCTCTCTCCTCTCTCTCTCCTCTCTCTCCTCTCTCTCCTCTCTCTCCTCTCTCTCCTCTCTCTCCTCTCTCTCCTCTCTCTCTCCTCTCTCTCCTCTCTCTCTCCTCTCTCTCCTCTCTCTCCTCTCTCTCCTCTCTCTCCTCTCTCTCCTCTCTCTCCTCTCTCTCTCCTCTCTCTCTCCTCTCTCTCCTCTCTCTCCTCTCTCTCCTCTCTCTCTCCTCTCTCTCTCCTCTCTCTCCTCTCTCTCCTCTCTCTCCTCTCTCTCTCCTCTCTCTCTCTTCTCTCTCCTTCTCTCTCTTTTACGTAACTCCCATTTAAAGACTTCACAAAACCCATCAAATATAAATTTGCGTAATCTTTTTAACTTTGCGCGTAATATTACTCTTAACTGGCATAAATTAGTAAAGATATTGTTGTATCTAAGTTAAATCTCGCGAAACCATATTGAAACATGTATAGGATTATTCAATCTGTCACATCTCTTTGAAGACGTTTTTATGTAACTAATACCTGTTTCACCATTCCCGCACTATCGTCATGAGAAGTTATTTGAAATTAGGGAGATCGTAATTTTCATGTGAATATCTCTTTGCATGCAGGTTACATGTGAAAGTAACAACTTTGAAACTTTTGTCGAGTGATCATTGCAGTATGCCTGATCTTGTCTGATGTGATTTTGAACTAGAACGAAGTAAGGTATAATTAATTAATGCGATGAAAGGAACTGGGTAACCCTTCCAACATTTACCAGTTACGTATCCTCCTATTTCCTCGGGATTTACATTTACTTTTTATTTCATTGATCCTGAGGTATTTATTTATGCTAATTTATTGATTAAGGCTGATATTCTCTCTTAATTCAATGACGAAATATTAACTTAAATAAGTTGAAATTAACCTATTATATGGTGGTATGAGAGACAAGGGGAACAGGCAGGAACCCTAAACAATCTGGCGAGAGCTCGCTTTCCGCACCACAAATTCCACACCAATTGGTCGGGGATCTAACCCAGGACCCCGCGGTGGAACAAGCATTCACAAGCAATTTCGTGACGTTTCTCATCCTTTAGATTTCAAGTTGCTGCGAGTATTGAAAAGTTTTTTAAATCCAATATAGAAGTTATGTGCGAGGAAACGACCTCTGAATTCGCATTTTTTTGAACATCTGGACTCGAACGTTACTCAGCGCGAGGCCCTGCGACCGTGGGAGAGCCAAGTGCATCGCGCCGGAGGCTGCGTCTCCGCGTCGCCCCCGCTCTCGAATGCTCCGAGGACGGGAGCCGGTCGCGGCGGCGCAGAAATCGCCACAGGAATTTCCCCGGGCGGCCGCTCGCCGGGAGCGCCTGCGTGTCGCTCGGCCGATTCATGGGCGATTCGCGAGGAGGCACGTCTCGAGAGGGGCGTGGTCTCTGCGGAATCTTCTGACGCGTGTGTGGGGGAGCAATGTGGGCCGCATAAAATAGCCGTATCCATAGAATGACGTGTTACAGCTAATATCGATATGTGCGTTTCGAATCTGAGATTCCCTCGCTTTAAGGCTGCAGATTGCATTCATTTTTTTTGCAAGTTGCAGAATTGCATTATCTGATACGGGTATCTTTGTGATTCGTTTCCGGGTTGTGTTATAACGTAAGTCATATTTCTGCGTCGGATTATATTTGTAAATTTTGTAAAAACAATATTTCGAGTTTAGTAATCGATGTTGAATAATATTTTAACGTGAGATTATGAAATCTAAAATTTTACCTTCACATACAGATAAAAATAACATATTTTACTATATTTCAGAAGATAAATAAATTTGAAAAAAAATGAACAAGTGAATTTTACCATCGAAGTAATTTGAAATTGATGACGGTTTCTGCTTTTTGAAGAATTAAGTGTAAGGCATAAAAGCACAAATATGTTTAGTCAGTTCCCGAAGCAATACAAAACGTTTAACAACATACAATGCCATTTCGTTAATAAACAGAATAAAACAGATCTGCAGTTTATTAAACCAATTGATTGTAAATTAAATATCTTATTATAGAACACAATTTAGCATGAAAGAAATTAAGAGAAAAATGAAATTTCATTTAAATTCAACATGTTTTGCTAATTATTCTTTAAGTATCATTATTTTGTATTGGCAGCGGTTCGGTGTCAAGCCATGTACTATTACATACGATACAGGAGAAGAAACGTTAGTTAAAGATAATAACAAATTTTACTCTTTGAATCCTTAAACAATAATCAAGCCTCTTTGTCTTTTGTGAAATCTTTTATTTATCGGATTTCAGGAGAATCTGAAACGTGGAAACAAAATTGTGGGTAAAGGAGTTATTACAATTGGGCGTAGATAACGCGCTACACACTACTAGTCCAAAAATGTAACAGCGAAATTCAAGGGTTTGTTTTCTTATCTTAAATATTCGTTTGCGAGTTTCGTGTCTTTCATAGACGGAGACATTCTAAATTAAACATATAAAGAAGTTCTTAATTCCTGATTGCCAGATGTCGATGTAACCAAAATCACTAAAGCATTGTGCGTGTCTGGCCAAGGTGTATTTATGACTTGCCTGGGTTCGAATTTTCATCTAAAACTGTGCCTACCTGCTATTTGCCTGTGATTAAATCGGAGGGCGAGGCCGGTTTATAGCAAGCGATTAATGCTCTGCACCAGACGTGAGAGACACTAACGGTTTTGCTAGTTTTTTTTAGAAAACAAATGGCTTATTTACATCTGGCTTTCGGCGCTTTGAAGCGCTCTAGTATCATAATTTACCAACATATCAATTGTTTAGCATTAAAAGTAGCAAGGACATGTTGCCAGAGAGCTCGAACAATGACTGTGCGCACAGACGCGAAAACTATGTGCAGGTGCTATGCGCACAAAATTACGTCTCAAATAAGTTATTGCTCTATTTGCATTCATATCTAAGTACTTCGAAGTGTGTTGTTATGCAGTGCAGTTTGTGAATAGAAGTATCCTATTTTTAGGAAGCGGATCCTATGACAAATAACACAATTTTGAAAAATATGCCATACACAATTCTTTAACAGTAATCGTGTAATGGAGTAATGTTACAGATTTTGAGATAGCGTTGTATGCTAGGAATCAAAAAACATTTGCTAGAATTACTTCTAAACATTATAAAACTTGTCGTTCTAAGATTTTTGTTTTTACAAGGTATTCATTCACTGCTTTAAACGAGTATTGCGAGTATTATCCTATCCAACGACAATTTCTCAAAACTTGGGAGATGACAAAATACCAAGTATTGAATCGATAATTTGACCACAGAATTTTTAGTGAATCGTCATTAAAAAATTATGTAAGTGTTTATTGTATTGAATAAGGATGTGATAAAGATAGAGACACAATAAAGATAGGAATTACATGGACATTATTGTTGAATAATCATGCCGGAGAAAAATATTTGTATGAAGAGAAGTATTTAAAGCGAAGTTGGGAAACCAGGGCCACCACATTAAATGAAAACTGCAAAAAGCTAATATATGTATCAAATGACAGTAAAAATTATAAAACTGAAATTACGTAGATTTTTGATTATTTCATCGATTGTTTGATTTGTCATTGCAAGTATAAACCTGTGATTCTACTCTGGGAAGAGCGCGTCTTGTAATATGGATCGAAAATGGCGTGAAAACATGGTACAATCGGTGTGGCGTGTTGAAAAATTCAAGAAGAGGACGCGTGCTTCAATAAAACGGGACGATCCTCTTCAAGAGCAAGTCAGTTTCAAATTGCGGCAAAACATACCTTCTACCAGATAATGGCAGCGGCCAACCTTGGGAGACTCGCAAGAGTCCATATGCCGGGGAGTTGGGTTTTGCGCCCGGGCCGCCGAAGGAATGACGGTCCATTCTTGTGGACGCACATCACTCCCGACGGCTTGTCGGGCGGCATGCATGACAGCGAGGAAATTAAGGAAATACATTCGTTTTCAGCAAAATCGTATGTGGACGGAAACCGGTTTTTTAGACAATGACCAATGTCAGGTGTATGGAATTCATAAGAAAACTCTTTATTTGCTGGTGTTTCAAGAATGCACTGGTGACTTCTGTTAGGCGCCGAATCGCTGTGGAATTTGCGTTTCCCAGGCTCGGATATAACTATTGTATTCTTTATAACTTCGTTGACAATTATCAATATACGTCTTATTTCTATGAATACCTTCTTTTTTTTACGAGGCGGTACCCAAAGTAACCGGGATTATTTTTGAAAGCTAATTTTAGAAAACAACCTCATCACCTTCAAATTACTCTCCATTGCACTTAATTCATTTCTCCAATCTGTTATTCCATTCCTGGAAACATTTTTCAAAGTCTCATATCGTCGACAGCTCCTGCCCCGTTTTTTATTTACTGCTTGCACGACGTCGAAACGTTGCCCTTTCATGTTCGTCTGCATTCGCGGAAACGAGAAGAAATTGCACGGTGCTATATCAGATGAATACGGGCCCAGGAACAAGGGAGTCAAGTTATTTTTTGCTCAACTCTGGCACACTGAAATGGTTGCATGAGCACTTCACTCGGGATCCGAGACATACATTCTGTTATGGCCCTTCTCATCCCCGAATAGTGTGGTAAAATTCACTAAACGGAGCTTCACGTTATTCCAGACAACTTGCGAATCTCCTAAATTGTACGTCGTCGGTCTTCTAAATGTATTGCGTGGCCTTTTCCGACATTTTCCTCAATATTACAAGTTGACGGACGCCAGGAAAGAGGTTTGTGAGCAAATGACAATTCCCTTTCTTTGAAACCATCCGTTGAGTTCTTCCGGTAGCATTGTCTTTGTAAACTTGCGACGTTGTAACATTACGACAGTTTGTGCTGTCATTTCACAACTACGCGCTGTTCTGTTAAGTTTGCCAAGGAAAGAAACGAGAAGTAGAAGAAAGCGAAACTGTTTTTACCAAAAAATTACTGTGAAAGAACACTGCCTTCCGTTCGACAACAGTGAACTGCAATGAACTCGGAACGTGGTACGCTCCGCTCATCTAATGTAAAAATATGTGTTATTTAAGCTCGACCCACTATTCCGGTCATTTTTGGATACGTCTTCGTATGTTTTAACTTAGTAATTTTCATTCAAATTGTATATTATTCGACGTTATACTTTATAAAAAGTGAATTAATATATGTTTTATCGTTTGTTTTACCGTGAACTGTTATTTAGTATGACTTTAATTCAGATACTAATTGAAAAGAATGAATAATGTAAAAGTGTAGCTCAGAAATTAATATTTGATAGCTTTAATTTCAATCCGGGTATGGTGTATTTATATCAAATTATGATATGCGAATTTTGTGGGAAACGGAAAAAAAAGTACGAAGATAATTTTTTGTAGAATGTATGTATTATATTTTGTTTTTACAGTCATATAATTGTATTTTAACAGGTTGACTTCTATAATGTATTTACATAATATCAAAAGGCTCTTTCACAGTCTGATGCTAAGCAGGAAGGACTTCGGTGTCCCCTTCGCTATCCTGCTACCCGGTGCGCAGGGCAGTTACGCGGGTTGCATAGTGCTGCGCCTGACCTACATGTGCACGCACTGCGCTGTGGAGTGGAACGGATTCTTGGGGTTTGGGCGGAAATTGTTCGCTGTAACAACTCCGGGATGAGCTGCATCTACGCGTAATGACTGCAAGGGACTTTCATTTCCGCGATGTCCGCAAGGTGATGGGAAATTCGAATCGTGCTTTCGTCCGGCCAAGCGGAAAATTTGACGCGCTGTAAGGACCAAACCATTCACCTTCGGTCGGTATAGTACAAGCGGTGCAATCCTGAGCACTGTACGTCGATACCTATTGTACGTATGAACAAAGGAAATTGAGATATGAAGCTTTAGTAGCAGACTGTACCAAGGAGAACATTGGCTTTCTCAATCTCTACCTTCTCAATCTCTACTTTCTCAATCCCATGTTTTGCTCTGTTTTCTTATCAAGACAGTGAATTTGTATGCACAATTCAAATAAAATATGTTTCAATTAAAAATTGAAATCTAGAGGATCACATCAACTCAACATTTTAAAAAGAAATTCAGTTTTTATTAACTCAGGTGTATCAATGTACTATTTTTATCAGCTATTAATGATACCATGAAACTATGTTTTTCGTAATTAATCCATTCAACGACGAAAAGTCTGACGAAAATAGTTCACGAAATCAGAAGCATTATTCCTCATTGGTAATACTACGAATCCAATTAACCTATAACAATTTTTGGCTTTAAGGGGGTTTATTTATCATTAACACTCAATAAACATAATTATTGACATTATTATTGTTATTGTCATTATTATCGAACTAAAATCGAGTGGTTGTAACTCGGTAAAGTTTGGACGAAAAAAGCCATTGAAAATAGAATCGTTCGTAAATGAACACCGATATTTACTGTATGAACTATGTTTGATCGATTAAGACAACTATGCCGACAAATCTTCTAAACTGAGAACGAGAGTAACTAGTGTGCGCATTCTTTGAGAAAGCGAATGCCAAGCTTCATGGTTATGCATTCCCGCGTTGTCATTGATTTTCTGGGTGTTGTCAGTTAATGGAATCTCATTAATCTCTCCTGAAACGTTAACTGTTGTCTGTACTATTTATTTAATTTAAAATGTTATTGTGTTATCTGTTGCTTGATATAAAGTTGTCAATATTGCAAATGTTAGCTGTAAACATTATTCGCATCAGATAGGTGTACTAAGTTTCTGATTGTTCCGTATTATAAAAGGAGTGGAGAGAGGCATATAGGACAGTCTGATTTGAACTGTTGAAAGGTAAAATAACAGACTGTAATGATGATGGTGATACTTTTCATCCGAATAATATTTTTGTCTTCTTGACAGCTGGAAATGGGACAACGTGATGCTGCCGCTTTCTCGAGTAGCATACACGTGGTCGTGTGGTCGTTCTTGCATCAGATCACAACAGCAACAGCAGCAAGAAACAAATTACAATGAGAGCACACAACAGTAGACAAGTAGAGAAATGCGCACACCAAGCATAACCAAACGAAAAATGGCTCCAAATGGAACTCTTGGCCATTTGGCGCTCGACGCTCTTCAATTTTCAGTTTCTCTACGCTGTAAAAGTTCATTTTTTTCTTAATGAGCATCGGCTACTCTGCAGTAACATCACCATTTGAAGCCTCTGAATGGATAACGGAACCCCCTCCCTTGTCAGCTATTATCTGTCAAGAAGACAAATATTATCCGGACAATTGGATACAATTTGTATTGGAATGAAACAAGTGTTAAAGTATTACAATTTAAGATATTTTCCTTTCTTAAATAATCTGAAAACCGTCTTTGGTAAATTTTTGTGTATATTGGGATGTTTGTGTCTTCCCAAGAAAGACGAGTTGAGTCAGGTTAGTTTATTAACAACGTATTTCACTGTTATGTACACATTTATATCTTTGTTTTGGAGGAAAAGACGTGCGTTGACTGGTGCGTGTCAGCCACTTTACACATGGAGTAATAAATACTGTTTTATTTAAGAAAACGCTCCACTCTGACTATCTGTCATCAGAAGTGAACTTCTAAGGAACATAAAGGAGAAGCATATTGGATGTAAACTGAAGCGTTTCTTTTTACAAATTTTGAAAACATTCTGGAGTATTTTAGGTGAAGTGTTCAATGTAGATTTTTGACGTTTTGTTTCTAACAAAAGTTAGTGCTCTTCTTGTCATTTAAATGTATTTTTTTAGACAGCCACGAGTAAAAACTGTTCTTACGGTGTAGTGTAAGTGGTGTCGGAGTAAAGAAATGTCTAAAAAACAATAAAACGAACACAGTATTTATTACTCAGTTTGTGAAGTTACTGACAAGTTCATAGCGTGCTAAAAGTTCAGTTTTAGCACTAGTGCTAAAAGTGAGACGATTCTCAAGTGTTCAGATAAATCTGTGATTGCAACAATAGAAACAAAATACTTTTGTCTGGCTACATCTGCTACTAATGAACTTTTTTTTAGTTAACTATATAAGCTCATTATTTCTATGCAAAAAGAGTATTATCACTACGCTTACTGCATACGTACAATTTAAACTTCACCGTGCAATTATACCTCCGCAACTACCAATTAGAACTCAGAAAAATGATCCTAAATCGTTTATATTTCTATAACACAGACGTAGTAAAGCTATTTCCAGTCTGCCATGAAACATGGACAAAAATGTACAACACAGATTACCTACGTCAAAAACATATAATCAGTGAATGAATAAAACAAAATTATTAGCGAATAGTTATTATTTCTTAGACAATCGTGTTAATATTTATAGTACAATAAGTTCAATTAGAAACTGTTACCGTAGCCATACTTGGCATCAATCATCCTAACCCAGAATTTGATGTATGTTGCACAGATGTTTACTTCACCTGTTCGAACATGACGGTCCAGGGAGGGCAGTTATTTTGGCAAAATTCTTCTACTTTTTAAAAAATCAATTCAATTATTTATAATTTAAAATATCGACATTCTTCTTTACACGCCACATCTTCAGCATAAACAAGTATGACTACAAGCATATTGGTATGACGCTTCTTCATCGGGGAGTTAGGTTAATGAAAAAATTCAATTTTAACGAATATTGACCTGCCATTGAAATACATAGAGGAACTTGTTCTTAATGGAGCAGATACAATCAGACTATGAAAGTTATTAAATTAAAACGCAATAAATAAATAAAAACGTGATGAGTCATTAAACTCAAGCCGAAATCGTAATAAAATTAACGTAAATGTAGATTGCAGCTAACAAGAAATTCCATTAAAAAGGAGCCGGTCGATGCTGAATGAAGAGGTTTAGGAAGGTCGTTGTCACCTACCGCGATAAAACTTGTACTACACTTTCGGGTCTAATGACCTTAGCTGTTGACGCGCTCGGAATCACTAATCAATCAGTTGAGTGGAATCAGGAAGGCGAGTGGTGTTTCACCATCTCCATGCGTCAGATCGGTAGCTAGCGCATTCTCAGGAGCGGGACGGGGCGTGGCGGAGCGTGGCGGAGCGTGGCGGAGCGTGGCGGAGCGGAGTTGTAGCTTCCGTTGGCGGCGTGCGGGCGCGCTCGTCGCGCCAGGGGTTGTCAGCGGCCGCCGTCCCGCCCTCCGCCTGCGCGCCTACGCCCAGCCCAAACAAGCGCCTCACCGCACCGCTCCGCGCCGCGCCGTGCACAGTAAACACGCGCACGTGCGGTGCCCTGAGTCGTCGCAGTGGAGAGGTAGGGGACGCTGTCTTGCGCAGCGCGGCGCTGCGTTGCGTGGCGGATTTTGGCGAGATATGGCAGACTGTGGACTGCGCATTGGCAGGTTGTTGGGAATCGGCTGAGGCGTGATGGACGTAGGCTATGGAGTGTGACGTTGCGGGTTGTGGCAAGGCGGACTTTGGCTCAATGCGGTGGGATGTGGCGAGCTGTGGAAAAGTTCACCAGGATGCAGCGTGTGGGAAAGTACCTGGGTGGGGGACGTGGGGGGGGGGGTTGCAAATATCTGTGTCCGTTTGATGGGCCTTGATATTGCGCCTCGGATTTGGTGTTTTGGGTCGTAGTGTGGTGGACTTAGCTGGACGTGACAGTATGCGTAGATCTGTGGCATGATGGGTCGTAGAGGGGCGTGAAGGGATATACCGGGCTGGAGTGCTGGGGCATATTCTGGCTGGCCATGGTGTGACGAGCTGAACTGGTGCGACACTGCAGAATAATATTTCGGGGTATTGAGGGATTTGTGAACATTGGACGGAGACAGGTGGGAAATGCTGGGCCACAAAATGGGTAGATGCAGATTAGATGCAGGAAATATGACGAGCGCCAAATTTAGTTTCTTTTATTAAACAAGCAACTCAATCAATAATATCAAGACTAATGCTTCGTGTGATATTTTTGTCAGATGATAGAGACACCGTAAGAAGTCAATATTGTAATTGACTACTGTAATAGTGTTTTCGCAAATTGATGTTGCAGTTGCAGAGGTAGCGGTATGGTTGCTGCTGATGTAGTGTTGTGGAATTCATGAAATTGACGGATTTGATTTCAAAGCGCAGTTTCTTCTTAAATACAAATGCGACAGAAACCACAAGTTAACAAAGCGATCCAATGCATTAACTTGCTGCTCGAATGTGAAAACTGGTTACCGTTAACACAAATCACTAATACACACTTTTTTGATGACTACAAAAGTTCTCTGCTTCATTTACGAAATAGTAGACAATTCAGTTTGGTATACTTACGAAATACTTAGATTTGTTTTCCTTCGAATGTAATTTGAAACGATTGTTCCACCTGCAGTTGTGGTATACATCAATTAATTAAGAGGGAATAATTTTCAATGGAGAAGACAAAATGATTTTCTCTGTGACACCGTGACATCTTGATGATCGTACCACTTGAAGGAACTTAAAATTAGTAATGAAACATAAGCGATTTCCTATCGCAAGCTACTAGTTTGCTTGTAATGCCACCATAAGGATTCGAAATTGTAAATTTTATCGCGATTAAGATGCGCTGACATCAACCAATTTGAGACCAATTTATATAGCTATTAAATACTTTTCTCTGAGCACGGAAGTCTCTTCATGAACTCTCTTTTACTTTCTCCCTACGAAGTAGAGAGAAAGTTGTGTAATGCTGCGCGAAAAACGGCGAATTTTCGGCGAAAGAACTCTATATTACAGGGCCCTGGTAACGAAAAAGTGGAAAAACCCAGTTTCTAAATTTATAAAAAGATGCTCTATGACGTGGTCTAGCCAGAGCACATGTTTTGTGGGTCCTTGATAGCGAGAAATCGAATGTCGGCAAAACGTCTGTCTGTGAACAACGCTAGCGGCTAAACCGTTCAGTCGATTTTCTCAAAAGTTGATATTTCCTTATCAATCTGACTGATGTCGCGGCCCCTTAAATTTGAAACCGATATTTTAATTTTGGGGAGTACTTTGCATGAAGTCTTTGGAACATTTTCCAAATGTTCAAAAAATGGATCCATTGTTTTCTATTAAATGTTCTTGTTGGATAGTGTGAAGAATGTTTAAGAGAATGGTGTAGGTCTCATGTTGGTTAAAAATCCTGATTTTTCAAAAATTACAAAAGTATAGAATTATTTCGGAGTCTTCCTAAAATTAAAATATTAAAGATAGAGATTGTTTTCTCTGAATGAGATCTGTTCCGTGATAGATTTTGAAATAATATCATGTACAATTTTTCGAAAATTTGAATTCTTTTTGCGTAATTTTGCGAGAAAATACGGGGGGAAAAGAAGTGCTGTTTTAGCACCACTAGTTTCTAAGTAAAGAGAAAAAAGTACCATTCAATTGTTCAGCTACAGCCCCAGTAATATGTGACGCTTTATTCCATCTTTCAGATAAATCCACGTAATTAATACTAACATTTAACTCGACGCATAACGTGTATCTGCGAAAGGAAATAAATAAAAAGAATGAGGAATAAAGCAACAAAGGGAAAATATAAGTATATTTACAATGGATAATAGTTAATACAATGAAATTAATATGTAACTTGTAATATCTGGATAATTTTTCGTTGTCGAAAACATTGCATAATGGAATTATGATTTCCGGGCAATATTATATGAAGATTATGGTCAAGTCATCGCAAGTTAATCAATCAAGTGATAATGAAAACGTAGGTAAACACAAAATCACCCTTCATTACAATTTCAATTACAACACTTACCTAACACAGCCGAAACGCCTAATTGTTAATAATGAATTTGATAATAGTGGTTACAAATCTCTGATCAATTGGAATATAATAAACGAAACTGTCACTTGTAATTCCTATTACCGCTGTGATTTCGTTAATGCACCGATTTCGAATTCAATCAGATACACCGCCGTTTTCATTCTCAAGCCCTCTTGTGTGGAAGAAGCGCGACTGTCGTACGGGTTGTCGCCTCTTTCCCCCTCCCCCTCCCCTTCCCCCTCCCCCTCCCACTCCCACTCCCCCTCCCACTCCACTGGGCATCGCCCGTAGCGGCGCCTCCTCCTCCCCGCCCATCGCAAAGACACGTGATTTACGTCACTGCACGCGCGCGCGAGAGCGGGCGGAGGAACGCGCGAGGCAAAAACCCCGCCGCCGCCGCCGCCGCGCTCTTTTCTTCCCTTTGAAAAACTTATTGCGTGCCGTAAATCAATTGAGTAAATTACTTATGACGGACTCCCGGGCGGGCGCGCAAGGTGGACGGGCGGGGCGGGGCGGGGCGGGAAGGGCGGTGGTTTTTGCGCGGGGGCCGTCGCGAAGCTGCGTTCGCCGGAATGCGATTCGGGCCGGTGCACCGCGTCGTGTCGCGTCGCCGATGCTTTTATTTGGGGCGGAAATGTCTGGGATGCGTGGGGTTGGCTTGGAAGGGAAATAGAAGTGTAAGTGTAAGAGAAACTTATTATGGTGAACGACGGAAGTGTATCGCCAGATAAAGTGTATACGCATGGGGGCATCGAGTTTTTACAGATAAGAAATCATTTTTCTGATATTAATCTTCGTCATAATAGATACCCTGCTCTTCGAATGTATCTTTTCTTTCTTCATTCCCTTAAATTCAGGCCTTTGATTTTCAGTTCTCTTCTGCTCTCCTCTTCTATCATCTTATCCAATATTTGTATCATTTCCGTCCCTTTTCTTTTTTCCTAAGCAGTGACTACGACTTCGTTTATAACCCTATATTTTTTCTCTCAGAAAATTTTCTATTCAGTTCAATTTTCTTTCTAAAACCACCACTGGGTAATAGGGGAATATAAATAGATTTACTGAGAATAATTGCGTATCTGAGTTATAACATACTGTAGAAATTCTCGAAATATTATAATATAGTGTTTTAATAGGAATCTCATTTCTGTGCCATTGCACTTCTCTGTTCACCAGCTTAGTTAATACGTCCATGTAACTTTAAAAAAATTAAACTGAAATATATTTGGGCTTACAGTAATTAATGTCAACCAAAAGAACAACAACCATCAAATTATCAACGTCTGGTTGATAATAATAGTAGAACTAAGGGCAATGTGTAGAAAGTATTACTAACATGAATTTATTTCCCATATCCTTGATAATTCGTTTTTTGATATACGAGTGTTACCGCGAAAGTCATAACAGCTGCTTTTTTCCATCTCCTTCAGAGTAGTTTTCCCAAAGTAGGTAGCCGATGTGATATGGAAGTGATATGGTGATAACACCCGAAGGTTTATTAAGAGAGACGTTTTCGATCATTGCGACAACATAGAACTCATTGCTGACGTTGAATGCTGACCAACAACTCCATTTAATCATTAGAATTGTATCGTGGACACGTATGAAGTACAATCATGTCAGCTTCTGTGTGTGTATAATATCTCTTTAAAGAAATACATGTATCACTAACGACTGATATTTGTTAATTTTCCCTTCCTTTTACCAGATACAGATCTTGCTATGGTCTAACTGCATGCCTTAAAATTTGTCTCCCGCGCATTATCGTAAAAATATCGTAATATCGTAAAAAATCATGACTTTTGTGACCACCGCTGAAATTCACTTCAATTTTAACATACTTTTATTTATGTTTAGAGAAAAGAGTGAGAGTGTAACACTTAAAATTTGGTTAGGTTATTGTATGTGGATAACCAAAAATGATGGTGAAACTGATAGTGACAGTGGTGATGGTGTTGTATGTTGTCTAAGAATTCGTAATTTTTAGTATAGTTGGAGGTGATGATAGTGGTAATAGTGTTGACAATGGCATATATATAAACAGTTAAGATATAAATAAACTATAATGAGCTAGTACATTTCAGAAATGTTCAAAACACAAAGTACATGAGATGTAAGGCCGAAGTTACCCAACTATCTCCAATACACATTACCAATAAAGCCTATGAAGAAGTGAGTTTCATAAGTATCTTGGAGCAATTTTTAATTGCAACGACGATATGGAAAAAATAACAGCTAGAATAGGAGTGAGAAACAGAGCATAGTTTGAACATTTGCAGCTATATAAAAGTAAGATATTATCAAAGGGCACAAAACTAAGACTGTCTGAGACAGTGATTAGAACAGTTGTAACTTATGCCGCAGAAACGTGGACTATAAAAAAAAAGATGCGCGGCGTCTTTGAAAACGGACTATGAGAAGGATATTTGAACAAGTTAAACTGACCAATGGAGATTGGCGGATTAGGAGCAATTCCGAACTGGACAGTGTACAATAACATATAAAAATATGAAATTTTATCACAACCTTGAGATTCAGTTGGCGTAGTCATCTTAATAGGATGTCACATGAAAGAATAGTGAAGATCTTTGGCTGGAATCCAGTGAGCACCAAGAGAATGAAAATGAAGATTGAAAATTCGATCGAGGATACGGAAAAATATAGAAGTATAGTTGATCTGACCAAGACGTTCCTTTTAAGGGCGTAGAGCCTTCGAAGAATAAGTCATTTCAGAAATAATTTAATGTGGATTTCAAATTATGATTTTTATGGAAACTTAATAAGTTAAAATGTTGAGATTTTATGAATAAAATGAATAAGTATCGTTATAGTTCAATGACAGTCTCCAGTACGTGAGTGAACTGCATATCATTATTTGTCTGTAAAATTTATCTTAAGAGTAATAAAACACTCTTTACTTGCCTTGGGTTAGAATTTTTTTATTATATTAAGAAGATCGTAGAAGTGATTTATGGTATTGTATACTTCAGTGGTTTTATTTTATCTTACAGGAAAGGAAATTTATTTCAAGGGTGACTTTGAAGTTTTTTTACATCATTTAAGTATCAAATATAAATGTCTTCTCGCGCCAACTGATAATGATGATAATATACCTACCAATGTCATACTTGAGACCATAAAATTTTAAAACTGTGATGAAAAATTGTTCTAGCGACAATGTAAGATATCATTCTAGGTTTATGTTCAAGAATGCAATCAGTGCTCGCGGATACTTTTACTAATGTGATGCTTTTATACGGAGAAGAAACGCATGCCATTATTTTTATGCGCCTTCAGCATTCTTTGCGTAGCTACATTAACAATGAAAATATCTACCACCACCAAAAAGATAAGCCATTGGATGCACTAACTTGATGTTCACTCAGAACGTGCATTCTCACTTAGTTGAATCTCTCTTCTGGGTGTTCTTACCGAATGACAAACAATATCGCATTCCTTAAACTATTTGAGTGGTGATTTTTTGTTGGATCTTTGCCTACTTCATTTTCCTTGAACTGCTCATTGTGAGAATAAAAGGCTTTAAAAATACCTGTGAATTAGGAGAGGGTAGAAGCTGGAGTATAAAAGCTGCCTACTGGGGTTTTACGACCGTCAGGAATCCTTGATTATTTACACTGAAGGACGTTCGAGGACTTTCTCGACGCATCCAAACTCAGTTTGCGGTCGCTGGAGAACTTATCTTTTGTTAAAAAAATTCAGCAATTTAAATATTTGTGAAGTTGTTTTTGCATTTAAAACTTATTGAGAAACGTTTAAAATACTTGAGTTAGATGATGACTTATACATGAACGTGTGGGTAACGTGATGTTATACAATTCGTTTTTCTATAAACATTGGCATTTCAGAAAATAATAAACTAAATATATTTTTCAGTGAATGTATTTGCGTAAGAAAAATTTGCCTCCAACTTATACCTAATTTTGGAAACGTTTACGTAAACCTATTTATAATAATATTATAGTGATTGCCCACTACCATTTGACACGTCATTTAAATGATACATTTTATCATTACCTAATACTTACAGTACCTGGCCAAAGCCCTATTAAAATTACTTCTCAGTTACATTTCTTTAAAAGATATTTTCTGTTGTGAGGCATGTGCCTGAGGAGGTCATTGCTACCGATGTGTGTCTCATTGTTGCGGATTTATAAGAAATTTGTCAATCCATGACTAGCAACAAATAATGTGCAATATGTAAATAATATATCAAAAAATACGTTTTTCGTCGCTTTCATTGCTGTGCCACAAATACTTTGTAAATAGCTGTGTCTATCTTGTAGTTGGTTTGATTTGTCATTTTTACGTCAGCTGTAAAAATATAATGGTGAATTCAGTCTCTTCAATATTTTTTTGAGATTTTGTTATCAGTAGTGATTTTTTAATGTCGATTCATAATGCTGGAGTTCAAATGTGAAAAACAAAGGCGCATTTTGCCGACATCCAAATTCAAAGCACTTTCCAATACTTTAAAAAGTATGTAAAAGACTTCTGCCTCAGTTATGGGACACTAACTGCAAATTGAATGTTTCCAATCTCCAGTTAGTGAGGCAATCCATTCTTGACTCAATTCCACGGAAAACATTTTAAGAGGACAGAACAGGTTGTAATATCTAGACTAAGGATTGGTCATTTCAGAATTAATTTCTGCCATCTTTTTAAGAGATCAGATCCAGAACACTGCCTAAAGTGTGGTGCAGCAGTCTCCATCACCCACCACATTATTGAATGCTCTGCTACTGATAATATGAGAAAACTTCAAAAAATTGAAGGAGCCCTACAATAATTACTCAGTTTCACAGATAGGTATGCCAAAATAATAAAATTCCTAGTAACTACAAAACTGAACAGCCTTATATAACTGAATAATGCATTAGAACTGAAGTTACATTAAACCTTACATACTGTGAAAATGTGATTAAATATAATATTTTTGTTCTTGTTATAATTTTAACTATTATATTTGTATATAAAATTGTATAATGACAGGACTCGCTGATGATCTTGACGTTATAATGCGACCATAAATAAATAAATTAAAAAAAAGGATAATTTGAGTGATTACAACTATGTGACCGAACATTGCACATAGTCGTCCCTGCGTTAATCCTAACCAGAAGCAGCTGACCAAGCGACCAGCCCCAACGTCGCCCCTGCGGGCGGCGTTTCCTCTGGGGGCGGCTGCGGCGGCGGCGGCCACCTTGGCCCACTGCAGGCGTGCGCACGTGCAAGCCGTTTGCCAGGCGCGCGGCGCCCCTTACAAATGGGCTTCGCGTCGCGCGGCGAGTGGCCCGACGCAGGGCGGGGCCGCTTTCAAAATACGGCCACGCGGGCCACTTGTCACGAAAATTTTTACGAAAATAGTTCGGCCGCGCGCCGCCGCCTCCTCCCCCTCCTCCTCCTCCTTCGCCGCCGTCGCGTGGGAGCGGCGCTGTCTTTCTCGCACCCGCGGAACGACCCATTAAAAGCGGAATAGCGCCGCGGAGACGTGGCAGTGTTGGCGTGGGCGCAACCTCCGCGCAACTGTCTGTTCCGCGAGAGATTAAATTCGTAAAGACTGTGCGAGGCTGCCGCAGGGTGCTGGCAAGTTGTTACCTCTTTCGCTTTTCCGGTGGCCGGGTAGCCTGCGGTGGAGCGGAAGAATGGCATTAACATTAGATTGCGTGTACGTCACGGAGAAATACGCTCATTGAAGTGCGTTTTTTGGAGAGTGAAAAATCACATGTATATACGATTTTGGTAAAAAACTGAAGACAACATAAACATTTCAATATATTTGTAAGAGCATCTCAAACAGGGAAAAGAGGCCACTCTTCGTTTTTGGGTGATGTTTCTAACTCATATTCCCTTTTTTGAGATTGTATTTCATTCATTCTCCCCATTTATTCTTTTCATTCCTCCCTGTATCGACTGCTTTTCTTATCGATTCTTTCTGAATTATCTGATTTAAGAAAGCACAGAACTAAGATAGTTGCTTTAAATGAAAGGGGGAGGGAAGATAGTGCTAACTCTTATATCATAAATCCAAAATATAGATCTCACAATATCTCCCAAAACAAACTTTATGCTCAAAGTTCTAAAATTCTGTACCAACGTTTTCGTAGAACTACAGTATGCGTGTAAAAAGCAACAAGAAGAGTATATAAGAACTAAGAGACGAGGATAAGACATAAAAGGATTGTTTTCTCTGCTTGATAAAACGTAGATATGTGAATTCTACCATCTTCCCCTTCATTTATAACGTATGTTATATAAAAGTTATTAAAAATATCAGACCAATAAAACATTTTGGTGTTGTTTAATAGTGAAAAATAACGTGCAAGCCGTTATTGAAAATTGTTTATCTCACCTCTACGTATTTTTAGTTTTTTATTCTAAAATCTATATTATTAAGTATTTTTAAATTCGTATTTTAGTATTTCTAATTTCTCACTCTGCAGACCCAAGTTTGGGGAACTAAAATGATTCTGTTTTGTGGTTGTCTTTGTCGAAAGATATGGCGTAAACACGTTCTAAATGTATAATAAATATAAAAACAAATCCGCGTATTTCTCGCAAATTGTTGAGAAAATAGTGCGCTGAATGTCGGATCTGACGTGAAGGCGGGGCACTGTCAGGAATACTTGCAACTCCTGTAAGATGTGACAGAGAAGCTACGCATTATTTCGGGTTCTGACCTCGAAATGTCTTTATGAGAGACCCTCTCCTTGAGTCATGTGTTCTGCAAATGAAACACATTTGTATATTTTCGCATCACTGTTAATTTGGAAACGTTCGAATTAAGGATTACTCCTGCAGCTTGCACATATTATTTCACGAATTTAGAAGATGAAAATTGTTTTGATTTGTAGGTTAATTTTGCGAGTTAATTGAGTGCTTATCAATCACCTTTAAAGTTTGAGTTAACAAAACTTTCCTTTCTGTGACTCCCGATTTCGTTCGGCGTTCGCAGGTGTCTTTCACTCATTCTCTTATATTCTCACAGAATCCCGGAGTCATGTTAGTATAACGTTACCGATGCATCAGTTGGAAAATTAATGTTTTCACTTCTTTCTCTAGCGCTCACTACACTGAAATGCATCGGTAAAGTATTGTTTTGTCATTATCCTTTGATTTTCATTATTTTCTGTAATTTGATAATCTAGTATGACTTTGGTAAAAGTTAAACCGATAACTTATATTTTTAAAGTTAGTGAATCTGACTTCGAAAAGTAAATGCATTTATTTCCTTCTACCACTGCACTTACATAAATCTCGAGAGTAAAAATTTGTTCGTCCTTAAAAAAATCTTTGTTTTTCCCCAAGGATTTTCAGCATATTTCAGAAATAAAAGAATTATATTCGTGTAACTAAGAACCCGAAATATATCATCAATTCAATTAAAGAAATACTATTCACAACGCGTCTTGGACAGCGGGGCGGGTTGCATAGCCTAAATGATGGAAAATTCGTACTTACGTCAAATAAATAAAAATTGAAAGATTTGTATTTTAATTTGGATCCAAAGAAACCCTGAAACACCTTATTGTACATTATGTTTCATCGGTAATTAACATTCCTACAATATCTCATTTGTCATTAGTATTATATATTGCATATTAAAATTTTATCGTGGTTCATTATTTTTCTCTGTAATCTAAATTAGAGATTGCTAGAGCAGTAGGAAACGTGTAGAACCTTCTTCACAAAGTCACTTGACGCAATAGGAAATCTTTTTTTGTTCGGAACAATTTTTCATCGTTTTGAAATGCACTTCTTTGATGTTTGCCAGGAAATACATCACAATCCACGGAAAAACAAGCATTGCGATGAAGTAGGTCATGTTAGAGGAGTTAATATTATGTAAACCTCCCACGACGCCAAAGCAGCGGGAAGACATAAAGATGTCCTTGGCCCATAAGCTGTCGGTTTGCGCGAAATGCAAAGACAGCCGTAAGAATTTGCGTTAAATAGCAGCCGGTGGGTGCCGTGCAACATTAGAACACAGCCAAGGCGGTCACGAAGTAGTCGTTACCTTACGCGGTGGCGTGAAACCTTGATTCTCGCCTTCGATGAGAGTTCGCGTGGAACGAATCTGTGGATGACGAGCGGCACCGGAGCGTGGAGGTGACCCTTTCCACCTCTGAGCCTCATTTCACTCGATAACAGGCCTAAGCAAGATCGGAATTACGTTGACTTCCTGCGCATTTATTCACCCTAACCCCTTCTCATACTTCCACGGCGCTACCTCTGTCCGAACGTCCATTTACGTGCTGTTCTTACAGAGACTTTCGATATCTGGGAGAAGAACATGGAAATGGGGATACTCACCCTTGGACAGCATCATAGTCCAGGTTGGTACTAGAACCTTTGGATGTCATGGGGATAGAACTATATGGAGAATTCGTATCAACACACCTGCCCGAAAGGATGTCCACGATCTTCATTACGAACCTTATTACGTACGCCTCTGGACATAAGGGAGGGAAATAGTGAGAAAGGAGTGGTAGTGTCTTTACGACATACAAGTAAATGATAATGAAACAATGGTCAAATGAAATGCATAGGAAACCGGAGAACCGTAAGAAATCCTGCCAGGAACCCGATTTGTGCACCGCAAAGTCCACACGGATGAACTGCCATTTTAACCCCGGTTCCCAGATTTAGGTGAGTGGTCTGAACACGATATCATTCACGGGTTGCCTCCAAATAAAGGATGGAATCAGGTATAGGGTAAACTTACCTCGCACTATCCGGTACTTTAAATTTTGCTTCAAATTCCCTTTCGAATTGAATACCGGAAATTACGAAAACATATAGTTTGAAATTCATCTATTTTTTGAAACGTTCATTTTGGCAATAGTTATTATCATAAGCCTGACAATAATTGTTCATTTATCTTCAAAACCCATTGAAATTCTCTCCATATTCGTTAAAATTAACAACTTATTTTACCGATCTTATCAATATTCCTTATAAAAATACCTTAATATTGAATTACACCTTACTAATTACTGTAAAACATTGCTTTAATATGTTAGTGTGGGAGTGAAACAAGAAATATAACGCATATACCTATCATGCATTCACTTTCATTGAACATTGCTCATTTGACTTCATCATTTTCTCTTGAGGTGAAGAGGATTTCAAGCTCAATAATGTGAGCAAGCATTATCTTCAATACCGAGTATTGAAATTTTAAAGGTGGCTCTAAAATATAAAGCGTCTTCTTTGGAAAGATAGGTACAGGGAAAGGTGAAGTAGGAAGTTATTAAACATTAATTCTGGAGTGGTTTCGGTGGCGCAGTAGCTGTAGCAGCGATGGAACTTTGAGCAAAGAATTCGAATTCCAAGTAAAGCAAGTGTGTCTTAAGCATGTAATTGTGGCGTGGTTTGCTTCTTCATAATACTGCATGTTCCATCTGAATAATCATCTCATATATAATCATTTATCTTTGATCATCAATTTTCCTAACCTCTGAATCTGTACAGTTGAAGGGAATTGCAAACCATTAACATGATCTTCTGACGAGGAAAGAAAGGACTTGAAAGTGAAGACGTCCTTCCCTGTCCAAGCTCAAATTGAGTGAGAGGGCACAGCATCATCATCGGTGTCGTCGACGTCATACGAAATTAAAAAGAAAAGATACTAGTAATACTTTATCAGCACATCCTTTCTCGCACTGTTGTTTAACTTTTGCAAATTAAAAACAAACAAACAAAAGTTCACGAAAATGAAACCTACACCAATTTTGTTAAATCGAACTTTACTGTATCCGAGTAAACAATTTTTTAAAAAAATATTGAAGCACTTTCCGGGAAAATGTCATAAATGGCATTAACTTCCTTAGTAGAAGCTTAAGTAGAAATTATGCAAAAACTACTGATTTAAAAAAGAATTGTATAAAACCTTATTTAAAGATCTACTTTTCAAAAACAGATTTCATTTAAGAAAAAATTTAACAACATTATTGTACTTGTTCTATTTTTTTGTTGCAATTTTTCGAAAATAATGCATGTTTATCGAAAGAGGGACCAGAGGCTTTTACCGTTTTTTACTGATTACGAGGAAAATCTACATATAAAGAAAAAATGGAGCTCTTTTTGAGAAACAAAATGTTTAAAAATTGCTGAAACGGTCGGAAGGACGAACGTTCGGACGGATGAAAGAACGGACATTTGGACGGACGAACAGTCGGATGGATCGAAAGACGAGGACTCATGTGCACACAGACAGACGTTTTGCCGTAATTCGATTTTCCGGTATCAAGGCCCGACAAAACTTGAGTTCTGGCTCTACGAAGTGTTAGAGAAAGTAATTTAAGAAGAAGATTCAATCACTTTTTGTTAACAGGATCCCACAATACGAGTTTTTTGTCAAAAAAAACCGGCGATTTCTGTTGCAGCTTGCCAATTCTCTCTCTTTACGAGAAATAAAAAAAGAGGAAGGCATTAATCTGTGCCCTTTAACTTCTTATGACGAGCAATTGTGATCTAGCTTTCCACCAGATGGCTTTGCGTAATATCTCTCTGGGCACTTACATCCGCTTTGCGAAACAGGTCACACCTATTTGCCTATTGCGTGCCAGCTACGTCAGCATGAAGCAAACGACCTTCTGCAAAGTGGTTTTACGCTGCAGGGAACAAGAAAGCCTGATTACTCGCAGCTTCCATTATTTTGTAAAAGCGATGTTGCTCTCAAAGCAGTTATTAGTCTTACAGAATGAGAGGCACATACTCGTAAAATTACGAAACGGTTTTCCCTACGTGAATTTGCCTGCTAATAATCTGATTCATATTCAGAAATATGAAATATATTTTCAAGGAAAGTAAAGTGATTTAGGGTCGTAATGTATTTTGTTTCTTAGTTGAACGTGTCTGAGGAAGTGCACTTTTTTTTTATAATCGGCGGTGAATTGTAATTAAAAATATTTTAGCTACTATTGCAAGTTGCTTGATGCCTACCAGTTTACTAAAGATTATGATTATTATCCTTTAAAAATATAATGAATTATACTGCAATATACTTAAAGTGCACAATAATTATAGAAATAATTTTTTCTATTTTGTTTGTACAGATTTCAATATTAAAACATGATTGTGCTATTAAATATGAGTTTCTAATGTTCATAAGTTGAAACCCTTCTGCGTTTGACACAGAAATATATGTTAAGTAATAAAATAATTTGTTTTTAAGAATTAGAAATTCAAAATTACCCGAACCATGTGGAATCTATTAAAAAAATCTGAAATATGCTGTTCAAAATATTCATTTATGACCTAAAAATTTTGAAATATTCCCTTTATTATGCAATAAAACTTAACAATATTTTATGTCCTATATAAAACTTTCTTGATAAAATTGAAGAGAATAATGCTTGGAATGAACAAATATATTTTTGTGCAAACATAATGCAATTTACTTTACTTTGCCGGAGAAATAATTGAAGTAAATTTTCACCTTATTGATTGTGAAGTACATTGTATGTCTTGTTGCATTTCTTTTGTCTGGTTTAAAAACATAGGATATCAAGAAATATTATACATATACACAAGTATTTTATCATAAAAAAAGAAAAAATGCAAACTGTGACAAGTTCATTCTTATCAATGAACGCTTACAAATAAATAGTAAATTTTATGAAAAGATAAACCGTTTAAAAATATGTATCTATTTTAACGAAATATGCAAAATATGCGCCTTTAATTACATGAATATGCACCAACAGAAAAAATCGGCCAAATATGCACACATATACACTAACATGTTAGTCTACATAGCATCAATTCTAACCAAATGTCAAGAAGCAACTGCTTTTAACTTTCACTTAGCTATGCCCTGAAGCAATGGACAAAAACGAGCCAAATCGTAAAAATTTGCTCCCTAGTTATTTCCATTTACAGTCCCAGAGAAACTATATCTCCTTCTCTGTGAGTGTAAGCTTGTGAAGGTAGAGGTAGTAGCAGCTAGTTATTTTGTTGGAGATCGTCTTATGGGAATTTCTGACCGAAATATTTGAATGGTTGAACGCATTGATAATTGAAATTTATTTTGAAAGGATTGTAAAACATTGGACCCATACCTTATCACATTATACTTACCAGATTTATTGCTATCTTACATTTATTATAATCAAATTAATATTGCCATCATGTCTTTTGTCTCTGATGCAATGGTAGATTATTTCTCATAACAAAAAGATCGAAGAATTCAAACTTCATTAATCAGAAGACTTTGATAAATTTGTATCCTTCCACTCCAAATTATTGTTAAGCTTATGGCTTTATTAAAGCCCTCAAGGACGATTTTTCGATGCGTCCTGTCATCAGCTCAGTGAACTCCCCATGTACAATTTGTCGAAATTTCTTAATAAACTATTAAACCCTCTTTTACAAGAGAATGGGTTCAGAAAACATGGTTCAGAAAACCGACTTTTGCAGGGAAGGTGCTTATTTACTACTCCTCACATAGTATGAAGACCAAAATTGAAATTATTTATAATCTAGTGGATTGTGCAGTCGAGGTAGCTAAGGAGGTCCACCCCTTTAACTTACAAATAGTTCAAGCTATTTTAAGAAACAACAATTATCCTAATGCTGTTATTGATAAATTTATCTTTAAAGGAATGAAGCTTCTTAAGTCACATTTCAAACCATTGTCAAAAGATGGAAATACTTCTGAGAAAAATTTTTATCATTATCTTTTGTTCCCACAATTAATCACAAATTAGAACAGATTTTTCAACAGAAGTACCAGTGCAGATTAATGAACAAATCTCATAATAAGCAGACTGTGGTCAGAAAAGTCAAAGACTATACTTCTCCTTTGAATAAAGCTAATGCTGTATATGATATTGTATGCAATGATTGCGATCAAATATATTTGGGCAAAACAAGTCGTTAAGTTCTAACTAGAATGGCATGACAGAAACATCAGAAAGATTCCTCGAAGACAAAACTCTGTATCCAATCATCGGATAAAATTAAACCATTCTTTCAATTTTCATAATTCTAGAATTTTTGATATTGAGACTATTAGGACCCGGAGATATCCATGATTAGTTTCTAAAACTTTACACATTAAAATAAATAATGGTATTAATACTGCTATTGAGAATAATCACTTTACAAAAACGTATAATGCTTTGCTTTATAGATTTCGAACATTGCAAAAATTGTTTTCCTTTCTTATTTGTGCTTTCAAAACCTTCCCTCTCCCCCTTTTCTTGTCATAACTTCCCCTGGCTCTCAGAACTCATTATTTCAACCGCTCTCACCAACGTATGAAATTGATTTTGTCTTCCTGTGACCGTTAGTTGTAGAATGTGAATGTAATCGTTTATTTTGTAAGCGCTCATGTGTTTGGTAAGTTTTTCCTTTCATAAGTTCTCAATTTTAACATTTTATAATTTTAAATTTCAACTACAAAATTTCAAAATTTAATTTTAGAGCCTGATGTTGGGACAACAATTCTCGAAACTGTTGCACTAATATATAATAAATTAAGGGTACAAGAAATATGAACCCTAACCCTTCACAAAATCATAATTAATTACGACGGACTAAAAGGTGGAAATAAGAAATAAGAAGTATTTCTGCCTGAAATATGTGAAAGTCGCTTCTGAGGGTCACTGTTTCGCTATTTGAAATTGCATCGACAAAAAATAAAAAGAAGCATCTTAATAATAGTTTCATAGCACTGACAGACTTTCTTTCTTTCTTTCTTTCTTTCTTTCTTTCTTTCTTTCTTTCTTTCTTTCTTTCTTTCACTTCCTTTCTTCCCGAACGTCAGAAGAAAATATTCTGCGGAAACGTATGCATTGTCCTACATGTAATTTCTAGGATTCCATGTGCCTTGAAGGCTTGTCAATATTAATATGGATATCTCTTGCCCCACTTTTATCCTAAACGTGTTTCCACATCTTATTTCTCCGTCACACCTACACACTCATCTGTTAAAACAGCGTGGATCAGAAGCGTGGCCTAGAGACAATCGTAAGTATTTCTGCTTTCAAGCCCTCTTTCGCCATGGACGGTGGGGCAAGCGTTATTTATAATTGAGGGCATCCACTCAACCATCCCCTGCCACGCATTATTTTTCATCATCCACACAGACACAAGCGGCCCGCTCGTTGGCTTAATTTGCTGCGCAGGTAGCACGCGAAGTATGTTTCAGCGACTCTGATATACGGGATGGGCGGGGCCCGCCGAGCGCCCGCGAACATTCTGGAGCGTCTTCTTATGAATGACTCTCTGGCGAGGAGGCAAAGTGGAACGGCCTTCGGGTGTCTTCAATAATGTGTCTTCCAGAGGGAAATGACTCGGCGGAAAGTTGCACTAGTGCGTGATTTCAGTGTGAAAGGAAGAATTAATAAGAAAGCATGGCAATGCACCTGGAGTCGGCTGAAAAGTAATCATTACTTTATATACACTTGAAGTGTAACCAGTTCAAATTTTCAATTGTGGTTTTAAAAGATTTTGTAATATAATGTGGACAGTGGATAATGAAATGTGAATATTCCAGTAGTTTGATAGTATAGGAGTTATAAGAATTCGATTGTTCGTAACATTGAGATTCAAATGATGAGGATCACACAGGTTATAAACATTGTGATTTAATAATGATTTTATAAATAAATTAAATTTTGTAATATTCATGAAGATAAGTGTTTGAATAGAAAAAAAACTGTTATTATTATAAGGCGTATTACATGCCTTAAGCTTACTGTTACTCTAACAGAACAAAGGTGTTATTATTGTTAGGCTTAGATAACCTTGTATCCTGAACGACACCGTTAAAGAATCCATCTAACTTGTTTTGTCAATTGTCCCAGAAAAAAAAACAAACAAGTAGATACTGGAAGGAAATATTGATTTACCGTTCGAATTCTTGTTCTATTAGTACAACATGCACATGTTGCACATCTATAAGCCAATTATCAGATATTGAACTAAATGCTCTCAAACAGTTTAGTATCAAAATTATCACAATCACAGCTTGTTGTGTCGCTGTTATACAGCAAGAAGACCTTGGGAAGTGATGAAGCAGCTCTTCTCGCAACTTTTTGTAATTTCCAGTTTCACTAAAAGAACAAGTTAAATGCTTTCGAAAACTGGCATCAAGAAGTAAAGACTTAAGAGACATTTGTTTTAGCTTTTCACGAATCGTGGGTGTTGTACACTCGTTCGCCAAAAAGATGTGAATAGAACGCAGCGTGTTAGACTTCATAGATATGTATGGGACTGTTTGAATCTCATCAACAACTCGTCACACCAACACACAATTTCGCGTTTATATCTTGCCAGAGATCACGGTATCTCAGTGAATGAACGAAGCGTGAGAAACAAACATTAGCGTTCACACAGTCGGACTTCAGTTTCAAACGGGAATTCCGTGAACCGTGTAAAAATTTTGGCTCGGGTGCGGTTCACTTTCCCACACGAAATATCGAGTTATTTTCGTCTATTTTTCTTCAAATAAAAAAATGCGCGGCGCGCGATATGGAGCGACGTTGTTTGCGCGCCCGGGACATAACCTCCTTGGAAAAACTCTTAAAAACGTCGGACGCGTCTTGGCGCTCGCGCTATTTGTAACCGTGTTTGAAGGAAATAAAAGAGGTGCCTCCAGTTCTGTTATCTCGGAGCCTCTCCATAAATATTGTCTCGGGTTCTTCGGCGCGTTGCGGCGCGGCGGCAGGGGACGGGACGGGACGGGACGGGGCAGAGCGGGCGAGGCGGTCGGAGCGGGGAGGCGCGGGACGGGCGCGGCCACACGCCGGGCGCGAGGCGACTGTTTGCCGCGGGCGTTTATGGCAGGCGCGGGAAAACAAGTGACGACGGCGAGGCGCCACGACGCAGAAATCCGACGGGGTAATCGGGGCGGCGGCGTGCGCTGCGGGATCCGCCCCGGAAACGCCAAGCTGCGGGCGCCTCTTGCAGCGAGGACTCGACGAGGCGGACTCCGGGAGCGTCAACTACTGAGGTTATTAGTCCCGTGAGTGTAGTGTATGGCTTCCCCTCGGGAGGTGGCGTTGATCTTCCCTCCCTGGAAGGCGAGATCCGGTGCCGACCTACCGTCTGATAGCGGAGTTTTCCCTCAACCAGGTATCTCCCATCAACGCGGCACCACCCCAGTCGGGACAAGCACTATGCTCTCGTCCGGTCCCCCGGCGTGTGTGGTGGTGTTGTACATGTTAGTGTAAGTGTGTGTGGAATGGCTGAGGAAATAATAAGGAAGCGGATGGAAATATCGCGCGGGGTCCGTGGCCCGTTTGTTAGGGTACACCTCGACGAGGTAGAAGAGGGCAGCATGGCAAGCACAAGGCACGTTGTTTTGGTTGATAGCGCTACATGTAAGGGTAATGACAGGACCTCTTGTCACAGTATTTTTACAATCTATTGTAGATCGTTAGATCGTTCAAAAAATCGTCCAAATAATCAATGCTTGTATTTGCGAAACGTGAAAATTGTGCAAGTCCAAAATGCAATTCTTGTTAGGACGAATGATAAGCCTGTTTATGCCGGATGAAAAACAATTTCTAACAATTGAAGATAAATTAATTTTCTAAAAAAAATAATTTATTAAAAATCTACATTTTGTTATTAAATTTTAAAGTTACACATTTTTCTACAAACGTGTATAAAATTCTTCTTGATATACAGTATTCCAAAATAACGAAATAATATTGTTACAATTTTCAGCATTGCTGTGTCGCCGTTAACATTTTGTTCAAATTAAATGATGAGAGAATAAGTAAAAACATTACTGATCTTAATAGTGACATTTTATTAAATAAAAATGTAATTAAACATTTAAATCTCACAGCATTATATTTGGAACGAGAGATACATTGGCGACCTGAAGAGTGCTTCCCATTTTATTGAAAGTACTTACTGCACGTCGGCTTTGACCTCTTCTCTGCCTGATCTCACTAAACGTCCTCTCTGCCCGACCTCACTGACGGGCCTCAGTGCCCGACTTTACTGCCTGACCTCACCGCCCGGCCTCACTGCACTTATGACCTCATTATAACTCTCCTTTTAGAAGAGAAAAGAAAAGCATTGTTTGAAACAAATTAGTAAATTACTATCTTAACTAAGACATTCATGTGTAGTAAATCATTCAGATAAATTGCATCAGCCTTTCTTCACTACCTGTTATGTTCGCAATTATTCTCGAAGGTTGCGTTTCGCGCATGAATTAATGAAATCTTGCAGACTGCCGATGAAAAAATTTCTTTATATTAGTAATACAAGTATTTTCTACGATTGAATATTTCTTAATAATTCCTGAGCAAAATTTGCATGTAATTGAGGTTAATAAAATAGGTATTACAGGATTTTTTTTTTACAATTATACCGTGCCCTTTGTGCGAACACGTATCTGCAGTCCTTGAGATCAATGTATCGCGCATTGCACTTGAATTCCCCTCCGCATATTCTTCCCTCTTCTACTCGTCGACCGCTTCGGGAGGGAGAGCGGTCGAACAATTTTCTCTTTTCTGAACATGTATCGCGTAGTTATCTCCTTGCAGAAGTAGATAACGGTGTAGATTTGATATTGATAGCGCTTTGACATGCTGCTCTCTAGTGCCAGGCAGGTTTGGTAACATTTTCAGGAATCTAATAAATGTCTTAAACAAGTGACGTTTTGAGAATAAAGTCATTGAAATATTTTATTATATAAAATGAACTGTTGGGAAAATGAGAATATTCATAAAGTATGTATATTACATTCAATTTAAGGCAGCTACACCCATTCGGTATTCGCCGAGTACCGAGCGACTGCTCGCCCAATCCTGAGCAGCTGATGCGCTCGGCGAATATTCGCTTCTCTTGAGGAGTCCAAAAGACCGACACGCGGCGGGTAGGGCGAGCACAGTATGTTCGTCGCTTGGCAGATAGCAAGCAACTTATCGACACTATTCGGGATTCGACCATCGGTCGCTCGCTACTCACCGAATACCGAAATTGTGGGGCGCCTTTACAAGAACTTTATTGACAATATACTAACGTGTGTATTGGAAAACTATGTTTTCTTAATATTTCTTGTAAAACGTATAACCTTTAAGCAAAACGTCTAGGTATTTCCGCGGTCGGTGAGGGGCCGCGGTTCCATCGTCGGAGCCCCACGTTGGACCTGTGGAAGCGCGCGCGCGAGTGCGAAGCCCGTGCGTTCACGGAAGCGGGGGTCGCGTTTATTTGGGCGGCGCGGCGCGGCGCGTCTCGCGGCGCCCGCGCGTCCGTCGTCGCCCTCTCGCGCGCGGGCGGCGCTGGCGCGACGGCGCGGCGACAGACGCGCGACGGGGCCGTCAGCGCAGCGCCTTGGGAGGGCAGACGCGTCACGACCTCGCCACAGCCGCCCCCAGGGCCACATTGCCTCTTGCGCCCAGGCTTAGGTGGCTCAGGGCATCAGTTGATGGCGCTGCAGTGCCTCTTACCGCGAGGTCCTAGGGTTCCACTCCTCACGGTGACAGGATTGTCGACACTAGATGTATAGCTCGGTCGAATTCCGCCGCTATCTGGGGGAGAATTCTAGTGGCCACCCACTTCCATTGATAGTTTTCCAAGGTTTGTCCGGTCAACACCAGGCGAATGCCGGAATAAAACTCTAACAAATGGGCCGCGGACCGCCCGCGATCTTTCCTTTCTCTTCCTTGTCACATCCTCATCCCTTACTTACATACACTTACTCGTACATGCGCGACACTAGCTCACATGTCGGCAGCTTAAAGCGTGGTGCGGCGGTGGTGCTTTGCTGGTGGGAGGTGCCTGGTGAGAGGAAGACCCTGAGAGCCGACATGTAGATCGGCGCAGGATCTCTGCAGCCAGTGGGGAAGATTACTATCACCTCTCGCGATAAAACATGCACAACACTTACGGGAATAATGTCCTTAGCAGTCGGTGTGCCGTCTATCACTAAACAACAAAGCCTTTCTTCTCCCCCTCACTTTCTCCTGCCGCACTCACCTCAGCCACTCTCACCCGAACACCCGCACCGTCTCCATCTCCTGCTGACCCCGCCCCATCACCGCCTCGCCCTCACACCTCGTACGGCAACGTCATCTTCCCCAACGTGGTCACCGCCTCTACCACATTCCTCTGCCCCCATCCGCCCCGTGCGTCTCCCCTCACCACCGCCCACGGCAGCACCGGCGTCTTTTCACGGCCCCGCTTCCCGCTCGCAATGAAGGCGCTCTCAGGCGAACTGTGAGCCCGCGCTCAGTACACGGTGCGCGTCGGAAAATAAATATGGCCGAGTTTTTGGCGTTCTTGGAAGCACGTTCGGAAGTCGCACCTCGTGCCACACCCACTGACGCAGCGGTCTGGTAGGAGGCGATGCAGCCGCTTTCTCGCTTTGTAACGCCCAACCAACATAATTCTATTGACGTTTTTAACTGAATCAATTAAACGATTTATTTATGCGAAATACGTAACTTATGATAAAATGAATTTCCACATTTACTGCGCTATTAAACAACTTTGCTAGTACGTCAGTATTTTTTTTATTCTACCTTCTAGTCTGTCCCCGAGCCTGCTATAAATGTTAACTCTAAATTCCCCGTCATGGAGGACATGCAGGAATTGCTGTTGAGTCGTTGACAAGAGAAAGTGCAAATTTAATACTTTAAAAATGAAGAGAGCTTCCTTGTTTGGCTTCTTCAAAAGCTGAGTACTCTATCAAATAATTTTCTTTGGCTGCAACCATTCAGTATCGCCGAGTGAAAATAAAATTAAGGTGAAAATAATATTAACTGTAAAATAACTTTTTGTTGTATCTTGTGATATTACGATCTCCAAGGAGAATGAAAACTATACGAGTATGAAACATCCATTATATGTAATTTTTTATCAGTTTTTGTGCTCTTCATTTTATCAGGATCTGGCTCTTGGATGAGCCCTAAGGCATCTCCAAAATTTTCAGAAAGATAAAATTATTGAAACAAATATTTCTTTACGGCATTAGATGGTTCTATAAGATAGACGTAAAAGAATAGGTATTCAGAAAAGGTACTTTAAGTATTCGTTATAAGTAATTAATGATTCACACCGTTTCCGTACAGTTTGGAGTTATGTAATTTCTTTTCTTTTTATATTTTTGGAAACATGGCGATTCTCCATTTTTATATTCGTATTGCAGTAACCCTGTGTAAGCAATTCCCTTCAAAGGCAAATATAAACTTCCTACCTTAAACTGTGTATTTTTTGAAATTGTATACTAAAATTTAAATTTTGAAAAATATGCTCAAGTGTGATACTATTGATTAATTGTCGGTCTTTTGATTTGTTTTCTCTTGGCTCTAAATTTTTAAGAAAATTGTACCTAAAGCTATGATCTTATTATTAAAAAAATACTTTAAATGTAATAGATTTACGTATTATTGCAAATATACTAAATCATAATACTATTGAATAAATCTGCGAACAGATAGTAGTATGAAAAGATGGTAATGATGGGTACATCATTACGATCGTATCCAGGAAGGAAGTTTCCCTAAAATTGTCAAGAAAAAGAAAAACACAATTTCATGGGAAACATTATTGTAGCAGATAGCACTTGGTTCACTTATTTTTCTACATGACAACCACCAGAAGTGAGTCATTGGTCATATCGCGGGATCAACATGTCCCTGCATGTAGAACAAAGTCTTCCTTCTGGGATGAGTTTTTGACGGCCACCTGCATGTCTACGTCATTGGACACTGTTGATACCTCGTTGGAGAAGAAGAAATAAAAAAACCTGATAGTTAATGTCAATAAGACATTACGACAGAAACAGTTCCTTGCCATTGTAGAGGACAAATCTTCAGATTTTATTCGGGAATTATTAAAAATAGTTGAACTACAGGCTTCAAACAACTTACGTACTTATTCTAGATCTCGATACGATTGGAGGTCAGAATAGGTTGGAGGTCAGGTCTCGTTTTAACAAAGACAGCACTTTAGACGATAGTCGGTAGCGCGTCAACAGATTTTCCACTGACACCACTCGCACTGCTCCCCCCCCCCCCCCTACTCGTAACCTCTCTTCCCGCCTCTGGGCTTTCCTGTGAAGCCGGCGTTCCAGTACAGACGCCGGTGCCGGCGCCACTGCCTCTTGAACTAACATACACCTTGCACTCGCCTGTCGCCACCTCTCTGTAGTCTCTCTCGCCCACCCCCTCCCTGCCAGCGGGTTTTACGCCACCCGTCTGACCTTAGCCTGCGCTCGGCACTTCCACCAACTTCCTCTGCCTCGGCAGGCGCCTCTAGTTCATTAATACTCCACCATTGTAAACGGATGGTCGAACGTACATTACGCGGGAATTACTGTACATCTAAAATACACTACCTAGTTGATGGAATTTTCCTTTAGTATTGTATTATAATTATAATAATGATAGTAATAATAATGTTATACAAATTAAGGTAATAAATATATCAAAATTGTTTCGTTGACTGAATAACTCAAATACATTTCGAAAGCACTTTAATGTCATGTAATATTTTGTTAGAATTCGATTTTTGGTTGGCACACTAGTTAATTATTTAAAACGATTGGTACAGTTAAATAAAGATAGTGTATTTTGTAATTTACCGTTTTTAAAAGTAGATCTTCAGTTGAATAAGAGCCTCCGACGCCAATCATTAACATGTTTCTAAAAATATTTGAGGTTTGAATCAATATAGTTTACATGGTATTAAGTACTACAAAAAATATGCCTGAGCATTTCCGTGACGTAGGTCTATAATATCATGGTAATACCCAGAGAAGTCACACTATTCCAGTAATAATAAATAATATATTTGTATTAATTTAATTATAATAATAATCATGATAATTATAATTATTACAATTATATACTATAAATTATCAATATAGTAATAATTATTAATATTCTTCTTCTTCTTCTTCTTCTTATTATTATTATTATTATAAGCCCCTCGGGTGGCTCATGAATAGCGTGATAGCTTTCCGCGGTGCGAACCTGAATTCGATTCCCGTTGGGGCAAAAATAGGGCTGTATCTTTCCATTTGCATCGATTCGGTTTCTGTAGCTGTGTGACGAAAGTAAACCTCGGGCATTCCATGAACGTTAAATGCGGTGAAGTGAATTCGCCTTGATCGCGGCATGTCTTCCACCTCCAGGCGTGTGTAGGAAGTAAAAACAGGGCCCAGTTCTGGGATCACCGCTATTTGGCAAGAGTCGGAGGTATCCGACCCACAAATGTCAAATATATACATACATTATTGTTACGTATTATTGATATTGGCATTTACAGACTATAAATAGATACACGATGTGACATACAAAACACTTTTAGCAATGTGTTTTCGAGAAAATATTTGGTCAACAATTCAGTAAATTCTCCGGCCATTAGCAATTCAGAAAATACATCTTCCTTATTCTGAACCGCCGAATCGGCCTCGTTCCCATGTGAAGAGAAGCAGAATATATTAAAATAAATAAATTTTACTTTGATTTGGTCATATGGTTAGTATAGTTTGGTATTAAATTGCTCTCTCGTTTGTGCATCCTGTGAAATCGACGTAAGGCAGACGTTGTACATGTCAGTTCAAGGCGGCTTCGTCCTCGTCCCCCATATTGGTGAAATACTTTACGACTTTAGAGATTCCAAGCGGAGATTCCGTGAATCAGGAATAGCAGGTTCCCGACGTGATGTCGTAAATTACTTAGTAGAGCTGGTTCGGGTTGTGTCTGTAATTTGTACGTCATAACCGTATCCGTAAGGAATTGAAAAATATTTGAGGTTTGATTTAAATCATTAATTTCTCGAAATAATCTCTCCAGACATTTAACTCGAAAAATCACTGATTACACTTTATCTTCAATGATTTCCAAATGATATTCCGATTATGTGAACAGAATAAAATATTATTTGCTCTTTTAATTCTAAATACCGTCACACTACCTGCATTTACATTGACCTCTATTTGGTAATGAATGAATGAATAAATAAAACAATCTATTTGACACCTACTGGTTTAGTAGGTTGTGACAGACCATGTCTTTGATCGAAAGTATCATATATGCGCTTGTTCTCACCAGGCAAGCATAGACTAAATGTGTCATGACTTGTTCCTACTATACACTTCCCTACGTTCATGGAATTAAAAGGAGATACAGAAAACGAAAAAAAGGGGGCAATAGATATGAAAGAGAAATCATTTGTCACCGAACTTGATTGTGGTAGCTTTTAATTCAATGAATTTGAAACTGAGAGTTTAATTTTGATTAGTATTTAAATATGCTTTTATTAATTGTTTGGTCAGTTGACATTTATAAATTATAACTAAATTGTACATCAGTGGCTATTTGACATGTTTTACGTATTTGTAAGCATAATGTAAGATTTTTAAAAGTTAAAGACTTTTACCATCCTATCCTGGCATGCCATACTCTTTAAGAGCATCGTAAGCATAGTAGCATAGTGCTACTTTTGAGAAGACCTACCGGTGAGTCTGTAAGGACGGTGTACCGAGGGGAAATACGTGAATGTTTTCATCGTGATAGGCCTACGTCGTATGAGGCTTCCTTTGTCACGCTAACTATTGATTGAAGCCAGAAACGATGGATACGATGTCCAGCACGCTGGTGATTCCCGTTTCTCTTCATATTGTGCGTTGGACAATATGAAGAGTCCACATTTGTTTGGGAAAATATTTCCGCTTACATTGAAATATTCTTCACTGTCAGAAAACATGTTACCAATGATTAAATGTATAAAATATGATATATTTTCAACACAATAATCTTTCTACAAACGATTGGTTCTTCAGCGCTGCAATCACCATTTTTTCTCCTCCTTCCCTTTTGGAGAGACAAGAAATATATAGTGACTAGGGATAACGCTCTGGTATACATATAATATTGTTGATGGTCATTGAAGATCTTCTGTGGCAGCCATTGAAGGGAAATCGGGAGCGTAGGTTAGTTAATAACGACAATTAGCGTATCTATTTCTGCGATTTGCAATTGCAATTTGCTTAGGGAATTGCGTCATTTCTCATTGAAGGCCGGTGGTATAACGTCACACTTCTACTAGCTACTATGCCATCACCTGTGACAGTCTGCGGCTGAAAGTGCCAGACCAGATTTAAATGACTTGACTCTAGTTTATTTTTGGTAGAAATTTCGTTAAATACTTAATATTGGAGCTGCCAACCAGTATGGCATGCATTCCTGATACAGTAAATCCTCGTTAACACTAATGGCAAGGGGCCGAATAATCAAGAGTTCATGTTAAAATTCGTGATCACAGGGAGTCAAATATTATTTTTGGAAAACAGTTTTCTTCACTCACACATCATTTACAGTATTTAGGGACGTACATAATACTGTATAATATTATGTGTGTTGTCTTAGAAACACTATAGTAATTATATGCCATTCTCCTACATCGACAGTGTTACTAGGTACAATTCATCAATACTTTATCAATTTGTGACAATAACACTGGAAATGCACACGAGAAGGAACTTACTGAAGGAAATTACTGAACAGAAGTTACTGAACAGAAATTACTGAACTGAAATTACTGAACTGAAATTACTGAAAAAATTTACTCACAGATCATTTTCTGGTGAAAAATTCCTATATATTGCGCTGTCGCAGACGGTAACGAAAATGCCTGGTAACTTCATGGCCAACTTCACCCATGGCTTCTGTAAAACTAGCAGTCAATGCGGTTGTTGCACCAAAATGTTCTACAGTGGTCAAGGTATGTAACACGTCCTGGCGAGTAGCCGGAACGGTATTCTTCTGATGACATTTCTTGCATCTCAGACACAACTGTTTGAACATCCAATTCTATTGAAGCACACACAGCAACATCCACAACTACATTAACCAACCTCCTCAAAACGAACTCCAGGGTCTGAAACGTCTTGTAGAATAATGCAATCGTCAGATGAAGTATTATTGTTACCATCTAGTTCGTCAACAGAATTAGCGACTGTATGTCTCCAAGCTCTGCTAAAAAAGTTCTGCATGTGTTGTGACGACACGTCCCGAGAATGCGGCGATAGCATTTATTGCATCAAGCACACTCCAAGTTGGCGCATCCATCTACTTTTTGGCAACGCGAATTGCAGCTCTCACAAGTCGCGTACGGAGCAATAAGGGAAATAATGCCTTGATACAAAGGCTGAAGGCGTCTTGTTGCATTTGGGTGTGGTGGAAGGTGAACCTTTAAATTGGTTAAATTCAAATCTTAATGTTATGGGATGTACACCTGTCCAATGTCAGAAGAACATGCCTATTCTGAGCCATGAAATCATGAGTTGTCGATTCCAATTTTCTTATGATAAAAATAGATGCAAGGTAAAGTATCAAAGTTTATGATCTTAAAACAACAGGGTTTCTCGGAATTACATATCACCCAAGTACGATGTTTATCACTGTCGTCTGTATTATATACATGGATCACAGTTAAACGTTGTTTACCTTGTTATGACACTTGTAACCTTTAATTCTGAGTGTGCTTCTTTTTCGACTTTATTTATTTCACCACAAATCAGTAATGATGAAATAAAATGCCTCTTTTGGAACCATTAGAACCAACCAGCGAAACAACTGAAATCTTGATTTTTTTTTTCCGTTTGCTTTTGACTAAATGATAGGTCCTCTTAAAGGTACATTGGAAGTGCGCATGGGTTGCATCCTTGAAGTAAAGGAACCTTTATAGAAGTAGAAGTTTAGATATGTTCATGGTTAGCACTGAGAATTCGCTTCGATATGCTCGGGAACCAGGTGCAGCAGTACTGAGAGTTTTATCACGATCTTTAAGTTTGTGAATAAGGTAGATTTCGGAAGTCCATACTTTTCAGCAATTTTACTTTTGTTCTGAACACAAAAGTTTACTTCCTCTAGAATTTGGAGTTTTGTTTGCAGATCTATGCTGGTCTGCGTCCTCTTGGCCATGACTCTCTTATGATACCGCTTACAGCTCTAGAAGATGTAACAAACAGGTGAAGCTAGTTGTGAGAGCGACGGCGCTACGTAGGAGGCACTGAGAAGCTTGGGAACGAAGCGCCGCATTTAAGACCTCGCGGAGACCAGTCACTCACACTGTGAGGCGCAGAGGAGGAGGGGGTGGCCCTGAGCAGAAATAAAAGGTGGCGCAAAGCCCGCAGAGGGAGGTTTCTCGTAGGAGCTCTTGATAGGAATTTACTATTGACGCGCAGGTTGGTGCGATACGTCGTTTAGGCGGCGGGTTGTTACGACTATTCCATCACAAGTAGATTTCGGGATGTGACTCGGACTGGTGTCACGAGATGGACCGCTTTCTCACACAAAGCGCATGCCTGTTTTGAAGAGGGCAGTTCTAGGTTGGGACAAGGGTTGGGGGTAGCGTAAATATCTGTAAATAGTTTGTGAATAAACTTTGTAAGTATCTTCTCGTCTCTTTCTTGTCGCAACCCTGTGACGGCTCACAGAGAAACAAAAAAGAAAATAGAGAAATTTTCGTGTTAATTGCAAAAATATAATGATGCAATGGACTAAAAGTTATTCGTTGCTAAACGAAATTCGCGTTCACCGATAAAACCTATAAGATCATGTACGTCGCTGCCGGGTCCGAAATTTTTTCGTGTTATCAGGGTGTTCCCTTAAGCGAGTTTGTGTTGACGAGGGTTTAGTCTATTTATATTCTAATCTCAAAATCATCTCCTTACGACCAAACCTGCTGACGCTACTGTACAAAGACGGCCTTTCTTAATTTTTAAAGAGACTAATGGATATTTTCCACTATTTTTATCACAAACTCGGACATTTCTTTGATAAAGTTCTATCACAGACATAAATATTTTAAAATTATTTAAGTTCTTAATGTAATACGTATGAATACAGACATGATTTGAATACGGTATGATAAAGGATTAATTTATATTTTCCACTATTTCGATCACAAAATCTTACATTTCTTATAACATCAGGTTATAATTAAAAATTAACTATTTTACAATTATTTAAGTGCTTAATATGCTATCAATAAATATAGAATTGATAAGATTAAAAATTGTGTTTTGTAGATGACCAAGGGTTACTTTTATTCTGGATGCGTCTCGTACACCCGCTGCGACTGTTCTTCCATCCGTTTTCCTTCTCCGTACATATCATACCCCTTGTTCATATTTTCCCCCAAATCCTACCCGACATGCCCCATACCTAAGAGCGTCAGCATTGCAATCACTTTCTCAACTACCCGGTCCCCTCCACGACCAAATTACCATCACCAACGCTCGTAATTTCCAGCATCGCCCAAGCTGTCAGCGTCATTATCGCCGTCCCCGCTTCGCCGCTCCGGCCGCTTTCTCCTCCTCAATCATGGACCGCGGCCGCTCCCTTCGCGCCCTCGCCGTCCGTTGTTTTCTCCCGGCTTCGCCACGCGGCCGCCCTCTTGTGCCGCGCCGGGGCGTGAAATCTCATTGGTTCGTTCGACAGGTGGCGGCGGCGACGGCTGCGGCATGGGGCCATCCTGCGCGTGTGCTAGGTCGCGGCTTCGCCGGCGGCGGCGGGCGGCGTTGGTGGCGGCCGAGGGGGTGGTCTGCCACAGCGGCGCACGCTGGTTGCACTGGGTCGAATGCGGGCTTAGCAGTTTTCTCTAGTATTTTTAAATAAATGTCTATTCTCGAAACTTTGAAAAACTGGACTGTAAATAAGAAATTAATTTGTACTTATGCTTTTATTGCATGACTTAGCATTGAACGTTTCTGTAGAATAAAACGTCATGTCCCTAACAGTGAGTCTAATTTAATGTCGGTCTACGTGTTTTAATGATGAAATGTACTTGTTTACCTTTCATTACCACTATAGATTTCAAACTATTTTTGACTTGCATTCGGGTATTTTATATTTTCTTGGAATTAATTAAGTAATATGGTAACTATAACAGACTATGACCAGCGTTTGTTTAAAATAAATAAATAAATGTTTCTAGCATATTTCTAAAAAACACCAAATAGCTCTTCTAAAAAATAATACTTATAGTGAAAAGAACAATAATAAGCCTTCTCGTTGATACCAACTGCCTCATCTGTGTCTTTAAAAATTACGACCGTATCAAGTTTAGACTTTCAAATACTGTAAATTACTATTATTCAAAGGTATAATCTTTAGGGCTGAATCTTTAGGGCTGATTTCAAACTATTTTTGACTTGCATTCGGGTATTTTATATTTTCTTGGAATTAATTAAGTAATATGGTAACTATAACAGACTATGACCAGCGTTTGTTTAAAATAAATAAATGTTTCTAGCATATTTCTAAAAAACACCAAATAGCTCTTCTAAAAAATAATACTTATAGTGAAAAGAACAATAATAAGCCTTCCCGTTGATACCAACTGCCTCATCTGTGTCTTTAAAAATTACGACCGTATCAAGTTTAGACTTTCAAATACTGTAAATTACAATTATTCAAAGGTATAATCTTTAGGGCTGATAGTTTAAGGCATTTGGTCATTCATTCGGCTCTCAAGATCTGAAAAACATTTCTTTATTTAAGTGTAGATTGACAGAATTCTATATTAAAATGGAACGTCCTTGTAGCTTTTTAGTGCCCTGTTCTTTCAATGATTTAGATGTACCAGTATATGAAGTCTTCATTTCTATAGTGACATCTGTTTCCAAAGTGAAAGCGTTGCGCGTGTTCAGCGCGTGCGCGTGCACCGTTTCCAGCCCACTGTGCGGCGCGACGCGATCGATCGGGGCGCGCAGCCTCGGGCGGCGGGCGCTGGGCGCTGGGCGCAGAGGTCCATCCGCAGTCGCAGGGGAAGAGGCGCCTCGCTCCCTGTTGGGCCGGCTGATGGACCGCGTGTTCGGGGAGAGGGCGGACGGCTCGCCCGCCGGCGCTGCGAGCGCGATTCGATACCCGGCTGTTCCAGGTGGAATTTGGGGTGGACAGAGCGAGATCGGACTTCTCATTCCATCTCGTATCGCTTTGTGCTCATTACTCACCTCTCCGTTAAAACAACAACAACAATAATAATAATAATAATAATAATAATAATAATAATAATAATAATAATAATAATAATAATAATAATAATAAGTAGCGCAAACGGTTGTGGCAGCCGACGTCTGCTCCGAAGAGCCTCTTCGAGTCATGCGTAGACATGGTCGTATTTGTGATAGACCCGTGTGTGTGTGTATTTATGAGCGTCCCTCATCATCATCATCCCATGATCTCATAATTCACTCTTTAAGGCGTAACAACCTTGTCATACCGAGGGACACAGCTGAAAAGCTGATCATGGAAAAATTACACACGTTAATCGTGTAGCGTGGTCAGTAACGGCCTATACGCCAATGATGATGATGATGATGATGATGATGATAATAATAATAATAATAATAATAATAATAATAATATTTGAAAAGACACGATATGGGGTGTCTTTACCTCCAGTCGCAGATCTGTACCTTCCTTTAAGTTCCAAAAACATAGCATACTTCAAATGATATGAAATGATCCAAATGATTCCAAAACCAGTGACACTGTGACATCTGTTTGATTGTGTACTGCAAGACCAACAAATCCAAACTGACTGCATGATAGCAGACAATAAAATGTATATTGTAGTCAGAATTTGGAGAAAAAAACACTTGTCGATGTTGCTGTGCCGTGCGATCATAATGTCGTCACCAAAGAGACAGAGCACCATCTTATATATAAGAGATTGGAAATCGAGATCAGAGAAGTGTATGGCATAAAAGCACAGGTCGTCCCAATAGTTATCGGAGCGCTAATAATTGTTCCGCGAAATTTGTGTAAGAAATTGGCTAAGCTCCCAAGTCATTCAAAAGACTGGGAAGTGCAAGAGTCGAAGAGGAAACAGTTGGCTATCAAAATGTCGGCGCATGCGCTGTGAAAGATTGTTTTTACTCTCTAAGCGGTCCAGCTACAGAGGCTGCACTGCCATTGCAATGGATATTAATGTGTTCTTCGCAACTCAAACTACTGAGCCGCAGGGAAGCATGACAAATGTAAGGTCATTCTTCAAGACAATTTAGAAAAATATACCGATAAATTCACTTTCCTGAGTAACTTTATGAGTCTCTGTGTCATCAACAAGACAAACATGGCTGGAACATCACCGAAAAGGGGCACTCGTCCTCTATTGTGCTGTGCTATTAATTTAGCGTTTATAAGTGTGGTTTTATACTTTTTTGATAATATTCACTGAATGACTTTTTATTTATTTCAGAAATTCGTGTGTAATATTTTATAAATGCAGAGAATTAGTAGTACATCGGGAATGTAATGTAAAAGCGCAGTCTAAAGGCTTAGTGTATTCAAACTGAAAGTAAAATGTATATATTTTTTAATGTAATGAACAAAAAATATATAATAATAATAAATAAAAATATACATAAAAATATATAATATATTAGTTTTAAGAGCAAAATCTAAAACACCAAATATTGTGTACAAATACTTCTTTAGATAAGATGCTTATTTTTGAAATTATTTTAAATGAAGATAGACAAACAGCTGTACAAAATGTTGTCATTGCTTTCATTCACCTCTTACACTGTGTCTTTTTCAAGAAAGTAGCACTTACCTAAAACAATTTTAGTGTGTCAGGTTTATGACTGTAGAGGGATTTAGAATTTCCTTGTAAAAACGCCTATTATTTTAGTTCCTGCAACTTCAAGTATTATTACATATTATATTAGTTACCTGATATACATTTAATAATCATTATAATCTCTTTAGGGAAGCTTTTACACGGCACATGAATACTTACATTTACTTAATTTAACATTCTCTGCGAAATATTTTTCAATTTTACGACAACTGCAAAATGTGCATGGTATATTAAAACTGGAGAATTCTTGCAACACGCAGAAATACAATAATATTGTAACGAATGAATAGTTGCTGCAACAGGTTTAAATTATTGTAGACAAGTTAAAGATTTACTAGAGTGAATGTATTTTAGTGCAAATTTTAGCTTTTGAAATTATGTTAAGCCCTTGTATATTATGTAAAATACAAACACTCTAAATCTGCTTGTATCTCTCTTGGGTCACGCCACAATTGCACCAATAATAATACACTTTTGTTAGTTGTAGAAAATGTGCGGGAAACGAAAGCACTTTCGTATCATACGACTTACTAATAGTCATATTCAATATTCTTATTGAAGTATGTTTCTGAATAATGGCGTGATGTTCAAAATCTCTCAATGCAATAAACTACATAAAATCTGATAAGTATTAATGATTCATTCCAATTTCAGTCTGATACGTGTGTATCTCGCATTGATCAATCACGACAGCATTGTTTTGGCTTCTTAGCTCGTAAACTATACTTCTCAATGTTCATTGCTGTTTTTGAAAAACGTCGAATCAACAAAATCGATCGAATTCCTCACTTACAAGGCGAGGACCGTGATGCATTAAGAGATAAAGAAGAATGTTTCCCACTTGGAACGTTTTCGCACCGACATTTTCTTGTCCGACGAAGTACACTGGAGGCAACTTGTCACTTGTCACTCCCAAAGGAATTTCTGGTACTTCCTTCACCCGAGGTGCGTTGTGTCAAAAGTCGATGACCTCTAGGTGTTGTTAAAAGCGAAAAGTCAGTGAGCAATAAATCACATTCGATCGGCAATTTTTTTGAGGAAGTTGTGTTTCATTAATTAATTTAGCGCTTATAAAGATTGGGTATATTACTAAATATAACGCCATATACATCATATATTGATAACGATATTTTGCTAGTAAAATTTATTCCCGATTGAAACGTTCAATTCAATTTTCGTATTTCTATTTTACCCATTTAATCATTATAACATTACAATTAATGTATATCTAACAACAATGCACTTACACTTTACCCACTAAAAATGTATAAGGCATTTATAACAAGTGTCATGCAATATTTTCTGTTTTCAATATATTTTATTTGCTTTGTGAGGCTTAACAACTTTAAACAATGTATTTGATTTTGATTCGAAGAAGCATGGTTTTATATAATGTAAACATATCTTGGAGAATTCATGCGCAGGAAATACCCGTGTCTATACAAACACTACGACAATATTTATTGAATATCATGTTATTATGCTTTTGTTGAAGGTTCGTTTCCCTACAGTCATACTACAAATCGGAAGAGTACAATAGGGAGTGCCACAAATAAAGAAAAATTGAACGTTTACGTTGTGTGGTTGAGTGAACGTATCAAGCTTACTAGGTCTAGAAATCAACTTAATATTTATTACTTTAATAACGACAAAAATAAATTCGCAACCGAAGAAGCCATAAATTCTTCGATAGCTTCATAATTATTAAAATTGAGTATTACGAATTGTATTTCTCCAAATTTGAATTAAGGAAGCCTTAATTCGAAAATTTCCATTACACTTTTCAATCAGTGGTTCCGACGGGATTAGCATCGTCCAGAAGTAAATGACCGGCGCGCCCACGTAAACGACCGGTTTGGTGTAGAAAGCCAAATGCAAAGGGGTCGGGGCGCACCGCCCACGCGCGACACCTCGTCCTCGTCTCGCGCACGGCGGCGGCGGCGGCGGCGGCGGCGCGCGGCGCGCTACAGGGGCAGCAGGGGCGCTGACAGCCCGGCAGCTTTAATCCGGCTACCGCCCGGTAAGGACAGAGCCAGTCGACGCTCGCACATGAATAAATAACGGAATACATAAACAAACAAAAAGTGGTCTCTCTCTGCGAGGAGCGCGATATGATCCGTGCTCCGCCGCCGGTCCGTGAAGTGACGCCGAGATCCCTGTTTCAGCGCGCTTGTCGTTCCAACGGCTCCACCTACCTTTTGACGCTGTCCGGCGTGCGACTATTTGATGTGCTACATCAAAGACCTGCCCCTTCTTCCCAAACGGGAAACTCCGAGCCGGACTCGATGCGTTTGAAATGTTGCTGCGTTGTGACGGGTCGCGCACGGCGCTGTTAATTAGTCAAATGGAGTTTGATTTGGAGCCTGCGACCTTCGGATTCGGGAGCGAAGCCCAAGTCGTTGAAGTGTTAAAATGTCAAATTGATTGAAAAGTAATTAAATATGAATGACTATTGGGAATAATTTCAGATAATGTTTTCCAAGCGCGTGTAGAATGCGCAATGAAGGAAATACCACGATCGTTATTCAGTTCATGCGATTTTTGTCAGGTAATGCTATGACAAAAATTGATTTAATTATAAATGCGGTACATGTGTTGTACCGAGATTTGATCATAAATCTACTAGCATTACCTGAGCCAATGGTATACTTTCTAAAGATTCGTTTGATGAAATGTCATTCTTATTAATAATTATTACAGTTAAAAGCGAAATTTCTCAAAATTGATTCCTAATTTGTCCCTATTTCTTTTATAATTTCGCCTGTCTCTGTGCAAGCTTATAAGCCTTTTCCGTTCCCATACAATGTCTATAATAAAAAAATACTTTTCGTGGTCCAAACTATTTGCAAAGAAGCCTGAAATTTAATGGCTCTAAAACACTGAAGCTATCGGAATCGAATTTTACAAAAAGCGTTATAGATTAAAAATGTATAAAACTTTAAAATGAGGACGTTCATCTCAATGAAAAACTACAAAGTGTTTTCCTGAACTCTTTATGATGTTTTGAGCTTTTCAATGTAAGATGTTCTACTTCTTAAATATTGATATTTTATTTCACTCTGCTATTATTTTCGTTTTTATGAAAGGCAATATTGTGACATACAAAACGAGACAGCAAATCAGTTTGGTGTCGGTGTGAATTTCATAAGGAATATACAGAATTTCTATTTTTTTTATGATGAGAAGTAAGCAAATTCACATAATGCTTACTTACGATCGTGGTAAGACAAATTTCTCTATTTTTCTTGGCCTTTGATGTCTACTATTATATGTGCATCGGAATACGGCAATGCTTTCAGATACGCCTGACGTGTTATCAAAATATTGAATCCGAAAAACAGATTTTCTCATTAAAACAATAAATATCTTATTTTTATTTTAATAATGTATGTCCTGCTTCTAAAATACACTTAATGTTTGGAAACGAAAAAGTCTTTCTTATGCACTACTTATTTAGTAAATCACATTGTTTATATTTTTTGTACGATAAAAATAAGAATGAAGAAATGAAAAAATAATAATATTTACACATCGTATCTAGTTTTGCACATTACACTTAATTTTATACAGAAGTAGAAATAATCCTTATCGAATATCTAATATGTCTTAATCTACGCTGCAGTTATGCCCATTATATAATTTGAAGAGATAGTATTATTGAAAATCTTGAACTAACCTTAAAGTCTATATCAATGCTAATATTTTCGTTTTTATATGCATTTTGATTCACGCACTTTTATTTATTTTTCTTTTAACCCCACTGTATGACAGCTACCATATACGATAATTGTTTTCTTTAGTAGTGTGTTGTCTATTTTTTTAAATTTAGAACGAAAATCCGAGTTGAGAAAGAAATGCATCACTTGAAATTCACCATTTATTTTACTATGTTACGTGCTGGTAAATTCAACAATGTTTAAATATTTTAGTATCGCTTTGAGTGGTAAATCTTTTTCGAAGTAAATGAACAAGAGTATTCATTTCAATTTGCATACACTTCCGGACGAGTCCCTTACAGACGTTATTTCTGTTTTAACTCTGCACGATCATAGAAGAGGTATTCTCAACACGAAAATTTTATGTAGATCAAATGTTAGCATAATTGAAAACGCTTTACCAATCGCCTCAATTTCTCAATGTACTTCTTAAAAGAATGAGTATAAAAAGAATCCATAAAATACTTAATGAGGAAAATTCTAATTTGAAAATAAAACTGTGCGTTTAAAGATGAATAAAAAGAATGGACGTTCTTATAACAGACGATTTTGACGCCAACACGCAAACTTATAATGGCAATTTGAAACAGTTTTACGTAGCGAAGCGTTTCATTAGCAGCCAACACTCTTCTTGCCACGCACTAATAGACACACAAGCACAGGCATGCGTTGTAAACACTCCGAGGATCCAAAGACCTTGGCCATCGGAAAAGTGCCAGTTCAAGAATCACTAGATTAACTCAGCCAAAGCGAATGTGGGTTACGTCAGGCGAAAATGGAACCTGGATGACTGGAGTTTTACGAGCGTCATTAATAAAATTATCGAAGAGTATTCCAAAGAAGCAAAAAGAACATACACGAAGAAAAAAAAACTATGCCGTTAATTAAAAAAAGATATGGAACTAGAAGTTTATGTTTCTATCCCAACCACTTAGGATATATCCTTCGTCGCGCATCCTGAACAGTTATGAACGGGAAGCGTCTCTGCACTCAGACACACACACACACACCACCACCACCACCACGACCACCACAAACACGTACGTGACACATTACATGGCCCCGTCGGCGGCGCAGTCCTTCACACCCGCCGCCGGCGGCGGCGGCGGCGCGGTGGTGGGAGACCGCGCATCGCACGTCGTATGTCACTCTCTCAAAGATGCCGAAGCGGTCGCGTCATTTTTTGCGCCGGGAGGCGCATGGCGCCGCATGGCGATGCGCCGTGCGTGCATCCATTGAGCGGCGCGCGCCCCTCGCCCCGAGCGCATGTGACGGGAGCGCGCTCGCGCTCGCGCGGGGCTCGACGCCGCGGCTACTCACCCCAGGAGCACTAGCAGCAGGAGCGGCGGCGCTGGCGGAGGCGGCGGCGCTGGCGGGGGAGGCGGCGAGGGCAGCGGCGGCGGCGGCGGCGGGCCGTCGGCGGCGCGGCCCTCAGCCGGCGCACGTCGCGGCCGCATCCTTCAGAGCGCTGCTGGAGGCACTCAGAGGGCGGCCGCGGCGGCGGGCCGCGCCGGGCGGGCGGTGGCGGTGGTGGAGGCGGCGGTGGCGGCGGCGGCGGCGACGGCGGCGGCGGTGGCGGCGGCGCGCGGAGGCGCCCGCCCGAGGAGGAGCACGCGGTGGAGGCGGCGGAGGTGGCGGTGGCGGCGATGGTGGCGCGAAGGGAGCGGGAGGGTCGCCGCCGCCGTGACGGCGGTGGCGCTGTGGTTGCTGCTGCTGCTGCTGCTGCTGCTGCTGCCGCTGTCGTCTTCGTCGGCCTCTGCGGTACTCGCCGCTGCTGACGTCATAGTTAGCGTCACCGGCGGCGGCGGCGCCGAGCAGAGGCGGCGGCGTCGGGAACCGCCACTCATTCAGTCGACGTCCGGCGTGCGACTACCCGGGCGTCGCGGCGGCGACGGCCGCCTCTGCCGCCGCCGCCGCCTCCGCCGCCACCGCCGCCGTCGCGGCACGCGCGTGCAAGCCGAGTGGGGAGAAGGCGGCGGAGGGTGGAGCCGCCGGGGGTGGGGCGGCGTGCGTCGCGCCCACAAAGGCCCCACCGCCGCCGCCGCCGTCCCCGACAGGGTTGCGGAAGAGCTCGGGAGGCGGAACAGTGCGAGGTCGCGAGGGCGCCGGCGGCCGAGAGACGCCTCTACCTACGTCGCTGCCCCCGTCCCGCCGACGCCGCCACCGATGCGCTAATTACGTTGTATCCGTGCGCATTGATCAGCGCGACAGGGAGGGAGCGGGCGCGGCGGGGCGGGGCGAGGGGGCGGGGGCGGCGGCGGGAGCGGCGTCTGCCTCCCGCCCGCGTCCCCGGGGGTGGTGCGGCACGGCGCGGCGCGGCGCGGCGCGGCGGTGGCGGCGAGTTCAAAGCGGCGCCGAGCCTTTGCGCGACCCTCGCTCGCCCCGGAGCTCAATTTGTCCTCTCGCGTATCGATCGAGCGCGTGCGAGCGAGCGGGCGCGGGTGCGGGCGGGCGCGGACGCGGGCGCGGACGCGGGCGCGAGAGAGGCCGCTGTGCGGCGCAGCGCGGCTACCGGCGCACTTAATTGGGGAATCGGTATGTGTCGCGCGCGCCCGCCGCGCCGCCGCTCGCAACGCTCGCGCCGCTGCGTAATTGGAGCCCGCTGTGCGGTCCCTGCCTTCGCTGGAGCGCGGGGCGAGGGCGCGGAGGGGACGCGACGAGTGTTGGGACTCGGCAAAGGCAGCCGCTGTCGCCGTCGCTGTTGTCGTCATCGTGGTAGTTGTCGGCGTACTCGAGGTGGGGTGGTTGTGTGCTTGAGCTCCGGCACTTAGGGCTTGGGAATGAGTAGTTTGTGCGTGGAAATGAATGACTCGATTTAAAGGGAATATTCCAAATTGGTGTGCGAGTGTTTTAATGGTCTTGCTGGTGTTCATAGTCTCAGCCCATTTTTTGAAATATTTGTACATACTTAAGTACGTAGCTATTACTTTTTCAATTATTGCCTAACATTTGTAGTTGTTTATTTGGAATTCGTGAATAATAATAATAATAATAATAATAATAATAATAATAATAATAATAATAATAATAATAATAATAATAATAATAATAATTTCGCTGACCTGGATGGCCGAGGTGGCTAGAGCGTGCGCCGACTCAGCGCCTCGGTCCGAAAGTTCGGGAGTCCCGCCGGGGGCATGGTTGTTTGTCCCTTGTCATTCACACGTGTGTTGTCGCGGTAGGCCTTTTGAGTCTGCTGACCACAGATCAAGCATCCCGCATGTGGGTCTAGTGTAAAAGGTTACTATGAGTCCTCATGAGGGACACAGTGGATATCGGGCGCGGATACGTATTCTCAAAATATATACTCTACTTTCTCATAATATTTATTGCATTAATACTTTAAACGTATGATGTACCTACAATGCTTGTATTGAAAACTTAGTTTCCCATTCACTGTATTCACATAAAACCAGACAACAATTTTTCTTTTCAGTGATGAGGATCTTGAGGAAATTGTTATTTAATTTGTGATTTGTGGAAGAAATTAAGATTATTTTATCTCTTTTTTCAATAACAATCGTTTGGCGTTGCATCATTGCGTGATTTATGCATTCATGGTTTGGTGTTTATTAATTGCTGGGTCACGGTTTTTGAATCAGTCTCGACGATTCTACGCTGAAAATTTATGAGGCATGAACGGACTTTTATTAATAGTGTGAAGCCATTTAATTTAAATCGATTACACACCGATGTACGTTAAAATCTTTTACTTTATTTTATGAGCATTCTTAATAATGAAGTACGAAATGGTCATTAAATGGTAGCAACAAGTTAACAGCTAGAGAATTACCTTGATCATACCATGACTTGCTCACTAATTGTGGTTGTCTTATTGCAAGAGATGTAAAATGCTTAGGTATGAATGCTGCAGTAGAACTTTTTGTTGTGAAGTGTTAATGAACGCGAGAAATTCATCTTATATATATTTATCTTATATTTTGGATGCAAGGTATTAAGATGTATTCTTTTTCATTTTAATATTTAAATTTGTACGTTGTTAATATACATTGAATGATAATGATTATTATCGAAAATTATACAAACAAAATATGATTTATGAGATTGTGGAGCATGAGCCCTTGTGGAGCGTTAATGAGTTGTTGCTAAATATGACATTTGCTCTCTCAAACCATCCATGTATTTGCATTGGCAAGTATTTAAGATCCCAAGAATACTGACTCATGAGTTTAAAAATAGTCTCACTACATTTTCGCAATTAGCGATTGCATTGTGAAGTAGATAAAATCACAAGAAATATCCCCTTTTCATTTCTGTCAGGTCCGCTCTACAAGTAGAAAATAAATGGGCAAGGTCACTGAGTGGACAGTCGCATAAACTACATCCGACGCTCTCGTGACGTAGCGTGGGATGGCGCGCTGCTACTTCAATGAATGCTAACTTCAACCACGATCTCTTCTCTCTGAGTATAGGCGACGCGCAGATGTTGAAAACACCGATCAAGATCGGCAATTTACGAATTCTGCCTATTTTAGTGCTAATCAATGGATAAGAAAGTAGGATGTTTTGATTTCCACATTAGATCCAAAATTAAAATCATTAGAAAGAGGATTCGTTCATTAATGACAGAATTCATTCATTCTGGTACAAAATATTGCTGAATTGGTGGGATGAATCCAAGATATTTTAATACATTCATGCTTTTTCATTTTGATTCAAACGCGATTATGACATATTTATCGAAGAGTTGTAACAATATATGATTGTGTTGATTCTATAGATACAAGGCGCAGTGTACAAAAACACTCCATTTTAATTTTACTTCCATAATTTTCAATCTCTTTCCTCAAAGCCTGAGCAAATTGAAAAATAAATTAATTTCCTGAATGTTGATATGTGTGTAATAAATATATTTAATATTATTCAGTGTAAGTAACTATGTCTTCTATGTAATTAAGTATTATTATTGTTATTATCATCATTATTATTATTAATTATGTGCAGTGCAGTGCCGTTGTGAAACTGAGGGAAAAGAGTATGCAAGAAAGGCATTACAGTGCGGTGTTTCGCAATGCGGTGAAGTGAAGTGTGGTTGAATTTGTAAAGTTTGTAGATTTTGTAGAGTTTTTAAGTTCTGTAATGGTAAGTTAGTGTATTCTGCCACCGAGTTTTCAAACTTAATTGCAGAACTATTAATAAATCTAACCTAATCTAATCTAATTTATAATATTAGTTGTCTATGGAATATTGTCATCACTAATTCTCCAACATATACGCAAGTATCATGAAAAAAATTATTTGTAATATATTTTAGAAAACATTCAGGTTGTCGAATATTAGCTTTATTTACAATTCAATCGAAATGTAAAATAAGAAGTATATTGTTTAAGATTCATTAAATTATGTTCATTCTGGTTTAATGTAAATATTTTGCTCTCAAAATACTGCTAGTTCACTAAGTGTGGGTTACCTTTTGTGTTAAGTATACCTTGATGATATAATTAACATTAGTTAGTAACATAAGCCACAACATCCCTTTTTTCTGTCTTCCATGCTACGAATTTATGTAGGAAAGAGAAAGTATTGCCATGCTGCAACAGAGTGTGGCGATTTTTCGTGATAAAAAATATTATTGTAAGATCCTGATGTTGAACAAATGTATAATTATGTCGTATGTGTAAATTACTTCCTTTAAACTTGACTTCATACATGTAGTAAATTTCTTTCCCTTATTTTTTCTTAAACTGAATCCACGCTTTGTAGGTTCTTGATAACGAAATAGGTTTACCGAAAAAGGTCGGTCTGTCCGTTTGGATGTCTGTCTGTTCTTCCGTCCGTCAATTCGTTTCTCCGTCCGTCCGTCTGTCCGGCCCTCTGTCGGGCTCTCTGTCCGGCTCTCTGTCCGTCCGCTAGACCGTCCGTCTATCCCTCCGTCTTTCTGTCCATTTATCCATCCGTCTGTCTGTCCGTTTGTCCGTCTGTCCGTCTGTCTGTCTGTCCGACTGTCTGTCCGCCTCTGTCTTTTCATCTGTCTGTCTGTCCGTCTGTCTTTCTGTCAGTCCGCCTTTCTGCCTGTCTGTCTGTCCGTCTGTCTGTCTGCGGTCAACACAAGCGCCTAAACCGTTCAAACGATTTTTTCCAAAATTTATATTCCTGGATTGAACTGGCCGAAACTGATGACACAGAGAATTTGAAATAAGCATTATAAATTTTGGTGTACTGTCCAATGTATATGAAGCCTTCACATGTTCAAAATGATCTCAAAAGTGACTAAAAACATTTTTGTATTATTTTTTTTCCGTTTATGGATCGAAAATATGAGTAATTTTCGCGTATTTTTTCGTAACTACACCCCATTTTAAGAATGCATTTTGTCAAGAAAGACTTACTTTTTTTCTTATTCCACCCCCCCTCAAATAGAGCAAAGCACTCTTATCAAAACGGGGTAAGCCCAGTGAAATCTCGATGAATTTTCGAACGTCGCAAAGGTTACTAATAATGCGGGAAAGTATGTGCTGTTTTGTATCACTAGTTCCTGAAAGAATGGATGGACAATTCATACATTCAGTTTCCTCTTCTTCATGTTGTAAATTTACCATTAGATAATGCAACTTATTCAACGTTCTAAAGGTTGTCATTACTCGTAAATGCACTTACTATTTTAATTTGTTACATTAATTTATAAATATTATTTTTATCACTCCTTGATGCCAGAATTTTCGTTTTCATTTCAAATGATTAACATTTTGACATCCATCCTTCTTCTCAGTTGAAGATATTTCACGTCAAGTTTGAGGTCAGCCAGTGGTGCTATTAGCGCCCTGTCATTCGTTTTCCCTTCACAGTGCCATTTGATCTGCGATCCGGAGACAGTCGGTTCACTTAATCCCAGTGAACAGTTTTGAATGAAGACATTGATTTATGGCACGGAGAGGGTGATAAGTCGCATTCCATGTCATTGTGAGCCATCTTTATGTAGTACTATTGTTGTTCAATGCCAGAGTACAGAGACGATATGTAATATGTATAGAAGTGAGTACGGGTTCCTGAAGAGATATTCACTAAATACGTATCATTAAATTAAATGACGTTTTATCATAAACATATGCGGAGTGTTAATTCAATTTTCATTTTTGCAATAAAACAATTTAATGTACTTTTTACTTATAGCATGATTAAAATGAATAACAAGAAATTGTATTTTATTACGTTCATTTGCATTTCACATCAGTAGTACATATAGAAGTGTTTTTTATAGTTTCCGTTGCTATCAAAATGACAAATTATGATCTGAAAAAATTAAAGATTGCTTTATCTAAATCATACAGTATAGATGCCAAAAAACTTCCGACATACTGCCTGACTTCAGCAGTGTAATTCATAGTTTCGAAATGAGGGGAGTGGGAAAAACAACCAGGAAAGTCTGTCTCTGCTTGTAGAGACAGAAGCGGTTCCATTACCATGAACTGCAGCGACCTATAAAGTGGTGCAAACATCTTCATTCATTGGCGAGAATTACATTGTGATTCATGATAGTAAGTGCCGCGTGTGAAAAGGGAATTCTCTCCCTGAATAACACTCGGCTCTTCCTCGCGCTCTTAAATGATCTACCGTCGATCAAGCAAAGTAATTCAAATACAGTGAGACCTCTGAACCGACTCTTCTCATGAGAGGACAATTTTTGACGCCCGCGACGAAAACGGGTTTCATCTCAACCTCTCAATTCTCTATAGCGCACCAGTCTCTTGAGCTGACATTATTTCGGTTTTGAGCATGTCCGTTATAGAGTGGTTTCACTGCATAGACTTCAGGGGTTAATTGAATTTACTCGTATTAGAAATCTATAAATTTTTCAAGTGAATATGCGTTAATCAGACACTATTTTGATTCGGAGTCTTATCATAACTTCCCCTAAGTGAGACTTTCGGAAGAAGAAACTGACAAGTCTGGTTAACTTACAGGAGTTCGTTCGGTTTCGTGTATTCATGAATACTAACAAGTTGCAATTAGCTACAATCTATATTTCAACTTGACCAACGAGTTTTAATGTGAAATGACTTGTAATTAGATAGCATTTCGTACCACGGTTATTAACCTCATTAATAAATACACCAGCACCTGTTCCTTCACTTCACGTACCTATTAGGCTGTGAATCAAGAAACTTGATGAAGGATTTTTTAAAACAAATATATTAACTTACAGACTTTTTACCCAATATATGTTACTCTTTGTTTGAGAACCGGGAACTCAATCTTCTGAAGTGAAAAAATGTTAGAAATATGGGAGTAATGCTGACTCTCTGTATGTGTTAAGAATAAAATTAAAATCCTGATAGTGTCCTTTTCTATCGTGATGGTGTCATTTCTGGTGATCATAAGGAGAAGAAGTGAATTTGAGAGAACAAAACCATTTCGATAATAAAAGCGGATACCTGATTCTATACTTACAGCCATGAAGAAACTAGTAGAACCTACATCAGAAGATACTTTCTCGCATTATTCTTAACAGTATCGTAATTTTATAATATTGCAACTACTCTCCTTCATTTCAGCTATCACTTGAAAAAGTCAAACGAATAACTCTGAGTACGTGATACATACTAATTTTTTTTAAACAGTGTACGGCTTGAAACTTTATAGACATCTAATATTAAAGAATAGATAAAAAGCATTAAAGAAATTTCCATGTTTAAAAATGTAGTTGTATTGGAGTCGAGTTTAAGAAACTCGAATCTACATATTTTTTATATTCTCACAATTGCACTTGAAGTACTTGAAAACGTATTTTGAAAAAAGCGCGCATGAAATTACATAAAATCTAATACCAATGAATAAATTATATTGCATAAATCTATGTCTTCAAACCTCTGATAATTATTATCTGCAATAAAGGTCAATGACTCGTTTCATTAAATTAATTAATTAAAAAACATTTCATTAAACTTAAGATATGGAGATATTACATTAATTTGGGACAATATTTTTTTTTCTCCAACATTGCGTTTATAAGAGTCAAGTAGATATACAGATGTTCAGATAATTACTTTTTCATTTTATCTGTAACCATTACGTAACCCGATATTGCACCTTCTAACATTTGAACTGTCTTTTTACATAAAACTGAAAATTCAACTCAAAATTGCAAGAAAGGTATTAATATTTTCAATAGTGTGTATCTTAAAAATTTTAAAGGTCTAATACAGCAGATACAATGCATTAAGAAAGACTCTCCAGTTTCTCCAGTTTCAATATTGAAGATGTAAGATGAACTGTCACCACACTTCGTATAACTCAAGGTTAAGCAAAAAATCAGTAGTTTGAAAAACATATTGATAAAATTAGTTGAAGATATGGTATTGAATAATAGATTTCAATAAAAAGAAATCTCCATCTTTAATAATTTGTGTATAATACAATTGACCTGTGTCGCAAATTTATGAACTATTGCTATTTTCGAAATTACAAATGTTTTAATGAAAACGAAATATAAGCCATATTATTGAGATAACTACGAGCAAACAAGTGAAAGAAACGAGAGCACACTGAGAAAGTTGAATAATTTATTTTCTATTCTTTAGGTAACATTCATACACAAGTTATTAATTTATTTCTCTGTCTTGTGAATTCTTTTGAAGTGTATCAGTGTTCAAAGTGTTTACTTTTACTTGATAATGTTGGACGTTAATTTATTCTCTCTTTACAGTAATATCAGCCGTAATAAAGCGTATTTCCAGACACATTGCTGTCAATTCTGAGATACTAGCGTGAACATGAATTATTGCCTCGCCCAATATCTAGCAATAGGGCTACAGAATAAGTACATTTTTAAAAAAGCAGAGAAACTGCTTTGCACTTGTTATTCTATTATATGCAGATATTAAAAAAGACAAAATCAATTTCAAGACACAGGCTTTTAATATTCTTCGCTTTTATTTTGCCTTTTGAGAAATGGGCGAAATAAAGAAAGCTGATGACTGTCCGCGGCCGTCCGCAGGCGGTTGGGATAGGGCCAGAGGGGAAGATGTACGAGGGTTTTTAAAATTACTCAAATATTTATGAAATGTTATAAATAAACGCTTCGGAAGGGTCGGGAGCTGTGGGAGGTAGTTGCCTCAGCTCCATCTCTTTCCTCTTCGCTTTGGCTACAGGCCGAGCTCGGTAGCCCCTTGCTTACTCTCTCCTTTTCTCTCTCTCTCTCTCTCTTTCTCCCTCGCTCGCTCTCGCTCTTGCTCTCGCTCTCGCTCTCTCGGAGGTAGAAAAAATGTTGATCCGACTTTTCAAAATTCAACGAGGTTCTGAGGCAGGTGGGAAAAGCTCGCAGAATTTCGCATTTTATAGGAGTGCTCTAAGAGATAGATTTACATGTTCGGTTTGGTAAAACGATATTGTTTTTGAACAAACTAGTTTTGGAAACATTTACAAATAATTTTGTCAAAAACCGACATACTAGTTGAGAGGGTTTATTAAATTCGCGAATTTCTCTTGATTCAATCTAATTCTAATTTATGCGTATCATTTATTTATCTTGTTTCTATTCGATAAATGAAAATCATAAATAGTGCATGTTTTATTTTGATGTTAATCCCTGAAATTATATTATTTATAGTATTTTTTGCAACGACGTATTTGTCTTGTTACGTGTATCGTCTAAGAAACTTCCACCTTAACCGTATTTATGTCCACAATTACTTATTACAGGACATTTTTAAGTCGTGAAAGAACTATTCATACGCCATTCTTACATATGGCAAAAATATAAGACATGGAATGTCCGATTCTTTTTGTCATGTGCAATTTGTAGGCATTAACGGTTCAGTATGCATCAGATGTGTGAGGTCACCCCGCCTGCCCCGGTTTCATGGATAATCGTTCTTCCGTGGAAGTGATGTATTCGACGTCACACCCCACCGTTTCGGACAAGCCTCTCATAGCATTTGTCAGCAGAAGGATGAGTTGGCAACAGCAACGAGCTTGGGAATTAATTATACCTCGTTGCCAGATTTCGCACCTTCCAAGAATGGCGTGTGGAGCCAAACGAAGTGACAAGACAGTCACGTTTTAAATATGGTGCACGTAAGCTTCGAAATTTGTTTTCTTCATTGCTCAAACATTAACTACGACATCTTGTGTCAAGAATGGTGTATTTATCTAGTGAACTTGAATGGCTTGTTACTGAGATTTTAAAAAATAATTTAAAAATTCTACCTTCATCCGTAACATTACTTAGTCGGACGACGGATCCAGATGTAGTAATTTATGTAGAAATTTTGATATCGTTTTCCATTAGAAAATTAACTTTGTTTTTAATTAACGTCTTTTAAATGTTTCCTCAGTTTGGAGAGGCTCCATCCTTCTTTTTTCTCAAAGCCAACACTTTTTCTTTCTCCGGTTACACCTGTATCGACGTGTAACTGACTCCTTCCGCAATGCCCACTCGTAAGCATTCCGGCCCAACAACCCTGTCGGACGGGCTCCAACGCCGCGGTGGAAACCTCCGAGACCACACAGGCGACGACCCAGAGGGGCACTAGGACTCTCTCTTATACTACAGCGTTAGTCTTTTGGACTTGGATTCTCCGAGGATGCTGAATGTCTCGTTTTAATTCGTGTTGAAATTAAAAAGATGGGAAATATTTTTGACCGTGTTTATAATGTTTATTTACACATTTTATTTTCACGGCATTGTACAGAGTATCAATTTTCAATACGTGAAAAGTAAGTAACTGGTATTATTTTTGTCGTATAGATTCGTTTTGCGGATCACACAGCCCACCAATTTTAATAAATGATGTGTAAAAGAAAGAGAATTTCCCGGAGAGATTATACATTTCACTTTCACTTCATAAATATTAATATATTCAAGAACGGTATAAAGTAGATGGGAGCGGCTGCAATTCCAATAACAATAACAATACATGTGTAGATCTGTTCCCGTAAGTCTATAGTGCGTAACTCGAATACGGCGCGCCTCAGAGCTTTAAAACTTTGTTTCCGGGTCCAAAAGGCTCAAGCTAGGTTCTATGCAATAATACTACCCCTATTCTATGAAATAAGTTTTGGAACCTTTGGGATCTTGCATTTCCCGAGGTTCGCTTTTTAATTTCTCTATACAGAGTAAAAAACAGCAAATTTTTGACGGAAAAACTCTTATTACAAAGCCCTGGTAACGAAGGAGTGGATAAATACAGTTGCTAAATTTTAAAAACAATTCTTCTAACTCGTCGTGTAGTCAAAATCCATGATTTGTGGGTCTTTCATACCGAAATATCGAATGACGGCAAAACGTCTGTCCGTCCGTCTGTGAACAACGCTAGAGGCTAAACCGTTCAGTCGAATTTCTCTAAAATTGATATTCCCCAAGCCATCTGACGCGGGATGACGCGGCCTCTGGAATTTAAAACCAATATTTTAATTTTGGGAGTACTTTACATGAAGCTCCCGGGATAGTTTCCAAATTTTCTAAAAACTTGCCCTATCGCTTTTGATTAAATTTTGTTATTGGATTGTGTGAAGGATTTTTAAGATAATGGTGCAGATCTCATGTTAGCTGAAAATCCTCATTTTTAGAAAATTGCAAAAGTTTAAACTTTTTTCGGAGTCTTCTACACTTAAAATATTAAAGATATAGCTTTTTCTCTAAATAAAATCTGTTCCTTAAAGATAGATTTTGAAATAAGGTCACGTACAATTTTTTTTTATTTGAGTACTTTTCGCGTAATTTTGTAAGAAAACACGGGCGAGAAAGTACTTGTTGATTGAGCACCACTAGTTCTGGGTGTCTCCACTCCGTAATATGGATGAGGTGTGAAGTATTTCGAATTGCATGAAACGTACTCCCCTTCACGCGGATGTGCAACATTGAGGGATCGAGTTTCCACTTTCAAAACTTTTCGAATGGGAAAGCTATTATCCGAACATTTACACAACATACTGCTTACCATAACTACTTCTTTAATTTTTTTTAGCTCCAAATATAATACGGTTTTATTTTGACTCAAAATCCAATATCTTAAGACGTAAAAAATATTTTGTAAACAATTTTTAAGGAACGGAAACTACCAAAACTTGATTTAAGTTATTGCAGTATTCAATTAATAATTTCGTGATTCACACATCTTGCTTGTTAAATGGTTTAAAATTTAAATTTGGCAAATAATTTTGCGTTTTGAAAATATAATAATTAGTAGAATAATACAATTATTGTATATGAATTCTATGATAATACTCGTATTAATAACGTTGATATTCGCAACACGATACTTCATGTCAAACAGTTACACCTTCATCCCATGTCCATGATTCACCATTTACTAATGCTGCACTTACACAAGCAGTCTTTTATCCATTTAAGATTATACTCCTGCCAGAATTTGTACAGTCGACAAAAATTGTTACTCTTGCTGTAGTTACTGTCGCTGTCTCCGTCGATCCTGCCGTATTTCTCTTCATGCCGTCATCTCCATCACCTCCACCTCTCTTCCCCGCCTCAACCGGAACAAGTCCCTTCAGGCGTGAAAATAAACCCGACGCAAGAACTCGTCAGCACCAAAAAGGCCAGATAGATTCCTAATTACCTAATGGAGTTGTAATACCATAACTCAATGCGGATGCGTAATTAGGGGTATCAAATGATAAAACGGTGCATAAAGGAACGCAATAATTCAGTGGGTAAATTTCTGGGAAAACTATTAGGACATAAGGTTTTCGAAGTGGCAGGTTAAAAATTAATTTTGTTACAAAGTGGTTACATTTTTGTGAGCGAGCCCGCGGCTGCTGGGAACGGCCGGCGTCGCACAAGTGTGCGTTACGTCCTCGTACCTCTCCACCTGTGCGCGTGTGTGTGAGCGCGGGCGCCGGCGGGAAGGGGCGGGGCCAGGGGGTCTTTTTGCCTCGGAACTTGTAATCTTCTCGGCGAGAGTGTCAAGCTCTAAATGGTTTAATTAATGTGGCGGCGGCGGCGGCGGCAGCACTGGGTTCGAGCGGGGTGGGCGGGAGAGGGGGGGGGGCACCTTCATTTGCATGTGCGGTGCGTCGCCCGCTGAGTGGCGGCGCAACCAGACTTCTCCTTCCCCTCCCCTTTCACATCCTTTCCCCTCTTGTTCCCCAGCGCCGACACGGCCCTTGTGTCTCCCTCGCTCCCGCATTCGTCCCCTCGTTTGAGTATCTTGCTTGCCCAGGAAATTGCCTGAATCTGAAAGAGAAAAATGGCACGTCGAAATAAAAAATGTAATGAGGATCTCGGTTAAATGCTAACAGAAGAGATTATTTAAAGAGGTGAAAGATTGAAATTGTATTCTTTTCGTAAAAAGTGATTACCAGTTTCTCATAATGTATCTCTAACTTTCTCAAGAAAATAGCGAGCATTCTATTGTTGAGCGTTTCTATTATTGAGCATATGAAATGGAACGGACTCAAGAAAGTACATTTACAACTTTTCTAGGAATATTTCAGAAGTTACGAAACGTAAATTAAATTACTTAAGGGTATCATTAAATTACTTAAATTGCTCAAAAAGAACATGTATTCTAAGACAACTTGAAAACTTGAAAGTTGGAAATATTTCAGAAATTGTATGACATTCGCTATTATCACTCATCACCTTTGCGTTCTAATTTAAAATCAATCGCTTAAAAGCACCATCGTAATATCCCACTTTTCCATTAAATGAATTTCAATTTGACCGAATAATTTAAAATTTCTTGGTCTCATAGTTAACCGTCTCATAGTTATCCACTATTAATTCAGGTTGAAAATATCACTCTCCCGCCAATTACCTACTTGAATTTAACTTTGTAGATTCATGAAACCGTTTAGTCACTCCAGTAATCAACTGTGATATTTTAATGAACAAGGCCCTTTGATGAGATATTAAAGAAAGAATGATCGTCATATGAATGTGAATTCTTAGCTAGCAACGAGCCATTTTTATTCCGCTACATTCTCGAGTGAATTTTAATCCAGTTACCTTACCTCGAACAAATAGCCGTTTAAAAACATTCGTCGAGTAGTTACAATTCAGTTAATTTGAGGATTTAAGTTTGTATTCCTGTACACCTTAAGTACAGTGAACAGACGTACGGAACGCAGAACTAGAGAAAATGTAAACTATTCGGCTGCAGCCTGCATATCTCCCCCTCGCCGCCGCCCCCTCCCCCCTCCTGCGAAGGGGAAACTGGCGCTCGTTTGCAAGCGCGCGTCTTTGCACAAGGGGGCGGCTCTGGAATGCAGCCATATTACGTTCCGTGCGCGCGTCGGGAAGGGAAAGTATGGCAAACACGTTTGTGAAAAAAAATTTCAATTTCGACATTTTGTTGGAAATATGCCCGGTCGCCCGGCGATGCAGGTTTAGGCAACACGTGTGCGTTTAATATACCTTTTAATGTGGAGCTGGTTCTTGAGCAGGACGCTGAGATTCTTCCCGATTTCTTCCATATCACTTTACGGACTGAAGAACAGGTCTGGTCTGCTCTCTTACTCTTGATTCTTAATTTTAAACACGTAGTTTAATTGACCTTATTTCTGAGACAATTTGGTACTTATAGCATGCATTGTTTTTAAGAAACATATTTTAATTCGAAGAGATAATTTTGAATGAGTGTATCAAAGAGTTAGCCCCATTATATGAATTCGAATTTCCATTATATATTTTCCCGATAGTGATCAGTGACATTATTTCAGATCGGTTTCTTGAAATGTATTTAAAAGAAAAAAACATGGTGAGATTACGACTAGAAATGTCAACTTGTTGCTGTATTTACTTATATAGAAAACAATTTTTACTGATAGTATGGTAGGAATGGTTTAATAAATGAACAGTAAAAACAAGCTGAAAATTACATATGTTACTTTAACCTTTCTAAACTGTTGGTAACCAGTCATTAGGTTTTTCTAATGTCAGCAAGTGGTCTTTATAAAACTGACCTTCTCGTAGGAGACTATTAATTGTTCTCTAAATATGCATTTATTTATAAAACTCTTGGGTGTGTAAAATTGAGGTCCATATATTCCTGTTTGTTTCTCCCGTTCACGTAAGTGTTATGTCCCTTCTCTTGAGATGAAATTCCAGAGTGGTAAAAAATTAGAGGCGCCTTTTTCACAAATTTTTGTCGTCATAATTTAACGTCAAAAATTTTGAAAAAGGAAAAACCAAGTGTCATTTAGTAGTTGAAGATTTACACTAATAAAAAAATAAGAGTAATATCAACGTGTAAATCATTTTATTTTGGTGTACCATTTTTAAATGTACATGCGTGTAATATATAATTTTATTCACCTATTCGTGAAATTTAAATTGTTCAAATATTTCAAACTATGCTACTATTATTTCTACTAAAATTGAAAAGCACGAAATGGCATTTACGATTACCTTTTATCGTATTGTTTTACTCGCTCATTTTCTCACTCTCGTGTATTTAAATGTATCTCAATAAAACTAGCATTCTCCATTGATGTAGAGGTAATATTACGAAATTTTTCTGATCACAATATTTTTGTCTCAAAATTGAATAAAAAACAAATAGAGTTGAAAAAGTTTAGTTGTATTGTGTCACCAATTTCTATTTCTGAATCCCAGAGTAGCTAATATTTTTTTTGATTTTGCATCTACCAGAGAATCCTTTCAGAAAATGTTTAGCAGACTTTGAGAACTACATTTCGCTATAGAAACATGAAGCTTTAGCCGTGTTTGAGTCCAATGATCTGGGAAGGTCAGGCGACGTGTGCGGTTAAGTTCCAAATTCATCCGAAAACAGCGGGACCTCGAACGATATGGAGACGAAACGGCGTCGGTGACGATATCAGCGCCTACTCCTGCATTGGCACCGGCGCCGAAGCCGGTAGTTCGGCGTGCTCTCACGGGAGGCGCCGCTTGTCCAATTAGCACGAGAACGTTCTCGAAGCGCCCGGCCGGCGCCGCGGGCGCCGGGTCGCGGATCGCGCATGCGCACTGGGCTGGCGCGCCGCGTTCGAAATCGCGCGCAACACCGACTTCCAGCCGTTACAAGCGAGCATTAGCTGCGGCGGCGAAAAGAACTTAACTATCTTCAAAGTTTGAATAGTGTCTGTAAAGATGTGTATGCATGTGTATGTAGACATGTATGCTTGTAATCTTGTTTCGTATTTGAAACATCATTCGCGAAAAAAATAAACACCAAGTAATTTCTTCGTGAGATTGGTGAATTGTTATATTACGATATCAGTTTCCGCTTTTAGAAAACGTTTTTTTGTTTTGCATGTAATCATCATAGAACAAGCACGAGTGTCGGACTTCATAATATTATATCTTCGTTTTAGGTACCTCTGGTTGGTGCCGGCAGATTCTTTGCCTCAATTAACAAGTTTTTAGTTAATTAAATACTTCTCGTGTGGTATATTACTTACAATTTTGAACGATATTTGAGTAATTTAATTAACTAAGAATTCGCTCTAGAAAAAATACTGTATAAAGGAGGCAATGTAAGATTATTGAAAAAGATCCGAACGTTTTAAAATATACAAATAATACTAATGAATATAATTTTTAAAATAGCATTGGCGAAATACACTGCTTTTAAATTTTTCTTTGCATTGACAGGGTTTTAGTTATTTGAAATTCTACCATTAGTACGAACATTAACACGTTTTTTTTTTCAAAAAACCTGTAGTTGATTTCTTCACATAAATAAGCGATCGTACGATTTTTAAGGACATAATGAAGACTTTTGAAGACAAATGTATGTGAAATAAGAGAATGTTTCGTTTTCATTGTTCGAGCGCGAAGCATTGTTACAAAATTGATGAATAATTATTTAATAAGTAAATGGAGGTGGCGCTGGCGAGCGCCCGCCGTTGGAAGCAGTGGTGGAAGGCAGCGCCCCTCGCAGCGGGGGCGGAGCCGGTGGGTTGCTCGAGGGGGCGCGGCCCACACACGCCGCTCGAGGCGCTCCACGCCTCAACAGTCCACGCCGCGCCTCCGCTCGGAGGCCGTTTTATGCCTCCGCCACGAAGGCAAAAGGCGCGGCGCCACCCGCGGAATTTCAACAGAATAGAGAGCTAATGCCTGGGCGGCGGATGCCGCCGCTCACGAGGCTATATAGTCTTCGCGGCACTGTATTAACGCGCCACAAAGGCCTTGAAAGGCAGGCAGCGGCAACAATTTGTTTTCGCGCCGCCGCCGCTGCCGGCCGACGTCGGTGCCACCGGGTGCGGGCGGTAGATGCGGCGCGGTTACGGCGTGTGCTCGAAAAGGTGGGCGTGACTGAGGGAATGCGAGGGTGTGGAGTAGCGGGGGAGGAGGCAAGGGAAAGGTGTTCTGTCAGGTCGAAGCGCTACCTGAAGAAATCATTCTCGACTACAATTTGCTACACTGAACTCAGAATTCTTTGGCCTACTTGCGCCTTTATTATGATTTCTAAATTTTTCAGAATATTTCTTTATTGTTGCAACATATCCTAAAATCAAGAGCAAAATGTATGGTAGGAAAGCATCATCACGGAAACAAGAAGAACGACCAATACGATCAGATATAGACAGACAAAATTTCAAGCAGGTTATATTAACGTAGTTCTTTTATTTTTTCTTACTGAAATCCGATAGCCCTGCAATATCCGTGTAACTTACGAGGAAGATACTCATTTGTGAAAGTAAAAGTGATAGCTCGTGCAGAGTGAGCATTACTGACCGAAAGTGACCCTGAAATATTTTATTCGAGCATTAACAAGATTAAAGCACATTGAAGAACTGTTCATGTATGGGCCGTACTGATGCGCAATACATTGAATGTGGAGAATATTATATTAAATTTGGTGCTTAGAAATACTGCAACAAACACAAACAAAAATTACACCGACCTTCGTATAAAAGGAAAAGATTTGGGAAAAGATGATCAATATGTAGTTGCCCAGCTGCGCGAGCGAAGTGGCCATTGAAGGGCGGGGCAAGCAGAGAGGGTTTGGCAGGTGAGCGAGCAGTGCGACCAGGGAAGTCTTACAGATAATTATGGTAACTAAAAAGCTGGTCAAAAGCTAGTTAGAAATACAGGTATTACTTTTCTTTAATCTTAACTAAGAAATCGTTCAGATGAATAGATTAAAGATTGAGCAAACCACGCAGACAATCCACAAGAGAGCACCAAAAACTGCAGGCCTGGTGAAGTGCCGAGCATATTTATAAGCGCATGCTTGAACAAGAAGGAGAAGGAGTAAAAAATAGAAATATGAGTAAGAAAATTCGAAATATAAGAAGAAATGTAAGAAAAAATAAAAAAAATACAATGGATGCTGTAGATGAAGTTCAATGCGTGTCGAAGAGCGCTATCCCGTGGGCACGTCGGCGGCGCGTGGTGAGGCGGGGCGGGGCGGGGGGTAGTGAAAGGGACGGGGGCGAGGCGTCGCAGCGCCGCGCGGCCGGGGCGCGGCCACCCGCCGTGTTTGTGCGCTGCGCCGGCTGCGTAATGGAGCTGTAAACGCAGCGGCGCGGCGCAGAGGCCGTAAAGCGCCTTATCGGCCCCGCACCCTCCCCCCTCCCCCTTCCCTTCCCCTTCTTCGCGGCGCACAGCGGCCCGCGGCGCGCCACCTCGCGCCGCCTCGCGCCGCCCCGCGACGTTGCAGCGCACCAGGTGGCGAACGCTTATCGCGTGTTGTTGTAAGACGAAACCCTGCGTCTCGACGGAAGAAGGTCGTTGACAACAGTTTGTCCTGTCTACGATAACCTCTAATGAGCTCCAGCACACACGCCCACGCGTCTCGATTTTGCCAGTGCATTCACACCACGTGCGCGCGTAACTAAGGTTCGAGAGTTTACACAACTAGGCGTTTGTGTGTAATGCTCATATCTAAAAATTTAGAAATATTTTTGAAAATAAACAAAAGGAGAGCATTTTTTCTATGACGGTCCTTGACTTTGGAACTCCTGTACATTGAATATTATTGTATGTAAATGTATGCATATTAATGTACATATTGAATGTTTCTCCGGTACGTTTTTCGGTGAAATTTCTTTTAATTTGTTTGACGGAATGTGTTCATATTTGTCGTAAATTAGATGGATTTCTTCCAATTAAAATAGTTAGTAAGAAAGGACAATCTTATGCGGATATAAGTTAGGGCTAGCACAACTACAATGAGCGCTGTCGATATGCAATAGCGATATCAGCTGGTCTGAAGTTATTGAAAATGCATTTTGAAGAGCTTAATTTGTACCAGTTTTCAGATCAGTCAATTGGTGGGGAATCGATGAATGGGGAATTGATAGAAATTTATTAATATAAATTGTTTTAAAAAAACATGTAGAGCAAAAAATATATTTTTCAACAGTTGCATTTGAAGGTTCAAGTGCCCGAATAAAGAAATCTTTTGACGCAGTTAAGAATCAATGGCAGCTTTGTTTTGAATTTTCAAAGCTTATTTATTTTATTAAAGTAAAAGCAAATTTATTGTGATATTTACAGTTATTCCACATAAAACATAAATTAACCAGGTATTTTATTTACACGCTCTAGTGTGGAATAAGAGACATATCATAACACTGTGAGCCTGAAGTGATCAAGAAAACATTTTCAAAATTCTTCTCTTCTAACAGTTTTTTCGTAGTTCCCTTAATATAATTTGTTGTGTCTATTTCTTCAACACGGTTATGTCAAACCTGTTATGTTGAGAAATGGCCTCACAGAATGATTCAATCACAAAAGGAATTATAGAGTGGAACTTTCTAGAGGCAGCCGGTGAACAGATTGGAAATATGCGGAGAAACACCGCCAAAAAGGCAGCGTTAGTAATTAATTATCCTGGGGTGGGGGTGGCGGGGATGGCTTATTCGCGCGGCGAGTGCGAGGCGGGTGGCGCGGCGGGGGCGCGCCCAGCGGGGCTCCGTCGCGCGGGTGGGCCGAGCGGCTCCCTCTCGGCCGGCGCCCGCACCTCAGCGCCACGCCGCCTCTATTAGCGTCAGCGAGAGGCCTAATGTTGCACGTCTATTAAGGGGCTAAACTCTCCGGCGGCGGGCGCGAAGAAAGGGCCGCGTGCAGCCCAGGGGTCTCTCATTGTGCGGCGCCGCCACCGCCGCTTTGTTTAACCGCCCCACAAAAGACGTGGGCCCGATCCGGCCCGGCCCGGCCCGAGCGCCGCCTCCACCCCCGCACCCGAGCCCGCCCGCGCCCCCTGCCACGCCCCCGTCCGCGCTCCCGCCCGCCTCCCGCCCGCGCCTCTGCCACGCCCACACTGTGCACGCCTCGTTCTGCTCCTCTGCCGTCTTCATTACTCCGCGGACCCTTCTGTTGGCAGACCCGGTGCGTCTTGCTGTGTTTTTAGCGTTACTCTGTGTTCAGTTTGGGGACAGTCTTCGAAATTAGGACATGGATATAAAAATACACAATTGTCTGTACGGTGCGTAAAACAAGCTATATGTGAACATATACTCATTCACACCTTTTAAAAAATTGTCCTTCTCTTCTTAGGGCGAAATTTTCGCAGGCATACCTAGATCAGCTACGGAAAACTTTGAATTATTGTCGATATGGAAACAAATTCTTAGAGACTATGTAATAAATTGATAACGGGACCATATGGTATTGAAAGAAAGAAGAAATAAAATAGGTAATTTTAACAACATGTATTAATTTTTTCAAAATTTAATGTGTCATACTTTCAATATCACATAAATTACAGTAATAGAGAAAAAATATATGTCAAATCTCCATTTTAAAATTATATTTATGACCGTAACTCTTTTTTAAATTTAATGTATTTTCTTTTAATATTTAGCTAGAGAAAAGCCCACCACCAAAACTACTTTTTAGTGCCAAACTATATTTAAAGTGTAATGGTTTCTTAGTTATTCTCAGTAATTACCCGCATCTTGCTTTTCCATTTAGTTATTTTGTTTGTTTTTGTACAATGAGAGTTTAGGACCTCTGATGTTTTCTGAAAATTGGTGAATGAAGAAAACACCTAGATCTATTCTGCAAAATGACGGATTTTTTTTCTCAAATTGTGCTTATCCAAATGTTCTAATGTTTCTGATATTCTAAACGAACTCCAGAAAAAAATCATTCCTTATTGTAATATTCTGTCGTCACCTACTTTTATTAGGCGATTATTTAAATAAATAACACTGTAGTATTAAACACAGAAAATATAAGTTTTAGTATGTTTTCAATCGAATGCACCTTAATAATAATTCACTTTACACGTATCGATCTGACTTTCAAATGTAGATTTATTAACCATATTATTCTGGAATTTATGTTTGATTAAAGTCTTTGTATAATCGTTAATTATCATTATATTTTCCCCTCGTCAGTCAAATTAGTTTTTGTTGAATTATTACTTCTCTCATCGTTGTAGCAAATACTTTTGTGATCACAATGACACAATTATTCGTGTTCTGATTATGACTGTAGTGGGAGTGAATGGATTTCAGGAATGGATATGTGTACATTGTAAATAAGTAATAATGGTACGTAAATATAAGAAAAGGAAAAGAAAATTAAACAAAACACTACAAAATACGTGGTTTTCTAACACATAACTTTCTCTTCTTACCTTCTTAAGAGCGAGAAAGTAGAAAACATTCCCTAGTATTAAGCGAAAACAATTCTTCATATTAAGAATGACAAATTGCGTGTGTATTTATCTGTTCAATTACATTAAACTGAAATTAAGTTAATTTCTGTTAGTGATTAAGAAACCCCTCGTTCTTGCTCAAGCCCAAGGCAGTGGCTCAATCTGTACCAGTTGTATAAAATTAATTTCCGTCTCCATGGGGGTACTGTAGAAGAGAAATATTAATATTTGACAGTGAAGAAGTATGAATAGTTCGCAGTGTTTTTAACATTTTTTGTTTAACGTTTCAAAAGTTATTAAGCAGAAACTATCAGATCGGAAAACCATATTTTCCACTTTTTGCAGTCTCATGAAGTCATCCTGACTTAAAAGCCTAAGACTACTTGACGTTTAGACACGACCTCAAAGGCTAGTGTTTCTAATGATTATTTTATTTATGACGATCTCAATGCGAACCTACTATTCTTTAGAGCTTTGTATGAGTGAATAAAGACATTACGTTCGAATATACTCAACTGTAGTGAGCGAATTTGAAGCAGCAAAAATTCGTGCACTCTTTAGAAAGATACTATCTGACTGAAAATGAGATTATGAACTGTCAATAAATGAGAACATTCAGTAATTTGATTTATTAGACAGGTAAAATTTCAGAATGTTTATAATATTTCATTTAGATAAACTTTTTGAAGAATTGTTGCTTCCTTTAAAAGCGTCCAGAAAACTGATTGGTGATTAAACTTATTCTTAACGTCTCTGCTCATTAACGTGCACAGGTTCCTTAAACCCGTGAAGGAGAACGTTGATTCGTTAAGCACAAGACGCAGTCAACTCAAACGATGAAAACAAGAATACCCGGAACGTGTAGGGGTCAATTAGCACAACCAATTATTATATCGCACCAGTCATCCCATTTTCAGGGAAAGCGAATGAGTGATCCAGCCGCTTCATCAGATGCCTTCCGAGTGCCTCGGTGACACTACAAAACGACGCTTGGCCCACACACGCAGGAGGAAAAACCTAAAACCTTTAGTGAGAATCGCTTAACCTCAGCTAACGACAACGGGGCGCAGAACAACAGTTTCCTCGTACTCTAGTGATCCTTCAGGTCTGTCGGCGCGCGTCGCGCTCTTTCAATCCATCAATCCCGCCTGGAGGCTGGCGCTTGTCCGCGCCGCGAGGCGCATGACAGCTCTTTCTCCGGGCGGGCGGGCGAGCGGGCGGGCGGCCGCCCGCGGAGCGCGCGCGGGCCACTCCCAATCCGGCCATTGTGCGCCGCTCCGCCCGCTAAATGACACTGCAAGTCAGCCGAGCGCAGCGTCGAGCCAAGCTGCGCCGCGCGCGCGCAGTGCGAGACCGCCAGCCGACTCCCCGCAGGGCCATCATCTCTCCCTTCAACCTGAGGACAACATTGCAGTTTGCGATGTTAGGGGCATCACTGGCTTTGCGTAACGACCGTCAAATTTACACGATACAAATTTGTCGCCTTCTGTGTGAAATTTTATAGATTGCTTGATTGGTGATTTCGAGCACGACAACTGCCAAAGCCGTAGTGCTGTAAGACTTGTGGATGTTTATAACACGGGAAAGAGCGGGGATCATTTCCCGCTGGATGACGAGATCCGGCGCCGTTCTGAGACGGCTTCCGGGGATTTCCCAACCAGGTATCGTCCACCAGAATGGCATCGCCCCAGCTGAGACAAGCTCTAAGTTTTCGATGCTGATGTTGTGTAGTGCATATATGTATATGTGAGTAAGGGGTAAGGATAGGACAAGAATGAGGAAGGAAAGATACCGCACAGTTCGAGGCCTGATTGTGAGGGTACTGCTCCGGATGCTGTTGATCGGTGAAACCATGGAAAACTATCGATCAGAGCAGCCGGCCACTAGAATTATCCTCCAGACAGTGGTTGAATTCGAACCAGTTGTATAGCTAGTGTCGAAAATATTGCTGCCGCCTGGATCCGAACCCTAGGTTCTCCCGGTCAGGGGGACTGGAGTGACATGAGTTAATGCCCTGAGCCACATTTGCCGGTGGGAAATTGAAAATACCTGGAAATCAATTGTTTATAAAGAAAATATGAACATGAAATCGCTGTGTAAAGCGCGGGCATCAGAGATGTCTTTTCCCCCGATTGCGCCTACATATAAACTACAATAGTTGCTGAATTTGTTCAAAGAATTGCACTCCGACCGTGACCCCAATTGTGGTCTCCTGGTTTACGCCGTATTCCTATCACCACTCAGCTACCGCGTCGACCAGTTGTTTGAGTATTTTAATAGGGATAATGCATTGCCAGTCGAATGACATTTAATTATCAGTATCTGTTTCCTTTTATTTTCTCGCCTAATTTCGTAACAAGAAAAGGTAATTGTGTGCCAAAAAATTTTTTCTGAAAAACTCTTATTACCGGAACCCCGTTAACGAAAAAGTGGATAAATCGTGTTTCTGAATGTAATAAATTATACTTGCGACAGGTTGTGCAGACAGAATTACTGGTTTGTAGGTCCTTGATACCAAACATCTATTGACAGCAAAACTCTGCCAGTCAGTGATCAACGCTAGGGCCTAAATCCGTCAGGCGAATTTCTCTAAAATGAGTTTTCCCAATTCAATCTGCACAAACCTAAGACACTGCGACTTTGAATTAATGATGTTGAATGAGTATCAGAGACTATCACATGTCAAACCTTAAAAAATCTCACATAAATAATTCATCGATATTTGTTCAGTACATACTTGTGTAGAGATGACGTATGTAAACCCTTCCGGCCGACGTATGTAAAACATTCCTTCTCTGTTTATAAAAAACACACAATTAATTGACCATTTATCTTCTGAAAATTCTTGAAGAATGTGCTTGATGTGAGTCAAATCACTAACGATATTTTTAAGTTTTTTCAAAGATAAAAATACCTGTTACAGTAGGATAGGAAATCAAATAACTTTCATCAGCAACAAACGACGAAAACTAAAATTTGTGAATTGGTGGAACTGGATGCTTGATACGACAGCCCTGCACCGAGCGCGGACCCGCAATCGAGGGCGAAGTAAGGCCGTCAGGACTTTACTCCTACCGGTCGTCACAAATGCAAGAAATGCCTCTACGTTCCAGTATTGGAAGATACGAAAATTAACATTACATAAAATCACTTTCTACGGGAATCTACGCTTCTCGGGTTAAAGCGGCAAAGGAATTATTTATTGCTAATATTATAAGCCAACTGGTATTTTTTTTACTGCTTGAAATGAATTACGTGAATATCATATCCGAAGGTTACTGAAATACAAGATCATGTAGAGTAAAATAGAGAAAGTAAATATATTAAATATTTAATTTACGATTCAAATGATGAAATAGGATCATATTTTTTAGATTTTCTGATCATTCACATAACACATTCATGCATTTTATTATTAATGGAATTCTGGATCGTGAATTCAATTGCTTTACCTGTACACTAGGAAGCATATCATTTTCTGTGCGTATTTCTGGCTGGAGCGAGGCCCTGAGCGCCCCGCCCCCGCCGCGACAGGTACAGGCGCTCGCTTGCGGCGGCGGCATAGCGTCTGGGGGGTCCGCCGTCATTTGGGCCCCCCCGGCGGCCCGTGGACGGCCCCCCACCGCCGCCGCCGCCCCCGCCTGAGGCACGCGAGCGGGCCCCCATGCGCGCGGGGTCTGGGCCCCAGCCATGGCCCCCCGGGGGGCCGTGCCCTCGGCCCGCCGCGCACTGCGTAGGCGGAGGGGCACTACCCCCTCCCACTCACCCCCGCCTCCACCTCCCTTTCCACACCCGGGGTATGGATCGCACGATTTTCGTTAATTCATGTCAATAATTTGTGAGTGAAAAGTGAAACCTCGCTCTAATTGAATTATTGTAAAATTACGTAAAACTGCATCTTTCATCTTTCGACACTGAGGTATGAGGGATCACTTTACAAGAAATTAATATGTTGGTTTTCTGTTGACATTGTATTCCAGTTGTGTTACATTTGAGAGCTAACAGTCGCATACAAAAGGCATTCCGGGTACCATTTATATTTATGGGCAAACTAGCGTACCCTTGCGATAACTCTCGCATGTTCATCACCTCCATTTCCCTATCCTTTCCTTTAAGAAGGAAAGTTGTCATTGTGTCAACGTGTTTATTTGTTAAAAATGTATAAATGAAACTGCGTACCTACAGAATATCAAACAAAAATACAAATAAATGCAATTCATGTTCGAAACCAAGGTTTATTCAGTATTATATAGATATGTTCTTCGAACAATTCTCACTGCCTTAAAAACATCATTTGAAGTATTTATTCAATCTTCCTTGATAGTTAGCTTTTCGCTTTCCTTGGTAGTCACAAAAATATTAGAAAAGGGTTTTATTCTTGAGGAACCCAAGTAAAGTTTTCCATGCGAACACACAGAATCGGACAAGTATATTCTTTGCAATATTATTTAAATTTCCTGTATTTATTATAAAGAACAGTGGGGGGTTTGGAAAGCAGAGCGCCAACTTGCTGGGGGACTAAAATTGAAAATTTATTTATATAAAAAGTTTTGGATTATTTTATGCGTTCGTACGTACGTCAAAAAAGTCAATTTGGAGCCAAAAAATAATAAAATTAATATTTTCACTTTTGAGTAATAAATACAATTAGTTACCGTTAGAAACAATTCAGTAGGCTTAGACTTCACTTTGGTATTACTCGCGCAACTTTTCTTGAACGATGACCTTGATCCCCCTCCCTTGTGCAATAAACAGTTGAAGGCAAAAGCTCGCAGCGGGCACTGATGACAACCTTCCAAGCATTAAAACTTCGTTGGCGCGAAACAGAAGCTAGTCAAAGCCAATTGCTTTCATAGTGCAGAACCCCTGTTCAGATTTATTGTCAATATCGAAAGAAATAGCTGAGTCAGGTCCAGGTCCTTCAAGGGAGTCACCTAAAACTCCCAAAAAAGTTAAGCACAAGATGCAGTTTTGACTTTCATTTCACAGACGTTGGCATTACTTATAATACTCTAGTGGCGAACTTTGTAACTAATACCCCCACTCCACCCGAAATCGTCAATCCATCGTTCAAGAAAAGTTGCCCGAGTAATACATGGGAATGTTGCTCAAACGATGTTTACGTATGGAATATCTTAGCAAACCGACACATTAAATCTATTAACAAACGGTGTATTATTTACAATATGAGTTTACAGCTGGGCATTGATGTACAGACTTCCAGATACCGCCCACATTTAAATCGTGCGACTGGACTGTGATCGTTGACATTTGTCGAGTGGCTTGCGCTATTCTTTCTATAATTGTGAATTTGGTTGTTTTTTTAAATTAATTCACGTAGTATTGTAGGCTAGCACGTTTTGATTTTTGTTGTTTCTTTCAAGCTATTTTACTTTAGTTAATTTTAAAAGTTTATTCTTTGTGTTGTGCCACAGCACAAGTAATACTCTACTACTTGTGCCTGCTCGTGGGAGAACTCTCACATTCTAAACCCCACACTCTTCCCTATCCTTCTATTTTAAGACGAAACGTATTTATTTGTTTAAAATGTATACATGTAACTTCCAATCCCCCAACACAATATCAAGAGTACAATAACCATGACATTGATGTTAAAAATGAATTTTCAATAAAGATTCATTCAGTATTATCGAGAGATTTCTTTAAACAATTCACAACACTTCGTTGAAAATATTTACGTAATTATTCCCCATTCTTTGACAGCTTTTCACTTTTTGTGGTAGTCACAAAAGTATTTTAAAATAATATTTACTCATCAGAAACCTAACAGACTGAACATGCTGACTTGAAAGTTTCACGAAATCACTGCTTATAACGAAAATACTGGTACAGGTAAAACACTAGCCAAACCTAACAAGACACGACTTCATTCGTCACTGTACACCCACCTACCTCCACAATTAGGTACAGAGCTCTTATTGACCTCGACAGACCATGAAATGAATGTTTTCACTACCAGCATAAGAAACAATCATTGGAATCAAGCAACTATTAATATTTCTAGTTGTTGGTGTGAGAGCAAATCTTGGATTACTAATTGTGCAAACAAACCTCGTAAGTCTGCACAAATCATGGTATACACAGAAAGCGTAATAGTATAAGACAGAGGAATCTAAGCCTTCTGAGCGTGACGTAACAAAGATGGCCACCATCACTCATTTTTAAATGTAGGTGGCATTGATAGTATCAATAAGTGCCAAACCAGCAAAAAATTAGTAAAATGTCCAAGAATATCCTGTAGATTGCGGAGAGATAACGTTTCTTTGAGGCATTTGGCCTCAAAATTTTTGTTTTTAACATATATAACACTTTGTTTAGGAGTTATTTAACGATATAGCAGAGTGCTGCGGGTTGCATTTGACATGAATATTTGAATGCGTTTTTAAAATCCGTCATACTTTTAAAGTCAAAGTGTAATTCGTCACGTCTCCCTGAAATTACCTTGCTTTAGAGATCTCATTTATAAATTGGTTGTGTGTGATAGCCGTGAAAGGTATGTATACTACTGAAATAATATAGCAGACGATATTACGTGTATTTTGTAATATATTACAATCCTTTTATGTATACTAATGCTAAAATATTTTGCTTTTTTTATGTATCCATTATTATATTTATTATATAGTATTTTATATATACATTATGCTGCTGCCATTACACAGCAGTTACCTACTTCGTCAGATACTAAAATAAGATTAATCAACGTGATTGGGCAGACTTGGAGCCCACGAAGCGATTACGCAATGCGATAGTCCTAAATGAAATTATGCAATGAAAGTCCTAAACGATGAATAAGTAACTCTATGCCAAAACAAAGAACAAAACTTTAAGCTGGGATTCATCGTTGATACCCTATTGTTATGCAACTGCTGAAGATTATTTTCATGTTAAATATTAACTGAAGCAATGCATCGCCTTTAACGTAAGATGTATAATTCCAAAATTTATGTTAATTGGTAAAATATGCAGATTTATTTTTATTGCCGTTTTTCATTCTTGCACAAATAAGTTTATTAATCATTATTTCATTTGCAATATGAATTGAACATAGAGACATGGTGTAACAATATTAATTGTATTTATTGTTGCACATCTTGTTCGATTAGATGTTGAAATATTTATTATAAAGCTATAGAAAAGTTAATTTTTCTACAGTTTTCTATAGAGGATTTATAGAATAGTCTACATTCGGATAGATCAGAAAAAAAAATTCAAAATGAATTCATGGTTGCTTGAGAAAAGTCCAAAATATTTAACTAAGTAAAACATATATCTTCCAGGATTCAATAAACCTTGTGTGAATGAAAGTAAAGAAAGAAATTTTTTTGAACGAAGTGAAGACTTCGAATAATAGACACTCGATTGACTGTGTCTTTAACAATGCTACCGACGTCGGCTCATTCATTCAACGTCGGGGCCGATGAAGTCTTTATATAATGGCACTTACGAACATTTTACAACATAGTCGTGTTGTTGCATCGGATCTTGGAAGAACATGATGTCGCATAGCATAAAGCAGAACCCTTTCACACAGACGAGTCTACAGCGAAGCATGATTATGCTATGCCACGCATTCATTGTGGTCTTAGAACTATTAGAGGAATTAACAGAGAATGGTGCAACATTAAGATATAATTTCTTTCTTCGGTGCTAGCTGTGCCTACTTGCATTGTGTGGAATGTCATTTACACGAATCTTGTAACAACCGCTGGAGAAATCTTGTCTTCGTATTTCTTTTAAACCCTATCCATTGAATGTGTACGGCGCAGGGGAGGTCTGAGTTATGATTCTTGGAGTTTCAATTCATTGTACCATTCATTCGCTTTGTCTCTTGGTTTATTCTGCATTGAACACTTATCCTGCGTTGTGAAGAATGGTTGGCTGAGAGTTTATTGACTATGTAAAGTGTTGTTCATGCACTTTAACAACGCAGACGTGCAGACCCTGTCACATTCAATGATGAATGAAATGACACTCAATTTCATTCCGCACTCCAGCTTAATGTTAACATATATTTAATTTTAATTAACGAATTCCTTACATTCTTAAGTATGCTTGAGAAATTCATTCGTTTCTAATTCTATACAATATTTTTGATTTTCGCCAAATCACTCTCAAAAATCGTATGAAAACTAGTCAGGTTTTGAGAAATTCTACATTATCTTATTTAAGCATTCAACTTTTAAAAAGATTTTGTTGAGGAAAAAAATTATATCTTAAATATCACAATTGTAAGAAGATGCGGAAAAATGTTAAACTTTTCCAATTTTCGAAAATTGAAAGTAAACTGTAAAATTCTGACTTACGTCATCTATATAACTGTATTTCACTCTATTCCTGCAAGAAGTTTGAAGAAAGAAATAGAGCTATTTTTAAGAACAGTTTGAAAATCTTTCAGCGACTTCATGTATGTAAAAGAATGTATTTTTTTTTCAAAAATCGGAGGGTGTTAGGAAGTGCTGATTGACAGGGCATTGCTACATTTTGGGAACATTCCTGAGTGTGGTTTAGGAGGTAGTATTATTCCTGATTGTTAGGCAGATGAACAGACTTGCAGACGAATAGGACAGACGAATGAATAGAAAAACACAGACGAACAGGGAGACGACAGAGGGAAAAACAGAGAGACGGACAGACACAGCCAGACGGACGGACAGATACACTGACGATGGACAGACTGGTTGACTGACTGCCCTGACCTGACCAGATAGAGAGCAACAGACGGAGGCAGAGAGACAGAAAGACACAGAAAGAGACAGAGAGACAGAAAAATACAAAGAGTGACATGAGACACAGAGAGATATGAAGAGACTCACAGAGGTTTACTGACTGACCGACAATGGGAACGTACTGAGGACGGACTGACGGGCAGACGGAATGACTGACTGACGGACGGACAGCAGCTTAAATGGCTCAAAGTTTCAACTGATGTCACGGAAGTCCCTCTGACCGGGAGGTCCTGGGATTCGAGTACTGACGGTGGCAAGGTTTTTTGAGACTAGCTAGATATCTAGATCGAATGGATTTTAATAATTCAACTAGATTTTGAGCAATGAAAGTCAAAATTCATGTATGGATGAGAGTATGCCGAGGAGTGCAACAGTTTGCCGAGAATATGTAGCAATGCGTCTGTTTACAGAGTCCCGTACTGTGTTAACTGTAATGAAGGACGCGTCAGTGGTTTGTCGAAAAAGTCGTAAGAGTCGAGAAAGAGCTCAATACAATACTCAGATACAATTCCAAGCAATTGCACGAGATGAAGCTTGAACATCGAGCCCTGGACCGCAAGCGTCCTGCCTTCCCCGATCTAACTCTTCTGACGATCTAAGGATCATTTGATGGCCTCTGATTCCTTATTGTAACCTCCACCTATTCTCCATTGATATAGAAACTCTCCGACAGGTGTCGGAGGGTGACGATACTCTGAGATCCTGTTGGGCGGAAGAAACGACTACAAGTGATGAGCTGATAGTTATTATAGTCGGTCGGTCGATATAGAGACCACTAGTGGCCTGCAGTATCAAACGTCGTACTGGGCAAAAGCAAGAAGTAGAAAAAGAAGAAAGAAGAAGAAAATGAAAAAGAAATAGAATAAAGAAGAGGAGAAGAAAAAATTATGAAGTACGTAAAAGATACTCTACTGCCTGAGGCGACTTGCAAGATGCAGCGGGGCAACTGAAGATCGACTATTAATCGCATTTCTCTTTCTTACCAACATCAAAAGTGTTTCTCACTCGGCATTGTTTTGGCGTTTTTTAAGCCCTAATTTAATCGTTTCGTAGAAGTTTTGCAATCCTTGGATATCTCTTCTGCGGATGGGCTGCTGCGGAGTGGTTGTAGTGGCGTGCAGCAACAAATGTGCTGCTCAACAAAACAACACAAAAGGGATTACCATAAAGAAATGGCCACACACTGCTCAAGATTTGCCAAGGAAAATACTCTCGTACACCACCGCAATAAGTTAAAAAACAGTCTTTACAAAAAGAGCAATAAAATCCATGTAATGTACATTGTACCACAATTATTTACATACCAAGAATATAAAAAAGTTGTCGTTTCACGACGCAACACGTGAATAGCAAACACGGTAAGTGACCTAGTCCTTGGAGCCTTACTGTCTCATAACTTCAGCTGCGTCATACCCGAAGACACACTGAGAATGAGAGTTCATGTTCAAAAGAATTCAGCCAGTAACCGTTCTATGAGAATAGGCAGAATTAGACAACTAAATATTTCCTTTTTTATCCAAACTGTCTCATTGTTTTTGTATTATCATCAAGTTCTTTGGAAACTACTAGCACTTCTCACATGGCTAAAAGCTGTATAGTTTTTTAAAACTTTTTTTAATGTTCTGTCTTCATTGGAAGTTAGTAATATAGATAACGCATATAATTGACGTTTGTAAAGGCGATACCTGAGCCCGTTCTTTATATTGCGACTATGTCTCACAATGCTTTTCGTGACACAATCATTTTATATTTCAGGAAGCTGTTCGGGTTGATGATCTATTTAATAGAAAGATCAGGCGTTGTCTTGTCATAATTGCACATTACGTAGTTATCAGTGTTTTTCTTTTTCGCTAAAGACGTACTGATTATTTATTCTCTATATTCTTCATTCACGTGTATCATTATATATTTCTCATTCATTTCTTTACATTTGAGTGAATAATCCGCCTTGAAGTGGTTTTCTATTCCTCTGGTCGCATTACGTCGATATATGTGCTGGTATATACGTATTTTGCATTTTAGGTTGATTGTACGTCTTTTCCCGGGTAGCAAACAGTGTCCCCTATGTGTGGGCCTAGTTTCAATTCCCACGCAAGAAACAGTGCCACATTACAAATATATGATTGAATCCCGGCCAGATTTTAGCACGGCTCCCTTTGCGTGTCGGAAGCCAGCGGTGGCTGCGGTGGGGGTGGGGGTGTGGGGCACCGCCGGCCGGTGGCGCGCGACGAAAGGCGCTCGGCCGCAGCTCCACCTCCCACAAAGGCCCCAACGCTGTCCCCGGTGTCCGGCCGTGGCGGTGGCCCCTCCCGCCGCCGCGCGCGCTGCGGGGGCGGCGAGGCGGCCGCGGGGCGCGGCATTCAACGGTTCTGACGACGCCTCATTGCCTATGCGGCGCAGCGGGGCGCCCGCGTCTTCTTTATTTTTCACCCGGCTGTCAGGCGCGCCCGCCGCCCGCGCCCCGCTGCGTGCCTCCGCCCCGCGGCGGACCCGCCCGCGCACGCTCGGCTCGGCTCGGCGCTTCGCCCAGGTGGCTGTCTCGGGCAGCTTACGCCTTGCGAGCGACGATAACGGACATGCGCGACGTGAACATGTTCATCTGGGCGGCGTAACGAAATGTCGCGATCTTGTGATTTTTTTGCTCTATTTTAGGGGTGCAAATAGGGATTTGGCGAGAATGTTAATTTTCTTATGAGATTTAATAAAATGTCCTTCAGCGTAAACGAGAGTGTCTACATGTAAATGTCATTTTGTTTAACATGTGTCATTTTTCGGAAGGAATTAAGTATCATTCTTTATTACATCACGTACGCTCTAAAAACTTAGTGCTCTGCGTCAATTTCCATTACCGATAACCTCCATTCAATGAATAAAATGTTCAAAATTTGCAAACAAAATACAGTGAACTATAGTTCAAAGTATGTTACAAACTTTTAGTATTTTAAATAGAATTAAAATTAATCACTTTTCTGACAATGGGAGATGTAACATAAATATCATATAATGAAGTATACAAGTGCAATTTCTGGCAATGCGGCCATCATTTCTAGACAATTCACTTTGCATTTGCGTTGGAAGATGGAGGAATGAACAGGAAACGACGTGCCATGTGATAATCACACTATTTACTTTTTGTCTTATTTGGTCACTTTTGACTATGTCAGAACGTTCATCGCTGTTTCTACAAGTAAATCAAATTCCATGAGCATCCCTTGCACGCGAAGTACATTCTGAAGGAGTCAATAAAAACAAAAAAAAACATAATATTGCAAGTGGGCACGTTGTCGCCTGTGAGTTATTTTATCTGCCAAACATAAGTGAAAGGGAGCGCCCAGACAATCAGGGATGAGATGTCAAAAAGTCACTTGTGTAAATACATACACTATATAACCTTGTATAACTACGTATTGACATCATATTTTCATTAGCAAAAACTTGAACCTCTTTGACCCCTATATGCTCTAGAAGTTAGTAACATTGATTCTGAACCTTCCTCTATGTGACATAGAAGGCAACTATTATATTTATTTCACTTCATTCAAAATTTGATCTTCACATGGAAAATACTCATAATTGTTTAGTTGCAAATACTTTGCTTACATTTCAGTGCTATGTGTACTTTAATTTTCTTGTTCACCGGCTTACGTGGCTCAGTGTATCAGTCACTTCCGTGCCTCTGGCCGGCATTTCCTAAGGTTCTAGTTCCGACGGTCGCGGTGGCAGGATTTTCGACACTATCTAGATAGCGAGCAGCGGAGGCCGGCTGCTCTGATTGGTAGTTTGCCAGAAAATAAATACTTAAAGTAAACGTCGGATAGATTAGAATGTACTCGGCTTCTGACGGCAGGTTTTTCCCCCTTCAGGGGTTTTTTCCTGAGCCGTACCTTATGGTCTCTTTTCCGCGGCTTTGATGCGATGGAGAGACCATTTGGGGTGAATACCAGAATTCGATTGATTAGAACGCGAAAGGATGTAGGTATTGTAATGGCTTAAAGGCCTTCGGCCTAGCCACATAGGATCAAGTAAGCTAATTGTTTGTAATAATTACCTATTAAATAAAAATAAATAAATAGTTTGCCAGAGCAGTACTCTAACAAACGGGCCACGGATCGCGCGCGATCTTTCCTTCCTCTTTCTTATTCTATCCTCATCCCTTACTTACTCACTTAAATTCACATGTATTTCACTACCACAAGTCGGGGAGGCCAGTCGGAAGATTAAACCTTGAACCGGCTAGGGCGGTGCTCCGCTGGTTGAGGGGAAAACCCGCAAGTCGTCGGGTAGTTCGGCGCCTTTCAGCGGGGGAAGATCACCGCCATCTCCTGCGATGAAAGCATACACTACACTTACAGGACAAATGACCTTAGCCGTTATCGCTCCCGGAATCACTAATCAATCAATTGATTTTCTTGTCTTCAATAAGGCCGAGAACGGTGTGAGGATAGAGCTGTAGCGGCGGAGCCGAGCGTGGTGTGTGGCTGGCGCGGCGGCGGAGGCAGGGGCAGGGGTAGAGGCAGAGGCGGAGGCGGAGAGCGAGTCGGGGCGGCGGAGCGGTAACTCAGCGCGCGACGACAGGCGGACACGGCGTCGCGATTATCGGACCGATATCTCCCGCGGCAGTCGGCAGGCCGCTCCCGCCCGGTGCCGCCCCGCTCCGCCCCAACCCACCCCGCCCTGCCCTTGCTGCGTCTGGACCTCGCCTCTGCCCGTCCCTCCCCTTTCCTCGTCTTGTCTCGCTCCCCTCAGCCATCAGCTCGGTCGGCGCCCCCGCCTCGTTGCACTCGCCGCGTCTGTCGCCAGAGGGCTGCCTCGCGGCAAATAGCTGCTTACACACTCGCTGCTTTTCCCAAATGCTCCCCTATTCTTTGTCTTTTACGTTTTTCCGACGGATTAATTGTTAAGCTAAGGGAAGACTGTTTTGCTGAATTTGTACGGCGCCATCGTCACAAATCCCCGGAAATTTGGCACTGCAAAGTACAGAATGGCAGAAGCGAACATGTAAATTTTATAAATAATGGTATACAGATCTCTGTTGGCACATGCTATTCGCAGCACACGTTAAGTTGCTCTTGACACATCCATCGTGCGTAACTTGCTTTACCCACCCGACCAAAATAGCGTGTCCTAGAGGATTGGGCTTTTCTGTAAGCAAAGCCTGCCGCCTATTCCAACCTCTGGCGACCATGCATTAAATAAATAATTCGATTATCGGAGATGAAATCTCCTTTGATCAAGGAGGTTTTAACTATATTGTCTGAGCCATCCTCCCAACCCACCCCAAAAATTGAAGTCATCTCCCAGTCTCTTCTATTTTCAGATATTACTTCTATTTTCGAGGACAGTGAGCCTTTCACATAACAATTATACTTCAGACAGTGAGCGAGTTAGTGGAAGAAAGACAGAAAGAAAGAAAGAAAGAAAGAAAGAGAGGGAGAGAGAGAGAGAGAGAGAGAGAGAGAGAGAGAGAGAGAGAGAGAGAGAGAGACAGAGGAGTATGATAAAAATCTGTTTACTCAAATTATTCATTAAAAGGTAATTATTCATTTGTAAAGTGCTTCAACGTACGTAATGGAAAACGTATTACTGGAAATATTAACAAACACATTTTTGAGAAATGGAGTTAACGTGTTAGTGATGGTGTCTAATTTTAGAGTAATACTTTATTTCAGAATGTTGTGTCAGACAGTGCTCTGGTTGCGCGCAAAAAGCAATTATTTTGGATAGCGAGACACCTAATTTTGGACAAAACACGGCAATTTGTTTCCGTCGGCCGCGTCCCAGGTAAGGAGGAGAGCGGCAACCCTGCTCGGGGTCGCAGGTAGCTCCCATCGGCAGCGGTAATTTATTCCCAGGCTCTGATAATAAAAAGACCCAACGGCCTCGGGACCGCCTGCTTCCGGGGTTCCCGAATACCGGGCGCCGGGCACGAGCGCCGCGCGGGAGGCGTGGGAGAGCGCTGCGTCCGCTTCCCCCTTTGCCTCCGTCTCCGCTCCCCGCTCCCCGCCCCCCGCCCGCCCCGTATTTCATCCTCCCTTGCGCTGTCGCTGTCTTTTTAATTGGACTCTCTACTCTCAATTTTTTTCACAAATCATTCCTTCCTCCATTTTGTTTATAGTTCTTTTGTTGTCAAGAATGAACTTCTCCGCTTCTTCCCGTTACTTCCATCTGCGACCGCTGCGTCCTTCAACTTCCCAATTTCGATTTATCAATTTCTCCACCTAATTTAATTAATCACACGCTCCGAACGCCCCCATTTCGTAAGTACCACAACAATTTCATCCACATCTGCGTCTGCATATTACCTGAGGATGATATTCGTGGCCTTGGTAGTTCTTACGATATATTACATTGGATCCATTGGATATCCTTCTCCACCTCCTCCAGCTCGGCTGTAACAGCATATCGCCCTATTGCCATAGCAATATCCATCTCGGTCCTCAGTATCTTCCATGTTATTCACGTATTCTCTGCTTCTGCTCTATTTCCATTCTCCGTGACCTTCGTCGCCACCGCCTCCCTCGATGCCGTAGCATCCACAGCATCCTCCGCCCCCGCCCGTCCTTGGCCGTCGCTTCGGGCGGCAGCAGCGCGGGAACTGTGCGCCCCGCCCATCGCAGCCCTGCTCCGCCCCGCGCCGCCCGCGCCGCCCCGCGCCGCCCCGCGCCGCCCTGCGCCGCCGTGTCACTATTAGTCTAAAAGCCTATTAAGAGGCGAACGCCACCCAGCGCCATCCCGACTGCCGCCGCCGCTAGTTGTGGTCGTCATTGATAGATGGCAGCTCGCGCCTGTGGGAACGCATCGACCGAGCGCCGCGACGCCGCCGACGCCGACGCCGGCGACAGCGGCAGCGGCGACGATGGCGTGGCGATGGCGATGGTCAGAGTAAAGATACGGAACGGTTGTACTGGAAACGGTCCTTAGTGTGATTACTGTAACTCTTACCGTGCACGACACAGTTTGTAATATGTGCTGGAAAACAACCTGTTAAAACAGTTAATTGTAAGTGTATCCCATTTGACTTTATTTGTAAATTAAATATCGTATGTATGTAATACATAATGTACTGTGTAGAGTTGACAGGATGTATTAGCCTTCCTCTTTTACTGAATCAGTGCAGTAGATGTAGCTTTGTGAATGCGTGCTTAAAGGTTGAATAGCTGGGAGAAAATTACAACAAGAGACGAATGAATAAAGGAAGGAAAACGCATTCTGGAATTATTAGCAGTTGTAATTATTGTGTAAATTTATATGACGAAAACATTGAATGAAAGTATGAACAGAAAACTTTGAACATTAAAATTTTCTCGTTTACATGGTGGCAAATAATGGATTAACCTTCTCTTGAGATGCCAAAGAAAGTAAATGCTATAAAAATACCCGTTGAAAAAAAAATAGTTTGAGTTCTTTTTTAGAACATGACCTGAAAGACATATATCAATGATTTTTTGTTTGAATTAATGTTAGTAACTAATTTCTTGTTATAATTTCGATATTAACTTCTATGATTGGGCCAATCTATACAAGAAAAGATACAAAATTAAGTGTCTAAAAACATTAATATAATTCATTACACAACTTACTTCAGAGATTCAAGAGATGCGAGTACGTTCTTGTTTTCTGGATTTCGATTCAATAGAATTTAAAATAGGTATCACTCTTAGTGATTGCCTAATTTATTGTCTCCTTCTTAAAACAGTCCTTACTCTTTGAGAGCATAACAAATCACAATTTAATCATGGTTATTTATAATAATAATAATAATTATTATTATTATTATTATTATTATTATTATTATTATTACTATTATCATCACTATTATTTCAGAAATACGTACAGACGTTAACCTCAAAAGGTTGCCTGCCGCGTAACTGTGCGTGGATCGCCTGTGCCGAGCCCAGCACCGGAGGCACCCGTAGCCGGAGGGGCCGACCGAAGCCGCGGCGGCCGGGCGGGCTGCAGCGGAGCGCAGAAAACAATAAATTAACAATTTGCGCGGAGGGCGACGGGGATGGCGGCGAGGAAGGTAGTTCGTCGAGGGCCTCGCTGCGAGCGGACGGCCCGGGGGGGGGGGGAGGCGCAGCGCCGTGTGAGGTCTGCCGCCGCCGCCGCCTGCGTCTCCGCCTCCGCTGCGCGCGCGCCCAGCTGCACGCGATCTGCGCACCGCAGCGCGCGAAGGACGAGGCGCAGACGCGCGCGGCCTGCGCAGGTGCGGCCGGCTGAGAGGTCGGTTAGGTCGCCCGGGAGGTGAAGAAAATTGGAGTAATGGGGGGAAATTAAGAAGTCAGTCGAAAGGAAAGTTCCGTGATGAGTTTGAGCTACGGAAATCGTGTTAATAAGTTACTGTATAAATACTTTAAAGTATGGTTTTGCTTAACAATAGGAAGAGTTGAAGGGGAGTTGGGAATTACGTGACAAAACAGCCCTTAAAGGCCGACGTGGGTTCGTGATGCGTAAGGTAATTTCTCCTTCAACCCTATTTACATCACCCTGACTGGGCTTTCGCGTCATTTGTTTGCCAATAACTTCAAGGAAGTCTCCCATTCACCATGCATTTATTAAGTCGCAATTTTCAAAATTGTGACTTATCCTGAGAATAAATACACCGGGGTGATGAAATTTTCGACTATTTCCGAAAACGTACTGAATAATTGGTTTCGTTGCTTTGTTATGGAGATAAATGAGTCCTGGATGGCCATTGTGTTGCTGTGCTCCAGTAATGCTTTTGCAGTCGTGAGATCAAATTTCATTTGCTGTATTACCTAAAAACTGGAATGGAAACTTGTTATCTATTGTAGGGTTTAACACAGTGTTGTAAATTTTGTTCTCGGCATTAAGTTTTCGTCGCTAAAATATTTTTTTTGGTATCTACTATATCAAACTTTACATACCTTGGCTTATTTTTCAGAGATATGAGTTCGTTTTCATTTCCAAGTAATGAAACTGATGTACTGGAAAAGAAAAGAAATTCATTGCGATGAAACTGAATTCCAGTCGAAGAGAACTTCCCAATGATGCAAAGCCATTAGTGTTCAACATGACCAAATCCTGACAAATTTCCTTCCCAATATCACCATCGAAAGCCGACCGCCGCCTCCCCCTCGGTCCCGTATTGTTTGCCACTTCTTCTCATCCACGGGAAGGCGGCCAGATTCCTGGCGTAGGTTGCATCCTAAAAGCTCATCGTCGGGGGAATTTGGGATCGATGTCGGCCGCGGGGCCCCGTCGGGGAACGCTGAGGCCATCGCGGGTCGGGGGCGGGGGGGGGGCGGTGCGCGTCTGTCCCACGCGGGGTCTTGCAAGGGGCGCCGCGCCTCAGCGGGAGGCAGCAGGGCAAGGGGGCGCCACGTTTTTCGGTGGCGGCGGCCATCAGGATGTGGCGGCGGCGGCGGCGGCGGCGCCGGGAGCGCGGTTTCCCACGCCGCTAGGTGTCGCTGCAATTAGCGTCCCTCGGCCGGCCGGCCGGCCGCCCGCGCGGCCTTCGCTTTTTGTTGTTGCCGCCGTGGCTGAAGGCGCCTCCCGTGGGTGACACCGCTGCGAGCATTCCGCCTCGGAGGATTCCGAACGCCTCCCAGCCGCGCCGGAGGGGGCCGAGTGAGGGGAAGCGCCGGCGGAGCATCTCCACACAGGTGGCTCAGGGCATCTACTCATGACACCGCAGAGCCGCTGACTGGGAGATGCTAGGCTTCGAGTCCCGACGGCGCAGTGATAGGGTTTTCGACACTGGCTACATAGGGTTGAATTCAGCCGCTGTCTGGAAGAGAATTCTAGAGGCCGGTCGCTATGAACGGTAGTTTTCCGTGGTTTCTCCGGTCGATAACAGGCGAATGGCGGTGCAGTACTTCAACTAAATACCCACGGATTGTGCATGATCTTTCCTTCCTTTTCCTTGTTCTAACCTCTGCCCTCTCTGTCACACACATGTACACTTACATGTTCTACCATACGACGAAAGCCTAGTGGGGAGCATAGAGCCTGTCCTGGCTGGGGCGGTGCCCGACTAACGCTCGTGAAGCTAAAAGAGGTCGGCGCCGGATCTCACCATCCAGCAGAGGAGGAACATCGCCACCCCCGGAATAAAACATTCATTACTCTAATGGAAATAGTGACCACAGCAGTTAGCGGGCTCCAAATTATCAATCAACCTGGCACTCAGTCAACACAACATTCGGCCGAGGAGAGAATTGTGAAGGAATTGAATATTCAAGGTGCTGTATGGAGGTTGCAATAGTCCCTGCCAAATCACAGTCGTAGAGCAAAAACGGAGTCCAAGGCTGAATTCAAACGGACAGATTCTGCTGATCGCCATAATCTCTCTGACTTCCGGTCAATTTCATTGTTACCCATCTCGATCGTCTTCCGGCAAGGTTGAGAGGAAGCCGAATTTCGTTGAACCGTAAAAGAGAATGCAAACCATGGCGTGGTTGTAGTCCTCTGATGAACGCATTAGCTGATCTCTTTCCGGCCAGAGTGCTCCTCGTTGTTCTGTCAGACGTTTTTTCCAGCAGGAGTTAACGGTGTAAAAGAGACCATGCATAAGGGCCGCATTATGCATTCATTGTGGGCTGCAACGATTAACGGTGTTTGCCGTCGGCAGTTAACGCTCCGTGGTCGAGAGGCTGCGCTTCTGGGAACACGGGGGAGGTGGGGCAGCTGGAAAGGTCAAGACGCACGCGTTAATCTTTTTAAGTCCCTCCGCTTTTTAGTCGGCTGCTTCTTCTTCGTCATTGCTTCTTTTCCGCTGATAAACGTTACTACGCGAATATGAAGGTTCTCTTCATTAACTCGGGATAGCAGAGAACAACGGGAACTGGTTTAAGCAACGTCGGCCCCAAGGTTTAATTGGCAATGATTTTAAAGTTAAATTATTTCCTTTATTTCTGGTGACGATGCCCTGACATGAGTGTTCTCCTCTTCCACCCTAACAACTTTGACATGAAATTAGTGGGACATTATAAAGGCGTTGGATTTTGCTATAACTCATGGTTTATTTCATGTGTCGTCAATCCAATTTTCATCAATTTACATCCGTTCTCAACTCACAAATTGTCATACTCTTATTCTATTAAGTGATAATTGTAGGTAATATAACTTCTACATTCATATTCACACAAGAAGTTGACATGTGAATATCGGTTATATTCCACTTTTATAAGTATGGGTTACTTTATTCTTACAAGAAATTTAAATAAAAAATTAGTGCCGTTTTTGAGAAAATTTTGAAAATGTTCTGAGGGCTTCATGTAAAGTACCCTCAAATTTTAAAGATTGTTTTCCAAAAACTCAAAGCTTTGACACAAGCCAGATGGACAGGGGTTTCTTCAATTTGGAAAAATCCTACGGATGGTTTAGGAGCTAGTTGTGTTCACAGATGGACAGACGGACGGACAGGCGAACGTTTTGCCATCAATTGATTTTTCGGTATCAAGGATCCCCAAAAAAGGGATGCTGGCTACACCATGTGTTAGAGGATTTTTTTCTTAATTTAGCAGCTTTATTTATCCACTTATTCGTTATCAGTGCTCGGCAATTAATTTTTCTGCCAAAAATCCGCCGTTTTTCACGCAGCATTACATAACTTTCCCTATATTACGTATATTACTCCGTATATACGTACGTAAATCACAAAAAATGAAAGAGGACTGGAAATATTGTTTGAAACTTAAATTATTCTAGGATGAGAAGTAGAAACAAACCCTCAATGACTGGCTGCTTGGTCCCGTGGTATTAACGCTCTCCATTTACAAGACACACTATTCGTAACTGGGCTAATCTCCTTTAACGTGTATTTCTTTTATTCACATTAGCATATGCTCTTAGACTGTGGAGTACTCTAAGTAAATAGGCCCCACTTTCAACGCAGTCTTTCATTTAAGAAGAGTAAAAGCGTGACTTAGCAATTAGAAAGGATGGTAATTCTTGAAGAGAAATAGTCTTGAAGTTACTGAACCGATTAATGCTCATACATGAGTCTCTCGAAGAGTTACCATTTTACTCAAAAAATTGTTACAAGGCAAATATTTTTCGAAGTGCCATCTTAAAATTCCTAGTAAAATGTTATTTACCTTTTTCTTTCTTGGTATTTTTTTTGTACAACTTACGCAGTGGTCAGAAAAGTTAAACGCGTAATGAGACGTACTTGAGCGATGAGAAAACTAACACTTGCGAATTTAAAAAAAAAATTGTTTGTTCTGTTAATTTGGAGTTTTCTTTTTTGCGGGGGAGTGGAGATGGATCGGAAACCTAACAGTTATTTTTGTCACCAGACACAAATTTCAAGTATGTTTATACGAATAGAAGGATATCAAAAGTACAAATACAATGCAATAAAATGATCATATATCGTGTTTCATTGATAAAAATCCTACCTTTTCGTATAACTGGATCAAATATCTTATTCTTGTAGAAATATACACATACTTGAAGTTTGTTGGATATGTTGCATGTTTGATGTAAATGGTTTCATTAACATCGACAAAGTAAGTTCTGCGGTCACGACAAGAGTCATAACACTGCTGATAATAATATATTGCTATTGGGGTCTCCATCATGGCCAAAACAGGAAAGTTCAGAAACGTTCTTGCACCTAGAATTCAGGTAGTGATTTTCCCACTTTAACAGGAGAGCAAAGAATCTTTAAAGTTTAAAGTGATTTTAGATTTTAAATTATGAAACTGGTCTCAAAGGCACTTTTGCAGGTCCAGATAAATAGTTACACCAGCTAAATTCCAAGGAAGATGTTAGTGAAGAAGTGTATGGTTGTCTCAGGATACCGGCGTGTACCATGAATGTAATGGGTATTTATTAAATCCTCAACCCTCTAGCTGGGTATTGTTTAGGAACATTTGTCTAATATAATTTATACTACTGGTCGATCTCAAGCCGGCATTGTGCCATTGGAACGGGTATACCAAAATTAACTGTTTTCTAATTGACATGACTAATCGTACACACTGTTTTACTTTCTCAGTACGAGGTAGAGAGAAAGTTATGTAATGATATGCGAAAAAACGGCGTATTTTCAGCAGGAAACTCGTATAACAGGGCCCTAGTAACGAAAAAGTGGATAAATTCAGTTTGCTAAGTTTAGAAAAAAATCCTCTATTAGGTGGTGTAGCCATAATCCACGTTTTGTGGCTCCTTGATACCGAAAAGCGATAGAGCCTTATGCCTTGGAAGTCTAAAAAGCAAGGGCGTACTCTGAAGCCTACCAGTTCCAGAGGACAGGATTAGGAAAGAGCTCAAGAGACGATTTCAGAATTTAATCTCGTATAAGTCGAAAAGAGTGAGGTTTTAGAAAACTCTGAAGTTAAACAAAACACAAAAGGAAGATTCCGTCTGCCGGGAGGATTCGAATGACGTTTCCTCTGTCTCTTCCGCATTCGAAGTTCTACCAAGGATACCTTCCCTCCCAGGTGAATAAGATGCAGAGAACAGGTTTTGCAGTGTAAATTTTCAGGGAGCTGTAGGAGAAGTACGGATGATATGCCTAATGTGTTCACTCTGGGCTCATGTAGAATGTGCGGGGGCAGAAAAAGTTGCTTATATATCTGACTTTTGTCGTACTTGAATATGTAGACTGTGTGCAACACATATAAGACAATTTATTATGAATAAGATGAAGATTATTAAATACAAGATTTGTTATACATACGATTGTAAAATTATAGTTCAATCTATTTGCAGTTTTTTTCATTCGTTTTTACCCATGTCATAAAATGTTTGCGGGGGCTCACATTAGAAAACTTTTTTATAAATCCACAAAATGTAATGTTTATGAAAAAATATTTTGTTCTTAAACTACAGGGCCAGTAATTTTAAGTAGAATATAAAATTTGTGTAACTAAGAAAGGTATACACTGCAAATATTTTGATTTATTTTTGAGGAAATTGGATTTAAAAATATTCTGAAACAATATGAGGGCCCGGGTTTGGATACTTTCCTGTATTAATTTCTAATACATGGTAAATAAAATTATGTGCGTTTATGAACAAGTTTATAATTTGGTTTTCACTATTTCTTCATTCATAGTAGATGATTTCCTGAAAAAAAAGTGCTTGCAAAATTAGATTAGAGATTTTATTGTCCCTAAACCCTATTAATTAAATCGGAGAAAGGGAAGAGTTGTAGAAAAGTTACAGTAGAAAAGAACTAATACACACTACATGGAAATTCGAAAACCACAAAAATGTCCTTGCATGCCATTCTCTACTTATTCTCCAAAACTGATGAAATGAAGTAGGTTTATAAATTCTGAAACAATTCAATTACTATTCATTGTGAACACAGAGTTAAGATTGTTTTTGAAAACGTTATGAAGGTGTTTTAAATTTACGAACTTACATATGTGTTTGTAGTAATGGATTATTGTAGAATATCGTACTATCCACTCTAACTTAACGTAATATGTTATAAGTACACATCCATCATGGAATTCATTCGTAAAGAGATCCATATACCAGTAGATTGCTGGACATTGTATTTATACACCCTAACTGATCGTTGCATTTAAAAACAATCTTCGAACATTTGCTATTTCCGCTTCGCCAACAAAAAACGTCGTGCATATCCTCACACTCAACACGTATGCGACGAAAATTTAAAACTCGGCGAAGCCATTGCTGTTGAATGAAGCTTTGTCCCGGTCATTACCACCCGCGCTGTGAGCAGCGCACCAAAGCCCTACGCCGCGAGACGTGGTGGACCGTGCCGTGGGGTGTCGGAGCGGGCGAGGCAAAGCGGAAAACGGCCGGGCTAGACGGACGCAGAGCGGGGTTAGGCGGGCCCGGACGGGGTGAGGTAAGAGAGGGCTGGGTGGGACGGGGTGGGAATGGAGTGATGCGGTACGGAGCGGACGTGGGGAGCAAAATGCGGCGGGCCAGGGCTGGGCAGACGGGGTATGGCGGGGCCGGACAGTGCCGGGCGGGGTCGGGAGGACTCCGAGGAAGCGGCGGCGTTCGGACTGCGCGCGTCGCCACTGCCTCCTCCTCCTTCAACTTCTTCTTCTTCTTCTTCTTCTTCTTCTTCTTCTTCTTCTTCTTCTTCTTCTTCTTCTTCTTCTTCTTCTTCTTCTTCGTCTTCTTCTTCTTCTCCACCTCACTCCACTTCGGTCCTCTCTTTTGTCTTCTCTTGTTCTCTCTCCGCAGCCGCTGCCATCCCGTGCTCCTTCCCTCTTGCCGCCGTGTGAGGTCCTACGTGACGTCACACGAGATTCCTGCCGCCGCCTCCGCCGCCGCCGGCCACGCCCCCTTAATGCGCGGACGCACACCTTGGCGGCGGCGGGCGAGGAGAGAGGGCGGGCCGGGGGCGGTGCAGGGGCAGCGGCGGCCGCCAGTCCCCCTCCTCCTCCTCCTCCTCCGCCGCCTCAGCCTCTTCCATCGCAGCCGCCTCCGAAATCGCTCCGCAAGCAATGTACAGTCGCGGCCTTGTGCCGGGGCCGCCCGCCGCCGCCGCTGCCTTGGAATGGAAATATTTTTCGTGGCGTTTCTACTAATAACGTGCAGTTGCGGTGACGGTGTTATTAGGTGCGGTTTTTAGACGTGGGCGAAGGCGGTCGACACTCAAAAATGGAGTTTTAAACTGTCTGGGAGGACGCATTTACTTCAACACCTTTCATTAAGGTTCGCTCATCTCCCGAATATTCGCCGAAGTTAGGTTTTGATGAATAACTGTGGAACAAATTTGTTCTTTTTTTTATATGAAGACCGAGAAATCCTTAGAATGTATTGGATGCCAACGTGGTATTATTATTACTCGGGTATATTATTCGTCATTTCTGTTCTTGGAAGTATATATTTAGAAATTCCATGTCTAAAAATATATTCAGTTTCACCAAAGGCGACATTTGTAATAATGATTTTGCTTGACCACGATGAAACCTATTGAAACATAGTTTAGAATCTAAAGAGAAATATTGTTCGTATAGTAATTATAGTGTGATTATGACACTCGTTTGTAATATTTATATGATGGTTTTGAGGCCAATGATCCAATGCAGTATAGATTTCCTTTGAAATGAAGATATTTTGCTTATAAACTTCTTCCTAAGAGCCATACATACTACGAGACTAGGCATGCTACAGGACAGGCTTGGATTCAAAATATAGCGTTGCCTCTGATCAGGCATAATTTGTGTAGTAGCGCAAAGTCGAGATAAGACATCGTTCCACGGTGCAGCGGCCGCTGGGTACGCGGCGCTAGGTGAAGGAGTCGCCGCGTGAGTCGGGCACGGAGATCGCGTCGATCGATAAGCACCGGGAGGCAAGAACTCATATGATGACGGACCACGCACAACTGAGAACGCTTACGATTTAATCTCGGATATCTCGCACTATTACTTTGAACGCCTCTTTGTACACACTACGCGGAGTCAATAAATCATGTGGACCGCTGGGAGATGGCTTGCCGCAAGTTCTAGTAGGCACAGAGTAGCCTGCCTACTGGTATTTACGTGGGCTACTAAGTAGTCGTAAAGATCGCAGAACGACAGAGGAAGTATTATGTGGAAGGAAAGTGTTACATTCTGGTTTTTCCTCTGATACTTTCTATTATTTCTTTCTTGTTACTTGGCCTCGTTCCTCTTCTTTGTACTTTCTCTTTTATATCCATTTTAGTTCTTTTTGGTCATAATCTTTTGATGAACTCGCTGCAAAACGCGGTCGCGTACTTTGCCTACATGTATATTTCTTTCTCATATTAATATTTTATTGTGGCGAACTCAACAGGTTAGGAATGATAAAGCGTGTTCCGACTCATCATCTGCATTTAAAAGGTCGCGTGTTCCACTGCCGGGCAATATATTTATCCCTTATTTTTCATGCAATATAATATAAAAATAATATTAATAATCACAATAATACAATATTAAGTAGACGGGTTTTAAGGTAATCCCTTCTATTTAAGATTCTCTTAGGAAAAACAACGGTTTTGTACAATTTACAAGAGGCCATCGGTATAAAAGCCCATAAATGTTCTACTGATGGGTACAAAATTACTCTCCAGAGAAAAATGTAGAATTGTGTTGGTTATACTGTGAATAAATCAACATATGCATATGTAACTCGCAACTGTATGTAATTCGCAATACACGTTATATTGTAACACACTTTACTCTTTTAAGTTTATTTTACTGTTACAGTTTAATTACTGTTTAAACCGTGCATCCGTACTTACTTGGCCCCAAAAATCCGAATACGTAAAATCCATGAGAACAGCAGGATAAGCTGTAATCTGCAAAATGAGACGTTTTCGGACATGCTGACGCCTTTTTGGACATTGAACACATGATATTTCAACATCTTCTGGCTACCCCAGCTCACAGTCGTAAAGCATTCACTGCCCTGAGGAAGTCTGCGACATGAAAGACGAAACGTGAGGCAATAACGCGGCGACACCCGGACAGCCAAAAGCCAACTTTAAATCTACGCAAAATTAAATTAATTTAATATTTAATTGATAATGGAAGTGCTATGGTCTAAGACAGTCTGTTTCTTAATAAACACTAATCGGATTTAGAATGTTTACACAAGGACTGTATCGGGCCTTTTTAATATAACGCTCTGTTCTGGGCATAATGTAGTTATTGTCAGTTTAAATAGAATTACTGAGAAAGGGCGGAAAGCTCATATTGGTTCAGCTAAATAAATTTATTTCTTGATCTCACCTTAACAATTTTATTTTAATTTGAAATGTTCACTTCATAGATAAACTATTTATAAGCAATTCGCTAAAACAATTTTGTGTGGGAATTGTCCAGAATTTTTTCATTAACGTTGTTCAAACGATATTCAGCTTCGAAAGAATTCGGCAGAGAGCAAAATAAATTCCATAAAATACCAGGAATTGCTCATGTATTGGAATTTTTGCTACGTGGAAGTTTAAATATTTGATACACTGCAGATGAAAATGTGTGAATACAATGCATTCTCCTAATGAATTAAATATTTAATAATTCACAACTTTTATACGACATTAATCCGTACTGTGCTGTGTGTCGATTTGATTGGTAGGGTGATGCGACATTAATCCGTGATGGCAATGATGATGGTGATGCATTGGTGGAAGGTTGATCGTAGGGTTCATTGCTCATGAAGCGGATGTAAAATAATCCAACATACAATTCATGAAATATAGATTTTATTTTCCAAATAACGAATGTAAGTGTGCATCGCACCCCATCCATTGTCCCAATCTACGCCCCCACCAACCAGTCCTGTATCTAGACGCGCAATCTTTGATTGGTGTTTCTGGACGCGTCAGCTAATAAGGTCATCTCTACCGTAAATGTAGAGCACGTTTTTGATCGTGAGAGATGACGGGAATCGTCCCCTGTTTAATGACCAGATCCGGCGCCGACGTACACGTCAGCAGGCGCAGGTTTTCCCGCGCCTGGTATCTCCCACCAGGGGGAACCACCCCAGCCGGGGCAAGTCTTAAGTTCTCGACGGTTCTCCCTACATGTGTGGTAGTGTAGTGCGCGTGTTTGGGGGTGGGGGTGATGATAGAACAAGGAAGAGGAAGGAACATCGCTTGGGTCGAAAATACTGTCTCCGTCGGAAATGGAACCCTAGGACCTCCCAATCAGAGGCACTGGACTGACCCCGGTTGATGCCCCGAGCCACTAAGCCGGTCCTGATGCGCGAGGGGATCCACTTCTTGGCGTGGGCGATCGACGGCCGTGGCAAGGTCACGTCGCTGGCTGCGCGCGGCGGGGCACGGCGCGGCGCGGTGCGGCGCCGCCGGCAAAGGCGTCTGGGCCCGGGCAACTGCCCTGCCGCCGCCGCCGCCGAATTCCTTGCGCGCGAGTGGGGAACGAATCACGGCCGTGCGGAAGGGCGAACGGGTTTGCGCGTCGGGTCGCGGGGCCCCCAGCCGCCGCGAGGGATCCGGATCGCGGCGCGAAGCGACGCGACTGCCGCAGAAATCGTGCGGTCGCGGAGCACAGAGAGTGTTTGGACGTAGGATGTGGGTTGCGATATGGTTGGCGTAAGCTGTGCTGCTCTCAATAGAGGCGAGCGTGGGAGGTGTGAGTATAACGTCGTTCTTCCATCTGTTCCACATGTTCATGTTCACAAGAGTTGCAAGAGAAGAGTTGATATCTGTGAATGTGTGTGAAGGGAAAGAAGAATACACATTTTCCCCTAACGTTAAGAGGGGAAAATATACACCTTAATTGCATCATACGCAAATATTCATATCAAATATAATTCTTGAAGAAAATTTCAACAAACGTGTTATTGTACAAGGTATTTTTAAAATGTTTTATGTATCTTTGTTAACTCGCTTCGATCTGCATTCAAAGTAACGTTTACGCACGAAACAAAACCAATTTGAGAACTACGATAAATATTTTCAATTTAAAAAAAAATTGGTATCATTGACTTCTCAACTGAGTTTTTCAACGTCACATTAATATTGTTACTCACTGTCTTAATAGGTTTGTAATTCCTGTAATGATCGGAAAATGTTGATTGCTTTAGTGTGAAATGTTTGAAGTTTGATATACATTTGTATTTTTACACATCATTTCAAATATGGTTTTCAATTACCATCCTTCGAGATACGTTAATAAAAAATTTCCGGTTTTATGTCCATTAAGAAGAGACCCTGCTTGCTTGAACACGTCTGTTTACATTTGTTGTTGAATTTCTAATATTTATTTGGTACATTTCCTTCTCAGGTTTTGGTAGCGCGTGTTCAACTCCAAGATACCTTGCTTTGCCCGAGAGAGATTGAAGTGAACCAAAGCGAGAAGAAGCCAGGGCCAGTGCCGTCCCAGCGGGGGGATATTACGCTCGGTGGCGACTGTACCAGCGGCGCGGCGGCAATAAAGAGATCCCCATTGGCAGACAGCCGCAATTACCCGGGCGGACGCAATCTCCCTAATGTAATATTCCAGAACACCATATGAAATATCAATAAATGTAATTGCGGCGCTTAGGAATTTATGATAAACACGGCTAAAAGGCGGTGGCGCGGCGGGCGCGGCGGCGTTGGACGTTTCCCGGAGGTAATTCGAGCGGCGAGAGAGCGAGGGAGAGCGCGCCGGGCGGCGAGAGCGCCGCTGAGAGCGGGAGAGGGCGGCGCGGAGAACGGCGGGCCGGGCGGGGCGGCGGCGGGCGCTCCTTTGCATTTGATTGCCGGGTGTTAGCGCTCTCGCGCCGCGGTCCCTGCTTCCTGGAGTCGACGAGAGGGCGGGCGGACCCTGAGGCAGCGCGGCAGCGGCGGCCGAGGCGGAGGCGAAGGCGCGGCAGCGGCCGAGGCGTCAAGAGGTTCGCGCCTCCGCCAACACGCGGCGCCACTCGAGCCACGCTATGCCGTTCGGGGAACCCCCTCAGGCGCCGCATCTTCAAGTGGAATGTCAGACGGGGACCACCGGTAAAGTTGATGTCAAAATTGAATATTGTCGGAGAGAGAAGGCTGTAAAGCAAGCCTAAATGAATATAATTGAATTCCTTTAAAGATAAACCAACACGAAAACAATTCTCCGATGGCGCATCTGAACAACACTGGCGATCTGAGTTTTGTAATTATTATATTCACTGTTGTAGTATTTTCATATTGCAAAATTTTTATTCCGTCGTAGATAAGAAATATTGTAATTTTTTTGTAAATATTATTTTCGTTCTAGTGTGGAATTAAAAACAATAATTCACAAAATTAATATACATTGTTAAGGGATTTTTTTGCAATTACGTGTTCAACGTCTGCAATATATGTCCTAAATAATTAATCGCAAAAAGAAATTCAAAGAATAAATAAAACGAATAGGTCAATAATGTACTTAATAAAAAGAAGGATTCCAACTCGTGAACCAAGAACATTTTAACAAAAAATAAATACTATCATCGTTATGGAAAGAATACATTCATCGATGAAAAATGGTATGAAATTAAACATCCTTCTCATAAAATAGGGATAGCCATGACTTGTAAAAAAATGCGAACTTGTAGCAAGAAATGGGAAGATTTATTTTCATGTTGATATTTCGCAAACATTGGGTGAACTTGCTCAAGACGATAAAGCCTCTTACTGTATTCTACCTCATCTACTTGAAACAAAGTTTCCTAGGGTGGTGCAGCTTTGACAGTCAAACACCTTCTACTAGAATGCCAAGAAGTACAATGAGACAGACATGTGCCTAAAAGTATTAAGATTGTGTGATATCAAAGTTGGATGCATAAAGACAACAGTTTTAGTGAAGTTAATAAATACAATTTTATATAAGGAGTAAAATGTAATGCAATGTAAATGTGTAATTTAAAAAGTGTAAACATATTAATGACTGTTTAATTACCAAAGCATTTAGACAATATTTTCGTAATGCTAATTAAAAATATAAGTTCAGATAACATTTCCAATGTAAATGTAAAATGTATAATGAAGTCACCAATGTCAATTGCAGTTGGAAAAAAAATTAAAATAAAAACAAAACAAAAACGTTTCCTATATAACCCCTCATCTTTGAAGAAGCTTTACTGGCGATCAAAAAATTAAACATTTGTGATAATCCATTTTAGTCAACATGTCCTAGTTTTACTCTGGCATAACTTTTGTCCCGACAGACCGGCGATTCCACGCAGTGCGTGTCGTTCGGGGAACCCCCGAGGCGCCGCCACCTCTGCCGCAGATGCAGCACGCGCGCGGCACGGCGGGGTGTGGAGCAGCGTGGCGGGGCGGGGCGAGCGCTCGCTTGGAGCGCGTGCGTCTTGGGTGGCGAAGGCTCCTCCGCCACTGCGCTGTCGCGATTTTATTAGCGCGGAGGCGCGCGCGTTTTTGCCGGCCCGCGCGGCGGCGCCGCGGGCCGCGTCGTGCGTGCGCGGAAACGCGGCCGACGCGCGCGTGAAGTGGTATGCGCGCCGCGCCGCAAAAACGTCGCCGCGCTGCGTGTTTGCGCCAGCGGTGGCGTCGGTGGCTTTGAGGTCCGACCGGGTTCGCCGAGGAAGACGTGGACTTGCGCGACAGGGTGAACATCTCGATTGAGATGGAGCTTTGCGGAGTGCGGTCGTGGTGGTGAGGGTGCGTGTGTTGGACGGATTGGTACAACAGGTTGAGTTGTCAGCTCGAGTTGAAAATGACTTGGATTGCTGGGGCAGAGGGTGGTTGGTTCGCATCTGGTCTGTAGCGTGTAGATGAACCGCCTTGTACTTTTTATAGATTCAACACACTACGTGATGGCACTGGCTCATGACCAACGATTGAATCTCAGATATTCCATGTGGTAAACGAGATTGAAGTGAAAATGCTGAGATCAAAATTAAAATAATTGTTCTTGGTTTCTTTATTGAAGTTAATAAAACGCAAATCAGATAAGTGAATCTGTGCGATACCAAAGAGTGATTCAAAGAGAAACGTCCGTTTAGTTGCTCACAGCCCTAACTTTTGGAAATATTTGATTCGTTTAAACCGGCGTCATTGCCTTCAGATCACAGACGCAGAACATGAATGATAAGCAGTTACATCAGATTGGCAAATCAATCAAGCACGTACACATCAAGTTACTAGAGCAATCTCCTCGTGTACGATCTATGAGGATCATCTGCCATGAGCAGATGCTTCAGCCAGATCTCACAACTCTTTCGATCACAGGTATTCTCCTCCTCTGCCTCCGCTACCTCCTCTCCTGCAGCGGAGAAAGGCCATGCGCGGAGCGTCGTGCGCGTTTTATTGGAGCTCCTCCTCCTACTCCCCCTCCGCCTCCGCCGAAGCGGGCTAGCGAACGGGCGAGCGGTGCGGGCCCGGCTGGACGCGCGCGCTCATTTACTTAATGGGAGCCCCGTGTTCGCCCCGCTCTACTCGGGTTACCCGTGTTCAATTTCCAGCTCAGAGGAAGCAATTTAATCTGAAGGGAAATTTGTCCAGACATCCGCGGCATTCCCGCGCCGCCCGCCCGCCCGCCCATCCGCCCGCCGCCCGCCCGCCCGTCCGCCCTCCTGCCCGTCTACCCGCCCGTCCGTTCACCCACCCACCCACCCGCCTGCCCATCCACCCGCCTGCCCATCCACCCGCCCGCCCGCCCATTCACCCACCCACCCACCCACCCACCCGCCTGCCCATCCACCCGCCCGCCCGCGCGTTTACCCACCCACCCACCCGCCTGCCCATCCACCCGCCCGCCCGCCCATACACCCTCCCGCCCATCCTCCCGCCAGTCCGCCCGCCCAGCTTGCTCGTACGCTCGCTCGTTTGCCCGCTGGCTTGCCTGCACACCTGCCCACTGGCTTGTCCGCTGGCTAGCCCACTAGCTTGCCCACTCGCTTTCCCACTCGCTTGCCCGCTCGGTCGCCCACTCGCTCGTTCTTCCAGTGCGGACGCGGATTGCTTCCCAGCCCCTCTTTTTTTCGTTCTGGTGCGTCGCTCCCATCACACAATGCAGCGGGGTGCCCTGTCTTTGTGTTCTTGCTTGCGTGGATGTGATGAAATTTGTTGTAAATGGTATCGCTTAGATATATAGCTTTCCAGTTATTCAAATCTATTGTCTAGGATATTTGTATTAGATCATACGAAGGATATGGGATACGAGATTTACAGGAGTCTCTGTATCACACCCGTGCCCAGCAGAAAGTGGCAAGGTTTGGAAGAACATCCATCTTCTGAGAGTAGACTTACAGTATGTTGGACGAAACGTCGGCTACTTTCTATGTCGAGATTACTACAAAAATGTGATGTTTTGCTTCATTGATTCTTTAGTTTTTGGTCATTTATTTTGTTGTATTCAGTGTCATCTAATTAAGAACTTGGAGTATGGGATATTAGCTTTCCCGGACACTTGCTTTTGGATAACGTCGCTGATGTTTCTATCAATATTACATTATTCAGTCTTCTTCAGAACGTGATGCCGCATAGTGCTCAAAACGTCATTTACTTACTACTAGAGTTCAACTACATTTTTACAGGGAGTGTGAGGAAATTAGACTTCAGTTGCCTGAAGCAGTTATCTATGTTCTAGTCAACTGAATTGGATTTGCCTAGGATTCTCGAATTCAGTACTTGGGATAAAGTATGTAGATGGAATTAGAAGAAATCCAAATTCAGTGTTTGGTGCAACATTTCAATAGCTTTTTATCGAATGATTTTTGTATGTCTAGGAATCACGAATTACTTACGCGAGGTAATGAATCTCAGTCCTTCTCGGCTTAGGTAATATTTTCGATCATTCGACCACCGTTATGCGTCCTTTATACTTCAGGACGTAGAGCAGCAACATCGAAGTCGAAGTGTCTGTAGCATTCCCAGGACTCGGCGACATTCTAACAGCAAACACTTTTGCAAATTTATTCTTTTATCCATTCATTACTTTATGCATTTATTCTTTATCCTTTCATTACTTCATGAATTTTTTTAATATGTTCTCATTTTGTATTAAAAGTCATTCTTTTTTTTAGTAGTCTTTCTGTCACCATTCCTCCCAGCTGATCCACATATTTTCTTCCTTCAATTCCTTAAACTATTGTTCTCCATTTTGTAATATTTTTTTCCTTAAACGTGTAAGTATTAACTTTGAATTCACAGATAAACATAACTAGGCAGTAGTGAAATTGCTTTTGGAGGAAAAGGTAGCATTTAATAATTATTTGTCCAAACTGTTAATTAATAGCTGATTTAACTCAACACGAATTTTCCATTTTTTAAAAATATTTGAAATATGAAAACGTGCAAGAGTTGGAAAAGATAGCACTTCGTTCTTGCTATCTGTTGCAAAAATTAATTAATTTTTACTTAAAGATAAAGAAAAAAATTTCTTAATCTTTAAGTGAAAATTAATTCAACATTTGCTCATAATGAAACAAACAAATAAAAATTGCTTTAATATTAAAACAGAGATGAAATTATTATTACTATTATTATTATTATTGTTGTTGTTGATGATGTTGTTGTTGTTGCTTTCATATTTTCATATATTTATATATTATTCATTATACTTAGAATGAATAAATATATTTTAAATCACTTTTAACATAGTCTCTGAACCAGATTTGGCTGTATATGGAATTTATCCAATGCTGCAATTTTGCTTCTTAAATACTGAAACTATAAAATAATAAATAGCGTCTGAAAAATCGTATCTGACATTTTCACTTCTCTCTTTTTTATTTCTATCTAAGCTTTTGCTCTTCGCAAATCGCTAGCTATCCTGTTTACATCACCGTTTGGTTCGATACTCTTGAAACAATGAATACTACTTCGGCGGGCGAAGCGGATCTCGACAAGAAGCCGGATTCTGTTTTTCCTGCCTGGCGTAGATATTCCCTGCGTTGCTATTTGGTGAATGTTGAACCGGTTCTTTGCTAAAAGCCTCTCCGCGTTCACAGCTCTTTCTTGCCATAATTATCCATCACAGTTTTAATGTACTCTGTTACTCCTGTATTTTCGAGACTGTTCAAATTTTTCTACATTTCAGTGCTAATTTATTTTGCGAATATTAATATCCATTGTACTGTACTTTTTATTCCGTGCCTTGACGTGTGTGGTCTTGTTTCTCGGGTAATTAATTCATTGCCTTTCGTTCGCCTAATGTTGCAATTTTCAGAGTGTTCTTAATTGCTTTGCCATCTGAAAGACAAAGGCATTCCGAGGTTGCCTGTACCCCTCTCAGTGAAAAAAAATTGAATAATAGAATGATTATGTAATAGAGCAAGAGAATACTTTATTTCAAAATTTCTAACAATATTTCATTGATTTCATTAAAAATTAATATATTATTTTTATTTAGTCTTATTGTTATCAATGTTTGCTACGTACTAACATTATCTTAAAAGGTGTAAAGTAGAAACTGAAAAGTATCATCGGCATATTTCAGTATGTTTCTTAAAAGATGACAAATATGTAAGTTTTGGAAATATGCCAAGTACTTTAGTATTAAAGTTTTCTGGTTGTAACTTTCAACTCTACGAGTATTTGTACTTCTCTTCTTCCTCTACGTATTGGAGTCAGTCATTTCCAAATCATTAACAGTTGAATGCATTATAATTCAAAAAAATATTGAAACAAATGAAACTGCTACCATGATACATGAAGATTTATTCCAAGTTATCAAAATATTATTTTAACTGAAAAATTGAATATAGTTTGAGACCAATATCTTTGAAGAATTAAATAGAAATGTTCTTAGCTCTTAAATAGAAATGTTAGTAGTAATTTTGAGTTAATATGTAATGTGCAATCACAAGATTGTGAAAGAAATATACAAATAATATTTTAGAAGATTGATGCATTACTAAGCAATAATGATATGATGAATCATTGTGATACAATTTAATGGCATTGGTTGGATATTAATGCGGTAATTGATGTGATCCAAACATTAATCTCTCAATTGTAAACACAATTTCTAAACCAATTCAAAAATTCATCTTTGCTATGAAGTTGGTTTTAATTCCGGATACAATAAGGCATTTCCTTTCCTGCTGCAAAATGCTAGCAACAACATCTAAAGAACAAACACGCACCATTGTCTCTTGATCATTATTTTTCATTCTTTTGCTAGATGAAACTGCCGAGATAACTGATTCTTCCAAACTTTATAATTGAATTATATTAAAATGTCCTACTCTGGAATAATGAAGTTATTTAGAATACGCTAATGGTTAGTTGCCTTAGATGGGAAATTGCGAAATGTTTCTCGCTCAAAAATAAAGAAAAAAGATCATGTACTTCTCAGATTTGTGTGTGCATTCACATAATTTCACTGCTTAGTTTCTTCAAGTAAACGTATGAAATCCTGGCGGCTTTGCTCATTGGTGAGAGTGCTTGCTTTCCACGACGCGATCGCTTCGATCGCTTCGAGTCCCGGTCAGGCAATATTACAGTGTGCGTTTTCCTTGGCATTTTCCAGTATACGTTACTGTTTGAGGATGAGAAGAGTTCTCATATTGAGAAGACCTTCTCAGATTGACCACTTCTCGGATTGAGAAGACCACAATATGGCGTGTAAATGTCTTCCTCCTAAACACCCGTACCCCCTTAAAGCATGACCGCGAGGCCGGGACGTTGCTAGTAGGCCATGGTCCGTACACGGGCCGACGCGCCAAGTACAAAAAACGGGAAGAAAACAAATTTTATCCAGTTAAGTCTACAGTAAATCCGGAATGGGAAATGACTGCAGTGAACACGCGTAATTCGACCTGTAAGCTTTGTGGGAGTGACGGTCCCATACCCCCATTGAATCTTATTCGTTATGGATATTAGCAGCGCTGCCCTGCACGAGCCAGAAGGCCTCTCGGCGGCAGCGCCGGGGCAGCGGGAGCACGCAGCACGCCCAAGCCAAGCGGAACAGGCGACCTTCTCCCCGCCCCGCCCGCACCCCCGCCGCCCTGCCTCCCCACCCCACCCCACCCCTCCTCACCTCGCCCCGCGCCACGCCGTCGGCCTCCGCGGCGGCGCGGGGCAAATACTTCATCAGGTCGTATTTATTATTGCACTTCTTTGCCCCTCCACCTCTCCCGGCTGCAGTTCATTAGCGCGGCTTGAATCGCTGTATAAATCCTTAATGGCCGCCCCACAGCTCCGTCCCGCGCCCTCCCGGTCCCCGCTGGCCCCTGCCGCTCTATCTCCCGCGCCCGCTGCGCCGTGGCTTCATTTGCCGCGGCCCGGCCGCCCGGCCGCCCGCTCGCTCGCCTGCCAGATTTATTAAGTTGTGCCGTCGGGCGGCGGCCCGGGCGGGCGGACGGGCGGGCGGGCAGGCGGGCAGGAGGTCGGGCGGCGGGCGGGCGCAGCAGCGGCGAGTGGAGCGCGGCGGCAACCGGCGGAGCGACGGGCAGGCGAGGGAGCGGGCAGGCTTGTGAGGGCGCGAGCGAGCGGGATACTAGCGAATGGCCCACATAGGGGGCGGGCAGGCGTGCGCCAGACTAGGCGCGTGAGAACGAGAGTGAGTTGACTCCCAGGCAAGAAGTGGGTTAGGGAGTGGGCTAGTGTGTGGGTTGGTGTAAGTGCTTTCACTGAACGAATGTGACGAATCCAAAGAGAGGATGTATGGAAATTGGGAACCAGGGAAGCGAAACGGTAGCTGTCGGCTTCACGTGCAGATGGGTAAAGGGGTGGGAGAGACTGGAATGCAGCAAATCACCAGGTGATCCGCTAAGCTAAGCGTATATTTGTGGAAGCTTCATGGCGAGTAGCGCGTGTTTGAGCAAGATGTGTGAAAAGAATAGTATGTAGCAAGGCCATTTGACTGGCAGGAAAGAGGAGGCAGCAGTGGATTGGGCAGAGTGAAGAATGAACGACGGGCAATGAGTACAATGTGTGGCTTGAAAGACAGAATTCGACCGTGTTAGTGGGTGGGCGTGAGTGAAGAAATGTCAAGTAGGAAAAGACGTCCACCGGTAGAAGGCCATGTGGTCAGACGCATGAATTGATGACGGATGGCTGAGCGAGTGGGCAGGTGGGAGCGCGTCTGTGATCGAGTGCGGCGGGCGCCCGCGGTGCGAGGCGAGCGTTGACTAGCGGTGGAGGAGCCCCTGTTCCCGCCCGCTTGCGCCCCCCCCCCACCTGCTTCATCGCCCCTCACCGTATCTTTTTTCGTGCCGCACGCCTCCTCGCGTAGAGGCATTCGCAAGTCCACGGCCCGTCCGCCCCTCCTCTTCTCTGCGGCTCCGTTTCGCCAGATAAAGAAACGCAGTAATTGGCCCTTAAAGTGTCCCTCTACTTAGGCGGAGCAGCGGCGTGGGCGACGGCGAGGGCGACGGCCGGGGCGCGGGGGCTTCAAACGGGGCAGAGGCTCTCGCCGCGGGGCACCCGAGCGCCCCGCCGCCCGCCCAGTCCCTCGGACGTTGGGCACGCCTCTTGATCTTCCTTTATTAAATAAATGTGCGCCGCCGTGGCTGTGGGGTGGTCCGGGGGCGTCCAATTTGGAGCAGAGTTGAGGTCGGGCGGGGCGATGCGCTGCGAAAGGGAGTCGGCGAGCCGTGTTTATTTACGTTTTGTCACGGGCCGCGGGAAACACGAGAGCGATGCGAGCGGCGGGGGCGGGCTCGGGCCCGAGGCAAAAACGCAAAGGTGGACTGGTGTAGGGTCTCGTTATTGGCGCTTGAGTATTCGTTGAGTACTCGGGGTCGGAGACGAATGAAGATCGTCGATACACGCTTGATTACGTGGGTGGACAGAAGATGGGTGAACGAAAGAATAGCCCCTTGTGTGAAGAGATCTGATTAGTGAGATCTAAAAATGTGAATGATTTTATATTGCTGTTGATCAACGAAGTACGATATAACAAAAAATTACAATGTAAATTATTAACAATTATAAAAAAATTACAAAAATGTTGAATAAACTTTCGAATAGAATCCATTTCCATTTTCATTAAAACTTCTTACGTTTATAAAATTGCAAAAATCTTCATATTTAAAACTTACGGGTTTTTATAAGAAAGAAGTTTGAACTTTCTACTCAACCAGAGTGGTTTATTTTAATTTTAAATGAAAGCAAGTGAGCCCTTGATGTTTTATCCCTTGCTATTATGAACAGAACTTGTAGTATAAACATTACGTTTTTAAAACATTCTATAATTTATAGAATGAACGACGTCATTTGTTCAAGGTGTCGTTTGATTGTGTCAAGAACTTCAAGGACTTGGTCTGTCGCGGACAAGCGTGTGTGAGTATGAGCATAGAGTTCGCAAATCGAAGAAAGCGGATATGTTAAGTTCAAAGATTGAGTGGTTTCAAATGCAAAGGCTAGTGTTGCAACGCATTGCCCAGAAATCGTCTGACACGTGTTAAAAAAAAATTCAGGAATTATGATGATATGAGGTGCATTTTGTTTTTAAGTTGAGATGACAAACACAATTTCTTAGCGCTAGTTCCCTACAACGTAGATATACTTGGTAAATATAAAATATTTCAATAATATATAATGGTTATAACATTCATGTAATTAATTTGGGAATTAAATTCGGAAATAAAAACTGTGTTATTCTTTCACTGAAGTGAAATGTTGTCTTATGACAACCCATTATTATTTTTGAGGTTTTGATTTCAAATTTCGACTTCAGAGAATGATGCAGAATAAATACGTAGTTGCAAAATACAGTCTTTTAGATTTTCTTTATTTTTCGTATAGTGAATACGTACAACGTTTCTACAGCAATGTCTCGCACGCATATTTTTTTTGCTTGTATCCTTGCGAAATACTATAACTGGAATTACAATAGAACTACTGACAGATATTTTTATTACTTATAATATATACCATTCATTGATAACTTTCTCTAATACTGATACCTCTCACCTTCAAATTTATTAGCACATACCATTATAATACTGCTTTTTTCAAAAGAATGTCAGGTCTTACCGATATGAATGTTTTATCTACTAAGACAATCCGGACGATTAAACGTTGTTTACGACGATTAAATGTTTATTCATTTGAATTTTGTATATCGCCTGTTATCATTCTGCGTAGTAATTACGTAATATCGTGTTAATATTTGAACTGGGTCAGTTAAAAAATAGCTTGAAACTGGTGAAACTGTAAGCACAAAACACGAGAAGAAACTTTCGGAATTAAGAACCTCTTACCACACCCACAACCTAACATTTTCTTTCGCTATTGTGTTTTCCCAATGATAATAAAGTTTAAAATTACATTTCCGTGACACGAAGCCACCACACACCTTTGTAATATAGCACCCAAAGGTATTTTCCTGGTCATTATGTGAACAGCCATTGCTCACAGACACACCGCAGACATTGGAGGGTGGAGGAAGGCCTGGGAACATTATCACACTAATAGGCACGTTTTCCTCGCAAATCACGAGGCTCGGCATTCGCACGGTGGCATGCGGGAGGGCCCTCTTGGGAGGGGCGTGCGGTGCTGGTGGCTTTCGCAAGAGGCTGGTGAGAAGAGCGGAGGTGTTGGCTGTAAAAGATACCTACAAAATTACACGATGCTCCCCTCTCAAACTGTGAACGAGAAAGCAGAAAATTTTAAATTGTTACTTCATTAAATCAAATTATATTTATTTGATTCTTACAAATCAAAATTAAACTTAATGTAATGAAATAACATATGCCTTTTATAAATATGTAAACAAAATGTATTATTTTAATTGTGTCTTAAGTTTAATTTTGATTTCTATGAACAGAGTGTATGAATGGAGATTTAATAAGGAGACTATTTTTATCGTTTGGGCAGCGTTTTTTCATGCACCTAATTTTCAAACAAATATTGTTTTCCAAAATATCCGTCCTTCCGTCTGTCCATCCATCCGTCCATCAGTCTGTCCATCCTTCTGTCTAACCGTCTGTTCGTCTGTCCTTCCGTCCGTCAGTATAACTGCCCGTCTGTCGTTCCATCAGCCTGTGAACAACATTAGCGCCTAAACAATTGTAAGGCTTTCGCTAAAATGAATATTACACGATCGATCTGGCCTAGGACAATTTTCAAAATGTCCCCAAAATGGCTGTAATGTTTCTCATTAAATTTCTAGTAAGATTGTACTGAAATAGATTTAAAGAGATTGTATAACTCCGATTTTCATTGTCGTCTTTTTCTGTCATTTTTCTTTCACTGTCTCACTGATTAGTATCAATTTTCACTGAAGTTTTGGAAATTGCAAAAGTTCGTCTAATTTTGAACCCCCACGCACACTTACATTACTGAAGATGGAATTTTTTTCTTCGGATGAAATTTGTTCTCCACGATGTAAAGTTTGATGAAAATATTAGTGATTTTCACAATTTGCTTTTTATTAAGCCTCCATTCCAAAATACTATCAACTTTAATTGTCTAAAGTCAAACTTTACGAAACTGATATCAGTATCGTTATAAGTGTTATAAAAATACAAGTGTTTATTATCTATTTCCCACTATTAACAACAATGATCAGTTTCGTAATGAAAAGGAGAAATTGCATATAAATATTCAAAAAATTCTTGTTGTCCTGTTAACTACTCTTACCATCAAAATCAGTCTCTTATCTTTGGCAGGGGGAGTGTTCACATTTAATTGAAAATTGTATTTCATTTTGATTTTTACGAAGCGGATAAAACTTACAATATTTCTAAAGTAACATCTTAAGAATATGTTTTTCCTACACGACGAAAATATCAAAATGAGGAGGAACACAATTTCTATGAGTAATTCCCCAGGCTTTCGCTGTCGACTCCTGGCGTGGAGAAACCACTGACCTGGATAAACATGAATCTTCAGAACGTAAGCGACCTCCTCGGAGAGGAGCGAGACTAGAAGCGCGTACAGGAGATTTTTAATAACCTTGCGTTTCAGTGTGGAATTCGAACGCGCGAGCGATGGCAGCACGTTGCACAGGCATTTCGATTGACATTCTACTTGATATTCAACTCTGGTATTAAGGAAATAATTCTCATATTTTTAGAGACAAGAATTGCCTCCGACTACCCGAACCACAATTTTCCAGATTAATTTTGGGAGAAAAAAACATTTTTGTGTAATGGATCTTCAAACATAATTTAATCTGTGAATTATTTTTATGTAAATCTTAGGGTGTACGGTTTATTTACATTAAATAATTATTAACCTTAAATTAGGTTTTCTTCTATTTCTGCTGTCTGTTTTACTTAATGACTGAGGATTATCCAAACACCCAATTTTTTGTAAATAGAAAACAGCCGATCCCCGATTTGATTTATTAAACGTAATTAATGTTTAGTCGTTGTTGGAATTTATTTAGATTTTCTTGTAAAACAATTAAAACTTTAAACAAAACACCTTGTCCTTTCCACCGCCACATACTTTCGGAAAGTTAAACGACAGAGTGCAGGAATCACTGACCTAGATAATCGCGAATCTCGAGATCCAAGCCGTCTTGTGGAGAGGCGCGGGCCAAAGATTCTCCATAACAGTACTTTGCTAAGCGAGCGAGATTCGAAGCCACGGCCGGCGGCGGGGCGTTGCGTGCCGGGGGGCGTGGCAGGAGGCGAGCGGGCGTGCGGGCGGGCGTGAGCGTTCGCGCGTTGCAGCAGCGCGGCCGAGGGGCCCGGTGACCGGCGCGGCGCGGCGCTCCGCAGTTAGTACGCGCTCTGTAATTAGGAGGAGGCCCTCGTGATGACTTCATTGCCGCCGCCGCCGCCGCCGCCAGGGCCCCGCGGCCGACGGACCCTCCGCCGCGTTGCCGCCGACAAAGCCTCCCGCTCGGGGCGACCGCAGCCGCCGCGCCGCGCCGCACCGCGCCGCTCTGGGCCGCGCGCGGCTCTCTCTGCAGTGGGCCCACCCGCCGCGCGCAGCGGCCACAAAAAGGATAGTGCTAGCGCATGAAAACACTGGGCAAGCCTTTGTTTACCTCTCCTTTCCACAAACTGCACATAAAGAGTAGAAATAATATTCTTGTAACAGCCCTTCTATGGTGTAACATGTCAAATCATATTGGTTGTACTCTTGAGTTCTTCTGAGTACCCTATGTTTCTGATATTACAGAGGTGTATTCATCATTGTGGCTCGCGACTCCCGTGAGCAAACAAAATTGAAACTCCAATCCAGTAATGCATCCATGCGAACATCAGTAGACCTTTACCATATGTAAATTCTGGATTTATCACGCATTCATATTTTTTAATTATTTTCTAATTAATTTTTATGGCTTTTATTTTGAACGTAGGTATACACATTCCACAAGTCTTTATCTTTCGTTTCCAGTATTTACTCATAAAGAGTAGAAATAGCAAAAATTACGTCTTAAAGCAAACCCTCGATGACACGTGAATCGAAGTGTACACTGAGGACACGGATTCGAAATTGTGAATTTTAAAGACAAATATTTATTGTTCGCTTAAATGACGCAAAATTTGTAAAATCGTTCATCGACCCGTTTGCTTCTAGATGGAATTTTGGTGATGCGTCTATTCCAAGGCCACTCAAAATTCATGGTACAAATGGAGATCATACACTCTCCAATCAATCTCAATGGATTCAAAATTAAGAACACTTAAAAATTCTAATTATTTCTTTCTCTTTCTTTGCTCCTCTCTTTCTTTCGCTTTCTTTCTTTCTTTCTTTCTTTCTTTCTTTCTTTCTTTCTTTCTTTCTTTCGTTCTTTCCCTTTCTTTTCTCCTTTCTTTCTTTCTTTTTCTTTCTTTTCGTCATGCTCATTCAGGAACTTAAGAACATGATACAGGGACAGTAGATCTAGCAATTGCTTTTAATTTGTTTTCTGGTCAAAATATAATTTTCTCATTGTGTTTTCTTTCGTTCTTTTGTAGATGTTCTAGTGTAATTGTACCTAGTGGTTTTCTGGGAACAGATGTTTATGATTTAGTGTTATGAATTGATATTGATACACACACATATTCATTCATTCTCTATATTCATTCTTGAATTATCCATTTTCTTTTCTATTTATTTACTTATTGACTTGAATTAAAATATTAGATTGCCATGTGTATGATTAACATCTTTCTCTCCCAGTTAGTGATTCACGTCACAGTCAGAGCTTTACGTAGACGTTGAAAGTGCTGTTCCAGATTCCACACATGTTTTGGTGACCTTCTCGACCCTCTCAGCTCGTTTAACATCTACCCACTAGATAGGCTGAGAGGAGAGAATCTGACAAATGTGTCATTTCTGAGAAATTGAGTTGGTCTGAGTAATCATCAAATAAGAGGAAACTGGAGCAGTTTCTTGCTACAATTATTATATCGAAAGAGGTTGTAAAATATAATCACTTAAGACACCATGCACACTCGACTTTCCTAACAATAGCTCTTAGTAAATCAGAAGAGTGTTGTTTCTAAGAAGCATTTAGCAAGATTGAGAAAAAATAAGGAAACTTGAGCATGGTATCAAAGAAGAACTAGATACTTCATGATAGCATTTACATAAATTAGTAGTTTAATACATAAGTATTTGGTGTGTGCTATCAAAACTTTACTATAACTTGCACACAGATTTGCACATTTTAATGCATGTAAAAATATTTTACCTACTATATATATATATATATATATATATATATATATATATATATATATATATATACACTTATATTTTACCTAATATATTTAGCTTTATGATTGCATATTTCGAAGATGTGTTTAAAAAAATGTTTGCGTTGTCCCGCTCCAAATTCCACGTCGAAGACGTTTTAGGAATGACCTAACATCTGGTGTCAGGCCGAAAATCTGCCCGTGATGTCAGAGTGCCCAATAATGTGGTCAACTTGCAGCATCGTAAGAGGAGGGTCGGGCGGGGCCTGGCGCGGGCGAGGTGACGTGCGTGGCGCGGAGCGCAATCTCGCTGTCGGTATTAGCGCGTCAAGCCGTGACCTGCGGGCTGCGCCGGCTGGAAGCTGGCGGGAGTGGGCGGACGCGGGTGGGCGCAGTGAGTGCGGATCAGTGACGGTGGTGATGAGGGACGGGGAGAGGGCGAGAGCGAGAGCGGGCTCAAGCGAAGTCGGCGGGGAGGAATCAGGGGGGAGGGGTGGTTGTAGGCGCAGACAATTCGCCGCACCGAACGCGACGCCTCCCTCTTCGCAGGCCTCTTTTTCCACGTCTTGTTTCTTCTCTTTTCGGCCTCTTTATTACGTTTTTGCTCCCTTTAAATTTCGGACGAGCGAGGAGAACCGGCGGGCGATCGTGGGTTTTCTTTAGAGGAGCGCCACTATTCGTCCGCCGTGTGTCTGTGTGTTTCGTTAATTGAAAACAAATTAGGATGATAGCGGCCACTTTGTGAAGTGGAGCAACCGAGGCGTCAAAGGTGCTAGCGAAGCCACACAATGAGGAGGCGAGGCGAGGCGAGACGAGGCGTGGTGGGGTGACGACGGCAGCGGCGGCGGGATCAATGGACGTTAGGCGGAGGAGAGAGGGGTCTGGACACTGGGATGATGGTAGCAGCGGCTGGGCGTGGAGAAGGCGGAACTTCGCGCCCGACGTAAAGAGGAAAACCTCTCGATAAAACAGTGATCACCACAATGGGGGTGATGGTGCTCAAATAAATGCGTCAGAGAGAGGGTCTGGTAAGCCTGTGGTAACTGAAGAGTTAAGTTTTCTCGACCGTGATTTCCGGCAGTTTTCTGTGGAATCCTTCTTCTTTTTAGAGAAGAAGCCGTTCATGAAGAGTGTTTGGTGGTTGCTTGTGATTTCCTTGTTCTAGTGGACATGTCTGAAGGAAAACTGTTTTCCAAGAACAATTTTTTTGGAGGAAATCTGTTTCCATTCATACATTTCCTTATACTAATAAATGGGTTTTAATTTTCCCCTTTATGTACGTTTAATCCTTATAATATAATACATATATCCTCATCTGTAATATATAAACGCTAATGGATGATGGAATATTTTCTTTTATAAAAAACATTGCCATAAGATCCATATGAGTATTACTTCTGGATATGCAATTACCTCCTCCCAGAGGGGCAACACATTGCGCCCTAATGCACACTACAGTCGTATATAACTCAGAAACGATACGTCCTATAGCGTAAAAACCAATTCTACATGTCCCTATAGTGGACACGATTATGTGTTCTGTGCCGTAATCTACAAACCGAGATCATCTTCAACGTTTTCCACTACATTTCTTTATGGTTCCGTCATTTCGTTGCATGATTTGGCAGAAACGCTGAAATTTGCATTCCATTTTGAGGGACATTTGAAAAAACATTAGAATGGATATTTGAGTGTACATTCGTGGGTACCCCTGGAGGAAAATTTAGAAATATGTTTGGGAAAACACCTAGGAAAACGTCTGGAAAAATGTTTAGGAAAATATCTGGTTGAACATGTGGGGGAATATTTGAATGAACGTAAGGAAGCCTGTGATGAAGAAAAGAGGGAATCATAAGAAATACGTGCGAAGGTACATGCGGGGGTGCATGCCGGATACATGTGGTGCACATCCAAGGTGGTGAACGTGCGAGAGAACCTGTGAATAAGCAAATTATGTGCTGAACATGCAACAGAACTTTTGATGAACATGCAAACAGAGCACATGGTGAACATGCCAGGGAACATATGACGAACATGCCACGTACAATGCCAACACGTTATTAAAATAGTTTTGCTTTTGGTCAAAATACGACAGTACAAAATAATGAAACTCATCGAAAGTGTTCTTGCCGTTCATCGATAATCGAGCAATTCGACGATTTACAACAAAGAAAGAAATAGACTACTTCATTATGAGAAATATAGAGCGTACGCACATGAATATCATATTCGTGCTCATATTGTTCAGATTTCGTTTTATGACAATAAAAAATTACCTACTCGAGAAAAGAAAGAGAAACTGTTATGTAGCAACCGCAAAGGGCTCCGGCGATTCTAATGTATTGACATTCCTATTGTAAAAAAGTAATGAGCGGAATTTGTAACTAACCAACCATTGAGGAATTGAATTCTCACGAGCATACATTTCTTCAGCAATGCTCAAGTGAGTTATTTTACTGCATAACACGTTACTATATATCTTTGCCCAGGGAAGAAAACGCCCCTCCAGCTGGCGCCGTGCAACCTTTCACGCCTCGCCGTACTCCTCGAGGAAGCGGTTGTGGTGGAGGAATGCGGTGATGGACCAGGGCACCTGTCCGCACGCACCGCCACCGCCACCGCTAGCCCCGCCCCGCCCTGCCCCGCCTCGCCCCGCCCCGCCCCGGCGCCGCTCGCGCAACTGGACCACCCACAGGCATCTCTGACTGGCGTGCAAAATCCAGCTTTTACAAAAGGTATTTACGGGATTCATGCTATAATTCATTTAAATAATTGGTACGAAACGGGACGTCAATGGCTTTTGGCTTTGGATGCAGTCGGGGTGTCACTTCATAAACAACAATTTTTGAGAGATCTAATCACCCAGCAAGAGAAAGAGATGTTCCAGTTAAAAAATCGGGAGTTTATTGGAGAAATAGCATCATCCATTTATTTTTGCCGCGGATATCGCTTATGTTTTCTTATATATTTTATGAACGATTAACTCCAACCTTAGTAGTGTCATACAAAAAACAATTATGATTAAAATATAAAGTGAAATGTCGTTGTAATCGATTGAAGTGAACCATGATGAGCAATGTACTTTAGACATGTATATTGTATTGAGGTTTATATTGTATTTATATTGTTATGAGGTTTATATTGTATTTATTTTTTTACTTAACTAATTTGATTTTCTAAACTAATACATTATACTTTTTCATTTTGCATCTCTTCATGGCAATGATGTGTTCGATCTCGCACAAGGTCAGTTTCTGGAATTTCATGATCGCGCAATGTGCGGTGACGCAATATCCTCTCAAAGTGATGTAAAGCGCTTTTGAATGGCTCTCAGTACACGCCGTAGCATGCCGACGACTGAGCAGAAAAGAGGGGAGGGACTGCCATGGACAAGGGAAGTTCTAGGCAACTTGGTCAGGGTCATGATGAATTCAGGAAGAACAATCTCCAGAGGAATATTTATATAAGTTAAATTCATTTTCATTAATGTAATTTTTGTGTATTTTTGTACTAGTTAAACGTCATCAACATTTAATTTTTAGCCGCTTAATGAGTTCCAAGGGATATCCGGCGCCACAGCTATTGGCTTTTCAAATGACAAATTGTGTGTGTGTGTGTGTGTGTGTGTGAATCATTGAGATAACGCCCCAGAAGAACGCACGCACGATGTCCCCCAGGAATCCGGTTGCGGCTCACCACTGCCGGTGCGGCGCACGTAGGGTAGGAAGGGTCTTTCCCTTCACTCTGCGTGTGCTTCTGACGTTGCATAGATGGATTTATCATTGTGGCTCTCGGCTCCGTGAAAAAGTGAAATTGAAACCACAACTTACCAATGCATCCATATTTACACCAGTAGTCTCTTATCATATGTGAATTCTGATTTTTTTCATAATTACATATTACATTCATTATAACATAAATTTTCATAACTAATTTTTGTGACATTTTTTTGAACATATAAAAATGACTGGCGCTATTCATCCCAGTACTAACAAGTTTTTTTTACAACAGCAAATACTCTTTCGCATTATTTGTAAACTTTGTAATTTTTGGAAAATTCAAATAAGACGTGGCATTTTTTAAGCGTTCCTTATTCTCTCCCTGAGGAAATAAAATGAAAGAAAAAAATTGGAGCTTATTTCGAGCGTTTTAACTGCTTTTTTTTTCTTTGATATCCTCAAAAAACGAATACTGTTTTTCTTTAAATACATTGTAAACAAAACCCTTATTTGGCCCATCCGCTCTTACATGTTCCGCAATCAATCATTATCCCCAAGTTGCCAGAGTAACTAATTCTCCACTCGCTGGAGAATCGTGGTTCCTGCGCCTGACCGCCGGTATTTTCCTGTTCGCACATGTGTCCTTTCACGATTATTCCGTCAGCAGTGAATTTCCCTGCGCCGTCTGCGCCGCGAGCGCCCCGCCGCTGCGGAGTTACCCGACGGCGGTTGACGGCGAGCGAAGGCGCCTGCCACGCATCACGAGAAGCACTTGAGGGCGACGATGGATGGCGGGCGACGAGCGCCGTCTGCGGTTGAGTGTTCTAGGAATGTGCTAGGAACTGCGTGGACGCTCCCGCTTCGTCACTGATAGTGAAATTCTGGCTTCCGTTTCCTTCTTAGTTCCTTCGCTCCCTTTGATCGTTTTATTTGCTTCTGGCGGCAAATAGTGTTCTCTTCCTTTTACTGTGTTAGAAGTAGATCAGGAACTGCGGCAAATTGATTGTCGTTTCCCCAACCCGAGGTATACTACTATTCATGACTTACGTTCTTCAGAAATGCGGAAAGTGTGTTTGACATCACTGTTCATTCCTACTCACCGACTCATACTTCTGACCTCATTTCCTCACCACTTCTGCCTGTCATTATCCCCCAAATTAAATTTTGCCGTGTGCCCTACAAATGCATTAACCTACTAGCAATTACTTGAGTGTAGACAGTAAGCAAAGATGACTGCAGGTAGATAATTGTTAGGATGCTTCAATGACAAGGTAAAGAAAGAAGAATTAAATAAATAATCAAGACAAATCTTGAATTATTGTGATTGTCACATGAAATTAACAATAAAACACAAATATCCTTATATTTTTGACAGTGAGGTAAGGTAATTAGTCAAACACGTTTTTATTTTACATTCGCGTCGTTTTGCGTGTAAGTTTCACGCATCATCAAGTGTCTACATGAAATATTAGACATGCTTCCATCTGAAAGTAAAAAATGACAATTTTTTATGGTATAGAATAAAATTCATGTTTAAATAAGCACATATATTATTTGTAAAATATATAAAAAAGGATTTTCTAATGTTTAAAAAAATGAGAATTCCATAATTCACAACTGGAAAAGTTCCCATCATACACCCATAGTAGCATTTCTTCGCCTCACACACCACAGTCTACACATTTTTTGTCGTTAAATAAATAAATAATCCGGCATTGTTCATGGGCAAATGTTGCGTTAGTTGTAAGGTTGTGTAAACAAATCGAAGGCTGAGAATCAGACTGTTCTAAGTCCATTTTTCTATTTTTTTCAGGAGAGCCACTTAGAGTTTTTGTACGTAACGGATAAGTATGGAATATATTAGTATAGAATAAGTTTGTTGCGAGTAAGAGAGTGGACTATTAACAATTTTGTTTGATGCACACATGTAGACATTTTCCCTTTAGACAAGGAGATATAACAATGAAGCATAAATTAACTTTTGCAAAATTGGACTTAGAACAGTCTGGTTATAAGTCATCGAAATAGAAAGACTGATAACAGTTCGATTAAACTGTACAGATTATCGAAAAATCAAACTAATGTTACAAAAATGTCTATATTCTATCCGTCTGAGGTAGCTCAGGACATCAATTGATATCTCTGCAGTGCCTCTGGCCATGAGGTCCTAGGGTTCTAATTCGGGCGGTGGCAGGATATTTGACACTAGATTGATTTTCGTCGAATTCAGTTGCTGTCTAAAGGAAAATTGTAGCGGCCGGCTGCTCTGATCGATAATATTCGAATGCTAGAGCAGTACCCTCAGAAATGGGCCACGGACCGCGCGCGATCTTTGCTTCCTCTTCCTTACACCTCGCTTACACACTCACTTGCCTGCACCAAACTACCACTCATGTCGTGAGACCAGTCGGGAGTTTAGAGCTTGTCCCGGCTGGGGCACGGGCCTGGACGGTGGGCACGCCTGGACGGTGCCCCGCTGAAACCCCCTTCCCCAAGCTGATTAGTAGGTCGGCACCGGATCTCTCCATTCAGCGGGGGTAGACCATTGCCCCCATCGCCTTACACATACATCGCCTTATACATACACTACAACATGTGTCCGGACACCAGTCAGGAGCTTAGAGCTTGTCCCCGCTGTGGGGAGGGGTGCCCAGCTGATGGGAAACACCAGGATAGAGAAAACCCCATAAACCGACGAGTAGGATGGCGCCGGATGTCATGATCCATTGGAGGAAGGGCTCTGCCACCTCCCATGATAAAAGCTGATCTACACTTACTGTGAAGTACAACACTTTCTGTAAGGGTGATCCGATTGGCAATTCCACATCAGTGCATCTACGATCCATTAACGACACCAAACACTATTCTTGTAATTATTTTTCATTCGTCTCATCTCATCTTTGGCAATCACAACCATCACACCCCTCGTTCTAGTCTATCCTCTCGAGTAACAATTGCCTCAGCGTTTGGCATTGTCTACTTTTTCGTTCCGCGCTGCTTCCGTCCTCTGGGGAACTCTCTTCCCACCTTCCTTTCCTTTCTCCTTGCCGTCCGTTTCACTCCCCCTTCCTCCTCTTCTTCTTTTTCTCTACCCCTACAAATTAGATGAAGATGTAATATGTTTATTTTAAGATTACATGGCATGGGAGGAGACGAGAATAATTTTCCAATCTCCGTCTCCTAAATATAAAACTGACCCGGCTGACAAACTTCGCTAACTACATCAGTACATGTGGCATTCGTCACCGTTATCTTCCTCTCACTCTTCTCATGGCAAGATATTCATCGGGGCTGGTGTCCAAACTTTTCCACTGCTCTTCACCCCACCCTCGCGAACGTCTCACAGCCATGTTATCGTCGCCTCAGCCACAGCCAACTCCTGTCGGCAAAGCATCTCGTTCTCTGCGCTGGCTCCTCTCCTGGCGAAGCCTCCTCCCCCAGCACATCTTCTTTCCTTGTCATGCAATCTGTCCCTCCTCTTTTTCACCCCAGCTCCTGCAACCGCTCTCTGGTATTGCGATGTAATATTAAAGTTTTCTTTGAAGTTCTAATACGTCATGCGTAATGAACACGACATTCTCCGTTCCGTATATAGGACTGACAGTCAACGCTCACCGCATTAGATCCTGTAGCACACATCGCTGTCACACTTTGCTTAACAAATATTATTTTTCGCTCGTTCAGTGACATTTCTGCCACGTTATTTTACAATTTACACCTCATTGTGCATAGAATTGGGTCGATTGACAATCGTCATTCACCCAATATCATTTCTTACTCACTTCACGGCATTTTGGCAAGATCAGGATTCTCACGTGTAACCGGCCACTCTAGTAAACCGCACTGTTGTGTTATTATCAGCATCGCCTCAGCCACGTCCAACTCCTCTCGGCGAAGCGTCTCGTTTTCTCCGCACTGGTTCCTCCCCCTCGTGAACCAGCGCCGCCCCGCTCCCCGCTCTCCGTCTCTCCTCCCCCGCCGCCGCCGCCGCCGCCCCGCGGGCGCGCGACGCGTGCGCCTGGCGCGCGGAGCTTGGCAGCGCCCCAACCGGAAGCGCCGCGTTGCTTAAGTACCGCCTCTAAATTGGGCGGCGGCCTCTGCCCGCGAGTTCCACCGAAAGCTTTGCGATTTGCCGCGGAATTCATCGGGAGCGAGCGGAATGCCCGCGCACGCACACGGCCCACTTTGCCCAGGTTGCGTTTCTTGGTTAGCGGCGCGTCGGTTCATTGCAGCTAGAATCATTCGGAGCTGCGAAAAAGATGAAAATATGGTTAGTAAAGAACAAATTTGAAAAAAAAAGTAGCAGCATTTCCCCCCAGTTTTTTGGGTTGCGGTTTTATTGACTTCAAATGTGATTGTCTCCACAAATGTGATTCAACTTTCACAACCGCTCTTTAGAAGACATGTTTTGGAAATTACCTTTATAATATTAGCACAGAGAGATACAAAATAGTCCGATTTTTTTCGAATGTTTCCAGTTGGCTGATATACTTGTGGTCACTTGCAATTCGTTGAATGGTCCATGAAGACAAAACCATAACTTTTCAGAGTGCATTTACCAATTTACGCCTAGAAAAATAAATTGCGTATTACGTAAAGTTGTTCATTGCATGATGCATTTGAAATAAATAGATTTTTTTCAAAATTAAGCAAATTCAATTTTTTTGAATGTATCTCATGTTAATCGTTAATATTTTTACGTTAATTCACGTTAATATATTTAAGTCATATTTCAGTCTTATCATTAGCGAAACTCAACTCTATTCGGAGAATAAAAATAATTTTAACTCTTTCCTTTTGTCCGTGATGGCGGTTTTATCTGAGACATTACCGCCCATGGTCCGCGTCTCACCAACTTTATATGCACTTATTCAACAATTCAAGAATTTACACTAGTGCATCAATGTTCCTGTACGGGCGTGATATGGAGATTGATGTAGTATCCTTTTAGTAGTACATTATTTTTTACATCCGAAATTTTAAATGTCTAGAATCTATTTTAGTGAGTACCAACAATGAATGTATTCATATTCATTAAAAACCAACATTTCTGGACTTGGGAATTATGTCTATGTGAGAGTAATATGTGAGACAAGTAATACAGACATTTTAAATTGACTCAGAGTACAGAAAATATTCTTAAATCTTCACCTTTATCTACCTGGATTATTTTGTAAAAAAATCTGTTATACCATTTTGTAATTTCAAAAAAAAAAAATTGTAATTTTCTAATTGTAAAAAAAAAATTAATTTTTTCCCCTCAGAATTTTGAAATTCACATGGTGACACTTTTTAGGATGTTATGGGAAACAACATGAAGTTCTAACTGTATTACTGCAATATTTTAAAGTGAAAGTTTGAATTAGCTACAGCTTCATAGAGCGTGCTCATACGGAGACGCTAGGCAAATACGGGTGCATCTCTAAGAAAAATGTTTACTCCAGGAATGAACTAATTTATAGGGTAATTTCCTTGGTACATATCGTAACATCCAAACCGAAGTGCTCAAGGGGAACCACTTAGATGACTCATGTCGACTTCGGCAAATGTTAAACTCGCGATGTTGAAAAATGTGAGCAGACAGCCAAATGCGAATCTTGGCAAATTCTGGCTAATTTTCGTGGCGCAGCGAGGACTCTATGAGAGCCGCCGCAAGTTGCGATGCGACATCAACAAAAAACATCAATGATTACTGTCAGCGATGTTCAAAATTAAAACATCGATATTAATAATACATCGATAAAAAACATCGATGTTTTTAAACTTGGTTTTTGGTCGAAACATGTTTTAAAGATGCTTTACTAAGTTGTAACATAAAATTCGTGGGCACCAAAATTTAATTTGACCGCGGTCCAATTTATTACTTCACAACTAAGATTTACGCGAACGAAGTTGAAAACCCCTCTCCATGTGCGAAATTCGAAGTAAGACGTAGGAAATATTAAGACCTTAGGATAATCTCCCACGAAAGATCATCTGTTCTATAAAGGTAATACAAAAACCGTGCGTTTGGACCGAACACACAAACTGACAGTGGAACCATTAGTTGTTTCGTCATATTTTCAGTAGTTGAGACTTTTGATGATGTGACTACTTCATCACAAAACATCGAGCACAAAGCATCGATGTTTAAAAAAAACATTGGATTTAACATATCGACGTTTAAAACATCGATAATTGCATGAAAACCTCAATGTTTTGAAAGCACGGCCATTGACGTCGCATCCCTAGCCGCGAGCGAAGCGGCTCGTCGCAGGCGGGCAGGCAGGCAGGCAGCCGCCTGTTGCTCCCTGGCTGCAGACGCCTTCGCGCCTTATCAGGCGCCGTATGCACTCACGGACGGCGCCTCTTTTTACGCGCGCGAGCGCCCGAGTGCCTGCACACTCCTCCTGCAACGGCCTTGCGCCGCCCACTCAAGGAGCTCATGAAATCGTAATTTTGCTACTTTATTTCGTGTGGTCTCCGTCTATGTCCAGTGACGTACGTCGGAATGTTAGCGACCAAATATCGCGTATTAACTAGTTATCGGCGGTGATATATTTTAGTTACGGCACTGATTGACTTGATACAATGGCGGTTGAGCGTTTCGTATTATTGGCATTTACAAACTTCTGAAGCGTGCGCCTATGCAAACAATTCCTTCTGAATGCAACCGCCATAAAATGGTATACTTCATTGCGTTCAGCAGTGTGGTAGGTAAATTTGAAAGCTCAGTAATGCACATCGATATAATCAAATGACTTGAGAATTGGAGGGAAATAAGTGAAAGAAACTACGGAAAAAAATAATTTCAGACTTCCTAGTATTGTCACAAACCGTGTGTGTTTTCCATAATAATGAAATAATGAAACGATATTGAAATAAACACAAAAAGCTTTTAAAAATAATAAAAATGCCAAATAAGTCGGAATACTGAGAAAATTAAGAGAAAAAATATGTTGTAAAAATGATTAGTGAATTACAAAATGAAAGTATCATGAAAATGAGATGTGAAGATTCGTTCATGAACATATACTTCATTCCGTTGTGCTGAAGTGCATCCCGGTTTTTGTAGAGCTCGCAATAATGAAGAAAAACTGCTGCAGTTACATTGCTTAGATGGACAGTAGTCAATTAGGCAGCGACCTCTAAACACGGAAACGACCGAGAGACTGAGTAGGAGAACAGATGGTTATTATGGCTCTCATTGTTTTTAAGTAATATTATTGTTTGTCGTTCCTTGCTTCTGCAAGAGATATACTACAATGATGTTAATAATTGAAATATCTCATAAAAGTTTTATTTCCCTTTACGGTAGTAAAAATAGTTCGAACACAAACCTCTTGATTTTCTCTTTCAAATTGATATTTCATTTTTTCTGTGATTATGTTTATTCGTATAACTGTCTGCTGAAATTATTTTTTGAAAGCCATTGCTGTGCAATGTTCAGTTTAAGCAATACATCGATATATCCATTCTCAATGGCAACACTTCAGAGTTTAAAAAATTGACATAGGGCGATATGACGGTATTTTAATGTGTAGAAAATAGAAAGCACTTAGCAATATGCCCTATGTGATCTTTCTTTGTTTCTGTGATATTGCTGCATGTTCGTTAATTCACTGCCCCGAAAAAAGTTATATTGTTGCATAATAAAGGCAAAATTATATGAATGAGTAGTACGTGACTTTCGAGGGTAAAGTCTTGTGATTCAGTAGACAGTCGAAGAACACCTGTTATCTTTTCATTTCTCTATCAGCTGAGAGCAACACATGGAAATCGCGAACAATAACACCCCGCAAGCCAGCCATACCCAACCTTTGCTGCGTCGTCGGTTTTAAAAGTCGTATTGCATTGCGCGAACATTAGCTGATAGTACTTGCGTCAACCGGCACCGCGATGACTCCGGCTTGCCTGTGAATGGACTATTTAAGAGCTGTAGTTACCGTATATAACCTCAAGTCTCGCATACCTCGGATTGAGAGGTGCCTCACGGGTAGGAAATAACTGGTTGAAGAAAAAACAGCATGCCGGCCTTTAGGTCAGCGCCGGATCTCGCCATCCAGCGGGAGAAGATCACCGGCGCCACCCGGAAACACCCGGACGCGCCCGGAAACACTAATCAGTGAAGTCAGCGAGCCAAGCCTCGCTTGCATCGTTTATAAACATCGCCGTATTGTCGCCCATTGTAGAACCAATTTTGCGGCAACAAACCTACAATCAGCGCAAGTGTGACATGCGAACTCGCCTGAAGACGTATGCACCGCCTTATCAGTGTGTTTGCAGTCGCCGGACTGTACACGATGACGGTGACAACGGAATGTCAGGCTTACTAGAAATTCTTGCTTCACGTTACTGCTGTACTGTTTTTTAAATAGAAACGTTTGGCGGACCATTAGTCAAATCTAGCGGCTACCGCTCTTCTTCACTCTGTATCTCGCACATGGGAATGGCGAACAATCGCACGCGGCAGACAGGGCTCTTACCGTTGCGTTTGCTTGCGCCGCCACCGCCACCGCCGCCTCTGACGACGACGATGACGGCGAGGAGGGGGCCGCTTGAGCTGGAGAGGCCGGCGGGCGGACGGGCGGCGAGACGGCGGCGCGGCCGAGTGAGGCCGGCATTCCTCGGGTAATTAGCTCCTACACATTACGCTCGGCGCCCTCCCTGCGCCTCCCTCGCCCTCGCCCTCTTCCTCGCCCGGTCGCCCGCCGCCCGCCGCCCGCCGCGCGCTCTTCTTGTCTTCGCCAGGACCACGGCGAAGACAGCCACCTCTAACGCTTTGAGTTCTTCATTGATTACTTTTCAATCACTGCTCAGTTCACCTCTCTTTGCTTGTGGTTTTTCTACTGTTCGTTTCTCTTCCTGTCGCTTTAATGCACTCTTACATTCTCATTTTTTCTTTCCCTTATGTGTGGTATTGCGCCTACGTCTTTATTATTTTTATTACTTTTTTTCGCTTCTCACACTAATATCTTGCAGCGGCGAATCCGGAGGGGCCGTGGCCTCCCCCAAAAGACCTAGAGTTTTAGTTTGTTACCTTTTTATTTTTGGCAAAATTGATTTAAATATGTATTTATATTAGAATTATGTAATTATTTAAAAAAAGTAATATTGTATAGTATCTTGAAAAAACACTACAAAAATAATATACAATATAATAACAAATGTTTATTATGTAACAAAAATTTATGATGGCCCCCTCCAAAACAATCGGCTGGATCCGTCCTTGATTTCTTGGAACGTGGCATTTTATTGGCACTGATGGTCAAACTTACTTTCATTAAAGGTCATTTTTGAAACTACTACAGACCTTCGTAGCATGTCCAGCTTAATTTCATCACATTGAAAAACATGGTTTGATACTTCTTCTGTATTGTTTATTCTTCTGTATTGATGGTTGTCGTTATGTTGGTAGGGTTCAAAACATGATACCGTCATGAAGCGACAATCAGTTGTTGCTAACTATTAATTTCCATTCTTTTACGTTGATTAACCAGCTGAGTTACCTAAGATCCTACATTATCTGTGTCTGTTGTCTGTGCGACTTTGACCAAGAGGTCCTGGGGATGGAGTCCGGACCGTGGCGGATTTGCGCCACTAGCTGCATAGCTAGGCCGAATACAGACGCTCTCTGGAGAAGAATTCTAGCGGCCGGCTACTCTGATTTCCGTGGTTTCTCCCATCAGTACCAGGCGAATGCCGCACCCGTAACGTAAAAAGCAGGCCACTGACTCCCGCGACATTTCCTTTCTTTTCCTTCTCCTATCCTCACCCATACTCAAATACACAATTAAATGAACTACACAACCGCGCATGTCGGGGGACAAGTCGGGTTGGGACGCTGTTCTACTGGGGAAGGTACTTGAAAAGAATTCCCTGCAAGCCGACTCGTACGTCTGCACCAGATCTCACCATCCAGCGGGAAGAATACCTCCACCTCCCGGGATACAAACGTTTACTTAGCTAATGACTAATGACTAAAGCAATTGACATGCCGGGATACATTAATCATTGAAACAATCACTTTGATTATTTATTTATTAATTGTTAAGTACAAAAATAGGTACAACGGCCAGTTATTAAATTGACTCTGTCTCGATTTCATAATAAGTTATATTCCATTGCTTTCCAGTACTACTGTACTTCAAGACAAACTAATTGCTATAATGTCCACATAACAATATAGTAAAAACAAAATATGTTATCAATTTTTAAAAAAAGGATTTTTTTCAAAACATATTAATCGAAATTACACAAAGTACGGAGCGTGGTTTATAGTATTTTGTTCTCTAATCGGAAATAAAACACACACACTATTCCACAACAGTAGCACCTTTAAACGAGCTCATGTCATTATACCTTCCAGAGTTCTAACTAGAAGGTACGGATGTTCTAAAAGTAGTATGCAACCTTCCTTTGCCTTATTACTTACTTCAAGAAAAGCAAAAAAGAAACCTCTACATACACTTTCTTTCACACGTACTTGTTATGAAAAACAAATAATTACAACAATTAATAGTCTGATTTTCGTATAAACGTATTTCGTTTCAACGTATTACAACACTTTCAAATAATCAGAACGTCTAACTTTTGTCTCCGTGAACGCTTCTCTTATGACATTCCACCACCTAATGTACTTCTCCTCAGTATGAAGGCAGTGGTGTAATTCGGCGCTAATTACAATGTGCTCTTATGACGTCCCTCAGAATTTCATTCCTACCGCCGTAAGAGAACGACCGTTATCACCACCACCTCTGCCTTCATTACCACCATCACCACTACAACTGCTGCCATCGTCATCATTACCAGTATTACCACCACTAACTCACATTTATTACGATCCCACCATCACCACTCTCAAGGCTAACACCATAATCACTACGACTTTTGCTACCACACTTGCCATCGCCATTGCTGAGCAGTGTCATCTTCGCTGCGACTGCTGTCGCAACGAAAAATCACGACCAACAATACTACGATTACCGTCTCCATTACCAGCGTCATGTTACTGTTACTGTTGCCCCTCCACTTTCAATAGACCGTCGCCAGCATCACCATAGAGTCCGTCTGCCGCCTCCTCGACCGCCTGCACCGCCGCGAGGTCCTCCCGCTGACCCGCGGCGGCCTCCTTTGAAGTGGCGGCAGGCAGCCCGTTAGATGGCGCGCGGCTAACGGGCCGGCGCTCTCTGCTCAGCTGTTCATTCACGGCGGAGACACCACTCGTCGTCTGCGTCGCCCCCGCCCCCGCGCCCGCCCCCGCGCCCGCCCCCGCGCCCGCCCTGGACGCTTCGCTGCGCGCGAATTCCTGCGGGGCGCTTAGGACTCCCTGCTTCCTTTCGGGCGCCGAGACCTGTTTAAAATTGGTAATGGACTCCTGTGAGGCGAACTATCTCCACGGGACACTTGCATGCTTGGAATGACAGTGTAGCGAGAAGGATAAGTGGGCTCCGAAAGCAGAGTGTTTGCTCTATAACTATACGTCGGGAAGGGGTAATATGAATAGTTTAAAATTGGTGTGTTCTTTATAAACGTCTGATCTGTGTATTTAAGGTTATGCTATGGAAAAGTATAAACCACTTCTGTTATCAAGACTCTTATGGTTTCAGAATTTGTTTTCCATTGTTTGTGGCCTCTCACATTGGAAGCCAAGAAAGAAATTAAAGCACACTACTTGCTAAATGCTATTACTACGGTTATATTTTTCTCACTAAGACGTTTTGATGCAATGGTATTCGTTTATGTAGATTAGATGTAGTTTCAGTAATCAATATTTTGACATTATTCATTTCTGCGTTCACAATATTTATGTTCAATAAGTTTTGTGATGACCTTGCGCTCAACAATTTTCGTCAGTCACTTAAAAATATTGAGAACTATATTCAATCAATCATTTGAAGGGTTCAGTACTATGATTTTCCTATCTGTCCCTGAACGAGCATTCACCGAATGTCTGAGCGTGAAGCTAACCGCGCGGAGCGACGCAGGAGCACGTAGTCGGCGGCTGCGTTACGACGGACGCGACCAGTCAGGACCGGAAAGCGTTTCGCAAACGCCGGCGCTGAGATGACGCAGGCGGGCGGGGGCGGCGAGGCGCACGCCGGAAGAGGAGGGGTGGAGGAGGGGGAGGGGCAGGACGACGTCGCTCCTCGCTGACCTCATCAGTACGAGTCCTCCTGACTCACCTCCCCTCCGCCCACGCGCCACCCACGCGCCCTCTCGGTTCGGCGGCCACTGGGCCACTGTCTGGACCTTGAGGCACACCGGCGCCACCTCCAGCACTCGACACTCGCTTCTCTCCACAAAGGGAGGCATGTGAGCCAATGACACACCTTGGAATTTTACAACATTTATTTTAATCAATTATAGAAACAAACATAAAATATGCTAAAAATGATATATTAATTTTTAATTTAATAATTATTTACCCTTATAATGTTTTTAAGTTAACTAATTCTGTAACTAATTTTTTAGAGGTAGCTACAAGAAACTCTGTTACAGAAGCACCGTGCTCTCTCCTCTGATGATGCCAGTGACTGTCTAATTTTTAGTCACATATTCTTGATATTGACCATCAACAACTAATCAGTCACTAAATCTTAGAGATTTATAGAACAGTCTAATAGAAAGGGATCTTAGAAATACGAGTTTATGGAAATTCCCGTTAAAGGAAATGTGTTTAAGAAAACGATGTAGATGGCCGCCTAAGAATAAATTTGAAATTTTCAATTTCTTTGTTTAAAAGTCTGATATATCTAAAATAATTATCAATGTCTTATAAATCATGTCAATTATAAGACTTACCAGTAAGGCGTAAATGAAATTTTAAGAAAAGAATAGAAAATAAACAAAACACATGGAAATTAATAAAAAAATGGGTGTAATAGCGTAAACTTATATACATAAATTAATTACTATTTGAAATCTTTCTTAAGTGAAATGTTCACGAGCAATAAATTCAGTTATGTCGAATGAAAATCTAGAGTTTCAGGAAAGGACAATGGGGAATATTTGGTATCCAGACGTCTTATTTCAAACAATTAAAATTTCTACGAGGACATTTACAACTCCACAATAAATTTGTACAATAGTGACCATATTATAATTTGCAGTAAATTATTTTCAGTTGCAGAACGAACAATACAAAACATTACATAACGCGACGGAGGTTTACGATACCTTTTGTGAGCATCAACATTATATCGAGCTTTCAATGTCTTCGAGTTTCTCCTTGACATACTGCCAGAAATAATATTTCTGGTACAGATTGTTACGACATGCTTCTTAGTTCGTCTCGGTGAGAAAGTAAAACTGCTGTATATTAAATATTTCTCTTCGTGCGTTAGCTAAGAATGTACGTGCATCCTCGCCGTCCTTTCTTCTCTTTATTGTCGCGTGCACTTAGCGCTATCGACGTTATTTACTCCACAGGTGCAACATCTTTTGAAGTCAGCGGCGAGCTGACTTGCATCTATCCTAAACTCAACACCCTCAAATTGACTTTTTTGCCTGCCACTTGGTTCCAAGAGGAACGTTGATTAAAGCACTTTATTCTTTTATACTCACATTTTCGTTTCGTGCATTTCTCAAAACCTGAAAAATCATTCTAATAAGTTTGTTCTATTGTTCATTGATTTTTGAGAATGTTTATGCATCATTCTTCGGTTAAGAATAAAATTGTACGGGCTGAAATCTGTGCGAATCTTTCGAACATTTGTGCAAATAAAAGGATCCTAGAAAATACTATAACTTTTAGATTTACATTCCATTATTGAATCACAATTTTAAGTTTTAAGTAAGGTATTTTGAGCATATAGGATCAGCTTCAATACAATATGCGACTTTTATATTATTGTAGCACATTATTTTAAATTAACATCAGTGGCACATTAACTCCTGAGGAGTCTCCCCTCCTCCACTTGGTTCCTCCAGAAGGCAAATATACTTGTAGGGTCCCCACAACTTGTTTTTAAAAACTTATTTAAGGTCGCTTTTCAAATACTAAGGTCCTATAGTGATCACCGTAACTAACATTGGGGGTAAACGTAACTCTATACGGACACACACCAACTTCCATGCCCCGGACGAGATTCGAACTCCCAAACCTTCAGTCACAAGGCAGCTTCCATTCTTCAGCATTAGCGAACTGGGCTATCAAGGCCGGCCCACTTTCGTTTTTGCCTAATGGAACGTTAAGTCAAAAATGACATTATCAATATGAACTTTTGTAAAAGCTATTGTCGTACAAGTGCGTAAATTCGTATTACAATTATGCTTTAAAATGCTTTTCAGGTACACAAATGCAAATATGGAACGAAGGGTATCTTTTTCTTAAAACTCGAAAACGTCTGGTAACGTAGATTATTGCACAAAAAAGTAAGAGTAAAATGCATCGTTGTACACCATAATAACGTGTGCTGCAACGTATAGCGGGTTGCATCTGCTCTCTATTTATTATGATATTAAATATGGGTGATGTATAAGATAATTTACTCATTGTATCCCTCAGTCCGTAGAAATACCTTTCAAACGATACCATAGTAATCTTAAAAAGCTCAGAACTTTGAGCGGAAAAATGGTCTCTCCAGAAATAATATATAGGATGTATCAAATATTTATTAATAACTTACATCTATGTTATTTCGTGTCGCGATCCCTGACTTAAATAAAGACAACCTTAAACAATTGAAATTTTTGTAAATAATTGACTCACAATGAAGCTCAAGAATGTGAAGACTCATGAATTTGGCGTTGATAATTGCAATCGTCACGTAGATTCTCGAGTTCTCGTCAAGTTCTTGTAAGGACTTTTTGATGTTACAAGCTAAAGAGTGATAGAATTTCTTTACTTAAGCAGTTTTGCAGAACCTTGAATTGAATTGAATTACGACGTGAACCGTTTACTTTACTTTCCTTTAGACTATTACTAGGGGCTACTGACTAGATATTGCTGGGTTTTCCGTTTGTGCTCTAGGTCATAAATACTCTCCCACTGACGCTATACATTCAGTTGAGGAGGAGATAAGGAGTCGTGTATATGTAATACGCTGTGTACTGACAACTCGTTACGTGCGTTGTAGATTTACGCCATGAGTCGTGAAGGCGATACGCGTCCAACATAGTCGAGCGCATTCAACGTCTGGAAAGAAACAAATGGGATAGGCAGCAGCTGCGTTTTCCATTATACACATGGTAATGTGTGCCTGCGGTAAACGTTACCTCGAAATGCACTCATTCACTTCGATTGTGGGACGTTATTCATTTCCGTCTGACTAACGTGGAGAATAGTCAGCTAATGAGTTGCATTTCGGGCTTCACCAGCAATATATCCTGTGGTGTCATAGGTTCACCTTGGGTCTGAAGTGATTGTCGACCTTGTGAATGTCACTGCAAAAATGATGCATAGCAAGCGTAGGTATAAAGTTAAAAATCGAAAGCTATAGCACCTGATTTAAATCACAGACGTATTGCTCTTCAATTGTCTTTTTATGTCTCGATTGAAGATTCGTAAAAAATAATTTACGTAATTAAATATTGATACTTTAGAAACATATATTTGCTGTACAGTTTACTTTGATGAAACGAATAATCTACTTTTACCGAAATCAATACATATTTTCCTCAACGTGATTAATGTGTCAGAAACCAACACACTAACCATTATTTAACATAGAATTTCCCTGTTTGAAAATAACAAAACCATTCATTACATGGTGAGCTAGTGATAGCTTTACTTCAATTGTTAGTTTCTGTTACAAAGAAAACGAACACTTTCAAACTTTCCATTTAGCAAGGATGACTTTAGAAAATACTTAAAATAAGACAGTTGAAACAGTTAAAGGAGACATTTTTTAAAAATATTAATTTGTAAACAATTTAAATAAAAAGTTTAAACAATCTTGTTAAGAATATTTATACTAGTACTATACCTTTCTAGTAAGGGGTTTGGGTCCATATTTATAGACGCATTTTTTTGTAGCTCACATGTGTCTAGTTAGTTCTTACCTGTCATAATTTCTCCATTTCAATATTGTATGGTAAATAATTTTAAATTTGGTACTATATAATTTCAACATTCAAGTTTACATCCTGATGATGAGGACAATAATCCCCGAAACCGTTGCACAGAAAGATTCTGTAACAAATTAAGGCTACAAAATATTCGTCTGTCTATAAACATGGACCCTAACTCTTTACTACAATTGATTAAAAGACAGACTAACAAGTAGAAATAAGAAAACTATATTTTTCTACTAGAAATATTTTGGATTTAAACTCGGCGGTGTTTAAAATTTAATGAACGAAGTAACATGTCAAATATCCCATCAAAATACGTAATTGTAATGTATGTAGAAATAATGTATAATTTTGAACCATATTTATTATTTTGTTTTATATTTTTCTTGTTTATTTCGTGGAGGGAATGACTTTCAAAGCTCCTCCGTGGCATTACCTTTTGCTACCCACCTTGGAAGATCGTGTTTCTCGAGAATCGGGCAACATTCAATTTGTGACTGCACCGACTGCTCCCCGCTTAGGGACCGTTCTCGATCGTGCGAATGTCCGATTGCCCCGTGCAATAGTTACCATGCGTTCACTGCCTCACAATGCGCCACGACGCACCCGGTATCGGCCAGAGGCCTACCTCGCTACGCCCGTCGCAGCAGTGAGTAATCGACCGAGCGAATCGTTGCGATCAGTTGCGCTTCGTTCCAACCTGACTCGCTCTGGCCGGGGCACCTCTGGGACCTGCATGGCCCTCGTTTCGTGACAGCTTCCCTCCGCCTCCCAGACGTGCGTTGCCTCCTTCTCTTGCAGGCCTCCTGAAGCTTCCCTCGGCCTCTGCGTTTCTCTCTCTCCGCTTCAGTCATGCCTGTAGGAGCACTTGAGTGCATCCCTCCTTCCGACCCAGGTTTGCCGAATAATTTCATCTTCCTCGTTACATGTTCGTTCTTTCTCTCCATTTCCATACTTTTCTCTGTTACAAAATTTACTGCGACTTCCCCCTTTTAAACTTTCAAGTGACTCCCATTACTCACCTCATAAACCTTTGTCCCCTACCCGTTTCTGATCGCTACTTCCTCTATACTTCCACATTTTTCCACCGATCTCCGTTCTATTCATATTTTTCTTTGGCTCTTCACCAACCCCACAATACTTCTCCTGCTTCTAAGATCCGTCTCACTGACATCCTCTTCACTTCGCTATACGCCAAGAACATCAAACGCAACTTCCGCGGCACACTCCGCTTCCCGCCACGATACACCCAGACCCCCAGATCTTCCCACCTCCTCCCAACATATCCGCCTTCACTCGCCTCAATTGCGTGTCTCATGGCCGACCCCTCCCGGCGCGCGAGCCTCGGTGGCGGCGGAGGCGGCGGCGGCGGTGGCGCACCTTCCCTGCCCGGCCGCCGCTCGTGTACGTAGATATGTAGGACTATTTTCCTAGCCAACAAACACTCGGGAGGAGCCAGTTTGTCGTGGATGAAAATGTTGTGAGAAGATCCAAACAAACAGCGCGTCCTATTGTGGAGCGATGTTTGCTCCGCGGCGCGGCGCAGCGCGGCCGACGGAGGAGGCGGAGGCGGCGTGGGCGGCGAAAGGGGGAAGCAGCGACGGCGGCGCACGGCCCACGGAGGAGGAGCAGCGGCGGAGCCTGCGTAGGGGCTCTGCCGTGAGAGGAGCGGCGAGAGGGGCGGGGCGGGGCGGAGGCGGCCGCCGAGAGGGCATCTCGCGTTACAGCTCACTCACCTGGCGGCGGACCGCGCGCCCAGCCGGCTTCCTTTGTGGGGCCACCGCCGCGAGCCCTGCGCCGCCCCTTGCCCCCGTCGCCGGCCCCCGGGCCCCGGCCCCGGCCACGGCCCCGGCCCCCTGGCCCCCGGCCCCCGGCCCCGGGCCCGCCGCGCACAACATAATCTCGCTGCAGGTCTTCGGCCGCCGCCGCTGCCGCTGCTGCCGACAGCTCCTCTACAAGCCGTTCCGAAAACATGCGCCGGTGGGCAATGGAAATATGGGGGTGGTGGCTGGACTTCTTTCTTTTTTCTCTTCAAAACGGCTTGAAGCAAAATCATTGAAATCTGATTTGCGTTCTGCTAGTTTTCGAGTGTCGAATTTTTGTATCGACAGTTCATAAATAATGCATCATGTTTTTATTAATTATTAATAAACATTCTAGATTCATCTAAAAAAGGCTACATTTCTTTAAATTCCATAGTAAACAGATCATTTCTTCTAATATATACATGTGAATTCACTATTCGCTATTCTTATGAATCTCTTTCTCATAGAACTGTCATTTGTTTAGGCTGTCTCAGTTTTATTTTAATGGATTACATTATGGAGTTATAAGTCCCCCATAGTTTCAATGATGTGGAAACTACTAGAATAAAGAAGATTAGAGATCGTCTAAAGCACGAATATTCACAATATCAGAAGAAACAAAACAAATAAATTAATGTACTAAATATCAAAGGACAACAATGTAAGAATAAAAATTGTTTGAGTTTAAAGTGCATAAACAAGACTAGTAGAGACTTCAGAGAGCTAAGAAACTCACTAAAAGATTTATTCAATGAGACTATTTCTCCATCAGGGTTTTCAAACTATCACCCAAATGAAGTTATTTTGAATGTTGTACCAGTAATATTCGCCTGATGAAATGTTCACCAACGAATCAATGAAATGGCTAGATCCATGAATGCTTTAAATTGAAGGTGGTGTGTGAAGTACAGCTATTCAAATACGTTTTGGAAGAGTATCTTATCCAATCCCTTGATCTCTGCTTGCAAACAAAACACGGGACTCTTGAAGGAACGGAAAATTTAAGATTGTTCAAAGTAAATCTGATTAAATGTACTGGAAATTGTGCAAAACTCCTAGTTATAAATGGCAACTCAATCTTATCTTGGATTAGGTAGGGGATTTGTTTAAGAATTATGTTTTTGACTTACTTTTCTTCATGCAAAACGTATATCTGAAGAAGATTCTTAGTATCACATTCGAAGAAGCTATGTACAATAGAAAACCCAAGGAAGAGCATAAAGATCTTTCACTTTTATTTCCAATTTTTTACGTTTATTGATTTTCAAATTATTTTTATTATTACTTTTGTTGTTGTAATTCAGGAAATACAGTTTGTGGTTGGGTGTTATTCATAGCAGTCTATTAGAAAGGTGTAGAAACTACGAGGGAAGAACGAGAGAGAAAGTTGACGTAAGTCGAGAAAGGACAGACAGTGGCGAGAGTGTAAACACAGCGCCCTATTAAAAGATAATCCTCCGCAGATGCTCCTGCTCCCGAAGGAGGCAAGTTTATTGGCTGCGCAGGCGTACCAACGTTGCTGTTGGGTGCATGGGACACGTGCGACGACCATTTGTATCCATACATGAACATTTTTGCTCAGGCATGGGGTCTAGGAATATGAAATATCCCGTTGTCGATAAAAGCAGTTTTGAATTACTTTGAATTTACCAAAAATTGTAAAAGGGCTAATATTGAGTGATTCCGGCTACGTAGGTAGTTTCCAGTGGTGAAAGAACGGGCTATTATTGTTATGAGAGAACGTTAAATCGAAAGTTAATGATCCAGAAGGTCAAGTGGCCAGCCAACGTTGCAATCGCATTGGCGATTGATTTAATTTAATTCCTCCTTAACTTCACTTCCTTAACGCCCAGTGAATTCTCATTACTCATTCTGACACATTTTGGGACAACGAATTTCCATCGTGCATAAAAAACAAGAATTGAGTTTATTCCATAATGTCAGATATTTTACTTCAATTAGCTTCATTGTTTGGTTTAATTAATCCAATGTAATTAATCTAAAGACGTTTATGATCTTATTTGACTCCGTTAATTCTCCACGACCCATATTAATACTCTTGTAAATTCTTTGCAAATACCCTTCTGGATAGATGAGTTTAAGAATCACTTGTACCTTCGGTGTTATGTAAGAGCGTCTTTCATCAAGACAATGAATCGTTGAGCAATCGATACTTCACGCCAGTTGGACCAGCGCCACATCTTTCAAGGCAGAAGCCTAAAGAGTCACGAATCGGCCTTTGGAATAAAAGTCGTGGGGTTATATCAGGACAGGCTAACAAAGGCTATGCATTGGAATGAACCTGGGTATGTATGTATTGACATTTTAGGGTCGCGTTAGTACGACTTTTGTCAGCTAGCGGGGTTCCGAGGCCAGGGCTCCGTTTTTTAAAAATTTATTACCCATGCCTATGATAAGGGAGACTTGTGGCGAGTATTACGCTCTCCTATACCGTATCTTGCCTACTTTGCCTACCTCAGTATTTCTTTCATCACTTAATTATAGAGACCGAGAAGATTTTGTAATATGAAGCTACAGCTTCATTCTTTCCTCGCCCGAGTATCTATTCCGGCGACGATAAACCTAGGTGAACATACGTTTTGAAAGCAGAAGTACCTGTTCCTTCTTTGTCTTAGAGTTTTCACTGATACATTATTTCTCAAAATGCTAATAATGGTGTGTTTAAATAAAAAAAACGTTATTTTAATATTTTATCAGCTTAACATAAAATGTGTTGACATGAAAATACTAATGACATAAATAGGCACCTATGACTGTGTTAGCCTTACAAGAATATATTGAAATGCATATTTGTCCATTGGCTAGGCTATTTCTTTTTGTCGTGCAGATATTTTCAAACTCTTAAACGTTTCATTTTTATCAGTAATTCAGTGAATTGTACTACACAAAAATATCACGAACTAAATCTCAGAAAATGTATCATATGACTTCATTATGTTGCTTTTGTAGTGCCCTATATCTCAGGTTTTCTAATATTGCTATAGATGTACATCATTCACAGTACTTTTTTTTCGCGTTTTAGAATTTTCTGTGGAATATGCGGTTTTTAAGATTAATGCGTGTAGAGAGATGAGTTTTCTTATTGAGAATGAAAATGGCAACAAATTTGAATTTGATACATTCTTTCATTGTTAGGAGCAAAGGAATGAGCCTTATCTTGGAGTAAGTGTATGTGATATTTTTCCCATAGATATTTCGTTAATATATGTCAGCGAAGTATTGTTGTTTGGTGCAATTTTTTATTTCGTTTTTATTTTCTGTAAGTATAGGTCTACAGGGTTTGTGGGATGTGATATAACCTGTACTAATACTGTAAATCAAATATCATGAAATAATGAAAATCTCCACTCTAATTCACCTCCAATCTTGAACTAAGTTATCGACTATCGACATCCAGAGCCCGCTGACACGAAAAGCACATTTAGCAAGGCCCAAGAGAAGCCTCTTATCTATGCATCACGGAGAAAAACGAAAATCAATCGAACCGCTGCTGTATGCTCTGTAGGGCGACCGTATCGCCTGACCAACTACGAAGGGTGAGCGATCGTAGTTATAACTTGACCAAGTTCCCAACTCCTTAAGGAAATGAATGGAATTTCGTATGAAATTAAAAAGTCTCTGTTAAAGGCGCCAGATAAAATAGGAAAGTAGCGACATTGATATTTCTTTCCCTTTTCGAAAACCCTACAAAGAATTTACTTACATCGCTTTCGCATAGCTTTGGAAACTATTTAATTTAGCTGAGCGCAAGTTATTTCAGTATTTTTTCCATTGTATTTATAATGTTGACAATCATGTTCGCTATATTGTCAAAAATTGTTTACTAATATTTGGTGACCGTGGCAGTGAGCAGGAAGTCATAAAAACTTACGGCATATCTTTTCATAGGGATTCATATAATCACATAGTAGAAATATTCAGGAACTCCCTTTATGAATGGCGAAGATTTCGTCAAAATGGAAAACTATCTCTAACAACTTTTATTGCACGATATTTTCTGACTTGTTTACGATTAGTTGCGAGGAAAATGATTGTGGTGGTGATGCAATTTGTGCAGAAGACAGAGAAGCTATGATGACGCGAGGGAATAGGAAACCAATGAGAACTTCCATGAAAAACATTTCTCGGTTCCCCTTGGTGAAACATGATTTCCACAAGATTGCTAGGTGTTGATATTTGATCCCGGAAAGATCTTTAGATTCCCCGTTGGTCCTTGGGGACAGACTGTAGGTCGGCGAGGACAGATGATCTGAAAGAGAAAGAACAAGTAATAATTTATCGACTTTTTTCACGTGGTTGAACTGAAAGCGTATTGCAAATCAATCGCATTTATTTTGCTAATTTTTTAGGAGGTTTAGAAACGTGTAGTAGACATTTCTGAGGGTATGCATGACAAATTGATTGGAAGTTGAAATACGGAGTAGATTGAATATTTTGTATTGGTCTTTCTTGACGAAAATTTACTTTCTTAATCATACTTTCCAGGTGGATACTTGAATTACATGAGTGCGGACATAGACAAATCCTATGGGAATTGTGATCTGTATCCTATAGAAATTGTGAGCTTTCCTTTATTTTTCCACGAACACGTATGAGCCCTGAAAAGATTTGTGTGTTCCTAATGTTGATATTTTTCTTTTTTTACATACATCTTAAGATAAGAAAGTAATGCAATTGGTGAAACTGCCAGCAAAATTACACCATATAGCAGCATCACCGAAAGATATTAATTTTCAAAAAAGAGAACATTACCAAATATTTTCTCGCGGTCATTTTGAGGAAAATATACAAAACACAGTGAAAAGTGCTGCTTGAAATTTGTCGGTGAGGCGACAACGTGAGACAACTCACATAAACAAAATCTGATCGCAGATCTCGCCAACCCACGTGCGTGCAAACGTCCCCTGAGCAACGATGCTCACCCGTGGCGCGCTCACCGCCAGCCCAAGGAAACCGAAAGCCAGCGAAACGCGTGGAGGGCGCGCGCGTGGCGGCGGGGCCTGTGGCCGGGGCGGGGGCCGGGGCGGGGGCGGGGGCGAGGGTCGGCGAGGGCCGGCGAGGGCAGGGCCGGCTCAAGTGGGCGGCGGCCGGGGCGCCCTGTCGCGTGCGCGGCGCTCATGAAACATTGCGCGGCACCGCGACACGCGACGGCCTCCCTCGCGTCCCCCGTCCCCCCTCCGCCGCCCCCCATCGATCCTGCGGCGACGCGAGGAAGCCGCGCTGGCCACGCCGCTTGTCGTCGCACAAAATAAGATGCAAATAATACTCAGGCTTTGATCCTTGTCATACGATTCGTTGGTTTTAGATACTTCAAATTGTATGTTGATTCGCTGAAGTTCGTGGTAGGATTGTCACCGTAGTCAGTGTCGTGATGCGTGTAGAGATCAGAGTTTCCTTCACCAATTTATAAAAAAAATCGCAGTTTCCTTCAGCATACCATCAGTATCTTCCTGGTTCCTCTTTCTGTGCTTTACTACTGTCTCTGCGTTCCGCTGCCTGTCGGTCGTCCACCAAGGAAACGCGAGCCCCCGTCACGCCCCGCTCCTCTCTCTGCGCGCTCCGCCACGCGCGTCCGTCGTCGCGTCTGCAGCGGGCGCGTGGCTGGCGGCGGGCGGCCCGCCAGCGACGACGCGCGCCTGAATGAGCGCTGCGACGACGCCCGCGACGCCACACAGCCACCGCCGCCACCGCCAGCTGCGACAGCGACAGCGGCGTTGGCGGTGGCGGCGGCGGATGTTTTGAGCGCGAGCAGTAGCGCGCGGGCTGCCAGACTGCGCGGTGGCCCGCCAGCGGCGGCGGCGGTGGCGGTGGAGGCGGCGGCGGCGCGGCGGCGGGATGAGAGGGACCTGGATTCCTCGCCGCGCCCCGCGCCGCCGTCTTCGCTGCCGCCGCCGCCGCCACATGCGCCGCGCCGGGCTCCTCGGCCGCCGGCAGTGGACGGCCCGCCACCGGCTGGCGCGCCGACGTCCCCGGCGTCGTCTTCGACGGTGCGGGAGCCGCGTCCGCCGCGGCGCTGTGTCAAAGGCCACTGGGCCGGGGCGGAGCAGTGGCACGGCGGTGGCGGCGCGGGCGGCGGCGGTGGCGGTGGTGCAGGCGGCGGCGGCGGCAACGCGCATGCCTGGGCGGCCCGGGCGGCCGGGCCGGTTTGGCGGAAGGCGGCGGTGGCGGTGGCGGCGAAGGCGGCTGCGGCGGAGGCGGCGGTGGCGGCGGAGGCGGCGGCGGGCGCGCGCGCGGCCAGCGCCAGACGAAGAGCCGGCGGCAGCGCGAGGCCGCCGCGGCGCTGCTGCGGGCAGCCAGCGCGGCGCGGTGCGGCGCGGCGCGGCGGCGGCGGCGCGGCAGCGGCGGAGGCGGCGGCGGCGGCGGGCCCCATGGGGTGGGGGGCCGGCGAGCAGCCTTCCGCGGAGCGCCAGTGAGGGGCGGGGCTCGGGGCTCGCACCATGGACATGCGGGCGGTGCTGGTGGCGCTGTGCCTGCTCCTCGTGTCGCCGATCACCGGACACTGGTGGTAAGTGAGCGCCCGCGCGCCACCGTCGGGCTGGCGCGGCGCGGCGCGGCACGGCACAGCGTGGCGCTGCGCTGCGCGGCGCGGCGCGGCGCGGCGGCGCGGATGGCGGCGGCGCGGCGCTGCGGCGCACGAGGAGGCGGCGGCGCCACCGCCACCCCCGCCCCCACCCGCCTCCGCCCCCGCTCCCCCCGCCGCCACCACCGCCCCCCGCCGCCGTCCGTGACGCCTCGTCCGGTCCGCCACCGCCGCCTCCGTCGTCTCCTCCGCCGCCCTCGCCGCCACTGCCTGCGCGCGCGCCACGGGGTATTTATTAGAACGCGCCTCGTAAAAACGCGCCGCGCGCGGCCGGCGCGGTTGTAAACGCGCGCCCGTCTGTGGCCGCCGCCGCCGCCACCTCCTCCTGCGCCTAATGAGCCCCGGATAACGCAGCAATTTGGTGTGCTTTTTGTGGCCGGCGCCCTCGCCCTCTCCGGCGTCCCACGTGCTCCGCCGCCTCTGCCACCACACCATGGACGCCGCCGCCGACGCGTCTTGCGGTTTTACACTCGCTTCCCGCGGCGGCGCCGGCCACGGGCGCCCTGGCGGTGGCGGCGGCGGCGGTGCCGGCGGCGCGTGCGCGGCGTCGTGGCTGCTGCCGGCGGCGAGCGCGCGCCGATTGATTGCGTTATCAGTGTGACAAATTGCGCGCCGGCGCTGGCGGCCGCCGCTACCGGGTCAGCTGGTGCCGCCTTCGCGGTCTTTGCTCCGCCGCCGCCTCTACCGCTCAGTTTAGGCCTACCGCCTGGGCGCGCGCTCGCCGCCGCCGCCGCTGCCCGCGTTGCCCGCGCCTGCGCTGGATATTAGTGGTGACGACGTTAGGAAGAGGCGCTAGTAGTTTGCAGTACTTTCTCTATTCGTTTGCTATGTCATCTTCTGAGAATTTTGTCAGCTTCATTGTACATTTTGGTTGTTGAAAACTCCATTATGAACATTATGTTTCATTTTTGTTTGTTTTTCAAAGTTTCTCTTCTGTGTTATCAGCTACATTTGCGGTTTTTTAATATCTACTAAATGTCTTGTGAAACAAATATTAGTTTTATCCATGTGTGCCGATCGTGAGACTATTAACCTCATTTCCTATATTTTAAGATCAATATGCGGCAACTCTTCAATTAAATAACGGAACGTGTTGTTTTGGATTCTAATAAGATGCATTAATAGTAAAAATCGAAAATATCGTGACTCCTTATTTCAATAAAATAATTTCTGTTCTGCTCATAGGTGAGTTTCTAAGCAATAATTTGATATGTGCTATTTCATTTGCTACTTTTGAAATATAATCCTTATGTCTTTTATTCTGTACATATATGGCAGGCGAGTTTTCGTAGCTCATTATTATTCTTTAATACTCAAGTTGGTCATTTGTAGTCTTGTCGTGCACCAATATGCATTCCATGAAACACGTCTTCCGTGTTTCGGCGATTCTGCGTACCCGCCTCCAAAATGGGGTCTGACGTCTCTGTCTATCCCACATTACCACGGGCGTGCCAATCAATATTCAGCGTCTAACGGTGCATCTGGAGCATGTGTGTTCCGCAGGGGCACGCCCGTCTCGTCACGCGGACGCGTGCCTCGACGGGGGCGGAGCCGTAGGGCCGCACGCCTCGACGCCCGTGGGCCGCTACGGAAGGCGACTCTGGGAAAGAGAAGACCCAACCCGCGTGGTGACAAATTATTCGGGAAATGAAGTCGCATCCTCAGTGTATGGATTTACAGCCGTGATTTTGTAGAAAATTGGACAATACAAGTTCACGAACGGACACTTTATCGCGCCGGTAACAAAATTAGTTTTTGTACAGTTGTGGTGTTAAAGGACTATTATAGCCTGTCTTTTTAAAATTCTTACTCCGTATTTCTCTGCGGAAAAGCGAGAAGTAGTGAGGAATTACGTTGAATACTTTTACGAAATAAAATGGATGGTGGCATGCCACATCACTTCATGAGTGCGCCATTAATCTTCAACTGCTCCACTTCATTGCGCCCAGTTACACAGTTAACATGTAGTAAATCATGTTGTTGATATTTTTTTTTTTTTGGGGGTTTAAAAGCTGTGTACTTGTATGTTGAAATAATTCGCAGGCACAGTTCCGTTCGTATATGAAGTTAACTCCGCTGAAGTTAACTCCGCTTCGTGCAGAAAAATCTACCCAGAATATCGTGCAGTAGAGGCGTCTCGCCTCTAGACGGCGTCTGAACTCCAGCGACGAGCAAATAGCGGCGGGTTGCCGCCTCTCGTTGACTCTGGCGTGACGTCCGCCGCGGAAGACGTGACCCTCCCACGGGCCCGAGGACGCCATTTTACGCGCGTGTAAAAGCCCCGTTCGCCGGCGCGGCGTTGTGTTTGGGAACGAGCCGCGCGCGAGTCGATTCTTCTTCCGGCTCGCTCCGCTCCGCGCCGCGCCGCGCCGCGCCGCGCCGCGACGGGGCCTCCGCGCGCTATCTGGGCTACGATTGCGGATTGTTTGGGTCGGCTTTTAACGAGCGCTGAGAATTGGTGGCTATCGGTTCAGGTACTTGGTGCAGTTGATTACTATTGTGCGGCAATGTTGCTCTATTTCCTTTCACTATTGATTGAATGTTTGTTTTAGATAAAAAAAAAGGCATTAACACTTTCTTGCTATTGTTTCCGGACTTGAGTATTGCGGTGTTCACTATGTAAAATAGGTAAGCATTTATGTCTCGTATGCTGTGGTAGCCTAACGTGTTATGTTCGTTATGCCTTCTCAATGTTACCGCTGAAAACCACCGTTTATTCTTGTCACAACAATTGTGTATTAATTGATTTATATAAATATTATCATATATTTCAAAGATTTAATGTGGCTAAACTTTCTGAACTTGCGGAACCGAGTTTCGCGTTGTCATACAATATTTCAGTGCAGCGTTAATATGATCTTCGCGATAGATGATTCTGACCGCGGGTTGCACCGTGTCGCTCAAGTGCAGTTTTGTGCTTCTCGGAACTAAGAATTACTTAAATGAGGGCTGCACATGTGTAGTGCTCTTAACTTCCTTAATTTGTGCCACTGCCTATGTGCATTTCGTTCTACCAGAAGAGTTTTTAATATGAGGTATTAAAAAATATCTAACTCATTCAAATAATTGATTTGAAGTAGTGTAAAACAATGTTTCGCTATCTTGGCAATTGTAAAATATTTATCACTGATATTTTCGTATTGAAAAATAGTCACAAAAAAGATACGTAATGATGCGCTGTGAACACATCAATAAATACGAGTATTTCCTGGCGATATTATTGCTAATATACACTTTTATAAAACCTATTGCACTCTTTTTTAACCTATTCACCTGATGAAAATCCTTTATTTTCGGGAATCATTAGCATGTGAATTCTTCATGTCTCTTTTAATTCTTACTACGTAGTGAATGATAGAAATAAACCGCTTGTTGTTTTGAATTCATTTTTAATTCACCCACAATATGTATCACATTTTTACAATATTCTAAAATGTATACTACGTAAAACGCTATTTAAATTTGTATTCATGTATCTCATGTAAAAAACATTATTATGTAATAAAAACGTTGCCATTAACTTCATTGAATCCTTTTCGTGACCAGTGTATCAGAAATTACTCTCGTATTTCTTTTAGTGTTAGATGCCTTATATCAGTTGCTGAAAGGAGTTGTTACTCCTGAAATAAGTATTATTTCTTTTACGAGTTTCCTGGCCATAAAATGTTGATATATCCTGAAAACCGTTATTTCTGTGGCTAATGTTCGTTCGCTTGAGACAGTCATGGTCAGCGTATAAGATAATCTTACTGGTGTTTTGCCAATTCTCATTAATACAGAACGCTTTGAACGTTTACAATGCAAGAACATTTAATGTCATACGATCTCTCTCGTGAAATGGGTCATGGATTGTTTACTTAATGCTGGTCACTAGCACCTATTGCACGAAGCGCTCTGCACACTGAGTAGCGGTATTAAGCCTCACCTCATATATCAAACGGTGCCAGTGGGGGCAATCAATCAAGGCCCAGTGTGTAATGCATCTTTTGTCGCCTGCGCCTTTGAAAGTAACATCTCATTCTTTGAGCCTCTACTTAGCTTCCTTCCTTTCACACGTAATACATTCTTTGATGTGAAGATAACGTTGCATATTCCTGAGTATTTTTTCCTGGTTAAGTTTCATTTAGTATCGGATAAGTTAGGCCTAACTTCTTGTGGAAACTTGAATGTGATTCGTGCAGTTCAACGTGATTATTCACATTTAAAATGTATGAAATGATACTTCAGTATCAATCCCAAATAAATTAGCTCTTAATTTTTACAATACAAATGAGTTTTAAAAACTTTGCTGCCATATTGAAATTGCAATGTAAATAAAACAACGTTCGATAAACTTTCTACTACGATAAATTTATTCCCAGTTCACAATTAGAACTCATTTCAGGCCTTTACAAGTAGTGTTTCTTATGTGAAGTATTTCTTGACGAAGGTTCATTCACATTATTCTGAGTAGTACCAAGTGTTGAAAAGAACATATAATAAATAATATGGACACCATCCATTTAGAAGAAACGCTGACTCCCAAACTACTTAAGAATTATTTTCAATCATATTATTGTCATTATTGAAATCATTATGTTTAAATTGAAGACTAATCATTGTAACCTGTTTTGACATCAGTAAAAGGAGTTAATACAATCGCATTGCTATTATTATGTGCGAGAAGGCGACTTTCTCACTCTCTCCGCCCTTTGTCGCTCGGCGACAAGGCACCAGATTGGCGCGGATGAATCTCAGGTCATTTCTGGAAAGAGAATTAGAGAAGCCGTAAAAGCCGATGTAGATCTGCGCGCAGACGTCCTCTTTCTGCGCAGGCTGCGCGGGCAAAACGCTTCGCCCCGCACAACAACGCCAATTGTTCTCGGAGCAGCCGCCATCGACCGCAGCCGTTTTCGTCGGTTGCTCGTCTGGAAGTTAGTCATGTCCTCTCAGAATTTCCGTTCGTCGCTCTCTTATTTCGCATTTGCTAGTGCGAGTGGCAATCCTTCATTGATGACGTTCCTGCCCGTCGAAACACTTTCTGCGAGGGAGCGTGCTATGCAGCCTTGTTCAATCTTGTTTCTTCGTATCGCGGCGTGATTTATTGGTCCTGATGCGCCGGTCTTTTTGCGGCCGCCGCCGAGGATTCCTGAGGACGTTGCCGCCCGCCAAGGCTCGTCCCTTGTCTCGCTCCCCGCGACTCGTTTGTCACGTTCCGATTTGGAGATGGCTTGCACTGTTGTTACTCCTTGCTCGAGCAGCGAAGAGCGCTCGTTGTCGAAAGTAAGAGGAAATCCGTCGACGTTCGTCCGTAAACGAAATTGTTTTATTTTGGTTCCCAATTAAGTGATTACTTTTTCAGAAAATCTAACTTCTTAACACTTAATATGATGTCCTGCTGGGGAAATGGGACTTGTGTAGACACCTAGACGCACTGTAGCATCGGTTTGAGTAATGTTTAAATACCACGTTAAATAAATACATAATCGCGGGCAAGTTCATCGATTGTTTGTAGTATTATTGGCTTGTTATTTTGATTGATATGATTACATGAAAGGTCAGGCCTACAGGTGTTAATTTTATTATTAATTATATAATTATAATTTACATGAATTTAGCGTATTAACAAATTCATATTTTGAATTTCATATTCAAAAATTAACTTTTATTAATAAAAAATATTATACACACTTTAAAAAAACTCTCTTTTTGCATAGATTTCAAGATAAATGTCCTCTTAAAACATGAAAACAATACAACATGAAAAGTATTCTGTCCAGACATTTGCTGTGATGCACTAAAACATCAATATATTCTTCTTCTTCTTTTTCTTCTTCTTCTTCTTCTTCTTCTTCTTCTTCTTCTTCTTCTTCTTCTTATTATTATTATTATTATTATTATTATTATTGTTATTATTATTATTATTATAGATTTTTGCAATTACTCTTACAAAATTTTATTCTGTACCAATACAGATGAATATTAAATTGATATTATCTTCTTATAACCACATTATTTTTTACAATTATTATTTTTCCAAGTGTGTGACACGACTAAAGCGTATGTTTTGTATTCCAAAGTTTAATGAATATGGTTGATTTATTCTCTAATAAAATTGAAGGTACTCTAATTTCGTGCTTTGTTTCCTGGTGTAGGATAGAGAAATTTAAATTTGAAAGCTACTATTTCTTTTTATTGATAATTTAATGTCTGTGCCTCTTGAAAACTTTCGGTACTTTTATTTCAGACATTGAAGTAAAAACCAATGAGATCAACCTCTGCGATCGCACGAAGTAAGGACTGACGAAATATTACAGAAAAGTACTCAATATGCACTGTATGGAAAATTGAAAATTCCAAACACGGCCCCTCACATCTTTTAGTTCGTACTTTCCAAAACAAATGAATGAGGAAGGTTTACAAATTCCAAAACAAGACAATCACTATTCATCGTGAACACGGCGTTAATATGTTTTGCAATATAAAATTGAAATATTTTATATTTACAAAGATCTGCACCTGTATATTGCAGTATATTATATCAACTCCTATCCAACTTAAATAAAAAACGTAATGCATTACATTTAATTACCATTACTAACAATTGTTCGTACTCGAGTTAGACGATTGCTGGACACTGCGTATGTACATTCTCGCTAATGTTTTCATTTTAAAAGACAATCTTTAACTTCAAAATAATTCACAATAATCACTTCACCAAGCGTATTATTGCTTCATGTTTTGACATTTACATATATCTCGAAAAGTCAACTGATTTCAATTGCAACTCACTATACGAAACGACGAATATATACATGTAGTTATTCTTGAAATAACTTATGACAAAAATGACGGGAGATAGCGTTATTTTTTAAAAAAATTAATAGATTATTAATATTGATTGATTTTACTGTCAACCCAGTTAATAAAAAGAAGATATAATACATCTTTCAGTACCTTTCCAGTACCTTTCATTTTTAAAGATAAAAATAAGGAAATTGATTGAGTGGAAAGCTAAATTTATTTCTAAACGAAAACCCTCAATGTTTTGAATATACGGATGGAGTTCCTTTCATTCGCCGCATTGAAAGTGTCAAAATCACAATAATGTCAAAGATACCATTTACTTCCATTTCTTATTTAATATCTCGCAATAATCTCATCACCTTTTTCTTCATTTAATCTTTTTTAACTTCATCTCATCCCACTCTTTTTTTCAGTCCATTTTCTCTTTTGCCTACCAATAAAATTATGTAAATTATTTTAGTGGAATGCGGAAGCTTACCACTATTACCTTACATGTACCAAAATGATTTTGTCAAGTATTATGAAAGGTAATGTGGATGAATGTATTAGGAAAATCAGACTTTATATTTTTTATTAGAGTATAATCTGCATTCCCGCCGTACCGCTATTGTATATTTCGGTTATCGCGATTGTATATTTTATTATTAAAAACCTTAAAGGTTTCCTTAAGACAGACATTTAGAATATCTTGGATCATTTGAAATTTGACTGGTAAATGCTTCTATATGTCTTATCAAATTTACTGTGGTTTTACGTTCTGCTATAAACGTTACTTAACGCCAAGATAATGTTCAAATAGCTCATTGTCCATATTTATGAGTCTTACTACCGCTCTCTGAGCTAATTAATTATTGCATGCATTCGATGCCATAAATCTTCAGATTTCTTTCAGTTTGTGACATAAATCTCCGCAAAATGACGAAACATTACAAGGTTTGCAGGTAAACCAAACTGAAACGTTATTTTTTTCTGACGACAGCAAAATTACTTGGCTTAAATTCATTAAAACATAAAAAAAATTGCAAACATGTTTTTCTTGGAATGCTGAATGATCGTTAAAAATAAAGAAAAAATCACTCAGCATTTACACTTGTGACTGATCACTAGGGGGCGGATTTTACTGAAACGTCATTTTCTTTCTTTTCACTTTAGAACAAATCCGTTTAGTATAGAAATTCATTTTATGTTATGACGAAATGAAATGGCCTATTTTAATGTCATTTTTGTTGATTTTGATCAATACGTCATTTTTTACCTTTTTCCATAATTTCTACTGCATTTTCCTATGATTTAATCGCTTTTTATACCATTTTAATTGTACTTGCTTCAAACAATGTTTACAAGGTGCAACAAATGTTCACCAGAGAATTCCTGTGTAACCTATTCGATTTCTTTGCTCATATATTATAATGTCAGCTGTTGTATTATGTTATCTAAAGCCTGTTTTACACGGTCATTTTTGCATCCTTTTTTCATCATTTTTCTGTACAGAAAGTGGATGGAAAAATGACGTTCGTTTCTACGCGTTATGTTTCGGTGCCGAAACTGGATGAAAGTCATTCCAGCGTTTTACATGATCATTTCTGGTTTTTGTACGTAATCGTGAGGAAAATACTTCCTCTGGACGCCACAACAGCGCTGATGATCAAACATTTGAACATCTCATCTATGTTAACAAATTAAGTTAGGTTATATTTGGACTGAGCAGGGAAGGCGGTGACATTAGAACACAGTACATGATTTATTTCTCACTACATAATCACATTACATTACAATTCAACACATCAGAACGCTCTCGAAAGTTCAAAATGAACAAATCGCACCAAACGCATGATAAACCAGAGAAAGTTCCGGAAAGTGACGCCAGGAGCGCGGTAGTCAAACTAAATGAAATCCGTGCTGAAAAATGAAGTATGCGTCATTTTTTCGTACAAATTGCATCCAGTCTGGTCTGTCTCTTTTCTGTATCGGCGAAAAATGATGAAAAAATGATCGTGTAAAACAGGCTTAAGGTCTCTGTGACGTTTATCGGCGCCATTGTCAGTACGGCCGATTTTGCGATAGAGGCAGAGATTTTGTTTTAAAGGTTAGTCCAAATCCAAAGTTTGCTAGCTGAGTTCACTTAAACAAAAGGAAGAATCCTCGATTACATTAAAAACAAATCCAAGAGCTTGAGTTGTTCATCTGAAGTGGTTTTGATCAATTTTTTACGTCATTTTTCTCTGTTTTTAGGGCATTTTTAGGACATTTTAAGAGTATTTTATTGATCATCTTTGGCAATGTTTTAGGTCATCAAAATCCGCTCCCTACTGATAACTTTTGCTCAAAATGATGGTGAAAATTTAGTCAACGACTACTACTCATATTTACGTAATAGCATTAGAAAAGGTATTGAAGGTGAAACTCGATATAAATTTGATATTTAAATAGATTGATATTATCATCTACACAGCCATCACCCTTCCAGTTTGTCTATAAGTAGTATTAAATTTTGAAGACATATCGCAGAATACAGCAATTATGTTTGATATAGATTCATTATAATTATAATCAGGAATGGGTCACAATTTGCCATGCATCTTAATTGTAGTTAAAGTGGCAAAGCTAACCTGCTACTCAACTCTTTATTTACATTCAGACTTTGATATTTTTTCTTATTGTAACATTCTTGTCATTGTGAAATTACTATCATGAGTTCCTGTTTAAACAAAAATAACGACGCAGTTTTCTCACAGCATCGCTTGTAGAAACACCTTTCTTATAAAAATGTAACTATTCAACGCAAATAAAGATAAAATAAATTCTTCACAGTTACTCTGCAGAATACTGGAGCTTGAATCTGTCTAAGGCTTATTCTAACTACATTGAACAGAAATATTTATTTTTCTGAACATAAATTGTAGAGAATTTTAATTTCTCGTTAATAAAGAAATTCCCTTAAATAAGCTTACCAGTCTCTGAGGTGAATGTAAAGAAAATGCCTCACGACTCAATCACACCAGCGTTAGAGAGATGACGGGTTCGATCTCTGTAAGGACACAGAAATTTACTAATAGGAATTATCTGTAAGGTGTCAGAAAACATTTAATATGTGAGCTTATAGCGCCTGCTGGAAGAGAATTGGCAGGCTGACATGTCTGATTAGTAGTTTACCTAATCGTTTTCAGGCGAATGTCAAACCATTACTCTACTCTCTGCAAACCACTGACCGCGCTCGGGAGTGAAAATGCTTAGTTTTGATATGTTGTTAACCTCATTTTATTGGAACTTTTAATCATCATTCAACTATTTATGGTTAGAAGGTGGGGAAGGGATTCTGGAGCTGAAGAAACCATGCGCAGATTGTTCTTTTCCCTCACACATCACAAACAGTTTTTACTCTTCTTTGACAAAATAAAACGAATCAAATCTTTTCTTCCTAATCATTTTCATTAGCAGCTGCAGCAACTCAACATCTCTTCCAACTCGGTCTGGGTCCGTCCTAAGCTACCGCGTTATACGACGGCGTGGAGGCCTTGAATATCCTGCAATTGCGCGCCTTGTAACTGTACGGATTCGCTTCCACTTGTGCCTCTGCTTCCGGCCCCAGCCCCGTTCCGCGTGCCCAGCGCCTCATATCTCTCCTTCCTTCCGGCTTATATTTTTCGGCGTTTGTTTCCACAGGCCTCTCGACGCGTGTTTGTTTGTGTACTGAGGCGGCGCCGCTTGAACGCACGCTCTACGTTTTCAGGGGCGCTCCGCCCACGCGCCTGCTCCATCACCGGCACCTGATTCGCCTCACACTCCCGGCTCCGCCGACGGCCCTCGCTCACGGCCCTCGCTCACGGCTCTCGCCCACGGCTCTCGCTCACGGCTGTCGCTCGTGGTCCCCGCTCACTGTCCCGCTCATAGCTCCGCTTATGGCCCTCACTCACGATCCCTGCTCACGGTCCCCGCTCATGGTGCTCGCTCATGGCACCTGCTCACGAGGAACCTCGCAACCATGCGTGAGTTTCCGATTCCCCGCTGGGCTTTTATATATGGACACCGAAATCTCAACCTTTCCCTCGGACGGTAGGCACTCCTGCCTCTCCATTACACCTACTCTGGGAAAAACGGCTCGGTTGCCCCGGAGAAGCTCAGGAACCGAGTGCACGTTTAGAGATAGAAGGAGATCCTAACCCACTCTGTTATTCCATTGGACGTTTTGCAAATGAATATCTTTGTAGTGACCCTTCCACAAATTTCGTCCGCTACACCTGGGATGAATGGTTTTTGGGGGGTGATTGACAGCAGCAGTCGTGTAACGGTTAACGTATCGGATTGTTAAACTCAAGTTGGCGGGATCATACCCGATCGAAGCCGTGGATTTTTAAGGGGAGAATCCTTCGTATGCCTTTCTTCGGAGGGGAAGTAAAGCCGCCTGTCCCATGTTAGTAAATTTACTTGCATGTAAAAGATCCTCCTCAAGCCTACATAACGCCTCTGAGCCTGTTTTGTCGCCCAAGAAATACCTCCTACTCCGCAGGTTGCTGAAAGCGAATTTTGCGTGGTCAGACGGAAGAGCGGGCCTGATGACCCGAGCCTCGCCACGTAAAATAAAGCATCAATTCAATAGTGCTGTTGATACGATTTGAATGACGTTGGGATGAGAAGCAGGAGAAACCCAAGCATGCCGAGCAACCCAGCCGCGAACCGCCTTTGTCCACCACCAATTCCACACGGATCGACCGAGATTCGATCGTCGCGTTGGTCCTGGAAGGTAAGCGCCCCGAACCGCCCAGTGCCACCGCAGAGCGACACTTGGCCGCCCCGGACCCGAGGGAGCGGCTGCTCGCCTTGCCGCCGACGCCCTTCCCTGGGGCCTCCCGCGCGGCCTTGCAGCGCAGGGTAAATAAGGTGTCGCGCGTGCGCCCGCGGCCGCCCCCGCGGCTGACAGACGCGCGTCCTTCGTCGCGCCGCCCCAGACGCCGCCGACGTCCCCGCCCCCGCCCCCGCCGCCGCGGCCACGCCCCGGGGCGACGCGCCCTCGCCAGGGGTTGCCAATGCGCTCTCCTGAGGCGGAGGCGTGGAGCCAGCGTGGTTCTTCCTCATCGAATTAGGTTTAATTCTTGCGCAATCGTAATTTTAATTTTCACTTTCTGGTTTACTACATACGGAGTGTGTAGAGGAAAGCTGTAACATCAATCCGCGATGTTTCGACAGAAAACATCATTTTAGGTCCCTGATACAAAAAAAGGATAATTTTTTTTACAAAACCAAAATGGCGGTCAAGTAACATGAGTGTTTTTCTGTTACTTCTCGAAATTTTGCTGAATTCGGTAGATTGTGTATACAAGTATTTTGCATTTAGATGATCGATGTTTTCTCTTTCTAATACTTCCTCGATGAAATTGATTTCTAAATTAAAGAGTGTTATAATTTGCTGTACCGTGAACATCACTAGCACGTAACATTTGGAAAAGGAGCATAATAAGAAATATAAACCTCCGTGATATTTTTGTTAAACCAATAGTTTTATTGATTTATTCAAGTTAACACCGTGTTCACGGTGGAGTGAAAATGTCAAGTTATGTCACTGGTCTTCATGAATTAAAAAAAGTCTCACAACGAACGTATAAAAGACGGAGACGTATTGGTGGTTAGAGCACAAGTGTTGGTAGCAATCATTGTGGGTATTGAACCTCTTCGTTACGTATGAAAATGCAAACTCCTGCAAACGTCACCAGTTCGGAATCATCTTCATAATATTCTTTCCCCCTACATTTTTTATTAATGAAGCAGAAGGTGTGTGTGATCGTTTCTCAATGTTAATGTTATTAAAAGAATTTTATCATCTTTATATGGTATACTGAAACTGTCTTCAGTAACAAAAGTTAGAATGAAACTACTTGGTATACTTGAAAACATTCTTAGAGGGCGAGATCCCCTCTCGCCAGCGACGCCCGTGTACTCTCATATAGTACTACGTTCATGAAAAGCGATTTTGTTGAGTACCTTCTTTGGAGACCACCATATTGTCTGGTATAAAACATGACGGTGCATATTATTTATCTCTACAGAATTGTCTATTTAAAGTTGCGTTTTAAAATTGTATATTTAAATAATTTCGGAAATAATTGAATTTCGGATATATCGACATATTTAGGCTTAGAAAATCTAAAGACACCGGGAATGCCGGCAGAAAAATTGGCGATCCCTGCTCGAAACTGCTGCTGCGAGCGTCTTACACGGAAGGGTTGTTTTGAGAATATTTCCCCTCAGTGCTGCTGTGGAAAGACAGCGTGTATACGCTGGGTCGCCGAGGGGCGACGACGGAGTACCAGGGTGCGCGGCTGAAAGAACACAGAACGCTTCTCAAGTGCCCGAGGCGCCCCGCAGAGCGACCCAACACTCCCGATAGTCCTCTTCATCGCTCCGTATCTCATGACTTCTTTTTTAACACGCAAAAGATGGCCGGTGTCTTGCAATGTCAAATAAGCTTCATGCATCTCCTAATCCCGAGACTTAGAAACTGTTACCCTCTCGACTCCTTTCTCAAGCCGCACGTTTATATTTCATACACCATTAAATGATGTGAAGGTGATTAATTGAGTTTCCCTCATCGATGTACTATTCTCTGTTTGCATTATTGTTGTTTTGAATACTGTGTGTTTTCCAACAAACATCTGAAAGAGCCGTGACGGCTGCACAACGTAAAATCAAACACGAAATGAAGTGGTTTGTTTAAAAAAGGGCATCTTCTTGGGGAAGAATGGTCGGATACCGGCGGGGGGGGGGGGGGCGTGGCGGCTTGAACGCATTTATCACGTAACGCGCACAGGTCGATAGATCTCTCAGTGGAAGGAGGAATGAAAGCAAACTCGGAGATGTGGGCGAGAAGTCTGCGTTCGGTGCGTCGGTGCACTATGGCCCCGCTGACGCCTGCACGATGCCACGGGAGTGCCTGCTGCAATATCTAACGTCTGCTTGCTATTAGGCGCTCTGCATCTGCTAACGAAAGCAAATACGCGCTGCCTGTGCAATTAATGGCCGTGTGGGTTGTCGGTTGTCACGGAGCGTCTCAGATTGGTTGGGAATGAGTTCGTGATACTCTGAGTAGCTGAAAGCTGCTACACATTATACGATTTGTATTTTGAATTGAGAACCTTTTCAGCCGCAGAACGAGAACAAGAACAAGTACTACTATTACTACAACATGTAAACAGCTTTTAAGTGACTATTTTACCGAGCAAAGGAATAAGAGGGAAAGACACGCAATAACGCAATATCTTCTACGAAAGTAATATTTCATTACGGGTAGATTCTATTAAGATTAAGTAAACCTTTCAGTTTATGTAAGCACAAGAATTTGCATGAGCTGTTTGTAATTCTAATTAATCATACAAGCAACTACGGTGCTTGTCGAGCGGACATTGACGGAAATGATATTTCAATTATAATATTAAATGTGGTTTCGTTTTTTTATTTAACTATCTTAAGTAATCTTAATAAAATTAAAATATCTTAAGTATTGTCAATAATAAGTACATTTCTTCTTTATAGGTTAATATTCCACGTTTCTTTCTTAATAATATAATAATCAAAGTTATGTCTGCGTTAATTATAATTATTTAATAGTTTTTTCCGCTTGACGTTAGAATATGAAAATAAAAAAGAAGACTTCCGTTGCCAAGCGCTGAAAGGAAGAACAAAATATAATGATGATTAAAAACCTTCATGGACATGAAAAAGTACAAAGGATATGAATATTTAAAAGTAAGAATCCGCAATCTTTTCTTAGGTAAACAAGGAACAGTGGCCAGGAGTTCAGATTCTGTGTTACAGAGTTAGGAAGAGCTTTAACCGCTGCGGTGGGAATTGCGCCTTTAAAAGCCGCGTGCCTCACTCTGTGCTCCGGTGCAGCCGTAGTGGCCTCGCGGCCGCTGATCGCCCTCCACCGCCGTCTCTCGGTGTGAATTTCATTAGCGCTTCTCGGGCAAAACGGCCCGCGAAGCACGGGGCGCCAGCGAGGGCCCCACAGCGCAAGGGCCTAGAAACACTCCGCCTCACGCTGGCGATTCAGGCCGTGGCGTGACTCGGATATCGAACTCCAGCGATCGTGGGCCGTCCCAGTGGACTAAATGGGCTCAATTAAATTCACGGAATGTGATAAAGCGGAGGAATTTTGGAAAATATGAAGCCAAGAGAAAATGTAACATTTCTTAGATAGAATTCTCTATTAGAATGATTTCAATTTGAGGCGAATGTATTTTAAAAAATGAATAATTTTATTTATTAAAATATTATTATGAAATTATGTATATCCCTAATTAATTTTCCAGTGTTTCCATAAAGCTAATATTTATCTAATGCACATTTTAATGTTAATATCTCATTATTTCAGAAAATTAATACTCGTTGAGATTGCCTGAGAAACATATTGAAGGAAATGTATCACCCTCCGTATTGTTTTCTTGGGGTAGGAAAAAAAGAATAAAGACTATGAATTTGATATGTCTCATTTGCTGACATACCTTAATTGTTCTGGGGTACTGAAGACTATTTTCTGATGCTTAAAAATTTGACCTCAGTTTCACAAAGGAATCGTGTAAATCATTATGTGAATTTAATTTTGAAGAGTTCTTCTTAATTAATCATTACTACATTCAGAATGAATGTAGCTGCTTTTTAAGTTTCCCCATGCTTTATATTCATTCTTTACTATGAGTACTTTAATATTTATCGTGCCTTCCGGAAAACAACTGTATCGCTTGCCATTTCATCAGTCTCAGTTTCTGTGGCAAGATGACCGTTTTTCATCGTCTTGAGAGGTTCAATATAAATTGATATGTCTTTTTCGTTTGCTCCTAAATTACGTCGCTTTCCGGTTACATTTGAAAGACTCAGCGAATATTTCTTACACCAGTCAGGCCCTTTTGTAGAGAGAGCAAACTGAAGTGCCAATATGGTATGATAAACATTAGGGAATAATATTGTGAAATACATTACTCAATCAGGCGCGAAACAAGGACATTTTTGCACCTTGCCGTGTTGTACGCCAATTTCTCGCACCCAGAAAGCGGTGGCGCCACACGCTTTCGGTTAACACAGCTTTTAAACGCCAGAACGCTCTCCGGCAAATTTCCTCTCACGCAGGCGAAGGCCAGACAAATTAACGCGGATGCTCTCTGTAGTAGCAACAGCTACAGCATCACCGCCACCTCCTCCACTGTTACCACCCACTCCCGACAAGAGCGCGGCAGCATCACTACCGCAGAATCGCCGGTCCCTCGCAATTGGCCGACGCGTCGTTCAGCGCCGCACTACCTTCACTTGTTGCCCGAGCTGTCGAGTTCATAGTGATCCCGGCGCTTAATACACGCGGCCTTTCCCCTTGGCGACTCGCCAGACCCCTCGGTCCCCGCCGCCGCCACCGCCGCCACCGCCTCAGCCTCACCACGCGCAGGGACGGCCCGCGCCCCGCCGTTCGGTCTCCACGCCGAGAGGTGCGCTCTTCATCTACATTGTGTTCAGTCCACAGGCACGGAGAGAAGCGCAACCTGATATCTTCGCATTAGTTAGCTCCGGCAGGTCGAATTCAAAACATTCGTAGAAATGATAACAATGGAAGACATTATGAAGAGCACATTGTATTAGTTTTGGGTAGATTGGTGGTTCCTAACGCCCACAGTAACGCACACTTCGAACACACACACTCTTAATAACTGGTTATAAAATGGCGGAATCTGCCGCACAAAGCAATGCGTTACTCCCTGCATCTAGGGATTCTTAATACTACACGCTGCGCGACTGCTTTGTTAGTAAACATGGTCCCTTGAACTATGTTTGAAAACTGTCGCTTCCTGATGCACTTACTTACATTTATAAGTTCATAAATAATTTAAAAGAATTGAATTAAGTTACGTTAGTTACACGTGTTTACCGAGACTATTTGTTCTTCACAAGCTTAATGTTCTTATGAACGAATTCAGAAATGAAGTTACATTTCTTATTTATTTTACAGTTTCTTTATTTAGAATAGTTGATATCATCTGTCAATTACAGCATTATCGTAGCCATCAAATGTACAAATTGTAATAGGTTTATGTTTTAGAATTTGGAAAATAAGCCTTTTATTGAGACAAAACGACGTCCACTCAAAATTCACTTAAATGACGTTCTAAAATTCACATTTGTACGTCAAAATATAACTGTATATTATATATTATATTATAAGCAATATTTGTATTTGTATTTGATTTCAGCCTCGATGATTCCCCAATATAATTCGTGTGATAAGTCCACAAACAATAAAAATTGGAAAACTGATTGTTATTATGGGTGTTTTTATGGTTTCCGACATTCTAGCGTTCGGATGTTTGAGTCATGCAAGGAGAAAGTATTATATTTCTGAAGAAAACGTACTGAGTATTAGCATAAAAAATTAAGTCAGTGATATTTTGTCACGTATGAGGTACACATTTTACACTATGCTAAGACTGTGAGTGGCGCCAAGATAAAAAACCACAAAATGGGAAACGCAAAGATCTTTCCGAAAATGTGTCGATGGAAATATTGATTTGTCACGTGAAAAACATCGACAAAAACAATGCAACGGATTCAGTGGTATTTACTTTCAGTTAATATCCACGATTGCATTGGTTGTTGTAGTTTTTTATGAAGAAATGATTATCCTTTTATTTTTACTGTTTTTGGCTCATTGCCTACATTACTGTACATTTTAACTCTTTATTTCATTCTTCGATAATTCATGCTTCTTCAGGTAGCCCTTAAAATTAAGATAGCGCATATTGCTGAAAGATCCTGTGACAGAGAGAAGAGACAAATAGCTTGTAGTGTAACTTGAGCCAGTAGCGCCCGAACTCAAATGACTTGGCTGATTCAGTGTTGCCAAATTACCCGGTTGGCGCCAAAGAACAGGTTGTACTGCCGCTGCATCGAGCGCTCCTCAAGGCAAACGTGGCGCTACGCCACGCCACGCCACGCCACGCCACGCCACGCCACGCCACGCCACGCCACGCCACGCCACGCCACGCCACGCCACGCCACGCCACCCCACGCTGCCCGCCGCCAGTACCTCTGGGAACGCTCCGAGGATAGCGTGACTGTCTTCGATTGGGGAGACCGCCGACGCCTCGCTTTCGACCCCGGGATCAGTCCGATGCCAGGGCGCTCTGACGTTCCACGGGCAACTGCTGCCACTGCTCTTTGGTACTATATGTTTAGTCAATTGGATATGCACGCTTTCTCATCAGTGCGAATATCTTCAAGAACTACGCACAATTTGACACGAGGGTTTTTAGCAGGCGCGGTTTTCTCTGAGTTAAGACGTTGATGATGACATCACACTCATTAATAGTTACACTTTAATCTTATCTTCATATTAAGTTGCCAGGATGTCGAAATGGCAAAATGTATTGTTCATGACATCACCTTAACCACTGACCTCAAGGATTTGTCCTTCAGGACTTTCCTTGAGACTCAACTCGCTCTTACACTATTACTAGAGTAATCACGACACTATTAACAAACAACGTTTTTACCCACTTACTGGAATACCTATGGAATACTTATCACGATTACTCATACGGTTAGCTAACAGTATGCAGTTGCTACATCGGGGAGCACCAGCCCTGCGCGTCCTGGCAGTGGCCGTCGCCGGGTCTCGTGCTGCGAGAGACGCGAGCGAGCGCGTGCTGAGAGGCGCGAGCGTGCGAGGGGCGCGCGTGCGCCGGGTCAACAGCAGCGGCGCGCGGCGCGACGGACAATATTGCCGTTGGCAATGGAGCGCAACGAGCGCGCGCCACGGTATGTCTCGCCCCGCCCGGCCCGCCTCGCCCCCTCCGTCACACTCCGTCCCATCCACCTCCTCACTTTACTCCTTTCTACCCCGTCCCTCCTCGCTCAGTCCCGTCACGCCCCTCCCCTCTCCTCCTCCCACGCCCCTCTCTTCGCGCCAACTCGATGCATCGTGCCCTTCTCTCCGCTCTGAAACGCTCCGCTCTTTCCTGCCCCGCCCTTCTCAACCCCGCGTCCCACCGTCTTTCCCACCTCCCTACGAACGTTACATACGCATTTCTCATCCCCACATTCCCAGGTACCGCTCACCGGCTCGGCCTGTTCTGTCTCCGTTGACATTTCCACTCCAAACAGCCTGACAAGCCTAACTTGCCCCGTTCACTCGATCATGCACTTGCTCTGCACCATGCAGAATGTAGTCGCCTCGGCATTCCTGAATACCCCGCCGCCTCTGTTTATCTTCCCTTCTTTGCCCTCTCCCGTATGTTACGCTTCTTCCTGCTCTGTTCCTCGAATTCGTCGTGTATGCCTTAGATACTCTGCTTCATTAATTCTTTCCTCCCATTTACATCATCCGGGCTCCGTTACGGTTTAATCTTTGTTGAAAAGGAAATAAAAATAAATCACTTTCATCCACGCAGATCATTCTGGTGCTTTTGTATGCGTGAACATTGTAACTACTGCCACAATGTGGGTTAAACAGCGTGAATCATTTCGGAACTAAATAACACTACAACGAATTCCTCTTATTATGTGTAAACAGTCGAGGCGGCGGAGGGGGGGGGCGCTTGTGTCTCCGCCTCTACTCTCTCAGAAGTCCATGGCACATATTCCCAAATATAGTTTTTACTAATTTTCTGTAGAACAGGTTTCAAATATCTGTCAATCAACAAATAAAAGTACTTAATACATTCATCACCAATGACAAAATATTTATAAGAAAACATGAAGTTGAATGGGCACTGCATCTATATCCCCTATACACTTAGACTCACAGAAAATGCCTGGTTGCGCCATTGTCAATAATTAATTCTTCTGTTCTTTGTCCTTGGAAGCATCGATACCTGTTGAATGTAATTTCCGTCCTTTTCGCAACTGCATCTCTTTAGTCTATCACTTACAAAAAACTGCACTTTTCCGAGACACGACGCGCTGCCCCTCGCAGACAGTGTGATAATGTGTATTGGTATTGTGGTGAGTTTTCGTTGGCATTTACAATGAAATAATTATATGAATCATCATTGCCAACTATGTTGTTTATTAGAATAGCAGCTTTCGATTGCTTAGCCATCGTCACGAGTTTTTTGCTGTATGAAAGCCACAAAACGACTACGGCAATAACAACTTGGAAATGACGACTCATATAATTATTTCGTTGTAATGTGTGCCCGAACACACACGGTTCTCAATTTCGATCGCAGGAGATATTGATAGAACAATTTCGCGCTCCTGATCCATACAGATTTGTCATCTTTCCTTCCCATTACCATAAATTCACAAATTTGCTATTTCTTTTCCTCAATACACGAACAAAGTGCTTTTTATCTCTCACGATATTTAGCAGATCGCTTAAAATTTTAGCTTCTGCTAGGACCTGATTGTGTCCATGACGAACCAATAGAATTTGTCGCCAAATTCTCGAGTAGTTTCCCAGCAAATTGACGTAAATATTTGTTCATTTCATTGTGCAGAACACGCCAGTGTGTTAGTGCTTTGTTTTTTCTTTACTCACAAAATGACTCATTCCGTGTGCGTAAGTCTAACACGACGTATCGGATTCATCCGCTGCTATCACGGATGTGTAAGGATCTGTCGGCGAGCGCAAGTGATCGCGTGGGGGCGGCGGCTGTTCGCACTGAGCACTTTCCCCGGCGCGGCGTCGCGCGCTACTCGGCGCGGAGGCGCTCGGAGAGGGTTCGGTACCGTTAGCTCCAGCATGGCCGCCCTCGCCGCGCTTACTTCCTCCCGCCGCCGCCACCGCCGTCGCCGTCCCCACCACGCCCATCCCAGCCACCCCCGCCACACCCGCCGCCTCTACCGGCACGGCTAGCTCCATCGTTGTCGTTCCCACCACTGCCACCGCCACCGTCTCCCCCCTCGCCGCAGACATCCCTTGCCACCCCCGCCACCTCCGTCCGGCATCACCACCACCGTCGCTGTCCCCACCACTCACACCCCCGCCGCCTCTACCGTCACCGCTACTTCCATCGTTGTCGTTCCCACCACTGCCACCGCCACCGTTATCCCCCCTCGCCGCAGACATCCCTTGCCACCCCCTCCACCCAGGCCCGGCATAGCCACCACAGTCGCCGTCCCCACCACCGCCGCCTCCGACACCGCTGCCGTCTCCGACGCCGCCATCGCCGCTTCCCGCCTTCGCTGCCGGCCCTTATCGTCGTCCTCTCTACCGCCTCGATCGCAGCCCCCGCCATCGCCGTCACCCCCGTCGTCACTATGGTGAACCTACGAGGATGGATTAAGAGGACATAAGTAGGAGAATGAGATTTGTAAGACTGACGCGTCGCTACTGGAACTATCAATCACAGCACTTCTATTGGTAGGCAATCCACTGCTGTGCGTTGTATTGTATGAATGCCGATAACGCATTCATTTTTATCTAGAAATATATCAAATAGTTTAATTGGACAGCGTTACTATTATTTTAAATCGTATTTCATAGAAACTAAATATATAATGATTTTCACTGAAACTTTTTTTAAAGTTCAAAGTCTTCTCTGATGCAGTACTCTTTGAACTCAGTGTCAGAAAAGATATTATTCTATATATTCATTTTACACTCCAGAATACTTTCGAGTATCTATTCTCTGAAATTATGCGACTGCTTTGCAAAAGCCTGAAGAACGTTTCTCGAGATAGACTTGAGAAATGAATTTTGTATTATGGTCTTCGTTATTTATGAAAGTTGCCTCATTTGTTATACATCGACCTATCAGATAAATACAAATACGGTACCATGATTTACTAGGCTGTCCGGGTGACGCCGCGTCCATGGCGAAGGTGCCGACGTTTTGGTCGCCATTCTGCGACCTTCCTCAGGGCGTATTGCGCTCTGAGGAAGGTCGCAGAATGGCGACCGAAACGTCGGCACCTTCGCCATGGACGCGGCGTCACCCGGACAGCCTAGTAAATACTGACTCCGGCCGCGGAAGCCTACGCTCTCACGGTACCATGAACCAGATGTGTTGATGCATGAATTTTTAGAGTCAATATTTAGCACCGATATGTCTCAGAATTATAAAAATAATTTTGAATCTACACTGCCGTTTGAAACATTTGTTTCCTAATTTACGTATATTTTTATAATCACATTATTACGTTAACTTCATGTTTAAGTAAACTAGTATAAGTTAACTTATTGTTTCTTGATAATACAACAGGATGATAATATAAAACAAAGGGACATTTAAACATAAACTTCGAATACAACCATATTGTATATTTGACTTTTCCATTAAGCTAGAAGTAAATCGGCCATTTCGAACTGCAATCTTTTTAATATTTATGATACTATTATTTCTTTCTTTTGATGTATTTTATTAATTTTTATTTATGAGATTAAGTATGCACACGTTTTACGTTGTGCACATGTATGTATTCTTACAACTTGTTGTGTTGACACTGATCTATCATTTGCTGTACATACACGATTCATGTTATTCAGGTGCCATAGTTTTCTTTGTAGGTGTAAATCCCGTCATTTTTTAAATTAATTCTTAAGGAATAACTTGTCAGCTTTTTAAAGACACATACCAAAGCTATGAAGGTGAAAATTGCAACTTTGGCAGTTTTTCTGACCAGATTTGATGTCAGTTAGTGGTTCAAAAAGACGTGCCATTTATGTTATGAAAACATGTTGAAAGAAACTTTTATGCTTTTAATTAGTAATACGTGCAGTTTTATAATTTATGAACTGTGATAGAGTTTCGTATTTTACAAATTCACTAACATTATTCTACCATTGTTTTTCTTTAGTGTTATAGATCGTTTCTGACTGCTATGGTCGTTTTCGTCTAGGCAGTTGAATTCATATTCAACAATGAAGCAATCTTTGGTATAAAAACATAACACGAGAACAGTCGGAGAATGCTTGAGAGTTCATATGCGCGTTGCGCACTGCCCCGCCGCAGCCTCCGACCTCGAGGCGCGCAGCAGTGGAAGCGCGCCGCGCGGCGGCACCACAAAGAGCCGGCACGCAGTGATAGTGGGGACCTTGACACACTGACCGACGCGCCTCGCCGGCAGCGCTGGCGGAGCGGCGATACACGTTCCTTTTACGAGTCGCCTGTGCCGCCCCCGCCCCTCCCCTTTCCGCTGCCCCATCCGTTCTTTCCATCCCCGCCATTCTCGCCCCTGCCTTTGCTGCCCTTTCCATTCCCGCCGCCCCGGCCATCTACTTCTTTTTTCTTGCTGAAGCTGTGCATGCCGTCTGCGTCGTCCACGCCCCCGCCACGTTCCCCACGCCCGTCACCTCCCCTCCCACCATCCCTTGTCCCGTCTCCATTGCTCAATCCTTCCCTACCGACTCCGTATAGTTACTTCCTTGTTCATCCATGTTCCTCCGACTCTTGCCACTTTGGCTGCGTTCATTTACCCGACCGTTCTCACCTCTCGCACCGCCCGTTCCACTTCTGTTCTCGCCAATTCCATCTGCATAAACAACACAATGTTCGCGACCTTCTTCACCATTTCCACTCCACCTGAGCCAACGTTCCGGTCGCTGTGAATCCTGTCAGTCCCACTCTCCCCTCACGTCTCCAACTCTGTCACCGCTCCACCGCGCTGCGACGCCGCCCAATCCCGCGGGTCGTTAGAGACGCATCAGCCGCTGCGGTCGGCGGCGGCGGCGCGACACTTCCATGAAGGCTGGCTTTTTCTGGGCGTCGTCTGAAATCGGCGCCTACGAAGCGGTGCTTGTGCTAGGCGAGACGTTCTAACCTTGCCATATGGCACTTCGTTCTGTGGCACTCTAAAATTCGTGTTCTTGCACGTGTGTTGACAGGATAGTCAGGAGACATAAGAAACTTAGTTGTAAAGGGTCCGAATAAAATATAATATAGCATTAATGTAACCGTTGGTTTTAGTCGATATTCAGTATGAATTGTTATGCATTAATTTCGAAATATCGGTGCATTATATTTCACTTATAGCATCTTACATTTAAATTTATTTTATTATAATTTCAATATTTTCTGATAATTACTGTCTACAGTATTTACATGTTGATATTTCACAATCTCCGAATTTTGTTTTTCAATTTGCCTTTAGCGTTTTAATACAAATTAATTTTCAATTTGATGCTGTTATTTTATAAACATTCTGTGTAGGAAATTTCATCCAAGTCAGTTTCAGCTAGGATATATGACATTGAGATTAAAATAACTTACTGCGATGTTCAAATATTGCAACTTGTTACTACATTTAAAGAGATCTAGGATCAATAATTTTGACCTTTTTCCCTAAGAATCCGCAGTCTTCTAAAATGAGCTTCTGAAAGATTGGGTTAAGCGATCCATAATTAGACGTCGGAAGGAAACTTCTCGTGTGTTGAAAAACACGATATCATTCATTTATTTTATTAATTAAATACTGGCGTTGGGAATGATTTTAAATTTCGTGAATTTTACACGGAGATGTATTTTACTTAATTTTTTTCATTAAACATACATTTATGCGCCGAAATTACGAAATAATAAATTGAGAGAGACATGTTTATATATGCGAATATAACCTTTAAAATTGTTTAACTTTACGTAAAATTTAAAGCTACTCACATAAGCGTTTACACGGAGAGAGAGGGTAGAGGGCCTTGCCCACGCTAAAAATTTTGCAAGGGCACCCTTGGCCATTATAAAATATAAAATTTCCGTAAATGTGTAAAATTTTTGATAAAAACTATTCATGGACGTACTATTTAAAATTTGTATTCATGGACCATGATAAACAAACTAATGGACACAGGCTTTGTTTATTATCATTATTTATTTATCATTATAATTTTGAATTAAAGTTTAAGTATTACCGCCTTTCTGACTGTGAATGAAACATTTGAAAAATGTGAACACTTTAACTAGTTGCTTAAGCTAACACATGTGGTATTGATTTTAAGTCGTTGACTAGCTATTTTTTTAATAATTAAAAGAAATTTTTGTTTTGTGTATGAACGAAGTTTTATTTTTTAGGAAAAACTTGTAGATATAATATTGCACGTTGGCGTCATTGGTGAAAATTCTCAAACTTTTCAACAACCATGCAAAAGTCGATTATTATACAGTGTTTTTTGCGGTGTAACGGCCAAATTCGGGCTAAAAACGTAAAGAAAGTTTTGAATCTACCCTTGTAATGTGGTCAATTTAAACTCTCTCTCCTATAGAAACACATAAATATTAGCCCAAAAATCCAAAATGTAGCAAAGAAAAAAAACTAAAAATTTCGCAAAATGTCAAAAAATACTCTAAAAAAATGCGGTCTTACACCGCCCCAAAATGAATTTTGAAAATTGACTGAAAATTAGATAAGGGATATCAAATTGTAGTTGATCCGCCTCTTCTTGTAAGCTGTGCATACATATGACCACGATAGACACCATTAAAATTAAAATTTAACTTCGCAATTCTAGGATTAAAGCCCCTCTTTGATTTAATTCGAACGACCTGTTTTGCCTTCTGATTAAAGGAGAAATATGCGATCTCTGTTGTGACAAACACATCCTCGGAAATTCATTAGTGAATTTACACAATAAAAATGATTTTACATGTAATACCGTTTCTTAGTTTTATTTTATTTTATAATCATCGGTCATTTAATTTTGATACCATTTTCATACACAGTGATTCCATTACATCTGCTTCAAATGTTCATTAGATTTGTTGTAGACTTGTGGAATACTCTTCCATGTCTGTCCAACCTCAAATTCGTCGCCTCATTCGTCCAACCTCAAATGTGTCTCATGTTGAGACATCTAAGCCGCACTGGCGATGTACAGTCGCGCTTCCACTCTGCGTCACGGTACAACAGCGAGAGTCGGCCGTCTGCTCCTGTATGGTCAGTGCTTGACCCAGACGACAGGAATCTGCGGCGTGGGAGGGCGGGCCAGCGGGACAGGGCAGAGCATTGGGAAGCGGAGGGCCTCTGATCCCACCGCCGCTTCCACCCTCTTCCTCCTCCACCTTTACCACCGCCGCCGCCATTTCCACCTCCACTACCATAGCCATTGTCACCGCAAACCTTCACCACCATCCTAACTACCACCAACATTTCCATCGCCATCGCCTCCTACGTCTCTAACTCCACCACAGACACAACTATTACCACCGCCACCACCATCTCCACCACAACACCGTCTGAGATTTGCTCAGAGCAATGACCTTGCCGCCGACTGCAGCGATTGTACCTGGTATTCGAGTCCCAACGTTGGCGGATTTTAGAAACTAGCCTCATAACTATGTCGAATTCAGTCGTTGTCTAAAGAAGAATTCTAGCAGCTGGCTGCGCTGGTTGGTTGTTTCCCGTAGTTTAGCAGCAGCCGCTTTAAGCTTTCGTTCAAAGCAGCCGCAGTAAGCCCGCAATAAGAAAATGCTGGGGCAGTACCTTAACAAACGGGCCACAGAGAGCGCGCGATCTTTCCTTCCTCTTTCTTGTTCTTCTCTTTCTCTTTCTCACACTAACACGCACACTTATACATACATAAACTATACGGTAGCTTAGAGTCCCAGGGGAGAAGTAACATCGCCACCTCCTGGTATAAAGCTACATTCACTACATTAACAGGACTAATGACCTTAACAGTTGATGTGCCCGGAAATATTAATTACTCAAATCAATCTACTTCCGCAGCCACCTATCTGCCATCTCTACCGCCATCGGCTCCGCCTCCATCACCATCACCACCACCACCACCGTCACCGTCTTCTCCATCACCACCGCTGCCGTCGCCCGGGGCCTCTTAATTACGGGGAATTACCTGGTGTAATACCGCCGTATTGGATGGCCCCGCATTAAAATTCGCTCCTAATACGCGCTCCCGCCGCCGCCCACGGGCCTGTTATTAATTGCGGCGGTGCCGCTGCGGGCTCGCCGCGCCGTCACCTTGCCGCGCCGCGCCGCGCCGCGCCGCGCCCTGCCCCTCCTCGCTCGCCAGGCTCTACTACCTTGCTATTAGGCGAAGCCTCGGCCGGGAGAAACACGCCTCAAATCAATACAACCGGCGAGGAATGGGACGTTTGATTAATATTGAAGATGTAGATAGGAATTTATTACTATAAGTGATTTTAAACATACGGCTTTATCGTTTTCTTTGACAATAAAAATTGATTAAGGACTGTATTATTGTTTTAATTGTGTGTCTAGCGTATTGTTTTGGGGACAAGGGTAACTCGTTAATTCATTCCTATTTTCTTATTGGTTTTGTGCTATAATTCTGTGCATTCAAATATTGATTGATTGATTGATTTCACGCGTATCATCGGCGAAGTTCATCAGTCCCGTTAGTATAGTGCATGTTTTCATTGCGAGAGTTGATCTTCACCCACTGGATGGCGAGATGCGGCGCCGACCGAACGTCGTCTTGCGTGTTATTCCCTAATCAGAAATCTCCCATCAGCGGGGCAACGCCCTTTCGGAACAAACTCCTAGCTCCCCACTGGTCTCTCGACATGTCTGGTACTGTAGTTTACGTAAGTGTGTGTAAGGGGTGAGGAGAGGACAAGGAAGAGGGAAGGAAATATTGCTTAATTGGTCCGTATGTTAGGGTGCAGCTCTAGCATTCACCTACAGTTGTTCGCATATCCACGGAAAATTACCGATCAGTGCAGCCGGCCGCTAGAATTCCCCTCCAGGCAGCCGCCGAATTCGACCTAGCTATCTAGCTAGTGTCGAAAACCCTGCCATCATTGGGTCTCGAACCCAGAGGCACGGCAGGAACATCAATTGAAGCCCTGATCCACCTAATGATGGCACTGCCTTTTTCATAGCGATATAAAACTTTATTTAAAACGGCATAATGTCAATAGTTGGGATCTTGCGTTGTTGCCTTGGGGACAGGGTTGTCGCCGAGTGTGAGGTGGAGGAGCAGAGCCGTCCTCGGCTGCGCAATCCGCGCCGTGCGTCGAGGCGCCGCCTGCCGGTCTGCCGGCCCGCCGGCCGGCCGGTTGGCCGTGCGGCCGCCCCCGGGGGGAAGGCACACGCGCAACAGGCGATCGCAATCTTAGACAACGGCTCGTGCCGCGCTTGGCTAAGTAGATACGCGTGTCGCGAATGAAATAGGAACTACCCCGCCACTTTGGGTCGCAACGGTTTCTAACTCCATGTAGCGCGCGTTCGATTACATGGATCTGTGTTCGCGTTTGATATGATCAGCAAACACGCCGCGAATGACTGAGTGCAGTGTGCGCTTGATATGGCACGTGTGGTGAAAATGAACGATCGTTTTCTTAATAAAAAAAAATCTCTGGAAAAGTAACTGCTTGTGCTGATGGTTTCGTGATGATTTAAGGATTTGCTACTCAAAACCTTTTATGAGATGTATGACAAGATCCAAAACCATTGTACACAAAGCAATTTCGTATTTAGTACCTTAATTTTTATTTTAAACGTGAATGTAACTTTCTCGTGCGTATTATATGCAGCAATTTCCACTTATTTATAAACTAAATATTCGGATGTGATATTCCAAAATTTTACTTGCTACATTCATTTAACTAGAATTTCTTAAACGGAGGTATTGAACCCTATTATCAAATATCGATTCACCCACTTTATGATACATATATTGATAGACTTCGTTTATGAACACGGAGCACATATTCACCCTCATTTATAACAATTTGTCTGTAATCGTTTGACTTAGCCTTTAATTGCCGCGCCTCCCTTGTGTAGCGTGTGCCTTGTGTAACAGAATACCTTCTACGAACATCGTCCAAATTACCCCCCACTCCAGCCTCGCGCCTAACCTTGCGCCAGCGAGGCCGTCGACGAAGAAAAAGACCGGAGAGACGCGAGAGGAAACTCTTCGTGCCATGATGTGCGATAATAACCACCTTGGAGCGGTCTTCATGCGGATCCCATTATAAATAAGGAGAAACTGTGAATGCATTTTCCGAGAAGAGTGACTGCACCCCACCGATCGCGACGTTTACGGCACCGCTTCCTACGCGGAGGGCAAAGGTGGGGCCCTGCGCCGTTGCCAGAAAGTGATTGCGTGGAATGATTTCGTGGGATATGGGAGGTCATTCGGTGATTCAGGAAGGGTGTTGCGGACTTGCCTCGTAGAAACAAATATTTTCAAAACATAATATTCGACACATTTTACTTAAATATAGTACGTGCACACACACATAATTGATACTTTCGATATAATTGATCAAAACACGGTGGGCATGTGAGGACAATACGTTTTAGAAGTAAATTCTTATTCTTAGTAATAAATTATTAATAGGACCCAATTCTCCCTCGTAGTTTGAAAAATATATGTTGACAACACAATTCTTTATTCACCCTGTTGTGAGAATGAAATATTACTGTTTACCCTACGTAATATTGATGTGCACATTGTGAGAACGTGACTTATCCCAATGTCAAACGCTTCAGACTCGAATTATTGTCTGAATTGTTATGAATGTTATGAAAGAACACGAGAAAAGATATTAATATTGAAATTCAGCTTTTCAAAATTATTGCCAATTCATCTCATTATAATCTACTTTATCTCTTTGGAAAATAATCCTAATCTTCGAAATTTTTTCATTGGTCTGAAATAGGCATCTTCTTATCTGGAACGTAAAATTATATCATATTCTTTATAACACTCAGAAAATAAAAATAAAATCAATTTTACATACTATTATAAAAACCTACAGAAACCATTAGCATTATTTTATTAAACAGCATCGTTTTCAGACTAATGTCATATCTATGTATTTTACTTCTTTAAAACAAATTGAGTGTTTTATTATATGTATCGTTCTTGTGTTAAATTATTCACTTGATAGGAATATATGGATGCAAAACGTGAAATTTTCCGCACTGTTAGAACGCTTCAGGGGATATTCGTCATTCTGGGGAGCAAGGTGATTTCCTACGTGAATCACCTTCGTTACAAAGAAATTTAACGTGTCATTACTTCTCATTAGTTAACGAAACTGAAAATGTTTCTCGGGAGACGTCTAGAAAGGAGGTGTGGCGAACGGCGTAAATATTTTGGGAGAATTCCTCAGCTTAAGATGCTTTGGGAAACCAAAAAAGGAAGAACGAAAGGAAACCCGTTCGAACGTCATTTGTGAATCTTTTAAATATTTATGCGGCAGTCAGACAAAAGGAGAGAGCAGTCGAAGACGGCCTTTGTGAGCGAGTCTTCCGAGAAGCGCGGGAATTGAGTCAATGATTTCGACCTGATTCTGGAAAATCGTGCGTGGAGGCGTGATCGAGAGCTCTGTGGCGAAGAAAGCAAACCGAGTCAAAGACGTAGACACGAGAACGTGGCGAAAGATAGGGGTAGGGCACTTGCACCATCTAATACAACTGTTCTACTTTAGGTGAACACCAACTATTCTGTATGTTGTCGACAGACTTTTCTTCAATTTTTATTCACACAAATTATGAACATTGGATAGACAAATATGAAACAAAATTTGAAAAATATACTTATTTTACTTTAGTTTTATGTAGTTATTATAACCATGAAGAGTGTCATTGCAAATTAGCTGGAACGTAAATATTGTATTTAAATTAAATTTTATTATATTAGATGAATGATTATGTCGATTCGATATCCGAGATTGCTGAGACAGTATCCCTATAACGATCTCGGACCAGAAGATCGCAGGTTCGAGTCTCGCCTCGGGCATGTTTGTGTTGTGTGTCTTGTTTCTGTGTGTCTATTTTATCATTCATAATCATCATCTTCATCATAATTTCATCCCATCCCTCTGGTCCAACTACTCTGGGGTATAAAATTGGAATCAACATTAAAATGGTGATTTCTACAAATAAAAAGTAACGTGCCCCTGCCCCGATAATCAAGTCTGAGCCCCGGTGGAATACAGGTATCGCGTGGCCCCATGATATATCGTGTGTATACAAAAACGGTACTAGAAGTAAGAATATTTCTTATTTTCGAATATATTAATTGCTCTTTTTCGAAATCATTATTTGTTGAATATATTGAGGTTTATTTCTCGATGACCAGAAGCATTAATTGTACGTACTTTACTTTCTACTATGATAACCTGTATTTGGTCATTTATTTTAAAGACAGAAAAGTTTTTTCCCCTTTAAAATAAAGGTCCAAATACAATCTGATATATCGAAAAATCTATAGACAGAAAAATAAATAATAATTTTAATACTTTCCTTTCTCTTTGTCTTAAAGTGGTAAACATAGCTGTGTATACCAAATAGCATTCTTTCTTGATTATTAACACATTTTATTTTTGAAAAATAGTGACATTTCGTCGTTTAAGTATTTTTGATTTCCATAAAAGTCTACGGTGTCATGATGAATGGTGCATTTATTTTCTTAGAAATGTATTTGGGTGACTTTTAAAAACTTATATTTAATATTAAAAAAATATTATATTTATAATAGTCACGACAGTACTAATAATATCATCCTATCCCCCCCTATTCAACGCTAACAACCTTGTGATACAGACGAAACTTACCAAGGGATGCAGCCGAAAGGCTTATCCCATAATTCTGCACGTTGATCGCTCCAGGATGGAATACAACTGGGTGTCGGGGAGAGAAATGTGTTGCCTGGTCAGTAGTGACCAATACGCTAATAATAATAATAATAATAATAATAATAATAATAATAATAATAATAATAATAATAATAATATGTAAATCAATTCAAGTTCTTCTAATGTGCATTTTCCTTCATGGAAATTGTTTGTGATTGCGAATTAGCAAATCAATGAACTCCCATATTTTCTAATATTACTGTTGACATTCCTCACTGCTAGCTCGACATTTGCCTGAAGGCAGCGCGAGAGGGAATTGTGTTTGCTCTTGAGCAGTTCATCGCAGATTCTGAGCTGAGTGGACGTGTAGAACGCAGCAGTGTAGCCTCGCGGACACAGATCGTAGCGGGGTGGGCAGAGGTCGGCGACCCGCCCGCGCTGCCGCCGCCCTCCCCTTCTCCTCCCCCCCCCCCCGCTCCCCGCGCTCCGCACCTCGCACTCTCATTCCCGGCGGCGCGCTCCGGATAAATCAAGAAGTGTCCCATGCAGTTCCTGGAAGCCTCCGCTCGCGCCACGGCTGGTTCCGGGATGCTTCGGAGCCACCGAGTGGCGGCGCTAGCGATGATGATGGCATTGGGGTAGTGGAAGGGTGGGTGGCGACAGTAGCCGCAACGGTGGCCATGATGGCCTTAGCCTTGGAGATGGCAGTGATGGTGGGGGCGGAGGCTCTGGCGGTGACGGAAACTCAGCCATGCGGATGCGACCTCTGGGAACGCACTTGCAGATCCGCCAGGTTAATGCAAGAAGATTGCTTCTTACTCAGGGAAAATATTGTTAAGATGCCGGCGTTCGGATGCCCCAAGACTGCGTACTTCACAGTCTAGACATCGTACGGTGAGAGGTTTTACAACTGAATGATAGATGAGCAGGATGTGTTGGGAAGTCAAGTTATTCTGGATAATGATATTTTTTCCATGGCGGAGCCTTCAGAATAGAACTCTTACGTCGTATAAGGTGAAATAGGTGAAATAACTGGAAACGACTAACAATGGAAACCTATTTTTGGGAAATGCGGAATTAAACTAATCAATTACCCTTGATAGCGTTACAAATAAATGAACGAATTTATGTAAAAGACCAGATATGCCTTATAACTTTTAGGACTTGGAGGAATGTAAAGGTTTGTATGGTTGTGATACTCGCCCGGAATACAACTGTGCTCCAATCCTTTATTTGTACAAAATTATATATTATTATATAAAATTGAGTTAAAGTTGTGCTATAATTCAAAATTACTGTACTTTTATTATTAAAAGATGATTTAATGTAAAAATAATATACCCAACACTTATTTATAAAACATTATTTTACATAATAATGAGGATAAACCCCACTCTAATAATGAGGATGAACCCTATCCTAACTAATATTGAAATAAATTGTCTTACCTATCAATGCGTATGAAAAGAAATTTCAACTTAATCGCAATGAAATATATACAAAAATAAATTATTTGCAATAGTTACACTCAATGCACGTTGTTAAGTGTTCAGCTCACACCCATTCATTGCATTTTGCACACATTCGTCGTGTGGAATTATTATTGACTCTGGGAATTTTGATTGCCAGGCAGATTTTCATGGCTGATTTTGCAGTGTCCTTTACCTTTGGGGGGTTACCTTAGGCAGTTTTATCCGTTTCTGGATTTGAATTTAATAGATGCTTTATTTTATGTGGTGAAACTCAGACCATGAGGCCCTCTCTTTCGTCTGACCATGAAAATTTTGCTATGCTCCTTTCACCAACTAATAGAGAAAGGAGGTATTTCTTGAGCGACAAAACAGGCGATTTGAATTTATCTCAGAGGCTTTATTTACGCTTGAGGATCTTTTACATGCAGCAAATCTACTAACATGGGACAGCCTGCTTTACTTCCCCTCCGAAGGAAGGCGTACGATTTATTCGCCCTTAAAAATCCACGGCTTCGATCGAGTTAGAGTCCGCGCGCATGGGTATACGCTAACCGTTACACTATCGCCGCCGCAATTTTTCCCGGATTTGAGGCTTTAGCATTTCCTAACAATCGTAAGGACCATCGGTCTGCTACTCTTCTTACAACATTTTCACCAGTGGCCAAATCCGCCATTATACCTTCGTAAAAGTTATTAATATCTTAGATTAAACGAATTCAATTACATTTCGAATTCAGAGAAATTTTAATGTGTATTTACTAACAAAATCGTTAATTGTTAATTGCACGGAGTACAAATTGCGACACCAACGACTAGGGACAATTCAGCCTTTTCTGAAGCTCACAGCTCAGAGGGTGAGGAGGAGCATATCACATAGTGCACAATTAGATCTGAACATGAACGGCAGACTATGTGGATTCCAATTGCTCCCCAACTCTCCCCAACCTAAGAAAAATTACTTTACAAAACACTGTGGAGGACAATTGTATTCCGCGCGAGTAATGAAGGGCTAATGAGATCATAGTTGGCTTATAGTAATAATAATAATAATAATAATAATAATAATAATAATAATAATAATATATCCCTAAATTATTATAGAAATATATGCAGTATATGTTTAGAAATTTAATATCACCGAAAGAAAAAAAAAATTTTGAATAATAGAAAATGAATTAATAGTTAAACTTTGTAAAATGTTACTTTTGTCCATATTCATTAAGATCACAAGTACTTTCAAGATTACTTGCATATATCGAAATATACGGAAGATATCTGCTGGTCCTTTTTGTACCGATGTGCTAGTGTTGTGAAGTATTGTTTGTTTGTGTGTGAGTGTGTGTGTGTTGCAAAAAAGGATCCTGAGGAAGCGGAAATCTTTCATTCGGTGGTCGAATTGCCCTCCATATCGGCTTCTGGGCGGTGCTTCGGGTGCTCCGTCTGCCGGTGACCACGAGGACGTCACCACCGCAACCGTGGCCACGGGCCGCAACGACAGGCTGGCCGGCGGCGCTTATCTCCGTTCCCAGCCCCACCCATTCAGCCCCTCAACCTATCCTCGTATCCCAGCCACCCCGCACTGCTACCCTAGACCCACCGGCCCTCCACGTTTCGCCCATTCACACCCATCTCCGCCTCTCCTCGCCCCGGCCATCCACGCCCCTCCCTGGTTCTTCCCATCACACCTCGTCCCCGCGACCCCTTCCCGCTACACCCAGACACGCCGCACCCCTCCACGCACCCTGCCCCGCTTCGCCCATTCACACCCACTCCTCCCCTCCCCGCTCTTCCCCGCGCCCCCCGCCTGCACTCTGCCTGCGCCGCCCAGCGCCGCGGCCGCGTCGCCGGGGGCCTCCGAGGACGACGGGTCTCCGTTTCCGTTTGCTCTCTGTTCTTTTTCTTTCGATTTTTTTCGTGTTCTCCGCACGAAGTTCACAGAGCCTGCGCGCACACCGAGTTAGAGACGGCGGGAGGAGGTCGCCCGCGGCCGCCTGTATATCTACCTCTCCATCTGGGCGTTCTGCTTGGGAACGACTGCCTGCCCGCCCGCCCGCCCGCCCGCCAGCCCGCGCCGTTAATGCATTGTATACAGCGATGAAACAGGGCTATCGGGGGGTTGTCCGGCAAGTGACAACGAGGACTGCCCGCAGAGTTCGGGCACGGATCTTTGGTTCGGAAATTTGGGAAGTTGGGAAGTTTCATGTGCCCTGATGAATTTGATTAATAGTGATTTTGTTTTGCTTTTCTTGATTTGATTTATTTTATCAAGGAACTGTAATATCTCTAAAACGTACAGGTAGAATTGCAATTTTGCGCACTCTTTCTTGCGCTCCGGAATCTCTTCCCCACTGACCATAAATAATAGAACGGCGAATAAAAGAACCAAAACACGAGGTTATCAACATTTGAAAACTAGACATTTTTGCTCCCGAGTTATAGAAAACCTATGTCAGCATCCGTTCATTAAATTACGGAAGCTGGACGAAAACCTAATCGAGATGAGAGTCATTGACCCGGAAGCATTTTTTAGCTACAGGTGTATTATTTTGTTAAAAAATGGATGGAAATGTTAACTAAAGCATCATTAATAAATTTAATATTATTTTTCTTGTTGAGAGTACAGCCTAGTTGTATAGAAAAAGTTATACAGCAGAAACTATTTTATTTTGAACTTAAATTCGCCTATCGATTTTAATTGTTCAATGTTATCGGGTAATGTGTTGTAAATAAACGTACATGTGCATTTCGTGTCTCTTGATACTGATTCCTGATGATTTCTACCATGTACGTTGTAATTACAAGTATCAGTATTGCATGAAAAGAATTTCCCACCGTAGGCAAGTCTAGTTTCTTACTGACAGCGTAGGCTTCCGCAGCACCGGTAGCTGCTTGGCTGTCAGGGGGACGCCGCGACCCAGACACGGGTGCCAGCGTTTCGGCTTCCATTCTGCGATTTTGACTTTTCTCCCTGAGGAAGGTCGCAGAATGGCGGCCTCAATGTTGGCACCCGTCTCCGGGGCAGCCAAGCAGCTTCTCAGTTTCCCGGTGAGTGCTTTTCCTAAAATTTTGGAATAAAAAGTTCCTGCCACGTTTTTGTGATTATTTTTGTTTGTTTGTATATGCAACTTTATATGTAATGAAATTTGTATACTAATTTGTATTTCAGAATTGATTAGAAATAAAGTAAAGTATGATTGAGATTCGTCATCCCAATAAATTATATGCAGGTTTGTAAACACAGGTTAGGACATTTTTTGAAAATACGTCGGGTTTTGGTTTAATGTCTTCACTTGAAATCAGTGTATTGCTGATCTATATGCCTGTGTATGATAACATTGATCGAAAATAAGTCTTAAAAGTGAATGTAATAGATAATATTCATTTCTCATAATTCAAGACAATTCTAATTGTTATTTTATATGAATATAAAATAATTCCAAGGGGAGGTCAAGTTTGCGATCGCGCACGTATTTGATGAAGATATCGATGGATACTTTCAATAAAATAATTACATAATATTAGGATTTAATTAATTTCCATTTTGTTTGTAATGTTGCCTTATCTTATTCTTAGATCACAAACTATGTCAAGATTGTTTTGAACTCATAAATACATTTTAAATCATACCTTTCACTCTTCACATTATTTTTAGAGATAAAAATAAGCTATCCGAAGTAGTTATCAAATAAGTGAAGATGCGAAAAATATTGTTATGACTATTGCGTATGCTCATTAACACAGAAGAAAGTAAAAACAATACTGCGAAACTCTTGCATCATGAACTTTTTTCTTTCTTCGCCCATGATTACTTGCATCTCGTTTTGCGACTAACAAGATGAATGCTTTTTACCCGTAAGAACATGACTTTATAGCTTCTTGATTCCAGTATTCTCTTTGTTTATCTTGTGTTTTCAAGCTACGTTAATACTTCTGTATTTCGAAATTTATTCTTGCAACAAAAGAATAGAACATTGAGTAACAACAAACATGCTCCCAAATGACGATATTTAGGGAAGTTTTCCGTCAATAAATACTATTGAGGCTTACGTATATTTTCTCGAGTGAGGAGTAAATGGGGCGTGAACATTAGAAAGCTTCCTTGCCATACATACGACCCACCAGGCAGCAACCAGCGTATAGTGACCTTGATTTTTAGAACCAAACATGAACAAAATGCTCGTGCTAAAATATCTATAAATGTTTCCACGGATCCTCCTTCAACTTCATCGATCAGCTTTCAAGATGAACCACTCCTGGTACGCCACATCCTGGAAGTCACGGAGCAATCAGCAAAAAGACGAACGTGACAGGAACGAATCGCGCGCTGCTGCGCGAAAAACAACAACGAAGAAAGGTCGAGATGAGACGAACAAAACCGCATCACACACTTGGAACAGAAGAGATCGGTTGTACAAAACAGAGGCACAAAAAGAATACACAAAACGACGCTAAGAATCGTATAAATGCGTCGACGTTGAGAGCAGTTGCAACAAAAGTACCAGGCTTTGGGTAGATCATAGCGCTGATGGGGAACACGGCGATCGGCAGAACTCGAAATGGAATGCCGATGGCAGAGGCTTTTGGATTGACCGTAATAGATAGGGATAACTTCACAATGGTAGAAAAGATGAAGATGAAAGAACTTAACCACTACAATCGGCGCCACTTAAAAGTGGGTGAATGCGAGAACAACTATCCAGTTTATTCAGACTATCCAGTTCGTGCAGAGTGAATGATATGCACCAATGCGTCTAGCAGATAATATTTGAATTAACCCTTGAGAGAAAGGTGGGAGATATTTTACGAGTGCAGATCTGCTAATGAAACGACTACATTACTTAGCTTTCCAAATTTAGGCGGCTGTTTATACCACTGTAGTAATTGCATCCATGTAATATTGGAAAAAGTGATGTAAGAACCTGTGGAGTTACGCAAGAAAATGGTAATGCAGGCGTATTACAAGAGAGAGTGTCTGTAAGTGGGATTACTTTAGAATGGGATGACCATAACGCGAATGGAAATTGCAGAGGTTACGCTAATAGACGACCGGATCAGAGCAGTAGTGGCTGCTAACAATTGGATTACGTGAGGGCGACAAGGCGTACACTCTTTATACATTGAAGAAAAATACGAGGAAAATATTAAGATAATTTCGCATATTTTGCAAGTATTCTTTTCTAGTACTTGTTATTCTTCTCGTTCTTCATTTTCTTCTTTTATCTTCATAAATTCTACGCCTGCTTTGAAAGTGCAAGGCAGAAATTGTCGCTCTGAGTCAGCACTCTGTCAGCAAAGAACGGAGAAACCCATAAACCCATGTGCACAGTATCACGAGAGACAGATATCGATCCATCTTCCCACGCTTATTTTTCTTCATATTTCCATATAACTGTTAGGGGATCACACCGTTAAACCCCTGACTTGGTGCTGCTTTTCAGCTCTTTTGTTTTGTGGTATGTTATTGACTGTCGCGATTGTGGGAGAGGCTGCGTTGTTCGCGAGAGTGCGTCGCGACTTATTGATTCTAATTTCGCGGCGTCGTTCTGCGAAAGACGAATGGCTGTCGCGAGTAGCCAGCCACGGCCGCCGCGGCCGCCGCGCTTTTTCAAGAGGCGGCGGTGGGGCAGTCGCTCGCTCGCTCGGCCGCCCGACGCAGTTGCTCCGCGGAATGATTTACAAGTTGCCCTCCTGTAATCGCGGGTGGTGGCGGCACCAGTGATCGATGGCTGGCGCACGCGATTACTCCGCCGCCAGCGTCACCGCTCGCCTCCTTCCCTCCAGGCGCCAAGTCGCCGGTGCTTCCGCTATTAGCGCCCTTCAGCGGAGGGCCCCTCCGTCCGATACGTGTCTTGAGTGTCATCTCCATCCTTCATACCGGATACGGTAGCTCAGTGGCAACACAGTGGTCTTCGCAGCATCCTTCACCGGCAGGTTCTAGGGTTTCAGTACCGATAGGGCAAGGTTGATGCTAGCTGCCCAGCCGGGACGAATTCAATCACCTTTTTGGAGGAGAATTCAAGAGGTCGTCTGTTGTGACTCGTTGATTTGGTAGCTGTCTAGCTGCTCTGGCACTTTTCTGTGATTTCTGTGATCATGTGCCCTCCTCCCTCTTGTTTCTTCCACACGCAGTTACACGCTCCCTCTTGTTTCATTGCGCGCATTGCCTTACATGTCAGGAAACCAATCGGGGGCTTAGAGCTTGTTCAGATTGGAGCGCTTCCCCAGCATTTGAAGTGGCGATACCGGAGGGGGGGGCGACGTGCAGGTTGGGTCCAGATCCATTACATAATGCATAGAAGAGGGCGCGAAGTCCTGTGGGCCTCAGGCGCCTGTCAATGTAGGTTCGCGGATGCCACCGCTTGTCTTCTCCTCTAATGTCGTCACTTAATCTGTATTCTCACTTTCTGCCCAGTTCGAACACGAAAACACTTGCATTGCTCGATCTTCATTGCCACCTATTTTCCACCACAGTTGGGTGTCTCATGTATTCTTTAATAAATTTGTACACCGTTATTCCTCTCTCCAAATATTAAATTTTACTTTCTCTCTCCGAGTCAGATTTTCCTTACCACTTTTCTTCCCTTCGCATATTTAACAGCGAGTCATTCTACCCCCTCTGTCGTTCTCTCTCATTGCACATCCAACTTTACTAATTTTTTTTTTACTAAAAAATTTCAATGCAACTGTTCTTCTGAATAAATCACCGCCATTTTGTATTTCGTTAATTTCTTTTGCTGGCCCCATCCCTCTCCATTTCTTCTCCCCATCGTCACTATCGCGTTTGGATGGACAAGCATAATAGTCTGTATATGAATAGTTTCATTAAGATTCGTATTTTTCCAACGTATTGATAATAAATATATTTGTTATTATTTCTTTAATAATATCATGGTAGCTATGATCATTTTGATTATGCGAATTATAATGTCGTTGAGGAATCATACATAACAGTTCCTTACATAACAGTTGTTGAGAACTATTATTCAAAGAACGCTATTTCTGACTTCTTCACAAATATCGTTGTTTCTCCTCCAATGACGCCGACTTTTTTACTCCTGCGGCATTCGCCTCCTCCACTCCGAGTGCCTCCTTGACCGTTGACCGTTGTCATCGGCTTCAGGGAGAAATGCCAGCATAACAGGGGAGCTCCCTTCACGGAGCAGACAAATAGGGATGTCAGTCGACAGAGATTTATCGATTGTGTAAAACTTGATTCTCATCGATGGGCAATATTTGATGTTGATATGTGGTGCGTAGCTTTAAATCTCGCAACGGCGGTGTCTCTCGGGAAGTCGACCAAACCTAATGGGGTACGATACATGACTAAACATCTCGTACTTCGCAGAACGAAGTGCTTCTGTATTTGGCTGCAAATCCCGTCGTATATTCGACCGCGGAACGTATCGACATGAAGATAACGGAGCTTACGTCTCCTTTCTCTTCTAGTCGTATGTTTTCCGAGGTACCTCGGGTGGTGACGTCATACTAGGTGACGACAAATAGGGATGACATTTGATCACTATCATTTTGACAAATATTTGATATCGACGAATGCTCATTCAATTGATGGCCCGATCTTGCGACATCTTGAGTTGTCATTTTGAAAGAAGAGTGCTGTGGTTCACCGGGCTTAGGTCTGATACGGATTTTGCTGCTAGGAGAGCATAACTTAACGAAAATCCATATCAACCAACATAACGCTAGGAGAGCATAACTTAACGAAATGGTTATGCTCTAGAACAACTCACCAATGAAGTGCTTTTCTTAATGATAGTTACGAGTCAGTAATAAGAGATTGTGCTGTGTTGACACAATTGACATCACAATTAGTTGATTTTGCCTTGTTTTATATATACTAAAGTTGTGTTTAATGAGCAGAGTTACTATGCAATCTTCTATTTGTTGCTAATTTTTACTATTAAATTTTTTTTTTTTTTTTAAATTATATTCCTTTGGTATCGTATCGTCAAAAAAGTGCAGTTGTCTTTAAAAAGTATGATGTCCTTCCCTCGTTCTTAAGCGAGCAAATTAAAATTGATTATAACCAAGAAGTGATTTAAAAGGTAATTTTCAAGCACGTAAATTTCATCAATTAATCACATTATCACATTCGACATTTAATAATACCAAAAAAGTTTGTCTCTAAAGGCCTGAAATAAAGAATGGATCGGAGAGATAGCAAGGTAACCAAATTATGGCATTGGCGCTATAAGCCTATAAGGCATTTGTACATGGCCACCTCTGATTTATGAACCGTATGGAAGCTTAATTTTGAAAGGATATATTGAAGAACTCTTGAAACCGGAAAAATGCATGTATTGCTGAATGCACAGTATTAACGATTTTTTTTATTTTTCTTCTTAAATAGTAATAAATACGAGGGGATTATGATGGAAGAAAAAAAAGTTTCACAAATGACTTGGATATAATCATTTTTTAAATCGTTTGTGTGTTGGTTGATATGGATTTTTGATAATTCAATCTTTCCGAAATCCTCTTGAAGCTCGAATGAAAAACTACATTCGACGAGATGTGCAGCAAACGCACGGAGTATTCCAGATAACGAAGAATCAGTGTTCTCTCACCGCCGACGGCGGTGAGTAGCTTACGTGAGGTCTTTGCGAATGACGCTTAAGCAATAAATCAGATGCCATCACCTGCTTGGGCCGAAGTCATTCCTGTCCGCTGCAAAGAGCAAAAAGGATGTCGCGCAAAATTTAGGGCCTGCTATTATTGTTTTGCAAGCGTAACTTTCAGTGTCTCATTGTGAACTGAAGAAGCGTCAGCTTGAACAAAGAGTTAAGTCAGTTGAATACAATTGTACTTTCGTTTTTGCGGCGAGCCGTCTCGTTTTTATGTATGAATAAGCAAGGCAATCTGACTTCAGTGAGCATAGTAGAAGTATGTATAATTACACAAGAATTATTCTGAATACGTTACGCGATGAAGGTTAATATAAATACAATTTTAATCCAATGTGTCACTTCGCTTTGACTAGTACTGTTATTATCTCGGAAAAGGAATGTCTAATAAGTAACAAACTCGACGAATAAAATTAAATGGGCACCGCAGAAATGCTTCGTTTGTGACTATTTTTGGTTCTTTCTCAGACGAATTAATACGGACTGTTAGGTATTAAATCCCTTAAATATTATATAAAAAAGTAAAATTTGGATTGAATCTCCACATTTAGGTAAAGATAACGTAAGATTTCACTGGAATTCCCTTCCTCGCCGTCTTCATATAATGAACTCTATTACTTAGAACGGATTTGTACAGCCCACAGTATCGAAAGAACGTTGCAATTGCGACGGAGGAGATGAGATCGAAGGAGTGACGGGGACGACCGGCGCTCTGGCATGCAACCCCCGCCCCACCCCTTCCCTCCCCGTACTCGCCCCTCCCCTCCCTTCCCCGCCCCTCCTGACCCCTCCCACGCCCTGGTCCAGCCGGCGTGCCGCGCGTCGCATCCCGTCCATTCCACGCCCGTCCCCGCCCATCCCGCTCCCGTCCCGTCCCCCCTCCCCGCCCCTCCCCGCCCTTCCCCGCCCTGGTCCAGCCGGTGCGCCGCCCGTCGCGCCCCGCCCAACCCGCGCCCGTCACCGCCCACTCCCGCCGCCGCGCCGCGCCGTCCGCCGCCCCGGGAGTTATAGTCCATTAGGCGGGCGCGGCAGCCGCCCACCCGCCCGCCACCCGCTCAACCACGACCACCGCCGCCGCGTTCTACTTGTGGGGTCGTATGCATTATTTATGTCATTACCTTTGATTTATCCCCTCCTATTTATTACATCCCCGCCCGAGCGCCCGCCGCCCGCCGCCGCCCCGCCGCGCGCGCGCTCTGCCGTCGGTGTTCGACGCTATTTATTACGTGGAATGTTATGAATGCGATTGGATTTCTGTTCGTCCGACCGCGCGAGGGCGGGAGCGGGATGACGGGACGCGGGGGTATGGGAATAAACTGTTGTCTTCGAGGAGAAGACGTCATCCAGAAGATAAGGCCAGAATGGACTGGGGTGATGGATTTTGAAAGTGCAAGTGCCGATGCAAACCAGGAGCACACTGACGAGGCTAATAAAAAAGGCTTGGGTTTGGGTTTGAAATGGGCTTGTTATTGAGGGGAATGGCTGGGAGGGCAAAGAGAAATGGGAGAAGAGGAAAGAAGAGGGAATGGAGTGGGCGATACGACGTTGTGAATAGAAGAGGACGAGAGATCACAAAGATGTGCTGAAAGTGGTGGAGGCGCACAAAAATATAACAAAGAATGTTGTATAGTAATAAATTATGGTAGAGGTGAATGAGAAGACGAGTAAATGTAGAGAGGTTGATATTAACAGCAGTTTGTGGACTGTAGGGGTCTACGAATGAGAAGTGGACGAAGGCAAATGAGAAGACGGCCCCACCTCACTCCTCACTCCCTCAGCCTCCGAGAACTCGAATGGCGAGTCATCGGGCACTCGAGGAATGTATTTCTTTCTTCTTACTCCTCCATCGCGTGTCTTCTGCTCTTGACACCTCTTATTCGACGCCGCTGCCGCTCCCACTGCTATCTCTCCCTCGTCTCCCCACACAACCTCCACCACTTCTTCGCTGATCTCCTTCCCCATTGCCGTATCCAGCGCCACCACCATGACCACAATCACTACTATTATCACAAGCAAACCATCTACTACATGTTTCACTACTACTACTACTGCTACCACCACCACCCGCCCCACCTCCACTTCCACCATCTCCACCGCCAACACCAACTCACACACCACCACCTACTTACACTTTCACCAAAAGTACTACCATGACTACCACCTCCCCTCCCCGACGCCCCCACCCACTTATACCCCCCCCCCATCATTTATACACCACCTCGTCCTTTACCCTCTCTTCTCCCCCTCCACCGGCCTCTTCATCCACTCTCCACCAGCGCCGCCGCCGGCTACGTCAGCGTGCTTGCGTCGCCCGGGTCCCACTTCGAGGATCTCCTTAATCGCTTATTAATTCTCGTTACTGCCTGCGGCCCGCGTCTGTCTTCTTTTTGGCGGCGGCGGCGGCCGACGCGAGACGTCACTTGGTATTCGGCGTTCGTGCGCGAGCGGCCTTGTTTGACTTCTTCGTCGACAACGTTTCGATATCGAGGGCTAAATATAATTAATTACGCGGCCGGCCGCCCGGCCGGCGCGCCGTTCGCGCTGACGTTTTTATTAATACCCCGCTGCCTGCAGCGCCGCGCCGCCGCGTCATGCCGCGCCCCGCGCAGCCCCGCACCTCTATTTCGAGACAAGTATGTGCGCTACTCGCGCTCAGGAGCGCGGGGTGCCTTCGTAATTCGGAGTTTTTTTGCCTCGGCACTTCCGACGTAGGTAATACTAAACCAAGCGGGAAAATAAATTAAGGCGATCTCGAGGAGTGGAGAAGGGGGAAATGAAAAGTGAAAACCGCGAAGAGAATGCGGGAGAGTGATAGTAAATGCACAGTGAATAAAATACATTATTTTCAAAGTATTTTTTTGTTAGTCAATATGGGATTCATTAATGTAAAGTTAAGGAAATCTGCAGCCAAGTTCTTGCACTTAATTGTAGATTAATATTACCTCTTCAAATAAAATAGAAAATTTGATTTGGTTATTTTGCCATTGCCAATGGGGATGTTTTCAATCAAGTCAATAAACATTTAATCTGTTGAAACCATCACTATTCTGGTTTAATTTTGATGGCTAATGATATAATTTATTTGCTTATTTATTGACTGGAACGTTTGTTTATTTTGGAATCAATAAGGTCATTTTTCAATAAAAAATAAAATAGAAATAGCTTTTCTGTTTAATTTGTTTTCTTTGAATTATTTCTCATATTGTTTAATCAAAAAATAAAAAAAACTATTCCAAATTGTATGATTTGTCTTGTATTACTGAATTTGTCTCTATTACGTTGTTACAGGTAGTAGTGTATATGTTAAAACATGATTTATGCGGAAAGAGCATTATAATTATGCCTTAATGAATTTAGTTCTTAGCAAATCATTGAAATATGTTTGATAGACAAATACGATTGTCCTATGAATTTAAGTGATTATTACATTTTGGCTGTACTGTTTTTTATATCTTTTAATTTCATCTTGAGTATTTATTATTGAAAATGTCACAAGAGTTCCTCATATCATGCTATGTCGATTGCCGTGAGCAGTTTACATACCGCTAGAAGTGTGTTTCGGTTCGTCCATGAGCAGGTGCCCGCTTTCCATGCTGGGGCGCACCTCCGCGCGGCGCGGGCGCTGGATTTGAATAAACGCCGCTCCTCCTCTCTATTAGCCTATCTGGCCTCACGCGATCTCCGCCCTGCACTTGCGTAAATCTGACATGCGGCGCGAGCGCGTTCCAGCCCGTTCCGGCGGCCGGCGCCCCTCTTCCGGTCGCCCCCGCCACTGCCCCCCTCCACCCGCCCTCACTCCCCCCCTCCCCTTCCCTCCCAGCCCCGCCCCACCTCTCCCCTCCATTTGCCCTCCTTCGTCAACGCCCCGCGTCCCTGCGGAATACGCACGATCCATCCCATTGTGCACTCTTTACGCGGCATTTGCTGCAACACTGAAGGATTCCTGGTCAATCAATAGGTTCAATGGAAAGCTACTTGTAGGATAGAGAAGTGCGGCGAGAACTCTGCGCTAGGCTGGGGTCAAATCACTAGAATGGTTCACCTTACATCTGCGCTGAGAGAGGCAAAAGCAATCTATCACGCATCCGCACTCGTTCGACAGTTGAACGTCCCCAACACAGAAACGAATACCTCTTTGATGATTGAAAATTTAAAAGTTTCAATAAAAATGCATTTGTGCTATAGAATTCAGTATATTTTCCTTTGTCGTCTATCATTTTCTCTATCCTCCCGAGCGGTTTTTGAAGAATCTTATTAGATATTTGAAAAAATTGTCACGATTTTACTGAATAAAATTGTCACGATTTTACTGAATATTACGTGAAAGATATTCATATTAAAAAAACAACTGTACATTGAATGATGTAAAGATCCAATTTATAAAATATATTCATTAATAAAGAACTCTGTGTCTGTTGTTCTTCAATAAAGAGATTGAAGAAATAGTTTAAAAAATTAAATTTTGTAATATTGAAGTTTCAGAGGTTTTAAAGAATATCCGCTCTTTTAGAACAAAAACTTTTGGAACTATTTTGTAAGTAGAGCGTTTTCCAAGGACTCTTCAAGTACTTCCAAAAATCAAATTCTCAGGAAGTTGCCTTTCGGACCTATCGATGGGAGAATACTCCTCTTGGGGAAAATCTTTTATAGGCTTTAGTCGCTGTTGTTTACAGGACAACCGAGAGATATACTGACAAACGAGGGAAAGACCTTTCGCAGAACCTATTTTTTGGGTGTCAGGGATTTCTAAAACCTTACTTTTCCGTGATCGGCAATTTTTGCAGTATTACTTTACCCCGTACCCCAGAAATTTAAAATTTATACTTTTTGTTTAAAGAAACAACTCATTTTGTGCGCCTTTAGCATCATATTCCATGGAAGTTCACTATGTCTATGGGATAAATTAAAGTTCTTTTGCTTTCATTTTCAGTGTTATATTTTGATGGATGCGTTTTTTGACGTTTAGTGACTTTTTTTAAATCATCAAGTTATTTTTATGGCGCAAATGTGGATTTACTTATGTATCGTTTTCAACGCCACTGTAAGTCTTAATTCTGGCGCGGATCCACTTCTGACTTCCGAGCCACCACCTGCCACGTGCTACCTATTCTCCCTACCCTCTCCGCCCCCTGCCTCGCGTGACAGTGACCGGAAGCGAGGGACAATACAGTTGCCCTCTTTTACCCCTCCCGCCGAAAGGTGCGTGTTCTAAGTTTACGGCCAAGTCGCATCGGTTCCAACAAGAAAAGGAATATTCTCTCGCTACGAAAGCTTCATGAATTGAATTACTTATGTGCAAAATTCGTTTTAGTTTTCTTTCCCAAGACTTCATCGCAACACACCCGCCACATTCACTGTGTATGGTTTGTGTAATAAATACTTTTTGATCTTGATAGTAATTGAAGGATAGAATTCTCAGAGATATTTAACTCCAATATAGTACTACGTCTTGAATATTGAGAAAATGTGTTTAGTTAAATACTTTTTACAATTGGTTAGATATAAAAAAATTAAAAAAAGGATTTTTTGCTATCGTTCAATACAACATACATGTCCAATCATGGTAATATAAAACATTTCGATAACATTTTCATAAACATGTTTAAATAACAATGAATTGTGATTGCATGGTTCCAGAAATTGTATACCTCATTCTTTTCATTTGCTTTAGAGAATAAGTACTGAATGATTTGAAATTATATTTTGGGAAAGTTTCGATATGGGAAATATTCGATATTTTGGGAAAGTTTTCCAATATTGCAGAAGTTGAACTTTTATTTTGTAAATTTTCTGCTTCATACTTTTATACGATGTACTCGGAAGGGTTCAGCTAGTCTTTGTGTTTCTTTCTATTTTCGAACCTGTCCTTCTCCTCCAATATGGTTAATATTTCAATTTTGGCCAAAGCGCGGGTTTTGTTGTACTGCCCAAAGCTCATCATTATAGACACGAAATTCACATACAGTAACAATGTAAGCCGTAATTTTACTAAAATTATGTTATTCGTATTTACAAAGAGCCGGAAACTTGTGGCTGGTCTTGGTAGTGCCCCAAGACCTTTTTTCAATTTCTCTCTATCTGTGGGGAAATGTAAAATGTTTCATTTCATGTAATTTCATTTTCCTTTGAAACATTTCTGGAATCATTATGCCGGTATTAGGAAATTAAAAACTTGCGTTGAAAATGTTTATAGTGTTTTAGAACAAATAATTGTTTGGTGTGAAGTACACTAAGTATTCTGAGTTTGATTACATGAATATTTTTTTAAGTCTAAATTGATCTTGACTGTTCAAGCACACGTTATCATCTTCAGCGCACCTTCATTTCACAAATATGTCCTAAGAAGACCTGTTCGCATCCCGGTGACCATACCTCTTACTGCTGCAGTTCTTGCCCCCTCGAGGCAAATGTAAGGGCGGGGACCACTTATGCCACGAGACCGAGACGGACACGGGAAGTTGTTGGGAACGATGGTCCCTCGGCAGAGGGGAAAGCGCGGTCGGGGGCGGGGGCGGGGGCGAGGTCAAGGGCGTGGGCGGGGGCGAGGGCGGAGGCCGGAGCCGGGACGGAGGTGAGAGTGGAGTGAGCGACGGACAAGAGAGTCGAGCCGTCGCGGGCGCGGAGTGCAGAAGGGGGAGGCTGCTCTCCTCCGATTATCAGCGTGCAAAAACCAGGCGTACGTGCTCGGGAGTCGTGCTGGCCCGTTTACTGTGGAGAGACGGATTCTGCTGGGGGCGGCGGCGGCGGCGGAGTGCTGTGGCTTGGCCCGCCAGCCATGAACGGAGGGACAGGACCCGGAAGAGGAGACGGCAGGAAAAGAGCGTACGCATTCAGTTCACTTACGTACACGTCGCTGGTGGTCTGAACGAACTGTGCACCGGAATTCTACTAGTATTTGATGCCCGATAAGAACAGATTTTTTGGTCATAAACGTTTAAGTTCCTCTTCCTTCCCAAACTTGATGAGAGAGCAATAAAAGCAGAATGAGAATCAATCCATGAAAAAATTGAATGCATTATTGTTTCATTAATGCACGCCACATTAAATTCTTATATTGTGAAACAAACGTGTCAACTAATATCTATTTTTTTTATTTTAAATTAAAACAGTATTTTAATTATGGAATTCAGAATAGTATTACCCATGAAATTAATCAATTGTACTGTTATGCAATTTTGTACATTTTTTATTGTATATAGTACATTTGAGTTACTTTTATGGCATATTTAAAACAACGGTATCTTAATAATTTGCTTTGTTTTTCAATTAAATTAATCTTTGCCAAACAATGCACCTACCTGGGGATTTGCTTTGGGAGAGGCCTAGGGGTAGTTGCCGCATGTTTTATTATAAGGTTTGCTGTTCCTTATTGCACCTATCACGAGCGTCGGTCACGCCACTAGGGTCACAGCACCTCATGGGCGTGCTTCCTACCTTGTGGACTATGCGTATAGATTGCTGTGGTTGTATGCGTTTCGCTGGACGTGTTGGGTCGACTGTTATCCCAGGACGTGAGACATAATGCAGGCTGTTACACCAGAGACACGCCTCCGCCTCCTGTGAAGCCGGCGCTTGCTAGACGTCCCGACGGGCTGAGGTGAGGCGCTCCACCCCATTCTCTCCGAAAGACGTCGCAGTAATGGGCTGTCTCTGAATAGCAAGGCGTCCTCGCTATTGTTGCGGGTGAAGTGGAAAACGAACATCTTTATTGAGACGAAGCGTCAGGTTTACGTCCGGGGCCTCTCCTACGCAGTGGCCGTCGCCCCTGCCGCCGCATCTGATGACGCGCCCACGTCGACAGATCTCCTCCACGAGCATTTAACGGCCTGCGCCCTCGCCTCTGGCCCCGAGCACATTCAGGTCGGGCCTCTTCATGGCCGTGTTCTAGTCCTCTGTTTCTAGCGCCAACTTTCTCCATCTCTAGTGTCTCCCCCGCTTCTGGTCATGTACTGGGTGCCTTAAAAGTGTCTTCGGACCTCTGGACGATGCGTCACGATATAAGTCGTGTGTATTTTCTGTTCTTGCGAAATATTAAGCGTACTTCCGCCTGCGAAGATACATGACGTGCCCCATAGTGACAAAACGTTTGTCGTACGACTTGACGTACGACAAGAAGCAGATAGGTAGGCGCTACAAAAGATAAAAATTTCCCTATATAAAAATGATAATCCTGGAGAAACAATGAAGCTGATCAATGAATAAGCCTCTATCACTGCATCATCATTCGTCTGCATTTTTGTGCGCTTGGTCTATAAAGTATCACTCCTTATACCATATGAGAAAAGCAACAAAATTTCAGCACGTTATAATGGACATATGCATTCTATCATAAAACCCTATTTCATGAGTCTCCAACTGAAAAATTATCTTGCCAGTATATTTCTCTGATAAAACTGTAACACTTTCATGACGATGGCTGTTTTTTTAGTTTCGGCGAAATTAGCTTCGGCGAATTTAGTTTCGGCGAAATAGCATTCTCATTTATAACAGAAACCCCATCACGCGCGCGTGAAGAAATTTTCGTCGCCCTTTACTCACATTTTTCTTACCCCCTTTTCCCGATCCCTATTCCTTAAACTTCACTGCATTAACTGTCTCTTTCTCTTCTATCTCTGCCATAATTGCCGCTAAATAGTGCCGTCTCGTAAACCTATTTTTGTGTATTTTCACAAATTTGTCATGAATGATGTGCAGTCTTCAAACTGCATTTTCTATTCAAAAACTGTATAGACGTTTACACGGCGTTTTGCATGTACGTACAGTACTACATGTTTTGGTGTGTTATACTTACGTGTACTAGCTTTTTATACGTAGTGTAAGAAATTTGGATGAAAATGTTGCGGTTGTCGCATGACGTTCCTGCGCCTTTTTTATGTTGTGTACTTTTCTATTTTTGATAGGTAAGTGACGAAATTCGTTTTGGCATCAGAGTTGTCAGTAATGTAAAAATTAAACAGTACCCTAATCTAAACTCAGACTCACAAGAGAATCAAGTAATGGAAACACTGATGCTTTCACTCAAGAGACGAGAGTGAACATCTTTTTTCACATTTTTTTTAAAATCCTACTGTGATTTTATTTGCACATTTCAAGAATAAAAATGTAAATTATAATTATTTTATTGCATTTAATGTTTCTTGACAAGCTAAGATCTTCTACACTATTCGGTCTTGCAAGAAGCCCAATACATAAAGAACTAGTTTCAATACAATAATTTTACTCACAAAACGCTAGGCTGAGTGAAAAGTGGAGGCTAATACAAAATTAATCCCTACTTAATTCCTGCATCCAATTTAGGAAATCAAAAAATCTACGCTTCAACTCTTGACACTACCAACGGGTCTAGGCTTTTAAAAGCAATCGAAACGCTCATATCTGTTGTCCGCGGAAAACGTCTAACTTTGCCCCAGCTTACAAGAAGCTTAAACTGCCCTGAAGGAGAGGAATTTGATGGGGTACGTCTAAAACATCGTTATGGTACTACCCCCCCCCCTTTCCGCTTGTAAGGCTGGTTGCCTACGTTGGGTAGGTTGCGTGTTAAATGGATCTCACTGAACGGAATAGTGAACACAAACTGAATGCAAGAGTATCTGAAAACAATCGATCACTGGGTATTTATTCTACCTTGGACTTCATAGTCCCTGACTCAGTCAAACAAGCGAGAATGATTAAAAAATTAATTGAACATTACACAGTATTTACAATGCAATTGTTTGCTATTGCATGTAACCAAAATACGAGAGTTTTATAAACTGTACTCTTTCTCAAATTTCAAATTAGTGTATGAAACGTTTTAGTTGTAGGATGAGAAGTATTGTATTTCTTTTGGTTATTGCACCACAGTCCGTACTGCTTACTGTTTTTTTTCTCTAACTTTATCAAGAGATTATCCATTGCGTGAACATTTCATGTGACTCACTTGCTCACTCGCTCGAGCGGAAATTCCTGAGCCCTCCTGTTCGCAGTTTCCCCGAGTCGTGCTTTCAGACGCGCGTTTGGTCAGGTGAGCTGCTTCGTGGAATCGAAATAAACACCCACCACTTTATGGAGAAAATCTATTCGCCGGAGATCATGGAATCGCGGAGTCGGAGAACGTAGAACGAGATGAATGGACACTGCGTTCTGGTAACCTGGATTTCCGGGTAATAAAGCAATAAAACAAGTTTCATTATGGCATATGTTTCCCTGAACACTGAAATGATGAATGTATTTTTCTAGTGACATGATTTCAAGATTTTAGAATGAAAGTAACGTTTGTGTGTGAACTACAAATAATACATTATTATTGTTTAACTCAAAAAATGGCAAGAAACTTAAATTACAAAACTATGTTGCACGGCTGAAGTATTGAATTACACTTTCAGGGAAGTAAGATAAATTTAAGTCTCCGTCCCAATGTTGTCCTGTGTTATCCTTTTGTTAATCCACGTTCAAACACCAGCTTTTAATTGCAAATGATGACTTGCAAACCTCAGTTATACCTTATGCTACGAATTTTTTACCCATAAAATTATAATTCTAAAGCTTAAGAAAACTTCTTTGCTTTTTTCCACCTATGAAAACATTGTCATTAACAAATGTTTCAGAACTTATATCGAAAACTTAATGTAAGTCCGTTAGAATTCAACTGCTGCCTGGAAGAGCATGTTAGCTGCCGGCTGCTCTAATTGATAGTTTTCCCTGGTTTCTCCGAAGAAAACCAGGTGAATGCCGGAGAAGCACCGTGACAAATGGGCCACGGATCGAGAAACTATCCTTTTTCTTCGTTCTTTCCTCACCCCGTACATACATTTACACTTACATGCACTACACTACTATTCCTTTCGGGAGACCAGTCGGGATTCTAGTGCTTGACCCTGGGTGAGACGGTGCCCAGCTCGTGGGAGATACCTGGAAGGGGTAAACTCGACGTGAAGGTCGGCGCCGGTTCTCACCGTCAACCGGGGAAGAACACCGCCGCATCACGAGATAAAAACTTGCTCTACACTTATGGGACTAACAACCAAGCAGTTGAAGCGCCCGGAAATAAGAAGTAATCCAACAATAGATTGCATACTCTTCGTTTTAACGTGGAATTCACAGGTTGCTTCAAAACAGGCTTAAACCCCTCTGAAATTTCATTTTACCACTACTTATTAATTACAAGATTTTTTCCGGATGTGAAGGACTATCTTCGAAATGCTTCGGGTAGCTAAATATATAAAGCACAGTTGTGAAGGTGAGGTTGCTCGGGTTAGTGCGTGTTGTCATGCGGGTTGCGTGCAACACTGTGGACTGAAATACCCCTCATTTTGGGGTAGATATTAACATTGTAACTACACTTTTAAAAAAATGTCGTAGCAAAAGGATCGATCGTTGCGATTCATTTCGTTATTTAGGAGCATCAAACTTTTACAAATGAAACACGAATAAATGTAACTGTTACAGTATTGAAGCAAAGAATACTGTTACAGGAAAGCAAGAATAATTACACGCAAGTTTGCCTTACATCGAGCCTTGTTTATGGACAGCGCGGCATTGTTGCTACAGCGGCGTTATTACAACAACGAGCAATTCATTTGGCATATATGCTTGGCGACTATTTTATTATCAATTCTTGCCGATCCACTCAATTCCATCTGTATTTAGAATTCAACTTGATTAGGATAGTGAACCATAAAATTGGTGGAAACACGCAAAGAATACACTTCTCATAGTACATCAAACACAGTTTAAATTGTTAATTGAAAAAAGGCCAAACATGCATTATTTTAAGCATGTTATCCATTATGCATGAATTTCTCAACAAAAAAATACTACAAAAACTTACAAATAATTTTTAATGTTTTTATTTATTAAATGAATTAATATATAGTATGGTAAAGGAAATAATATACAGTTATATAATAGTAATATATAGTTAAGAGATTATAAGGGGTACTCAGAATATCTAACTACCCTCATTCACTTCTCAAATTACTTTTACAGACTGACACCTGAATCAAAGCGACCGAAATTCGAATTTACCATTTCCATTTTTCGAAAACATGTAGGGGGTGGGTCAAAAATAGGACCAGCATCACTTTCTTTGCCGTTCTTTGCCACGTGTTTGAAAAAATGTAAAAAAAAAAGATTAGTTTCAGAGAAAATAATTGTTTAAAAATTAAAAATTGCGTATGTTTGAAGCAAAATTACCCAAAACAACTCATATTTTTGAAAAACGTAACAAAACCTTATATAAAGATCTTCTTTTTAAACACACATTTCATTAAGAAAAAAATTGTTTTCATAATTGTAGTTGTAGCCGAATTATTTGAATTTTTGCAATTGTCCAAAAATCTGTGATTTCAACGAAAATGAGACTTGCAAAAGTCGCTTATGCTTCCTTCACGCTTTCAAAATTGAATCAAAAAGTTTGATGCAGTTTTTTGAGAAAAAATGTTTAAAAACATAAAAATGGGCTGCATTTAATGCAAATATCGTAAAAACTACTCAAATTTTCGAACAATTGTTCCTGATGTTATTTCAAAGTCGGTATTTAAAGAACAGATTTCATTAAGGAACAAATTTCTATCTTTGGTATTTTAATTGAAGGAAGACGCCGAAAAAATTGAACTTTTGTAATTTTCATAAAATTTGGAACTTTTACGAAAATTAGACCAGCCCCATTCTCTTAAACGTCCTCTACACTAACCAAATAAAATTTAATCAAAAAATTTATTGCATTTTTCTTTGAACAGTTTGAACATGTCTGGGGGCTTCATGTAAAGTAGCTTTATAATTAAAATATGTTTCTAATGCAAGGGGTCGCTTCCGGTTTTGCTCCCACCGTTGTTCATCGACAGACGGATCGGCGGGCAGGCATTGACGGACGGAGAGACGTTTTGCCGTTAATCTATTTTTGGGTACCAAGGACCCACAAAACATGGATTCTAACTTCATGACGCGGTAGAAGTAATATACTGTACGTAGGGACAAAATTTCTCCACTTTTTCGTTACCAGGGCCCGGCAATAAGTGGTTTTCTGTCAAAAAATGTACCGTTTTCTTTCGCTGCATTACAAGACTCTTTCTACATTTCGTAAACAAAAGCAAGAATTGAAAACAAAACATAATACTTGTTGGTCATACGCTGCAAATAAACAGAATTGAATTGCTATAAAACCGTTCAGTAAGATTGTATATAGCATCTCTTTGGATGACTCATTACTGACCATTGCGCACGTTTCTACTCTGTATACATTGGTACCTCTACCTTTCGTACACTGTTAATCCACACAGAGAGAATATTCTTACAAGTGCAGAGAAAGAAATTTGGCATATGCTGCACCACTTGTAGTGTCCTGTAGTGTTGTTGTGTCCTGGAATTGTAGGCCCCTTATTTTTGCATTTACTATAAAAGTCACAGATTCAGTTACTTCCTCTTTATCCATATCATATTTTTATCGTGATTTATTTTTGGGTAGTTCATTTTATCGCTAAACACTTTTTTCATATTTTCATGGGAACAACATTTTCTATAGTATTACTTTTCAACTCTTACTGAATCCTGGAATTTTGCCAATCACCCTTCACTAAAACGAGCCAAGTGACGGAAGTAACGCCAATTACCTGCAAACATTCATGACAACGGCGTAGAGTTGCCTTGAACGAGGTTCCGCTGTGGTGCTCCTCGGAATCAAAGCAAACGTTCTCCACTTTATGGGAAGAATCTGCCAATATTTTGGGCGTTTTCTCGCTGGTATACTTACCAGAGTGAAAACCTTTTCAAACAACGATGCTAGAGAAAACATACAATATGTTATCTGATGATATGTGGCGTCAATGTTGATACCACATTTAACTCTCGATCTCTACATTTGTATCGGAAGTTGAAGTAGATCAACGATTGAGCTGAATGAAATGCTATTATTAGTTTGAGGATGCTTAAATAGTGTGATGAACAATTTATATTCACATGACAAATATTTTTCAATTAATATGCAGCCATTTGTTTCTCACCTAATGCGTTAGTTCTAAATTTTCAATCACATTGAAGTATCTACAGCAAAGAAAGCAGTAGTATCCTTTATGGCAGACGAATGTAATCATGGAAAAACGAAATACTCGTTGGCAAGAGAGGAGAAACTCGCAAGCTATTCATTGCGATAAAGCATGTCTGAAATGGAAATATTGCAAAATAAAAATTATTTCTTCGTCCTTACTCATTCATAAGCGTAATGAACGTATTCATAAGCGTAACTTCTTTCACCTGTGTTTTTAAAAACATCAATTGTTTGGCCGAGGACGCGATAGCAGAAGTGTCAACACAATTGCATACACAGTATACAAAATAAATAAAATTTCATGTCAAAAGGAAAACCCCAACATAGCATTTGTCCCAAAATTCTTTCTATTGCCCAAATTGATCGAGTGGTTATTTCGCGTTTCCGGTCAACCTTTAAGGTCATTTGTCCCGAAAGTGTAGCTCATCTTTTTCCTCGGGATGTGGCAATGAACTTTCCTGCCTAGTGAGATCTCGCACAGACCTACAAGTCGGCTACCGGCTTTTCTCTACCAGGTATTTCCCACGAGCGAGTCATTGCTCCCGTTGGGGCAAGCTCAAAATTCCCAACTGGTCTTCCAACATCTGTGGTAGTGAAGGGTATGTAAGTGTATGTAATGATCGCGCGCGGTCCGTGACCCGTTTGTTAGGGTGTCGGAGCGGCATTCGCCTGGTGTTGATTGGAGAAACAAGGCAAAAATACCGATCAGAGCCAACCGCTAGAATTCTCCTCCAGACTGCAGCTGGATTCGATCCAGTAGCTAGTTTCCAAAATCCTGCCACCGTCGGAACTCGAACTGCCAGACCTCTCGGTCAGTGGCCCTGCAGTAACATCAACGAGCCACCTAATCCGGTATGTCGCCCCAATATAACCATCTTTCTTTTTAAGTCCACTCCAGCGCGGGCGAAAAGCAAAGTGGTTTGCCGAAGCTGATTAGTGGGCAAGCAGTGCTCTGCGCCAAGGTCGCCGGCGCTTTGGCGCAGCCCGAGGGAATTAGTGGGCGCGCGCGATGGCACGAGGCGAACCGCTGCCCACAATTAGCGCCGCCGCGCCGCCGCGCTCCCCTCGCACGCCCTGTTAGCACGCCGCGCAGCCTCTTTCGCGAGGCGCCCCGACGCACGTGCGCTCAGAGGCGAGGCAAGGGGCGTCACAAGAGGTTTAACAAGGGGAGGGATTCGGATGAACGAAGCGAGCAATGTCATTAAATGAATAAAAAATCCGTAGTGGTTGCTTGCTATTCCATAACAAGAGAGTAATTGATATTCTATTTCCATCAAACACCATTAATTTTTATAATTTAACACTAACACTTTATAACTCATGTTTAATTTAACAACAATGTTGGTTATTTACGCAATAGTATTTATAATTACATTAGTGTCTTTAATACTGTTTATAATGTTTGTTAAAACATTATGACCAACGTATACTCTAGTATACGTATACGTACACGTGTACTTAAATTAGTTTCAAAAGACATATTTTGGTCATAATGTTTCACTAAAAATTACTGAAATGATTATATTGGGGTTAGATTATATATTTCAATTCGTATATTTTAAATTGAATGTATTTGTGGTAATAATTTAATTTATACAGTATGTTTAATTTGTATTTTTGAATTATAATAATGTAAAAATAAAACATCTAAATAGTATTTTTAAATTTCTACATGTTGTACTTGTACATTCTCAACTTACTAAGAAAAAAGAGAACTGTAATCGTGCACCAGAAACTGACGACTTTTAGACAGAAAACCCCTTACTACCGGGAGTTGTAAACGAAAAAGTAGATGAATCTTATCTGTAGCAATATGTAGAAAATCCTAAGTTCCTCTCTGTAGCGAATTAATTCCTCTAACTCTTTGTGTAGTCAGAATCCATTTTTGTGGTTCCTTGATACCGAAAAATCGATTGACGACAAAAGTCTGTCTGCCGGGCTGTCTTCAACAGTAGCGGCAAAACCGTTCAGATGTTTTTCTCCAGAACTGAAATGTCTCACATTGCATACATTGGATGTTTTAATAACATTTTGTACTAATGAAAAGTTCATTACAAGTGCTAATTGCAGAAATGTGTGTATGAAAGCCAATATAACTACTTATAGATAGCTTGTTCAGCTCTTCCAAGAAGGCGAGAGGAGTTCATCCTGGTAACGGAGGATATCAGTTGCCAGTGACTTAGTCTCAATATTGAATGTTTCGTCAGAGTGAAATAAAGTGATATGTATTTAAAATTCGATTTATGAGTTTTCTTTGCTTTAATCAGGTTTGTTTAATCAGAATTTTGCTGATCAAAATCTCCGAAATGAAATTCAACTTAGGAAATCTCCATTAACAAAAATAATAAGGAAAATCCTCAGAAACTTTCAACTAGTCTATATATATTTTCATGAGACTAACGCCGCACACGATTCATATATAAGAGCTGAATTTGCTGCTGAGTCTTGTGCGAACACCGCGTCGGATGCGCCGGGTCGTTTGTTACTCTGGTTACACGCCGAGTCTAAACTCCGCGGGCAGAAATCACCGGAGATCCACAGGCGGTGCGCCCAGGTGGCGGGCTGGGCACTACGCAGGACGCTACGCAAACACGGCCGTCCAAGCTGAATCAGCCTCGATAATGGCTGGCGCGCTCCCAAAATATTTATTAAAATAAATAAGTCTTGCTTTGATTTAGAGAAGATGCGAATCAAGGCGCCCCCTGCCGGGGCCGATCAGAAATCGGCTGCCGCACGCCACAGCGATGAAGATCGACAGAGAGCAGGCGCGGGTCCGCTCGCGGACGTCAGTCGCTCCACACGCACCCACGCCTCGCGCATCCTGCCCGCCCGCAGCCACGCCCCTCCCGCCCGAAGCGTGTCAACGCTGTTATAGAAGCATCAGAACTATAAATTAATGAAACGTTTATCTATAGAAAGAGATTAACCTATAATATTAGACTGCAAACATAATACGTAATTAAATTATCTGCGTGATTCTTAAATTCTTAACTTTATTAATTACATTAATCTATTTATAGAGTAATGTATAGTGACCTGAAATTATATTCATAAAATTAATGTATTAAATCTATATTTAATTACTCATACGTTCCAATCAAAAACAAGCGATTTTTATTAAGAAACAATGTCGATTTTTTATAATTAACATCATTCTATGATGTAGTGAACTTTCCATTACACTTTAAATGGGCATACACGTCAGATGTATTAGAATACGTTCAGTACGGAATTTGTTCTATCTGCTTGCGATATGAATTTTCGTTTTCATGTAGTGTCATACAATAGTAGCCATCAAGAAGATAAAAGTGGTTATTCATACATTTATACGAGTATGGTGGCGGTTTACCATTGGTTTCCACCTAATGTCTTTTTCACACGATGATGACATCCATTCATTACATAGGATTACTAGCTCAGACTTACTGTCACCACAATCTGCGGTGCGTACGACGGTACATGAAAATCACACACACGCACATTTTTTTTCTTTTAAAAGAAATATTTCATAATGAATTACGCATCTAATCATATACTTAATGCTCATTGAACATTCCTTTGAAATTCGATTTCCCAAAATAATCGCACCAGGTAGGTTTTTCAGGACACTCAAGTCGATTGCATTCAGATCTCCTTGACTAGCGCAACGAGGAAAGTCACTCGCACGCTCTTACAGACCCACAACTGTGAGAAACCGTCTCGAGTGGGAGGAAATGAGTTTGATCTCCCGTCCATCCGCGTAATCGGTGATTTACCGAGCGAGCGCGCACCTCGCGCAGAGAACCTTGTAGAACGTCCAGCCGCTGTACCTGTCACCGCGGGCCGACCGCAACCGCGCGCCCGGGAGTGCTATCTTCCGGAATCTCTGCGGGCAGCCACGCAGCGCAGCAGGCGGGTTTCTCCCTGCGAGGAGGCGAAGTGAAAGTGCACGCGCGGAGTAACACACGGCGCGGCGCGGCGCGGCGGGGCCCGGCATCGGGCAACACGTGCCTTCCCCCTCGTGACGCTATGTCTCCCGGCGGCGCCGTCTTTTGAGCCGCCGTCGGCGTCGTCGTCGTCGGCGTCGTCGGATAGCATCACATCTGTGGTGTAAGACACGGACTTCTTTTCAAGTCTGTCGCGCTGCGCGCGGAGGCCTGCCTCGTGCTGCTTGCTGCTTTCAGCTGTCGCGCGGGAGCGCCTCCCTGCCCTGCCGTGAATGCGCGCACGTCGCCGTGATCATGGCTGGCCAAGTGAGATATCTTCTTGTTGGACCTGCAGACGCTGCCGGTCTGCGAGGACTGGAGGTATGCTTCGGAGGCCGAGAAGCGGATGTGGTCATGCGGCTCGAATTCAGCCGCCGACTCGGAGGAGAATACTACCAGCGGCCGGCTGCTAGAAGTCTCCGCGGCAGTTTTCCGGGGTTGCTCTCATCAATTTCACGCCAATTCCAGAGCAGGGCTCCAACGGGCCACAGATCGCTTCCTATTTTGTCCCCCTCATCTCCCCTCATACACATTTAAACTTACTAAATGCACTACATTGCCGCCTATGTCGGTATAGAGTAGTCGGAGCCTAGAGCTAGTCCCCGGGCGGTTCCCCGTAGATGGAGAGATCTGGATAGAAAAAATCCTGAAAGCCGATGTGTAGGTCGAAGCAAAGTTTCATTTCAGCGGGGAAGGAACGCTGCCACCTCCTGGATATAAAAGGCACCACACTTAAAGGACTAATCGTGTATGTACTAGGCGGGCCCGGAAACAAACTCTGAACCACTCAAGCAGACATATAATTTGATGCTAATGCATGTCTGTAATTCACAATCATTCGTATCCTTTATTACCGCAAGAGACGGAAAAAATCCTACTTAAATATTTGTACAATCATTTTATTATACTTTCACTTCCCTTTTCTTCATTTTACAGATCTGAACCCAATACATATTACACTCGAGTTGCTGATTTCACTGATATTTTGACAGGAAATGTTTATATTCTTAATCAATAACTGATTGGCCTTGAACAGGTTGATTTTTGCATTTTCAAAGTTTAACTTGAAAATAATTCTTCAGAGGTTTTCAAACAAATTTTCGTGTCATTTTATTGGGAAGGTGCCATCTTGACGTTGTGCACTGATTTTTCAAATGCGGAATTTCTACTTTATATGTTTTGCTAGTGATGAAATGAGGTGAGAACTGACAAGGAAATAAACATTTTATGTTGTTGGTTGTTTTAATTGTAATAGTTGATTGGAATCTAAGAAATATTTTAAACACTTTCGTAATAAATTGTAGAGTTAAGCTATTCCATTTTTGAGAAGAATTGCATGACAGTGCTGATACAGAGACCCTTTTGGATGCAAGCCCAAGCATTGCAGTTTTCTTCTCGCAGAGCGTGTGCAGCAGGGCCTTGCAACTCTCCATCAAAACCGGGGACAAAGCTAGAGGGTGCTACTATAGGAGGCGCTAGTATCGCCTGGTGCAGCTGCAGGTTAGGCTCGCCAACTTTCCCACTTGAAATTTGACTAATTTATCAGAAATACGAATATTGTATCCTAAATGTTCAATTATTCATAATCTATACTTATTAGAAACTTCTGAAGGAAGCGCGAACACAGACGTTATCTTTTGTAACATTACGGGCCTGCTTGCGACCCGCGAGCTCACGCAGCAGCCACGCACGTTTGAAGTATCGTTGCCAGCAGTTCATGTTTTAGTTCCTGTAAGAAGGTGATGCAGCAGAGTGCGCCACCGTATTTGTTTCCACCACGTTATATGGGAGTTATAAGGCGCTGATGTGCAGTGTGTGGCCGGAGCGCCTCCTCAAAAGCGATGCGAAGAAGAGGGGCCCCTCGGGGTGTCGGAGCACGCGCAGGGCTTCGCGCCCCCTCGCTCGGCGCCCGCCCCGCCCCGCCCTGAGCCCTCTCGATCGCTCGCCCACTCGTGGGGGGCGACCCGCGAATCCCCTGAAAGGAGCCTCGCACCCGCAATGGCGGACTCAAGGCAACTCTTGTTTATTGGCGTCATTAAAAAGCTAAATGGTTGCAAAGCGTTAGGTGTTAAAACAATAGTTGATATTTATTAATTACTTGAAAAGATAATTATTATCATTAGAAGTTTAAATGGAAAATATTTAATCTTCATTGTGATACGAATTTATTAATTTTATTTTTTATTGATACGTTTTAGCTTGTTATTGCCTTTGATAAGCTTCGTATACACTGCATAACGTACCTCAATCAAAAGGATCGTGATTACGAGGGAAATATGAAAACAGTTGAATGATGCTACATGTTCTCCATGAGAGGGAATTATGGGGGGAATGTGTTGTTTTACCAGAACCTGTTGTGAATAATTGAAATTCTGTAACTCTTCATTTACTTTTCCCCATTTTCCACACACTTGATATCAGCATATTTTACTGTTTCACGTGTATTCTTGTGAAAAATGACCTTATGAAAACATGAACGTTTACAATGTGAAAATTGTCTTGAAATTATAGGTGAAAATATCTACAATATTCGATTTTTAAATCGGTTTTTACTTAATTTTTCCGTGCTTCTTCAAGTTTATCAACTTGGTCTCGGCATGAAACAACATTTTGAGTTTATTCAATTTTCTGTATAGTGCAACTGTGTACTTTTCTGTTGGGACGTTTCTGCAGATCTCCCTTTGATGCAGTGTTATCGGAAGGGTTCAAATTGATTTATTTAAAAAATTGTATGCGATTTACATGATTGAAAAATCTGTAGTAACAATAATATCATTGGAGTTGAGTTGACATTGTTTGCTGCTGCTTGGCTGTGGCTTTGTTCCCCTTGTTGCGGTATAGAGGGATTTGAGTAGACGACAGACCAAGAAAGAAAATTCGCCTAATAAACGCAAGTGTTAATCTATAAGAAAAAACTTCCAGTTGGCCTTATCTATTGACACCATTGTACGTTCGCTCTTAAAAATTAATCGTTAAAAGGTAAAACAAATAGACGATTTCAGACGAAAAATAGAATTGAATGAGCAGATTATTTGTTAGTGTCGTTATGCTGTTCGGTTTTCCAGTGATTTGCAAACTACGAAATCGACGTTTTGTGGGTGAACACTGCGTTATTTACTGTTGGTCGTTATAACTTCTGCTGATATTCATTAATTTGAGCGTATGCCGTTCACAATGTCATCCTTTATATTAATGTGAATCTTCCTTATTTTATGTAGGATGTTATGAACGATTCATGAATATCACACTCGTTTCTGGACGTAGCCAGGGAAGGGGTGTTCCGTCTGTTATGACTTCCTCTTTCCTAGACAGATGATCACAATAGTGATCTGCATTTGTCATTCTGTGAAGGATGATACAGTGATAATAAGAGGGAATGATGATGAGCGAACATAGTAACTGGTGATATGATTTTGAGCCAGGCACGACATGGCGTGAGATGCCTAACTTTTATGCTTTACGTGACAATCGAACTCGCAGCCTTCGGTTACAGGTTTTTGGGCTCTGTCGATGTCCCAGAGGAACGTATTGTTTTAGAAAAACACAAAAAAGCGGCAGGCGGACTAGATCATGAATTGTGGATCCATATGGTTGGGGAAGAGGCGAGGGCGAGAGCCTGGTGCGTAGGCGGGGCACAGGAGGGGGAGGGTGGAGGAGGGGGCGGGCACGGCGCCTCTTACGCCTCCGGCACTGCTGGGGAACTTCGCTAATTGGTGAACTGCACGTGATAATGCGACGTTTAGCGCCCAGCCCATGCGAGTCCCGCCCCCTTCCGTCCCTCCCTCCTCTCATCCCATCCCACCCTCCTCCCGCCCCTCCATTCCTCCTCTCGCCTTTGCCTTCCTCTTCCCGTCTCTTCTTCCTTTTTCCCCACCATCGCGCCCGTCTCCTCCGTGGCTGCGCCTGCCAGCGGCGGCGGCGCCACTCTCTCTGGCCAAATATTGTGCCTGGTGGCCTCAAAGCGCCGATTGTGAGCCGCTGTCTCGTTGCGGCGCGCTAATGTGTCCAATGGCGGCAAATATTTGAACGCGGGTCGCCTGTTGACTGTTTGGAGACGGCGGGCGGCGCCGCTAGGGGCGCAGGAAGCGGGAGGCACCGCAGCAATCCCAGAGCTTTCCAAAGAAAATGCGATTGGGAGATTTTCATAAAATAGAAATGTACCAACTATTTATAACTAACTAGCAGAATACCCAGAGATTGCCGGGCTCTCTTCGTATATAAACCTTGTGAAAAGCAGAAAGATTAATGTTATATAATTCACGGTGTTTAAGATTATTTTTAATATAATTGGTTCAAATTGTAATAGAATACTATAATTTCCTTTCATTTGATTTTACGGTGCATTGCATGTAAACATATTCTGAGCGTGCCCCGGGGTTTGAAACTGTTTTCTTAAAAATGTGTATTAAAATTTCCTACTTTTATGACGTCTGAAAATTGAACAGAATATTACAAATGAAAAACTGAAAGTACAGAATTTTTTTTTGTTTTATTGAAGATATGTGTATTACAAATAAATGCAAAATTGCAAGGCAAAACTACAATTTACACAGAAGTTATGCAGCACCAGTCAATTAGTACTGGTTTGCATGCGTTTTTGGTCGTATTTTGATCTTTTTCCTTTTAAAAGTGAAAGTTTGTTGACAGGAAATATTATCAAAATTCAAAATAACAGCTAAATGTGATGCTTCTAACTATTTGCGTTTACATTTTTTGCGTACAAAAAAGATTGGGAGAATCCTTATAAGCGGTTAATTGTTGATGCCACCAAAGAAATGCTAAGCAAACGTTGTTTAAACACTTTCCTCATAAAATAGAATGTAAAGAGCTTGATTGAGAAATGTAAATAGTAAAATTTCACAAAAACAGTAAAAAACACAAAGCAATGTAAGTAACGTTCTAGCCAATTCGTTTATTCCTGTAATAAACCATTTCGGATCATTCTCGCTACAAATTATAAGTTTTTAATTTATTTTTACTTAAATATAAATACCATTGTTGCCAATCGTTTAAAAACGTATGAACAAAATTAAACTAGCACGGATCCGAATGTTTTAGCAGTTCAACGGCCGAACAGCCACGAACTGCTTCAGTTCGCCAGAATCGAATGGATTAAAGAAATATAATAGACCATTCTCTACATGATGCTGTGGACAACCTATGGAGACATCGTGTGAACGCATTTAATGTATCTTGTTTTTTAATTTTTTTTAGCGCTTGAAGAAACAGTTAATTCTGGTGTTGCACATTTTTTAAAAATAGTTTTACAATTAGAATGATGTTTTTTTATCTTAAGCACCGCTGCAAAATTCTAACGAATATATTTTTACCATTTCTGCAACTAGCGTTAGCAAAAAATAATGCTCGTGGAACATCTACCAATAAAGTATTTATATTGTTTATTTTCCCCACTTGTGTATTACTAATCTTTACAAGTGAATTGCTACAATCCAGAAGAAGAGACTGTAAAAATTTCGTATCAATTCATCCATTACTCCTCTTTGTGTTGTTGATACATTCTACATGTGAATGAATTCATTTTGTGTAGTATAGATAAAAATCATTCGGATCGATAGAATCGAGTCAGGATTATTTGATCAAATGAGTGAATATTTAGCGTTCCAGTATGGAAATATTCATGCAACAACTGTTGAATATCTTCAGTCTCAAGAAAAATATCTCATACAAAAGTATTGTACGAATGAAAAAATACATTACCCAAACAAATACTTAAATATTCGACAACAACTTCATCCTTTTTAAACAATGAGAGATAAAGCCCTAAAAGTTTGAATGAAATAAGTTTTTTAAATAGTTTTCGTAGCCTGAGTCATATCACGAGAATTTTACTTTTCCCCTTTAGTAAATTTTAGCCTTCCCCCTTTCTCGTGGAATATTTGCTAAACGCTTGGAAAGAGAATTAGAGAGGCATGTCCCAGACGGGCAGGCGGCATTAAAGCCACCCGTGCGCAGGTGCCATTCACCCAGTGGGGCGCGCAACCCGGCAGCGCTCCAGAGAAGAAAGGAGGGTGACGGCGACGGCGACGGCATTCCGCCGAGCCGGCCGCCCCCGCCCCTCCGCCTTTCATTACCTCGCCCGCGATCTTATCGCGACCAAAACACAGCCCTGCCCACTGTGTTTTCTCGGCCGCTCACGCGCGTCTACAATCAGCTCCATTGACTCGCGCGTCCACCCAAAGGTCACTTTCACGTTTCACTCGTCAGCCCCGCCTCCACCGCCGCCGCCATCGCCACCCCCACCACCTCCGTCGCCACTGCCATCACTACTGCCATCGCCATCGTCACCGCCATTGCCTCCGGTAGCACCACCGCCTCCGCCACCGCCACCGCCACCGCCGCCGCCGCCGCCGTCGTGGCTGCCGCCTGCGCCGTCTCGCGCCCCTGCAGACGGCTTGGCCAGGCCATTCGTCGTCACTGGGGTGGTAAGGACGTCGGTTCCGGTCGTCCGTTGGACTTTCACCTCGAGCGCACATTGTGGATCGGAATGCGATTCAGATGTTGGGAGAGATTGAGTTTGCCGCGCGCTGGAAGAGGAATTGAGTCGAATTTCAAGCTAGTCCCATTGTCCGTCACAGCAGCGTGACAAGCCGGCGTAGCAGCTCTGAAGACAGCTTTGGTTCCGCACATTTGTTTACCGTGATCCACTCTTCTGTATGCGGTGAGTAGCGCTGTGATGTCTCATTCTAATTTCCTTGCTTTGTTATTCTGAGAGGTTAATTGCTTTTTTAATCCTCTCTTTTTGGATTCCGATGCATTAAATTATATGAAACACAGCTTCTATCATTTTGATCGTCTCGGTGGAAATCTTATGTAATTTCACGAAGAAGAAATTGAAAAGAAATAATCATCCAAAATGTAAATAATATAATTTCTTTAAACGCTGCTGAATAGCATTAATCTTAATCAAATGATACTTTATGAAATTTAGAAAAATATTTTTACAGAAAACTGAAATAAAATGATTCTTAAAACAAATACTAAAACGTGAAATATGGAAAATATCAATATCAAAATTGCAGTAATGCCATGTAACGTAGAAAAATTACATAGAAAAGATTGAACAACATTTCACAAACATGAAACAATGATCATGTGATCAAACCCAATCTTGTAATTCCGGGAGGAAGTGAATATATGAAGTCTACTTTTGGATAGAGATAGTGGTTGTTTTAGACAAAGTATGAAGCAAAAGTTCCTGTTCAAGATTTGATATCCATTCTCTTACATATTATTTTATACTGTTTATAAACTTTCCCACATTTCCCGTATTTTCACGCAAAATTTCGCGAAAAGAACTTAAATTTTCGAACAATTTTACGTGACCTTAATGTAAAATAGATCTCAAAAGAACAGATTTCATTAAGAAAAAAATCTCTATCTTTAATATTTTAGTTGTAGGAAGACTCCGAAAAAATTTTGAACTTTGCAATTTTCGAAAAATCAGGATTTTTAACGAACATGCGACTTGTACTATTCTCTACATTCACTACTCTTCACACTATCCAACAACAAAGTTTGATTAAAACCGATAGTGCCATTTCTTTGGAAATTTGGAAAATGACCCAGGGGCTTCATGAAAAGAATTTCCCATAATTAAAATATCGGTTTCAAATTAGAGACCGCGCCATCAGTCAGATCGATCGATTGGTGAATATCAATATTGGAGAAAATCGGCTGAACGGTTTAACCGCTAGCGTTGTTCACAGCCAGATGGACACAGATACAGACAGACTGATGGACAGACAGACGTTTTGCCGTCATTCAACTTTTCAGTATCAAGGACGCACACAACATAACTTCTTGCTTCACCACGTGTTAGAGAATATTTCCCTAAATTTATAAACTGGATTTATCCTTTTTTTCGTTACCAGAGCACTGTAATAGGAGCTTCTTGGAAAATTTCGCCATTTTCCCGCGCAGCATTACATAAATGTCTCTGTTCTGTAGCGAGAAAGTAAAAATAAATACCTTAGCTCTTGCTAATAACCGAACTTTCTCTCGAGACCTAAACGCACGAAAACGTGTATTCATAATTATTGCAGTCGCTTCGGGAGACACTCCAGTTTGTGTATTAAAATTCCATCAACTTGAACTTCAAATTCTTTTAAGAAGTCCCCGCCAGTGTGAAACTGTGCCCTCGGTAGTGCTTGCAACATATACTGAAGTTTGCTCTTTCAACCATAGCCAGAGTCTATGGATTTTTCCATTGTGAAATCGTGATTTCTAATAAATTATGTTGTGATGAGTGATACTTCTCCAAACTCTCGTTTTTCTCTTTTACTCTCGTATTTATTTGGAACGGTCCATTACGTCTACGCCGAATTTTAGCGACTCCATTTTATTATCACCTAATTGGAAAGATTTACTAGCCATTTCACGTCATTCATCACGTACTCTTTTAATTGCATTATTGTCATGTTTTAGCGTTAGGTTCAGGATCTGCATTCGTTCAGATTACGGTTTCCCAGTCACTCATAAAAATATTTTATGTAGAGATAATGAGTATTTCATTTTAAGTGAACGGTCTGCAAGGTAGACATTCTGTGAACAGAGGTGCTTGTCCACCTTCTTGCCCTTGCTGCAATAGATTGAAGTTGACAGGTGCAATTAACTTTGCGCTGAATAAATGTTCGTCTACGACATGGAGTGCTGTCTCGAAGAGCCGGCATGCCGCAGCGAACCATTCAAACGAAACCAGAAAGAACATAATGAGCAGTAGCCGCCTCTTTTTAAAGGCACTGAACCTGAATTGCATGTCGTATCGCGGACCACATGCAGTCGCTTGAATTGTCGGATTGCTAGGGTTAATTGTCTTGAAACGAAATACCGTTCTTTGCGAATACGAATTGCACTGCGGTGTGTAATGATTTTAACAAAATGAGGTATTTTTGTATTTTTTTGTATGTATATGTTGTATTTTTTAACTTTTTCTTTACAATTTAATGCAAAACACAAGAAGAAAGTATTGACATTGCTAACGGATCGCGAAAATTCTTCACGTTTGTATGTCGAAACTAAATGTGTGTGTATAGTAATAAATTGTATGAATGTGTGTTGTATGTAATAAGATTGTAATGAATTGTCCACTACATTTGAAGTAGTTTCTCCCAATTTTTTTAAACTCTATTCTACCAAACGATATTAGGTGGAACATAGCTCCCAAAATCCCAAATTCACAAAACAAAGTTTTTTCTCATTGATTTGGAATGCTCGACGTTATTCCGTTCCATTAAACTACATATGTTAGCCCATTTCTGAGATAATCCTCACATTTGCGATTACTCCCCTCCTCCAAGAATTAGTACTTCCCTAAAGACTGAAGTCTATTGGCAGACCATTGCAGCGATCAAGAATAGTCGACACAGCCCATCGTAGCCGCCCCGACCAGGCGGTGAGGAGAGGGGAGGGCACTGCAATTAAGGAGCTCTCCGGCTGACCGCTGCATAAGTCACCGACGATTACACGAGCGCGATTTCTGTAAAAGGCCCCGCCGCTGTTTGCTCGCCGCTCCGCGCTCGCTGCCCCGCCGCCATGGCCGCCACCACCGCTGCCTCCTTCTCGTCGGGAGCGCTTCGGCACGAGGAGAGCGTGCTCTAGTTTGTGTGGAATACGGCGCTATAGTTCACCTCCCTGCGAGGCGAATAAACTATGTGATAGTTCCGTCCCAGTCAACCAACAGTGACAGCGTGGGGTTTAAAAACATTCGCAGACAATTCGGAAGCAAAACCTTGCCATAGTCCACCACATTGTAAAATAAGAAAAGGAAAAATAAACTATTTGTAGAACATTAAGTAGGTATATCTGACGAAGATGAATAGTATTGGAAAAGATAATATAAAATATATATCATGGATATCGTCAACTGATTCTCCACTTCGATGGTTTTGGTTTCACTGTGCTCCCGCAGCCATTGCTGCTCCTGCATATTTACATTGTTTACATTTACTCTTTCCGCGACATCTGCGCTGTTTTAATTAGATTCCTAGTATGAGCGACATCCTTACCTTCGTTGGTGTTCCGCCATTTGTGTAATTGTTAACAATTTCGTTATCATATTCATTTTATGATGAATATTAATATAATAACTATCCACTGCCTTCATTAGTATTATTTAGACATCTCCACCTCCAATTTGCACAATAACACCACGAATATTGCCATTATCTTGCACAACTGTACTCAAACGTCATACTGCTTTCACGCAATGAAATCTCTACTACACATGAATCATCAACGTCTCTGCCTTTTTCGTTGTCAGTAATACCAATCACTTAACCTCCTTTACCAACGTCCCCTTCAACATGCGGGATTCGAGGGACGCGCCGCCGCTGCCGCCGACCACCCATCACACGGTGACAGGCGAGGGGCGGTGGCGGTGGCGGAGGCGGTGGTGACGGCGGTGAGTGGGGGCCGGCGCACACCTGGACACCTGTTCATCGCCGCCGCCGCCCCAGCGGCCGCCCGTCCCGTCCCGTCCTCTGCTCTGATGGGGCGGACGTGCTCGCGTCAGTAACAGACTCCCCGGCCACGCACACGGCCCGACGGCGGCGGCCACTTCCATTCGTCGCACCGGTTCAATTAAACAACAAATTAATTAAGGCCGCGCCGTTTAAACAAATCGCCCCGCTGCCACCGCTCGCCACCGCTCTCCGCCGCGCCGTGGCGTGGGGCGGGCGGACGGGTGGGGGGCGGGCCGGCGCTGCCTGCCGCGTCACGGCGCCTGATGAAGATGCCGGGCTCGGACAGGTGTGCAATTCGGAGGGAGGACCCGGTTTGAATGGCAGATGCAGTTGTCGATATAGTCGATTGCTTACTCCTCTGCGCACTAAGTCTTCTTAACATACTCACACGCTCAATGAGAAAGTTTTATTTTTCAAAGAACTTGACCGTTGTGTTGTTAGTAGCATGTACACAGATTTTGCAAAGATTGGTTGTATTGAAGTAACTATTGTTTCCAGTATTACAAACTTATTGATAGCATTATTTATTTTTTCTTTAAAATGTGTCCAGCACTTGATAGTCCTTATCAGGTCTGGTTCTTTCATTGGTGTGTAATTTCTTTGTTGCCCTTTACGCTTTGCTATCCGATTTTTCTGTTCGTAAATTCGGGAGCGAAGAGATCGTCTCCTTTCGTTTGGTTCGTCATTAGAATGACTAAGAAACTAATTCAAAAGTTTGTATTTACATATTTAACGTCAAAACAATAGTTAAAATTGTGTATGACGTACAACGGGGAGAATTGCAATCTCCGTACGTTCTCTTGAACTCAGAGGCCTACGTAAAGAAACTACTAACCCCAACTACAAAACAAGTATTTTGCACTTTGAATTCATTCTATTTAAACACTTAGAAAAAAAATAAAGTTATAAACTCAATAAGAGTGCATATAGTAGAAAACGAAGACCTAAATAGTGCAAGCATTGTGTTTTGGAAAATTCATAGATATAGTTGTTTTTTGTTGTTGTTGAAAATAAACAAATAGTGAATAAATTAAGCTGTAATAAAAAAATGTTGGAATTTGCTGCTTTGCCATTGCTTATCGAAAACTGAACTTCATCTCCCCTGACCCCAAGCATTAGATCCTTACGTTTTTCTCATTTCATTGCAGGTTTCAAATAAAAATCCCAAACATTTCATGGTTTCTAAGTGATATTGCTGCCAACAATTGTAGTAATTATTATGATCTCTCCACCCACACGACTAGTCTATAGGAGGTTGCAGAAGACGGTCAGAACTGACGTCGTGCACCGGGCGGAACGATGAGAAATCATGTGTGGCAAAGAGGGCTTTCTATGCAAACGGAAGAGCAATAGGTGCCTCAGAATAGACAAGGAATTTATCTATTATCACAGTATTTATCCTTCTGATATAGAATTTCAAGAATTGTTTCGCCAATGAAAGCGATGCTTTAATAGATACGTAGTGATAAATGTGTTAGCAAAGAAAAGGCAAAGAAATTGTCGTCTCGTCTCATTCCTGAACCAGTACGTCTTGCAGCGAGCAGGATTTGAATGGGGGCCCCAGAGATGGCAGGGGCAATCTCCCGACTTGGCCTCGGAATGCCCCTCCTCCCAGAGCGAAGCAAGCGATTGGAACGGCCACAGAAAGGAGCGAGCGGCGCGCGGAGAAGGCGCGTCTGTTGGATGGGCGCGGAGGAGATAATCGCTGGGAGGGGCCTCTGCTCGTCGAATGCTGCGCGCGCGCGCGCGCTCGACCAGCACAATACACGCGCGCGCGCGCACACACACACACCGCCTGCTCCTCCCCTCCCCTCCCCACCCTCCCCGCGCCCAATCGCCCTCCTGCCGCGGCGCGCGCGCGGCACTGGGGCCCATCTGCACACACGACGCTCGCGCTTGCCCCATGGGAGGGATTGGGGATGCGGCTTCCATGTAGATCTTTCCAAAACATCGAAGTTTCTACGTATAAAATCCACGTTCGAAGTTTTAAACATCCATGTTTTAACATTGATATGTTTGGTCACATCGATGTCCAAAATTAAAGCTACAATGTTAATACAAAATCAACTTTTTAACAACTAACAAAACTTGTATTATCGCATTGGATAAATAAAAATTATTATGAATTTCATTTATTAAACAAAATCTCGATTCTTTACTCTTGGTCACTTTGAAGAACGTTCACATTATGGATATTTCAATTTAATTCGTTTTTCATCCAAATTATAATCCTCGGAAACACAACGATGAAAAACACATGCGCTTAAAAAATGGATGTTAAATCTATCGACGATATTATAAAAAACATCACTGTTTTTAAAAGTCTACTTCTATGTTGCATCCGTAACCGACAACCTCGCTGTCTCAGAGTGCGCATTACGGGTTTGGGAATTGGGTGGTTTCCTTCAAATGCAAAGTCATCCTAAACCATTGGACGTTTCATCATTACTTTGCTTTTTAGTCTGCTACATATACTCTTCTTACGCCTTATTCATTGGGAATGTTTGCAGTGTTTTAATCGGTCGCATTCACTGAAAGTGAATTCAGCTACCTGGCTAGCTTTAGCAGCAGAAATTAACTTGATTTTGAACTCAATATTTTGTGACATTCTTCTAAGCAGGCAAACTTTTTATAAACATGAATTTATTTTTGGTAATAACTACTGGTATTTATTTTATATAAAGTTTATATTTTTATTTATAAACAATTTCAAAATAAAATGTATAAACAATATTTTGTTAATGTTTCTACTAATAATACCATTCTGTTGAAAATAGCGAAAATAGATCAAAACTTCAAAACACTCGCAATAACTATTAAATGATTAAAATATGCTATTTGGCCGAATTGTTATGACGAATACACTAATACGAGTATATAATTTTGAAACAGGTACATTTTTAAAAACATTTTTTAACTATCGGCTATTTCAGATTGGGAGGGGGGTGCATGCTCTTTCCCCCTTGTGGCGGGGAACGGCAGCACCGAGCGGAACAGGTAGACGAGCGACCACCTGGGCCAGGGCGGGGCTGCAAGGGCCCGGAGCGGCGGCCAGAGGCGAGAGGCGGGGTGGCGATGGGCGGGGACTACTTTTTGCGGCGGCGGCCAGCGGAGCTCTTTTCCCCGAAGACTCACTTCGACCACAATGCGATGTTTCCTTTATTTAGTTTTGCGCGCGCGCGCCCTTTCCCCTTTCCCCCCTCCCCCCTCCCCGACTCTATCATTCCCTGAAGTAATTGGTTGCCTCTTTACACAAGTTTTTGCCGCTGCCGGTGGCTCGAGGATCGGCTATTGTGCGGGACGTGATAGGAAGCGTGCACGACCCATTACGAGACGGGCTCGTTGCTCGCCGCCCCCGCCCGGCCCCCGCCCGGCCCCCGCCCGGTCCCCGCCCGGCCCCCGCCGCCGGACGCTCGGCCACGCTCCGGGGCCTTACTTGGTCGCTCGGGGGAGTCGGTGGCGAAGCGCTGAAGCCGTACATGCCTCCACATGCAGTGTTATTGAATTTCTATGGGACTTTTCGTTCGCGACGCAGTTGGATAGAGTTGCTATTCGCAAATGGGACTCGTGACTCTGTTTTGGATTTTCTAAGGGTCGTTTATTTGTTTGCTTTATTTTCATGTTGATTTGTTTTTGTTAGCGAATATGCCATTATTTTGGGTGTGCGTGTTACGAGAAAACGTAAATGGTTTTAGTTTGTTTTCAAGAACGTTTTCAGATGTTTTGGTCAAACTATTTTCATGCGACAATGTGGTAAAACGAGTTTTATAATGTTATTACAAACTTTCTGGCATATCTGAGTGTTTTCGAATGGTGTTTTTATGTTTCGAGTTTCCTTTCCACCAGTCTTGTCAGATCCTTCTGAAGGCTGCTGCCCGCATTGCTCCACTCTTACGTTAACTTTGTGTCGAATACGTCATTAAATATTTTAAACAAAAACTACCTTTGTTTTTACTATTTGAACAAAGTTCGAACACTTGAGCATAATTCCGTACTTTCGGCCTTGGGGTGTCCATATTTTCCACTTCTCAGCGAAATCAACCTGCCACAAATATCTCTGTTCTATTGTTTCCTATTTTACCTCAATGAACGAGGAAGAACGTAATTTAAATGTAATAATACAATTATAAAATATAGGTTTTTAGTTCAAGAAATGGAACTAAAAACATAATATTCGTCCCTTTAGGCGCTCTTTCTCTGTCTAATGGGAAATGTACCATTTCAATCTTTCTTCAGAATCATTTCGAACGTTAATCTTCAATTTTATTGAATTATTTTATAGCAAATTATTTTTTACATGACAAATCAAGGGAGTCATTTTTAGAGCATTTACAAGTACGTTATCTCCTAATGATTTTGCACTTGTTGAGATGTCGAATTGCACACGCATTCTTCATTCGGCAGAAAAGCCATTTTTTAACCGATGTTGATCTACAACCTCCTACGCTATTTTTGTTTGAATCTATTGAATTTGCTGTTACCTTCTTTCATCAAATGAAGATAATAAACAGTTCACTGTTAGTCATTCATTTTTTTAAATTTATTTATGTGTGTTCGCTTTTAAACAACTAGATCATAAGAGACCATGAGTATCAATTTAGAACTTACAAAAGAGTGTACGTTTTTACTATTATTACATTGTACAATTACATAAAGTTATACAAACATTAAATTGACACAAAGTGTCAATATTTTTGGTACTTACATCATTGGGATACATACACTTCTTTATTTATTTACAATTCTCAGGCATTTGATATTAATAACACATTTCAACGGTTATACTGAATGAGATGTATGTAACGGTAGGTCTTTATATTAAGGTGTCAATTTTTGATGTTTTTAAAAGTTGCAATCTTTTATACATTCTTATGAGGAAGAGAAGGAATTAAATTACAGAGTATTTTAAGTTTAAGGTCTGTCGTATATGAGCTAGATCAGGTCACTCCAGAATTATATGGATTGTAGATACTTGGAATCCACATTTAGCACAGAGTAATGGGTCGGGTTTTTTTATTAGGTGAATGTGGGAGGGATTAAAGTGACCAATACGTACTCTTGTATTTTGGACTTGTTGGAATCTAGTGAGTTGGAGTTTAGGGAGAGAAGGTTCTATGTAAGAAAAATTCTGGTTTAGTATAAATTGCAACGCCAGCACTGGCAATGTTGGAATTATTTCTATGACAAAATGTAGATCTGTAACCAATCAGTGGGCTACAATTTTATGTCCATTGTAAATAACTGATTTGGTTTAATTTATATTATCTTGAATAAGAACGGCAAGAAGGGAATGTGTCTGCTCTTCTGAATTTGTTTCTTAGTATACGTTTTCCATTCACATCTGCATTAAATTTTTCGATAATTCTCGAACATATATTTTTCACACCACGGTTTGGTAAGGGTTGGTAAACAACTATTAACATTGCTTTTAAACTGCAAAATCATCTGTGAATTTTCTGGTAATTGTTACAGTTCAGTTATTACCTTTCTTTCTGCCAAAGAAACTTTGGAGATGATGTAAATTAAGTGGGTAATGGACTTTCGGAGATTCTAAGATTATTTTTGCTTTAGACCACGACTGATAGTCAACATTTTCGGGATAGGTTCTAGCTTTTTTCTTATTCTTGGACTGTTTGTTCTTTATTTTTTCTTTATTTAGAGTAGTTTTATTATCCACGTCAGAGGTTTCCGAGTTACTATCTAGAAGATAATTCTCGCTATCTGTTCTGTATTCGAGCTTACAGTAGATAACGGTCTCTTTAATCTGACAGGGTTGCAGGAAAGGTCAACGTCAATTGAGTTTTCCTTGGACGTAACTTGGTTTCTAGCGGCCGACTCAAGGGGAGGAGTGGAGAGTAGAGGGGGAATCTATCAAGGGCAAGGTTAAGGCTGGAACTTTCGTTCATGTTATCGCTTTCGGGAAGTGGAGGTTCAAGTGCGAGGGTAGAAACATTAGAATTATCTAAAATATCATTCGTTAATGCTGTGATTCCTACTTCCGTAGGAAGAAGTAGGGAATTAGTTAATTGAGAGTTACATAGATTTGGGCAGTGGCCCTGATTTACACAAAAAACAAATAGGAACATCAGGGGTACATATTTCCAATGGGGGACATTATCTACAAACACTTGAAATGATTCAGGTAATAAACACTTGAAATGATTCAAGTGTGTTTTATTAAATCCAGCACGAAGGAAGATAAACAGGACTACAGTTCTAACACGGAATGTTTATAATTTTTCTTCAGTCACTTCATGTAGGCTACTTGGGCAAACATTTGATATTATAATTCTTTGTTCCTAATATTAATGATCTTATAGGTAAAACTTGACGAGAGACAACGATCCTCTTATGATTGTAGCCTAGATCATTTGCGATTTCCTTGCTGGATGTATACACACAGTCTGTTGTTCGATATTTTCGAAGCAAACTTAATTCGAGAATGGTTAACTTTAAGATAACTTTTTAGTGAATTCTACTATTGACACACTATTTGCCGAGTCGATGAAGATAGCATTTTATTTCTTGGGAGAGAGATTGTATAGAAATTTTAGCATAATTAACTGTAGTCTTACTGTTCTGGTTTCCTGAAGTTTGATGAACTTGAGAGGGCTCCGTGATAGTCACGAAAAAAAGAAGGAAAATAACTTTTCACAGTTAGCAAATATCACTTCACTTCTCAATAACTCCATTTCTACCACGTTGTACATGATAATGACAACCAACGAGTCAGTGAACGCACGCACCACGTGATTTCGCCCGGGGCGTCAGATCACTGATCACGGAGGTCATTCATTATAATTCAATTTGAAATGTAAAAAATATAACCCCAACAAATATACCTATCATATTTGTAATAATATGATGTTAAAACTATTTTAATACAGAAATTCAAACAAAATTAGTTGGAAAAACTAATCTTCTTTATTATTGTAATTGAATCGTTTTAGAACATGTACTTTTCCTAATCGCGTATTATTATTATTATTATTATTATTATTATTATATAATTTTTATATTACTTCTTAAATAAGTCTTAACTTGCATCTCCTCAGTAGGCTACGCGAAAGTGTTCGCATTCTTTGTGTGCCCCCTTTCCGAAACTGCTGGTTGGCACTACTCGAGAGCGTTGAGAGTAAAAGTTGTCGCTGGTCTCTTGGTCAAGGAATCTTACTTCTTTGCATAATCATTCATCAGTAAACACCTAATTCCGCGAATCTGAGCATTACGCCACAGCTTTCTCTTCCGTCTAAAACACTCATTTAGTGGTAATGTTAAGGACTTCCATGTTAGTACTGAGGAAGCTTCAAAATAAACCTTATGAGGTTATACGATACTTGGATATATTTATTTGTATACAATATTCCACGAATGTAAAGTTTTTAAATAATAAAAAAATACCCAACATTGAATTCTTTCATATTATGTTTATAATATTAAATTATTATTATTATTATTATTATTATTATTATTATTATTAATATTATATAGATCATATTGTTTGTAGTCTTTAAATTTACTTTTATAAATGGTTGCTATTTTTCATTGACTACTTGCGTTATATTTTTTAATCACTTTTGTAATATTTTCCTTCAAGAAAATACGAATGTCTTTTCGTATCGAGGCTATTTTTGGTGTTTTCACAAATTTTCAAATTAGAAGATGTAGTGTGATAGTGTGTAATGTAGTGTGATATGTAGTGTGAAGATACTATGTAGTGTGGTTGTGTGACAGAAGCTTTTCAAATTTGATCATTTGAAAGTATAAGTGTCTGTGAAAAGAGAAAAATTGTAAACAAAGGGCGACCGTTTACTAACTTACCAAACTTGCAACTGGAATGAAAGAAAAATGTGTACGATGTTTCAAAAGACATCTAGCTTATCTACATGTCTTTTAAAAGATCGCACACATTTCTCTAAAACTACACTAAAACCAGTAAGTTCAAAAATTATATTTTCCAAATCCAAAAGTAACTTTATTTTAGCTGCAATTCAAAAGGAACTAGAACAAGTTACTTAACACTGCGCTAGGAATATTCGAAACGTGATTGGTAATTATATATTTATTTACCGTAGAAGTGAAATTAAATCGGTACTATCATGTCTCTTATAAAATGTGTTAAGACTTTTCATTGTCATTTTCACAATATTTGATTTGATGCCAATACTTAGACAATAACAATTCTTTTTGTCACATTTCAGTGAATGATGGTTTGGTCTTCAAAGATTTGAGTTTGCAGTTTGGAATTGTCTCTCTCCCCACCCCCCTACCACCTCCACCTCAGTGGAACGCCTTTCCCCAGCACAATACATAGTATCTGTAACTGTTTAAAAGCAACATTAGGTTTCCTAAATATTATAACACCATGTAATTGGAATTATTTCATTAGTCCGCGCACGGAGAAGTAGTATATGTAACAGGCCATTGCAAGAACAAAAATAGAAGTGTGCGCTACACTGAAATCTGTGACGAAGTATTAGCTTATTGAAAACTTATCAGGGTGGAAGCACAGGCTGAACAAAACGTCGCCTATGCCCCTAAACCAAAATATTCGAGGATCCAGTCATATCATTGGCTGGATAATAGCACGCCAGATATTACTGTCGTGAAATAATAATGAATATGGTTTGTGGAAATCAGTACTCAGCATATTCCATAATCGATCGAAATCAAGACTATCAAAATTGGAGAGGGTGTAAAAACGTAGAGTCCATGTTGCTCCAGCAGTGAGAATATGAAGCTTTTGTCTTAACGAAGAATTTTTCTTGTGGGTCCTGAACCTAGCTAACACAGAATGACTAAATCGGCACAAATTAACGTAACAGCAAGCATCATCCACCCAACCCTTGAAGTGAAATATGATCTGATGTCGCCCAACACCAACTGACCAAACTCCGTCGAAAACCCAAACCAGTTATAAAAATAAACGACAGGTTATTCAACATATTAAAACGACAGGCTCTTCCATAACATTCAAATTCATGTTGACAAAATTATTGCAGCCGATAGGCCTACATTGTACATCGCAAAGAAAAGAGTCTTCATAGATCTCTCGCAAACCGATCATAACATTGATAAAGCTCAAAATAATACCCCCCACCTCACCCTGGATATATAATAGTACAAAGAAATATATCAGAGAAATTCTGTTGAACTCATTCTCTTTGTGTCGATCATCCCCTTTGTTATCTGTTTAATAAAAATCTAAAGACATTTTTAGGGAAATTGCAACTAAATTCCAACGAAATAATTCCGATAGCAGAAAAATATGTCATCACGCATAACGAATGCTGTGTTGAATGTATCATGACCTGGTTATTGAGTACTTTGTGGAAGTGGCCTCACACACCTGAAAGAAATGGCAGAACAGTTTATGAGACCACAACAAGTGACACAATAATATAATAATAATAATAATAATAGTAATAATAATAACTGTAGGAAATTGACTTAACCACAGAACATTCAAAACATTGTACAAGACATTGCTTTATTGGGAATAGCCCACATTTTTCGCTAAGTACGGCTTGTAGAGTCACTGATAGTCTCGAGATATGCTCCTTAGTAAGTTTGAGGCAACCTGCAGTTAATTTGATATACAACCATCTCATAACATAACATCTTTAGTCATGAATTACGGAATAATAATAATAATAATAATAATAATAATAATAATAATAATAATAATAATAATAATAATAATAAAAATTGCAATTGAGTTGCAATTCAATTAAAATGAAGAATAGAACAACACCAAGAACGTGTGCCGATGTGTAGCGTGGAACGCGCTGAAGGTTGCGTGCGGCAGCGGCCGTCCTCGGGCAGGGTCTCCGCCAGGCGCGGCGGGTCCAGACGGTTCGGCGCGGCGCGGCGCGGCGTGGCGCGGGCTGCCGGGCGGCCTCGGGATTCGGGCCAGGCCACACGCGCCTCAGCCCGGCGTCGCAGACGCCTCCGCCGCCTCCGCCGCCGCCGCCGCCGCCGTCGCGGCGAGTGACCGCCGCCGCAGCCAATAGCCGGCGTGTGGCGGGGCGGGCCACGGCGCGCCGCCCGGCCATTGGACGCGGCCCGTTCGCAGCCTCCGGCGCCGCCGCCACCGCCGCCGCCGGTACCGCCACCGCCGCCCGGGCCATCGCTGCCGCTGACAGTGTTCGATATGGTGGAGGACACAGGCGTGCGCACAGGGAGGCTTGGCCGTACGAAAACAAAACATTTTCTTTCCCTAAATATTTTCAATCTCTCATTTCCCCCTCCCATTTTATTGTCCTCCTCGACTTTTTGCTAGGCAGGAAATCCAATGTCGTAATTCGTTGTCATTGACGTCAATAGGAAATAACGTATCTTCAGTAAAATGCACTTTTTGCGAATCATACAATCGAAAACACATAAAACAAAAAACTAGTAGAAACGGAAACCTCTGACAGCATCGAAACACGTTTAATGCACATCTGTATATATTATGTTTCTTATTTTTGCTTTTATAATTATTACAAGATAATAATGCGTATAATACACGAAATCTGATTGTATCATACGAATATGTAATACACATGTCTTTCTCTCAAGAGAAAAGTGTATCTTCCTAGATAGTCTTATAATCTAACCCCACTATTTTACTATATCATAATTGTATTGTTTATATTAGGAATTAGAAATGTGTGGTAATTAGAGCGCCTTGTAGATAAATAATTTGAATGATAATCAGTGTAGCTTGTGTACCCACATAACCTTCAAATCCTAAACAGTTACGATACTTTATTCCTTAACATATTTGAATCAACGTGAGTAAAAATTAACCATAAAGTTATTCTTATGTAGAATATTACTGGATTTTTCGTTTTTTCCATGCCTATTGTGTATTAGCGTCGAATTTCTGCTAGGTCGTGGTGACGACGTAAACTGTAAGCCTGAACACGTGTGTCGTAGACGACGAAACGGAAAATGGACGCTTCAATCCGAATCTCGGCATTGAATGCCGCCGCATGCGCAGTAGAATGCTCAACAGAATTGTCGTGTTACGACTTTCAAAATCACGATTTGCAAGAAGTCTTTTAACTTGACAATAGAAATAGTTGAGCTCCACAACTGTCTCTCGAAGCTATCTGGAAACTGTATGAATAGTTAACAAAATTAGTTGTATTTACTTACTGTGTAATGAAAGTAATTTCATTTTCCTGTTGGCTTTATTGATGTACTCGTAATAGTAAAATAAGTCGTATATAAACAAAAAGTTAAATGGGCAAAGGGGTCCAGAAATGTAGTACCCCCCTCCACTCACACACACATACCTTGCGCACGTCTATAGTGGAGAACGTCGGCGCCTTACACATTCGTGATGGAGGCTAAACACGCGCCGTTGGACCTTCTGAAAGGAGGTCTGCCGCGCAGGGCGGTCGGAAACTACCTGTTGCATGTGTCGGAGGCGGCTCTTGAAGAAAGCGAAAGCAGATCACGCATTATAGTAATGCGCGGGGAGGGTGAGAGTTGTCTGTAATCTCAAGTTCAGTTATTCTAGTTCGGTGCCCTCACATTGACTTTTCAGGGTGCATGCGAAGAAACGGAAGTTTGAAACGGACATCTGTTCCGCTTCACTCGTGCGAAGAATTGAATTCAAAATATAGAACGCACGGAACTCCCGTGTTGCACGTTAGTATCTTCCTAAAGCTGTTTCTTGTGTTATTGTGGAAAAAAGGACCTAAACGATGTTCATTGTAATTATAAACTTGTTTATCTTTTTGTCCATTAATACTATTTTGGAACTTTGGCTGAACTTTCTCATGCCACCGAATGCAATTCCTTAAAAAGAAAATATCAGTCAGAGGAAAAACATAATTTGATGATACATTTCCAAGTATTTGCAGTAGTAATTTCCTTGTGTTCGAAAAATTAAATTTCGTAATAGTGAATTAAGAATATCGTCTTGCACTTCGAAATGTATTTTCTAATACGTGTGATATTTCTCATTTGAAGTATTAATGGAAAATTACGCTTGTAAACATTTCTCAAGAAGCTGCTTAGTTTTTCAGAAAGAGGCAACGTGAAGGTGGCAAGTATCAACAATTTGAAAAGTAGAAAGCAAGAATTCATTGTCATATGACAACGCACCCAATCAGAAATTGTCAATCCCAATTCCCAATCCCAACTTCCCAATCAGAAATTTTTTCCTAGAGTAAACGAATAATTGTTCTTCGTGTACTAAGGTAGTCATTTTTTTGTGCATCATTATGTTGAACTCATATTGCAAATGAAATTACCTTCACATATTAATAATATTCTTAAAATACTTGAATCCGAAATTAACAATTATTGACATATTTGTTAACTTGTAGAATGTACGAAGTCTCCTGAAAGGTTTAAAATCATATGTTAACTCACACTTGTGACGAGCCAATTTGAGCTCCTTTAAATCGGAGTGAAATGGCTGTGAAACAATAGCGTAAATTGTGACCAAAATGCTTTCGTGTTAGGTTCATTGGAGAACCGGATTGCTCGTGGTCAGGAACCGGTAACATATTTTCGAGACGAATAACCTTGGTATAATTTTACTCGCGGCCGTGAACGGGGCCTGTCTCCATGGACGTGACAAAACTGCATGCATGCTTGTGGATTCTGCTGCGAAGAGAATTTTCAAGTGATAGATACAATTTGTTTGCATCCCGGTACGCATACAAACATAAAATATCACGAATAAAATAAGCATTTGCAAAAATATGTAAAATAGACCGTCTCTTAATAAATAAAAGCATATTAGATGTTTTTAAACTTTGTCTTCTGTAAATTTATTGTATGAAAAATCGTTATATATGACATCTTAGCGTTTTCTAGATTTTGGTAAAAGTACTAAATAAAATTCTTAATTAGATCTAATATCATTTCGTACTCACTATCAGTAGTAAGCATCAGGTGCTTATTGAATTTCCAGTCTTTCCCTACAAATGGAATATACTAACTGATAACGGGCCATCAAACTATTTGGATACTACTTTTTTATAAAATTGAGTTTCAATTTACATTACACGGAGGTCTAATGTACAGATTGTTCTACAAACCGTTTTTGCCATAATATTTCTCTACTATCCGGAAATGTTGTTTCTTACTAATATTATGAATAAAATGTAAATATCTGTGGAGTATTTATGAGATAAATAATAATTTATTTCATCATAGTTGCAGGAAAATTTATTATGCTTACCCCGCATTATGTCAAAGCGATCTATCAATAGATCTATCTAACTTTTTATAATTCGTGTCATTATAAATTTTAGTTCAATGCACTCACATCGGTTTTTAATTAAGCAAATATAATTTTCGGTGCCAATTTCGATCATTAAACAGTGGGAAAATCAAGTCGATATTTACAAAGCATTTGAAAAAAAAAGTGTTTTCCATGCTTGAATAAATGAGCTGATACGAGTATCATTTGTAAATTTTAGTTACAACCAGGACTTGATTCCTAGCGGAACGACGCTCCGGTACCCCGGAACAAAATAGGGAAGGTAACAACAACAACAACAACAACAACAACAACAACAAAAACAACAAAAAGAAGAGGACAAACACTTTCGTGAACTCGTCGTGTTTTCCACATATATGCATCATTTCTTAAAATCTAATAAAATTTAAAAAAACGATAGAATATCATTATAAATCCTATTTTTATTTCCTATTATTATTATCATTATTATTATTATTATTATTATTATTATTATTATTAATATTAATATTACTATTATTTTTAAGTAGAGCCAGTACTACCTCTGCTAATCATTGTTATTAATTATGATTAATAAATATTAAATTATATTTTAATATATAACTATTTCTATTAAATTAATAATTTATTTGGGGCGCATTCCTGGGACTAAAATTTTAAATCAAGCACTGCTTAAACACATTAAAATTTATACACGATAATTCCACAAAGTTAGTGTTCGTGGTATTTTAAACTCTGAACATGTTGAAAATATTTGTCGAGTCATTGGTTATTTCACCCAATAATTTCATCTTTCATGTAATGTGCGTATTTATGTGATCTAAAAGACTGCTTAGTACAATTTTACGACCACGTTATTGAAAACATCCTGAAGTAAAAAAAATAGTAATCATCGTGCTTCAAGTCATTAATTATTGGTAATAATTAAAATTACTTTTCGAAAGCGATTGAATAGTTAGAAAACTACTCCACACCGCTGGTGTAATTACGTATTACGAAAATTCCGCTACCTTCTTGACATTTAACCTCCCCGGCAGAATGAAATACTATCGCCATCATCTTGTTAATTAGCAGATTAATGTCAGACAATGTAATGACCTAATGAGAGTCGACGTTGCTCGCAGTCTCCAAGCCCTCTTTTATGCAACTCACTGCCGAGCAAGCTTTCTTCATTCCGGGCGCAGAATCGCACACCTGACTCCCATCCGAGTGGCGTAGCTCGCATACCGAGTGTCGTGGAAATTTCGTTACATTGGAAGGTTGAACTCAGGTCCATTGAACCTGAGAGTGTATCCTGGTCTGGTTTGTGATCGGGTTCCTATCTTGGCATAAAGAAGCTTTTCACAAGCTGCAAAAGGAAAGAAAGAGGACGACTCTGCTAATAGAACGTGATTTACGACTTTAAACGGCCATGAAACAGAATGTGTTGCATCAGGTGAAGCAAATACCGTATAATGTGCGGTAGACGCAATCGCCAGGGAACAGAATACGCTCTTAGCTCGTTCTTACTTTAAAATGAGGTTAATATACAGTTCATGGTATCAATCACTTAAATTTTGCAATTGGGAGCTTACCATGAATCGTTCAAATCCATCATCATCAAAATCAAATCAGCTCAAACAATCGTATCCTAAACGTGACTTGCTAATGCTAGTTTGTTGTTGCTAATGCATTATACGTTGGTGTTGAAAGATGTTTACTAGCATATGCCTCTGGATTTTATAATATTTAGATCTGAAAGTTATCAGTTGAAATCTCTCAAGTTCAAGATATTTTGGTTTTTTCTAATAGCATTTTAGAAGTATTGTCGATTTTGATCCTAAAGTGTCTCAAAATAAAATAATTGCTACTTCTAGTTCTACTAAAAATACTGCCAGCTTCTAAGCAAATATTTATTTAACTTATATAATGGCGGAAGGGAAAAAATTTGTAAAGAAACTCATTAAATGTAATTGAGGGGTTTCTTACAAGAACCAAATAAGTTCAAAATTCTATATTTTGAGTAATTTCCCCAAGTTATTCCCTACAACTGGCGCTATCTGCTGGTACATTTCCTTTCGGCAACTGCCAAACGCGTAGAAAGATATAAGGAGGGGGAAAATCATAAATTCATTTCTATGCAAGATTTTGGTGTCTCCTGAAAAATCTCGAATTTCGAGTAGTTTCTTTCTTGCAAGAAACCCTTCATTTTATATAAAATACAGGAGGAGGATCTTATAAAAATAATGAAGTTGGAATATTGCTTGAATACAAGGTATGTCCAATCGAGTGTAGAATGGGGGCCTAAGCATAACCACTCTTCCTTGATGATGTCTTCAACAACGTAGTCTATAATCCTTCTTCAAATATTTGGTCCGTTTTGTTGTATGATGATAAAAGTGGGAGCGGTGTGTATACCCATGTGCCCTGCGGCGTGTTGTTACGCTAAGTGTACAAAGAGCTATTATTCTGTGCTAAATATTCGCAATAATATTTTTCGGCGCAACGTGCACACATTGTTGTGAAGGAAAGTTTAGAAAATACGGTTGATAAAGCCACCTTTTAATACATGAGTAACGCTGCTGTAGCCAGCTTCCTGGGCGAGCGCCGCCTTCCTTGGCGCCATGCGCGTACATGAGCGAGGGGCGGGGGAAGGGAGGGGAGGGGCGTGGGAGGGCGGGTGACGTCCGCAGGCGGGGTCGACGGCGCGGCCGCCGCCGCCGCCGCCGCCGCCGCCGCCTCCGCGCGCGACGCCTCTCAAAATAAGCGGCGCAGGCGGCTCCACGCAGGAGACGAGACGCGCCGACGCGACGCACGCGACGGCAGGGGCGGCACCTCGCGTTCGGGGTCAGGGCCGACGCGACGCGACGCAAAGCGACGCGGGGACTGCCGCCGCCCTCCTCACTTGCTCGCGGTATTAGCTACTTGCTGCAGAGTTCATACATCCCACATTCCTTTCATAATGAAAGGAAATGTAACTATAATAAAAAAATAATTTATTAATAACATAATAATAATAATGATAATAATAATAATAATAATAATAATAATAATAATAATAATAATAATAATAATAATAATAATAAGGCAGTAGTGCCGTAGAGTTTCGGGTTCGAAACCCAGCTCGGGCATGGTTATTGTGCGTCTAACAGTATCTTTGTGTGTGTCTATTTCATCATTCATCATCACCATAATTTCATTCCATTCTCCAAGGCTAACAACTTTGGAGAATAAAATGGAATCAGCATTAAAATGCAGATATATCGCTTATACCATATGTACAATTTTGCAAAAAATGTTTTCGGCTAGTTTCGCAAGAAATATAGGGAATTATTTTTTTTCTCAAAAAGGCACGAAATTTATTGATTAAGTTGTGATCTCGGATAGAGTAAAAGACGCTTAAGAAAATAGTGCATGTGCCAGTCCGTTGAAATACCTGATTTTTTGAAATTGCAAAAATTCAACATTTTTCAGCGTCTTGCTTTAAGTACAAAATTGAAGATAATTTTTTTGTTAATGGAATGTGTTCATCAGAAACATATCTTTAAATAAGGTCATATTCAATTTTTCGAAAATATGAGTATTTGTTGAGTAAAACATTTTCTAAGAAGCAACTCAAAATTTAAAAGAAACAAAATAATAATTATGTAGCAAAGTGCGGTAAAGAAAGTGTTGCTTGTCTCATTGTACACGCACTCTGTATTTTCGAAGCTGGGGAAAAAATAAAAATTGTAAATAAATAACGTATTTTAATATGCTTAAAATTTGCTTTTTTAATCAATACGATAGCCGAATCAACATATATATTTGTAATAGTATTCGTCAATTAATTTCATATTATTTTAATTTTTGAAACACAAACGTACGAAGTTGGAATAATGTTTGAAGGAAAGTAGGCAGCAAACACGAATCGTTTTAGCGATCTTTGTTGCTACCAACCTCTCTTGCGACAATGACTTCGTTTGACGCATTAACGCTCAGTGGTTTCAAGATTCTTCGAATTAATTACATTGTCGGTCGTGATGACGGTATGATGTAGATAATACTCTTATAAAAGAAAATAGATTGAAGGAAGGTAATAAATTTAACTTCGAAGTAACAAACATACTACACTGGATGTTTTGATCTCTGATTATGATATTAAAAAATTGGAAAGTTCACTTCAATGTAAACAAAGCAGGCTTGTGTGAAATTATTATTGGTTTTTTGGGATTATTTGCTGCAAATACTGTAACAGTTATATTTATTTCCGTTTGTTTTATGTGTAAAACTAGGAAATGATGGCTGCTCCGGACTACCGAAATGAATGCATTTCAGTGCTTTGTTTGTGTTCAATGAATTGGCCTTTTCAAGTAATAGCTGAGTTGTTACTAGTCAAAAATTGCAATATTTCAGTATTACGTAACCCTTTCCAATAATACGAGAAAGTATGTGCTGTTGTAGCACCACTAGTTCTTTCATATCTTCATTTTTACTCACAATCTCACTTTCTCAACACTTCACATATTGCCTCTCTTTTTGAATTTCTGCGCAATATTTTCGTAAACCATTTACCATCCACCTCATTTGGCGTAGGGAGCCCAGTATGTCATCGCTGCTTCCACCAGTGGGCGTTCGGCACGCGACCTTTCGACGCGAGCGTCCGTCGCCGCCGCCCCCTTTCCTCCCCTCCCCTCCCCTCCCCACCCCGCTCCACCCGGCATGAACCGCCCGCCCGCGCACCTACGCGCGCGTCGCGCTGCGCTATTCCTGTCGCGCGCGCATCCTGCGCTTCCCGCCACACTCTACTCCGCCCCGCCACGCCCCTTTCCATCCCGGCCATCCCCGCCCCGCCCCGCCACCCCACCCCACCCAGCTACTCCCTGCCCTCGCACGCTCCACCCCGCCCTCTCCTCCGCCGCCCTTCTCCACCACCTAGTCCCGCTTTGACCCTTCCGCCACACCACATTCTTCCTCTCCCCTCCACTCTCCGTCTCACTCCGCCCCTCTCCTCTCAGCTCCTCGTCTCCCTGCCTCTCTCCTCCCAGCCCCTCACCTCTCCGCTCCTTCGCCCCCCGCTCCCTCGCCTCCCCGCCCCTCTTCACCGAGTCCCTCGCCTCTCCGCCCCTCCTCCCCCTGCCCCTCTCCTCTCCGCTCCCTTCCCTCCCAGCCCCCTCTTCACTCGCCCCTCTGCTTCTCTCGCCATGCCGCGTCCTGCCCCGCCCTGCCCCTCCCGGTCGTGCGCCCAAACTGCCGGCTCCGCTCACTCTTTCGCGGAAGCCCCCGCCTCCGCCGCCGTCCCCGCGGCGCTTCCGTCGCGCCCCATCGACGCGCGAAGCCCCGCGAAATTGGACGCGACGCTCCGCCGCTCACGCTGCCGCCGCCGCCAACGACGACGGCATCACGCACAGCCCAGCCCAGCCCAGCCCCTTGCCGCTCCCTCCCTGCCGCGACCCGTGCTGAGACACCTTCCAGCCCAGGGACACAGGTTCCAATCTCGAATCCTTGTGGAATGCTTGGGGGACAAAGCCGGTTGGCGGCATTCTTTACTTTTCTTTGCCTTCCATTCCACCCTTTCTCCATCATAATTCATTATGTCTTTATTATCACCTATCCATGAAATCATTTATCCTTTCTACGTATGACATACAGAATACTCTCTACCTCTACGCCCCTTATTGCCACATTTTCCGTATCCATCATCCTTCCACCTTCCGCGGTCCTCTTTGTCCCCATTAGATCTTCTGTATTTCCCTTACGTCCCACCATCATTTTCATTTCTCCGCCCCACCTCCCACCTCCATCTGCTTCGCTTCCCCTCTGCCGCTGGGAGCACCCACCGGCTGAGTTCATTGACGATTTAATCTTCGAAGTCCTGAGCTTTGGTGTGACAAAAAGCTACAACAGTGACGAAATTACAACTCAGTTGGGTGACAAGAAACATGCAGTCTCCTGACCTCAAGCCTTGCTCTATACTTGGAGTCATTATCATAATTCCTAAGGGTCTTTGTTTTCCCTCAAATTTGCGTATCGTCGGCACGTAATTTTTTTCTTCTGTATTTTACATATTTAGATGCTACTGTCTCAAATTTTGACGTACATTTACATATAACTGTGTTGATATAAGAATGTTAATGGTTTAATTCAATTTCAGACGTATTTGCTGTTAATGTTAGAGCACTTACTTTCTTTGATACCATAATTCCCTAGATGAATTGTGAAGTAAAAGGAAACGCACCCTCAATTTTTACAGATGTAATACGATTTGGTGACTGTGCTCATGTATTACGCATTGGCCGTTTTTAACACACAACGGTGTACTAAATATAGCGCATAGAAGAGTCTGAATTGAGAAAAAGCATGAAACATTTTCAGTACAAAATGTATTTTTTCGTTTCATTATATTTACTACGCTTTCATTTTTAGCATGATAATCTGGGAGCAATTTTCTAAATATTTTGTAACATATATATGAATCAATAAAATTGTGCATTGCTCATTGAGGTGGTCAGATTGATGTAGCCAGCCTTTACATGGTTATCGTAACCCAATTTTCCATCAGGTCAACTCTAAAGATGCAGATGACGACCTCCACGATCCTACTCCCACAATCTCCCTGAAAAGTTTTTCAAAATCAGCGTCAATCAATGGCAATGTCATATAAACTCTTGGCACAGAACACCTCTAGAGTATCCTTTCATTGTGATAAATCACCATTCCTTTTGCTGGTTCCTAAAATAATACATCTATAAAAAACAAACCGAGATCTCATTCTACAAAAGCCGACTGTTAAATAAGCTTCTAAACCCCATCTACTTTAATTACTCCCTCTCCATCTCTCTTCCCTTACACCTAATTTTACAATCTCTATTTTTTCAACACCTGTTTATCTAGATAACCTGAACTGCAGCCAACAACAACGACCTTTGTATAATAGTAAACAGAATCACCCACTCATCGACTCCATCTGGCACAAATTTTAATGATTGTCGACCCCAACATAATATCGTATTCTGTCCCTATTTCGTTACTTCGATCAAAATTCGTTGACAATTCCATATTTTCTGATTTTATTCCATTTACCAATACATTTATAAGCAAATAATCCTCATAGACTTTCCCGAAAACCCCTTCTCCCTGATCATCCTCCAACACTCCATCACCGGCTTGAAAGTCACCCAAGAAAATACATCTCAACACAGACCAATGATAAATGAGCAGGAAGGAAACAAGTATTATCTTTCGTTTTCTCTACTCCTTTCATAATAAGCTATTCTATTGTCTCTCAAGCAACGCAAAACATTGCCACCTACCCCATCACTAGACTATTCAGACCACAATCAAATGATCAATCTTCTGAATTAAAATAACACCTCTCTAAAAGAATTTTCCTCCTTTTCTTCTCCTTTCCCTAACTCCTCTAAGTTAAGGCAAATGAATAACATTACGACCAACAAAGACCGACGAAGAAGGCACTGCCAATGATACATGACTGAAGTCCAGACTACCCGGAATGTCAGGTTGATTAGATCAAATCGTACTATTTTTACCCAAACCCTTATTAAACTTGTAAAATGAGTTTCACACCAAACACACAAGTTAGAATGATCGTAGTTTGCTAGGATTCTACGTGCATTCACTGCGTAGTGTGCGATCCGTAGTTCCGTGTGCGAACTGTAGTCCATAAAATTGAATCCTCAAATCTGTTATATGTGTTGTCAGAATTTATGATACGTACATGCAGACACGTACATTCACACACTAATCAGCAATACAGGTTTACCATAATACACAGAATTACCACTTCACGCGAAATAAAGGTATGATAACATATAGCAATTTACCATTCATTTACTACACAGTTATACTTACTACCCCTTAATATATTTCTCTTAATACCTCCTGAATCACGTCGGGTATTATGATGCGGTTTTCGATTTGGGCACAAAGAAATCTGTATTATATCATTGTATAGCCATTTTTTGTAGCCAAGATGTCCATACGAGTTCCATGTTTTAAAGAGAAACCTATAGTTTTGTTTTGCATTCATGATAACGGGCGTAAAGCAGCGAGTAAGCATACTGTCGTATTTTCCATAACAATATTTTTGGGAAATGTGGAGTTTGAACGACGCACGCCGATTAATTATCTGTCAGAGGTAAGAAGGCTGTTTTAGAATTATTACATTGGAACAGAAATTTAATTAAAATTAAATAGGAGAAAGTTGATATTCCTGGGGTACTCCAGCGAGAATAGGTTGACTGATAGATTTTTCAGTGTTAATTTGGACTCTATAACTTCTAAGGATGTAAGGAAACTTGTTATTTTCTTTTGCTGATAGTAAGGAAAACGATTTTATCGCTTTTTAAAATGATCTCCATGCTAGACTGTACCAAATGCTTTTTCTCTATCATGGAATATTGTAAGCATGTGATTTGACTTTAAAACAATTGAAAATATATTATCTGTTAGTCTTAATAGTTGATGTGTGGTAGAAAGATTAGTGAAAAAATGAAATTGGGCATTAGGAATTAGGAATAATATTTGATCTGGCTAAAATTGCATTTTCAACATTTTTTTAATAAATTGTGGAGAGGACCTATATGTGTATAATTTTAATTTTTGTGTCATCTTTGTTTGGGTTAGGAATAGGCACTGCAGTTTTCTAAGATTTATGAACATTGATAATTCGTAAGCAAAAATAGTACATTGTTTCGAGGCTATATGGAATAGTGAAGGCCGTAGCTTTGCACCCGAGCTTAAAAGGGGGCGCTGTGAGACGGGGGAAGCAGCGCGCAGCCACTGACCCACTCGCCGCACCGCTCGCATCTGCATTGCTGATGCTCCAGAGCGGAAGCCACCGCGCAGCCGTCTTCCTCCCACCTCGCGTGCCCGACTTGCATTCGAATCTCCGTGCATGCAAATGGCTTCCTTGCGCGGGCTGAAACAGGTATTCCTCTCCGTCGCATTCTAGGAGGTTTTGTGATGTGACCGTGAACTATTGACTCGTAAAAGTACGATTTTTGTGTTTGAGAAATTGCGGGATGACAGAAAGTGTCTTCCTATCTGCAGTTCATTTGTTTTGCCGCGGTGGACGATCACGATGAGTATTATTATTACCGCGATCTAAAGTATTTTAGTTGCATTATCATGCTTCTTATTTTTGATTATTGTAAAATTATTTTATCAGATTCTGTAGGTCACTTAGGATTACGTTTACTATTTTGTAAGGACTAAAATATATACAGAGGTAACTGTAATTGTAATTTATTGTAATCTGAATTGCATTTATTGTCAAATTCGAATATAAAGAGTGCTTAGAAAGGTAAATTTTGTTTCTTTTTGTTTGCGAAGGAAGCGGGGCCTTGCGAAGGAACTGACTGTGTGATGCAGGCGTATAAATGACTTCTCAAACTTTGCCATTATTTGTACTTCAGAAGCTATGATAAAATTCAAACTAAAAGAAAAATGTGGCAGTTATATTCAAAATTGTCGTTCTCGTGAAGTTATGCTTGACGTGTCTGCCATCTGCCAATTGCGAATAGGTCGCTGCAGGCAATTTCTTTGTTCGCACCATGTGGCGGCAACAGATTTATAGCAGGCTAGAGGCACACGCTTACGTTGCCTAACTTTAAGGGTGCCATACACGAGCGACCTTGGCTCTCAATCCAGGCTTGTCTACTGTAAGACTCGACTGTAAAGGTAGACGAGAAAAGTAAAAGAAGGTCAACTGAGAATAGGTTGGTTGGTTGTTAGTGATTCCGGGCGCGTCAACTACCGAGGTCATTAGTCCCGTAAATGTAGTGTATTTTTCCCTCGGGAGGTGGCGGTGATCTTCCCCCGCCGGATGGCGAGATCCGACGCTGTTCTACCGTCAACTAGCAGGGTTTCCCTCAACCAGGTATGTCCCACCAGCAGGGCATCGCCCCAGAAGAAAGCACGTGACTTGTCTCTCGGCATGTGTGATACTGTAGTGCGTGTTAGTGTGAGTGTGTGCAAGGGGTAATAGGACAAGGAATAGGAAGGAAAGATCGCGCGCGGTCCGTGGCCCGTTTGTTAGCGTACTGCTCTGGCATTCGCCTGACATTTATCTAGAAACCACAGAAAACTATCGATCAGAGCAGCCAGTCGCTAGAATTTTCCTCCAGACAGCGACTGAATGCGACCTAGCTGACAAGCTAGTGATATCAGTTGATGTCCTGCGCCGTCTCTCCCGGTCGACGGAACATTGGTCACCACTGCTTAATAGATCATCGTTTTGTCCCCAAAGGAGAACAATTGGTTTTCGACCTCCACGATCGTGGCTTGCAAACCGGACTTGCGCGTGTACGTCAGCCTTGAGTTCTGCCTCTGAGCGGGAGCAGGCGCGGGCGCTGGCGCGGGCGCGTGCGCGAGGGCTTCCAGCGCCCTCTCCACTCGGTGGCTGCGGGTCGCTCTGGCGCCACGCGCCGCCGCCGGGAGGCGCCCGCGTCGCGACGCCCGCGCGCGCGCTCCTGCGGCGCAGGCTACGGCACACAGTGGCTGCAGATCGGCCCCATGCGACTACGGATTTCCGACAAAATATTTTTATCACTACTTTTTTATTTCTGTTTTTTTTTTTTATTTACATCAACCTCATAATTACATGATAGTGGAAAATGGTTCTACTTTCCCACTACGACTAATGTACGAAATTTTAAACGGTTGCTAATTTAAAAGGTTAGATTGGAGGCAGCCTCGGATTTGCTTTAATTGCCGTGGTCATTAGTGACTAACATTTCATTGAGGCAATTGTGAAACAGTAAAAATATTAATTACTTCACAAAATATGACCAAGAATTCTCCAAATCTTGACAATGATAATGAATTCTACATCTTGTAAGTAATAAAGTTGGCTCAGGACAGCAAAGCAGTGCTTCTAACCGGGAGGTCTTGGAATTTCAGTCCCGAATGTGGCAGGATTTTCAGTATTTTCTTGTGAGTTAGGTCGAATTTAGCCCCTGTCTGGAGCAAACGTTTATCTGAAGACTGCTCTGATCGCTAGTTTTTCGTGGTTTCTCCGATTAACACCAGGGGAATGCCGGAACAGTACCCTACCAAATAGGCCATGGACCGCGCGCGATATTTCCTTCCATTTCCTTGTCGTTCTCTCGCACCTTACACACACACACACATACACACACAGTGACATACGCTTAACTACCACATATGTTGAGAGACCTATCGGAAGCTTAGATCTTGTCCTGGCTGGGGCTGTGACAGTCTGGCTGGAGATGTTTGGTTGGGGACAATCTCCACAAGGTGACGTAGATCGGCGCCGGATCTCGTCATCCAGAGGAGAAAAGATCACCGCCACTTGCGATAAAAACATGCCCTACACTTACTGGACTAATGACGCGGCTAGTTCACTCGCCCGGTATCACTAATCAATCAATCAATTCTTTAAAATAACAAAATTATTTGTTCAGTTAACATGGGGCAACCCAGAAAGATTTGATCGGCTTAGGTATCTCAGAGCATCAACTGATGATATCACAGTGCCCCTTACCGGGAGGTATTATAATTCGAGACCCGACGGTGATGTGATGATCGACGTGGCTAGCTAGCCACGTCGATCATTCGCTGTCTGGAGAATTCTAGCTGCAGGCTTCTCTGATCGGTAGTTTTGAGTGGTTACTCCGATCAACACTAGGCGAATGCCGGAACAGTACTCTAACAATCGGGCCACGTACCGCGCGGAATCTTTTTTTCCCTTGCACTATCCTCTTCCGCTACTTACACACTTATACATATGACACATACAAAGGAGGGGAGACCAGCCGAGAGCTTATTAGCAATTGTCCCATCCTCGTCGATGCCCCGCTGGGGAAAAATCAAGGCTAGCCGACGAATAGTTCAGCGCCGGATCTCGCTATCCAGCGGGGAAGTCCATCGCCATATCTTGCGAGAAAACACTCACTACGCTTACGGTACAATACCCTAGCCGTTGACGCGCCCGGAAATGTAAAATAATCAATCAATCAGAAGGTGTGATGCTTAGATAAATCAGTATTGCAGAGAGTACAGATGGGTTGAGGAACGTCATCCAGTAAGAATTGTGAGAGTGCTGAGAATGGTGGTATCTAATTGGAAAGTACAACATATTCTTTTCGTTTAATTCAAGGGTTTCTTACTAGTTCGAAGAAGTTTTTTAATTATTATTATTATTATTATTATTATTATTATTATTATTATTATTATTAATATTATTTTAATGGAGTGTGCTGGGTTTGTGATTTCTTTGAAGAAGTCTTTCTTCTGAATTCTTTGGGATGCAGAAATTTATGAAATATTTTGTGTCTATCTATTTGAAATTTCTAGAATTATTATTTACAAGTGACAGTGTTTTGTTTTTGTAAGAAACTGAGTCTGCGTGCGTATGCCACTGTGCGAGGCTGAGGGAGTGGAGGGGTCGGTGACAGTGCGGCTGGCGGCGAGTGCATACGTCACGGCGCCACTGCAGCGGGGCTATTTCGGCTTCGCATGTGGGTCAAGAGCGCTCGGCCCCCTCCCCTTCCCTGCCCGGAGTCCCCTCTTGCTGGAAGCAGCCGCGGGGTAGAGGACCTCTCCCTGCTGCGCGTTTTCCAGTGTAGGACCCACCTTGCAATACTGACGATACTTTTTTTGATGGCCACCCGGCTTGACATGACATATGGAACGGCAAACTAAAAAAATGTGTGTGAATTGTAAAAACAATTGTTTATGGATTGAAAAAGTAGTTGAAACAATTGTGTATGAATTTGAAAAAGAATTGAGGAAAAATTGTTTTTAAATTTAAGAATAAAGGATAATACTTTCGCAGTTGAAGCGCGCTGCAACGCTAGTCAATTAAACTAGGTCTACCAATCTCGCTTCATAGTTCTCCATTTTCCTGCGGCGATGTCTTACGAAACTTATGTCGTAAATAAGTATTCTCTTCTTAGGAATCCAGCTGCAGACGCAACGTGTAGTGGCAACGGCGTGCGTTTGACAATGTCGTGCGTGGGTGTTGCAGGGCGTCGGGCAGCCAGGTGGTGATGGACCCGATGGTGGTGTGCAAGAAGACGCGCAAGGGGCGGCTGGCGGAGGTGTGCAAGAAGGAGCCGGCCGTGCTGCGCGAGATCACCCGCGGCCTCGCCATGGGCACCAAGGAGTGCCAGTACCAGTTCCGCAACCGACGCTGGAACTGCACCAACGCGCGCCGCAGCATGCGGAAGGTGCTGCTGCGCGGTGAGTGCGCTCGCGCTGCGCTCCCCTGCGGTTATAGCGAACCCCTCGGGGCAGACATTTCGGGTTCGCTATAGCCGATAATATCAAAATATTATTCATCTTTTTCAGCTAAGATTGACTTCTTTTTATTTCAGAGGTACAGTAACACATCCAATCACTGCGAATTCAAAATTTGATCTCCGTGCTTTCTTAACAGTTTTATATTGTCTTGACATTGGAAATGACCTAAGTGCAATCCTAATACATTTCAATGCCTCTTCCTTCGTTTTTAATATATTTTCTTATATCCTCTTCTGTGTTAGAAAACTCTTTATCTGAAAACTTTTTCACTGCCACAAACTATATCGGATTTCATTAATTTTAGGTAATTCACTTTAGGTACTCGTTAACAAAGTCTTCAAGTTGCGCAGAATTGTCAGTGATGAGCTGAAGCTCTTTCCCCAATGACACGGTTCCCTCAATCCCTTTCATTCACCAGTAATGTTATAATAATTCGCGAGGCTCTACCTGCTAAACCTTAGTGTTATATGAATTCGGAGTACTGAGGTACATCTTTTCATGGAAGTTGAACTTACAATATTCACTACAGAGAATGCTGAGAGTTCATTATAATAGGATCTGCTGATTATTTGTTATGTTGTGCATCAGGGCTACTGGCTTCAATGCACGATAACCAAAAGTGCACTATATCTGAGTTCACTGCATTCAGAATCGGCTGTATTCCTGTTTTCGACTTTTGTACCTTCCGGTGCCTAGAGACGTCCTCTCTCTCGGCGGAGACTTGTTACCCCATTTCCTTGAAAGATCTTACTGAAATGAACGACCTAAAATTAATTTTATGTATTTTTGATCAATGATAATCTGTCTGCTAGTCAACATCATTGCACTTTAATCCCTTATTTTCTTCGTGATTAACAATATTTTGTAAAAAATATGCCTGCATTAGTTAGTTCATTCTGGTGTTTATTAATATATATCTAACATACATTTTTCCTTTCTTCTCCCCCTCCGCACTATTTCGAATCTCTCGAACATTTCCTTTTTAATACTACAACTAAGTCTCACTATAATTTGGATACTCACACTGCATATATGCTGTGTAAATACCGATTAATTTAAACCAAGTTAAAACTTATTTATTTACATTTAATAAGTCTAAAAATGGAGAATAAAAATCAACCCTCTCAAAACTCAAGCTAAAATATTTCGTTTGCTTCGATTTCGCTTATTGTTAATGATACAAAAATGAATAACATAATAATGCATAAATATGCATAATAATGGAAAAATTGCGTTACAGTTAAAATTGCATGGTAAGGCAAAAATATATTTTTCCTCTCACACATTTTATGTGACAACGTTTCTTTGAAATGTAAAGATTTTATTTACAAACTAATGTCTTCAGGAACTATATTTCTTTAGTGTCTACAGCTGATATTGAAAAAAGAACTAGATCCTTTTGCAATTGCACTTACCTCAGTTACCACTTTAATCTCTGTCTATTGCTCTTCTCAGTCTTCACCAAATTCAACATCAATTTCACCAACACCATCTTCACCATTACGACCGCCTACGCGGCCGCCTCTTTTCCATCGTCACTGTCACCATCACCTCTATTGCCAGAGCCATTTGTAACGGTCCATCACCGCCTCATTCTCCCCTTTCCGCCCCCGTCGCTGCCTCGCTCGCAGCCTGTGCTGCATTATTAATTAAAAGCTCGCCATATCCAGGATGAATTATTGAAAGGCCATAACCTTTCCCAACGCTCCTCTGCACGTCGCGTCGTCCGCCTGCCCGTCCGTTATTTATAGAGGGCGCTCAGCGCACACTCCGCGACACAACATCGCGGGAAGCCCTTCATCTTTTTCTTCCTTCGACGTCCTCCGCAGTTCTCTGCTGCTGTGCTTCATACCAATTTTGGATTCGAGAGGATTTGTTCTCTCTGATTTATTCGGATACGGATTCTCCGGAAGGTCTCCTGAAGTTCCCATGACACTTTTTGCCAGCTGAGATGATTCAGCGCGTAGTCTTTGAGTTGCTACTTAGGCCATGGTGTCATTTATTTATTAAAATTAAATTTTAACAGAACAAATCCTCGCTCAAAGGACAACATAAGTAATATTTTCAATGCTTTTATATTTATTTTAATCTTTGAGGTCTGACCACATGGCGGGAATACTACACTTGCCTTTTAGTCAAATATTCTCCCAATTTTCGGTTTTCCCAATACACCTGACAATCGAGGTGTGTTGAAAATGGTTTCAAAAATTCATTAGTACAACCTATATTATAGCGAATTACTATACTTTGATTTTTGTTTAAGATAAGCGATAGATGTTTAAGATTTCCCGTAAGCGTGATAATACATTCATTGGCAATTTTTTGGCAGGTATTATTTCCTAAGAACTGGTTTTTACTGTTATTTCTTTTTGATATTCGTGTGTCAAATTCGAATTCACATATTCAAATATTTACTGTTACATTATTCTAAAAATCATCTTTCGGATAATCACTGAATTAATTCGAATACAAACTTTTATAACGAAACTCAAGAAACCGAGTACTTTCATTATACTTAATCAGTTTTGACTGTAGTTAAAACTTCCTCTTAATAGCCCGCTTTTTATTAGTGTCACTTGCGCCGCGGACTTTCAACCAAGTCGTAGGGGAAGGCCGCGCCACATCCCGCACTCGCTCGTGGCCCTGGCAGCATCAGCCGCTCCGTCTGGCGCGGCGCGGCGCCGCGCGGCGTGGAAAAGGCGTCGCTGAGAGAGTAGCCAGTGTCATTGGCGCTGGCGGCGCGGCGCGGCGCTGCGGCCGGCCGAGGACCTAGCCTCCCCAGAAGGCAGTCTGCTTTCTCGCGCTTCGCCACCCGCGCCCTGCCTTCCGCAGCCGACTGTTATGAAAATAATATAAATTTCGAAGAGGGATATTTAGGAGGTCTCGGAAATATTTACCAGAGGAGCGAAAGCAGTGGCGGTGGCTTTTCGGCCACCGTCGAGTTTTTATTCCCGCCCGCTCCGGCACTCCGAGGTCGAGCGCTGCTCCAAACACCTTTCGGCCGGCCGGCGGCGGGCAAGAGCCTCTCGTAAGTTTCAAGGAGATGTGTTTTCGCTCGAGACATTTCGTTTGCGATTCGGCCGGATGGAGACGTGCGAAGGAAGCCGCTGAGCGCCCACGCTTCATCCGCTGTCGATTGGGACGACTGGGCTCGCGTGATGCGAGGAGGCGGAGGGCCTGCGGGCTGCGCGCGGCGGGTGGATTACGAAAGCACTCGCCCGCCGAGTTGGCCCTAGAGGAGAGTTATTTATGTTTGCACGCGAGCTTCACCTACATTTCGAGGCGCTTTTGCGTATTGTTATTTTCGCAAATGTTTGGGGCAGAAATTACCTAGAGTGTGACGTGCAATTGTTTCTCTAGAGGTGATTTATTTTCTTATTTTTCCTTTAGAGATGGAGGTATACTGAAGGTTTGTTACTTTCAGAGTTTGAGTCTGAGAAAGGCAGAATTGGACACAGACACTGCCATTGCTCAACATCTGTTGCAAATTTTATCCACTAATAGAATTATCGGCTTTGATACAGCAAATTGTCTTTGATGACTACATTTGTAGCTTCAACCGGTGCGAGGTAATGGCGAAGAATTATATCACATTGTTGTTTCACGAAACAAACAAGAAGTAAATTTTTTTCCGTTATAAAGCTCTTTCATTAAAAGTGTTTTATAAAACAGTTTATAAATACGTAGTACATACTAAGAGTTACTGGGATAATACTTTTGCAGGAAATATTTAACAAATCTCACGATTTATAGAATTTACGTCAAATATAATATTTTCCAAGCAAGCAAAACTTATTTCAAAACGTTCGTAGCTGTGGCGCAATAAGCTGGCAAGCGATCATGTTGACTGGGATGTACTATGACGTCTAGAGAGGTAAGTGAATTATGAAATATAATGAGATCGAAAACTAGAAGATTGCCGTTTTAAAGGTCAATGAAGATTTGAAAATTGTGTTATTTGCGTTTCGAAACTCCCCGCAGGGGATGTTTGAAGACCACTGCCCTCTTTATTTTTATTCTCGACCTCTTCTCAATTCGTACGTTTTACGAACGTTTTTTGTTTGTTTTTTTAAACTAAAAAATTGAATTGCAGTACGATGTACCTGAAGACCCTTATGGAAAATTTGATACTGATCACTTAAGTAGCTTAATTTTTTTATTGCAAACCTTTCAGCAAATCATCATAAATTATCTGTATAGATTATGAACAGATTTTTCGCCTTTTTGTTTATTGTTTCCAAAGTACCTGACCATTTCGAGGGAACCATACACGATCTAAATACGTGAGTTTTACCCGTTTGGATAAAACACAACTAAAACAAGTGGGCTTAGCGAACGCGCCGCGGGAAGCACTGCCACAAAGGCTGATGATTTTCTTCAGGACACGGATTCATAGTTGACCTTATAATGAACGTTTTGTGTGCCAACCTGAACAGGGTGCAGGTTTGAGAAGATGAACGTTGTATCGTTCAGAGTGTGGGCTGGGAAAATCAGGGTGTTCTGTGCGTACTGTAACTCGCAAGAAGCATAAAACGGAACGGGTAAAACTGGCAACTTTCCAGCCCGGGTGGCCCTCGTGAGAAAATTGAAAGGTACCCGTCCCGACGCATGTGATTGGCGAACGATTCGATTACGAACCTGCTCCGCTGGTGAGCTATGAGGTGGAGAAACGGCTACATCCAGGTTATAGGTAGATGTTCTACCTCGCGTTCTTGCGTGTCCAGATGCCAGTCTGACGCAACCCTGTGCACTCGAAGAGGATGAGAATGTGGTGCAAAGCTGGATGTCGACCCCGGGGGAGGGAGAAAAATACCCTGGTTCTAACAGGTCCGTAAAGTAGGTTGCTATTACATCTGACATCTCTCGATCATGCGTAATCCCTTTCGATTTATTTATTTATTTATTGGTAATTCCATTATTATGAGGTCGTTAGCCTCGAAAGTGTTGCGCACTTTTATCGCTGGAGGTGGTGGCGATCCCTCGCGGGATGGAGAGATGCTGCCGACCTACCCGTCAGCTTGCGGGATATTCCCCCTAAAGGTATCTCCCACCTGTGGGGCACCGTCCCATCCGGGACAAGCTTGAAGCTCCCGACAGGTCTGGCAAGTGTGGTAGTGAAGTGAGTATAAGTAAGAGGTGATGATAGGACAAGGAAGAGGAAGGCAAGATCGCGCACGGTCCGTGGCCCGTTTGTTACGGTACCGCTCCGGTATTCACCTATTTATCCGAGAATCTACCGTAAACTACCGATCGGAAAGGTCAGCAGCTAGAATGTTTCTCCTTCAGCGCCTGAATTTGACCTAGTTACGTAGCTAGTGTTGAAAATCCTGTCACCTCCGTCGTGAATGGAACCCTAGGACCTTCCGGTCAGAGGCATCGCCGTGTCACCGTGGATCCCAGCTAAGCCGGCCAATCCCTATCGATGTCGCTGGGCGGGCGACCACCGAGGGTTCGGCCGAGCGCGAAGTCGCGTGTTCGATTCCTGGCCGCGCCAACGCGGCCGGACGGCCTTGTTCGCCCGCAGCGCCGCTGTCCCGCCCGCTGCTGCTGCTGCTGCGGCGGCGGCAGGTGGAATCGATTAGCCTTGATGCGCCGCGCCTCGTCTCCGCGCCCTCCTCCTCCACGCCCTCCTCCTCCACGCCCTGCCCCACGCCGACGCGCCGCGCCGGCCCGAGCGTCTGCGCAACGCTTCACGCTCGCGGCTTCGCCCGGCGCTCGGCTCAGGAGGCGAACTATGAAGTTGTCACGTTTCACTTAGGAATGGAAGTAGTCGTGAAGCCTATTGATTTAGCGGATTGGAAATTAATACTAGTTAGATATATCCTTTTTATATGCATTTAACAAATCAATAAAAGGGTTAAAATATTTCCTACGTTGTATATTTACAAAACTGGCTGGTATGAAAATCATTGTTTACGAAATCATTACATTGGTGCACAGTGTATGCAGTATAGAGTACCAATGATATCGCGCTAGAAACTTCCAATAGACTTGGAATCGTTGAATAGCGCGAAACTGTCTGAAAACACCGAATATAAATATATCTAAGCCACATGACATTCTAGCAATGTCTTCTCAAAGTATTGCAACGGTTATGATAGCAATACTTGATTTAATCACTTAAGATTGAAAATAATTTTAACGTGTTTGTCACAAGTAAATACACAAATTTAATTAATGCAGTCTTTTTAATTGTATTTTTCCTTATACTCTGAGTTATCGTATTTTTTGTTGTGTTTTTACACACAAAAACGCAGCATTTGAATATTTCTTTGTGTTCTAGTACTGTAGAATTTTCTGATGGTTTCTGTTTTTATTTGATATTTAACACGAAATCAACCAATTTATATCTCCAGTTGTTTCTTAGATTTTTTGCCAAAGGATAAAAGGCTTCGTAGCTTCCCACATGCGCTGAGGGTCGATTTTGACATACATTCGACAAATAATGATCATGCAGATGAAGAGCAGAACCTTATCGTATATTTTCAGTTCTTTTATTCAAAACCTTACCTTGAAGTTCAATTAAATGGTCAATTACAGTCATCTTTAAAATACTTTCCTTGCTAATAAATTTGTGAGCACACTCCGATATCTCAAAATATTTAATTATATTAGCTCAAAAATAATTATATTTAGCTTTTTTGTATTCTACGAGTGGGGAAATTGTGGGGGAGTTACTGTTCTCCGTGAATTTCATCTGATAGCACCATTTCTATAGCGGAAAATTGAAGCTCCGCAGCGCGAATTCACCTCAGAGTGTTTAATTTTACGATTCCGAATCCATTGCTGAGATGCCACGAGCACCTGAATGGCAGTGGTCACGGTTGGGCGGCGCTCCACTCAACCGTCACGTGATCCATTGACGGCCGCTCACCAACGCGACCTGCTGGGGCGCGTTTTTGCCCGCAATGCGCTCAGGCATGCCGTTGAGCGATCTCTCTAAAATGAGGCACGCTCACTTTTCAATTTCATAACATTCTCTGGTTTGCTGTATTTATTGAAGTTTTTAAGCAAGAAATGCAATCTGATTATTTGTGCTCTACTTTGAGTCAGAAAATCCTCTTCTCTTTTATATAACACTGTTTTATCTAATACATTGATCGTTACTGAAAATTATAAAAATATTATATTTTATAAAATCAGAAGTAGTTCAACAACTATGACATAGATAGATTATTAAATCTCACAGTATATTATTATAATTCTAATAACTTACCTCTAACAAACTGCAAAAATATTTCTCGGCCCCTTACTACCATCACGATGGGATATTCGTCTTTTTTCCTTTGATTATTTGGGAAATTTGCCCATTACTTTGCTTCTGGGCACTAAATATAGATTGAGAACATTAGATTCCTATATTTCAACAACAAGATAGTTAAAATTTAGAAATGGATGCCTAACGGTACTTTTGCGTTTTTGTTTAGATTTATTAACGCTTGCAGAGAATTGATTAATTTATCGGCTATTGTTACATAATGTAAAAGCAAAGCAATCAAAAAACGTGGCTCGGAGAACATAGAGCAGTAAGCGAGATCTCGAAACATGAATTCAACACACTCGCACGCAATGAAGTAACGGTGGAGCCTCTCTGCCACTCGAAAGCTGATAAATGTAGTCCTTGCGTATGTCAACAGACCAGTCGGCCGGTAGAACAGATAGCATACATATCGCCTGTCGCTTAGATGTGAAACCGACGAGACAGGAAAACCGCTAGACAAGGAAAAGAGAATTGGAAATTTGAGGGTATGGCAGAAGTTGAATATGGAAACATTGCACAAGATTGGCACACAACTGAATAATGACCAAGGCGCACGCAGGAATAGAGAAGACAAGCAACCGTTGTACCAGTCTGATAAATACAGTTCCAGCCGTTAATAGGTCTCTGCGGAATACAATAGGAGCATCTCACTAATGCTTGAACGCACAGTTTCTATTGCCGTCGCTCTTAGCTTTCATTGAAGCGTGATGGCAAACATACGTGTATGGCACAGGAATAGAGAATAAATGGGATAGAGCGAAGAACGTTAAAATAAATTAAATGGCAGAATACATTTTTAGAGGCAATTGCTTGTTTAGGGATAAAAAATAGAGATTCCGTTCTTTCGTCAATTAAATATATTAACAATATTATTCAATGATAGAAGCTATTATTTTATTGCAAATTTCTGATTTAAACATTCCTTAATCTAAGTTGCGAAAAGCAATGAGATGATTTTTTGAGTTTTTCTACTTATAGTATTCGCTCTCATTTCATTATAACCGCTGATGTGCATATTTACTCGTATGTAGAAAATTCTCAAAAATCGCTCCAAAATTGTTTCTTCAATATTTTTTTTTCAAGGTTAGAAGAAAGGGCGCTTAATAGAATGGGACAGGTCTCACTTATGTTAGAAAGTATTCGAGAAAGTGTGAGATGACGCCTCACCACTAGTTCAAGTTATCCATAGAAGAGAGAAAGCACGAAAATGGGTTGGTTTCAATGGAAATATAATTACAAGTTTCTGGTAGGTAATAGAGTATACATGAAGAAATTTTGCGGAAGAGCGTAGTAAGGCATTGGCAGCCTGAAGTAATGCTTGAGCAGTTTCGCAGTGCAGATGCGCTTCGTGTGAGATGCGATGCGTAACCCGACCTTGCATCAAAGTGCAACCAGGCACGTGCACAAGTAGCTCGCTGTGCGGAAAGCACCTTACGTTGAGTCTTATCAATAGTGTAGTGGTTAAGTTCTTTTGTGTTAAGTTTAGGTTCGGGAGTTCCTGTAATGTTGACAATGCAGTCCGAGATGTCAAGTTGTCGACTATTTTTTTTATATGCTCAATGTCAATATTTTGTTTTATTATGATAATTAAGAATCATAATAATAATTTCACAAAATTTTTATCCAATTTTTTTGAGCAAAGTAGTAAAACTAACTGAAGTATCATGTACACTATTCAGAATTTACATTCGGTTCGGACTACTATAAAAGGAGCGTTTTTTGAGTGGAAAAAATCGAAGAGTAGGTACATATTTTTGGAATTGACATATTTGAAATTTCGAGGTTATCAACTGTGGCGCCCAGTTTCTAAATTTTCGTGTACCGGAACGGTTGATTTGTATTACGATCGCAAAGCAGGACAACAACACATTATAAACTAGTACAGGAATGGTGTTTTCACATCATTACATTCCTTGTTATTAAACACACGGAACATTTTAAAATATAATAGTTGTATCTTTCTCATCATCATCATTTTCTTCTTTTTTCGGCCTTTAGAAATGTTTTCAAGATTCTGGAGTAAACATGTATTCTCTCTCCTGTTGAGGATACTTTCATCGAAGGGTTTGCACTGTTTGGTATTAAATTTTTCTTTTTCCTCTATATTTGTTTAGGCAAGGATATAATGTTTCATCGTTTAGAACTTTTATTATTAGAACCTTTCTTAACACTTACTGATAGTTTTTTCTGTCAGCGCTCATTAAAAGTTTATAAAACAATTGGAAGCCATTCCCGTGCATAATCTTTGGCACCTCCGGTGACCTCTTACAGACCATGAACACATATCAGCTAAACCTGCTCATAAAAGCGTAAATTGAATTTTATAATGTGTCGATGTAGAGAACTGTTGTAGAATCGGCGCAAGAAAGTGTATATTTTACTAGTTCTTTAAAAAATTAAAAAAACAACAACAATGTCTCCATCTGTGTCCTCGCGGAAGGACCATGAGAACAGAAATCAAGATGACCTAACCATACCCTACCTCTTGAATTGGTTTAACACAAATTTGCATAAATTGATAGTAATGTATTGTTAAATCCATGTACCTTAGTTCTTTAATATACTAAATAAAACTTTCCTTCGCGTGCTGGTGCATTGCATCTCATTCCGCTGGTGATCTCCGTGGACCGGAATGGCGTTAGTAAGCGAGTGTTGAGGCCGCGCAGCTAAACCTTGGGCGTACGGGTCTGCCGTTGACTTCCGCGGCCGCCGCGACGCATTTGGAGCGGGGCGCGCCTGGCTCAAGGCGACGCGGCGCTCGGAGGCGCTATCGCCGGCCGAGATGCAAGGCGGCGGCGGCGGCGGCGGCGGTTGCGTGGTCGCAGGTGGACGCCGCTGGGGCGCTCAGGTGCGCCGCTCGTGGCGTCGCGGCGCGTCGCGGCGCGTCGCGGCGCGGAATGCGAGCTGCGCAATCACGCCGGCTCGCGAGGATCGCCGGCGGATTCGCGGAAGGTTTGCGTTTCGTAAATTGGAATCGAAGGCGTTCTGTTGAGTGTTTTGCGCATTATGGAGTTTATAGTTTTACCTCCATGTAGCCGGTAGAGATCAAATAATCAAGTGCCCGAAAACGTACCTCAGGGCATCAGCTTATGTCACAGTAGTGCTTCTGATCGGGAGGTCCTAGTGTTCGAGTCCCGACAGGGGGTGGATTTTGGATACCAACTACTAGGTCGATTTCCGCCAACTCCTAGGTCGATTTCCGCCACTGTCTGGAGGAGAATACTAGCAGCCGACTGCTCTGATTGGTAGTGTTCCGTGGTTTCTCAGTGCTACACCCGTGAATGGTATCTCGACCAAGTGCTTCAGTTTTCGTGTTTTCAATATTTTAACTACACGTTGATGGTTGTTTGCGTGATAAATTATAGTTTTCAAATATGTACTATCTCTTGCTGTGTATGCAATACGCTAAAGAAAGTTTCCTGTTATGTACGATTTATAGGACATTATCAATACAAAACCCCGTGAACGTCCTACTAGGAACAGAGAATTACTTTTCCGGGTGCATCAAATACATTGGATGTAAAAAATTTAGAATTTTGTGATACTTTTAGATAAATTGTATGAAGAGTTTAGAATGTAAATTATTTAAATAAGTAGTCTGTTGGCACCCAATGTGTCAGACGTGATCTTATACTCACAGATACGCCTTAAGTGACTGTTGAACCAACTCTTCAGAAAAACTCGAAGACCCGGGATGCATTCGAATCGCATCGGTCGTTTTCCGTCGCTCGGAAGTAACATAAAAGAATTTTTGAAAAAGAAAATAAATCGTGATGAAAGTCAACAAAATACCTGTGAAATTTTTGTCCCAATAATTTCGAACCTTCATGAGATTATACTTCGGTACCTCCTGCAATGTAGAATTTTGTGAAAATCGTTGTGTTATGTTATGTCATTCATTCTGTTATGAGATATGCCAAGTGATCTTATATACGTTTCCTAGTTTGATTGAGTAACGTAGTATTACTATATCCACTTAAGAAGAGTTTTACTCCTCTTCAGGATGAAACTAAACTTAAGTGTCTGTAAGTCTAATATTGTTTACCTAACCAAGAGTTATAACGTTTTCTAGAGAATCATTTTTGAAAATCTAAGAAATTTAGGAATTTTTACGAACGTAATATGATGAAATTTGGACATTACGAAAAAAGTTAAGAAAAATGCATTAAAAAAGAAACGAACAGGAAAAGTACATCTTAGTGGGATACTTACATTAACAAAGAACAGAAAATTTTGGTTACGAAAAAACTAGGAAAAAATTGTTAGAAAAGGAGACGTGAAGCCTATCATAAAATTATTATTATCATCATTTTATATTCAGTCAACATGACAACTTGTACGAAATGTTTCAAGTTTAAATAGATGACGAATAGTATGCGGCGTGCATGCGGAGAAAGTGCGCGTGGGAGGAGGGAGGGGAGAAGAGTCGCGAAATGAGAAGCGAACGCACGCACGTCCTTCTAGCGAATCGTCGCGTTTTACGGTCCATCGCTCGGTCGCCGGAGAGAAAGGCGGAAATGAAGTTTTTCACGGTCTACTGCTGAGACACAGACGGGGTCACTCTTTACGACCGCTGTGTCGAGTGGTCAGGCTTGCTCCTTCCGACTGCTTTTCTCTGGGAGAGGTCTTCTGCGGACATTAATCCTCCAATGGGCGCGATGCAATCGTGATTGTCATTTGCGGTCTTGCTTCCTTCTATTTACCAGTAATCATTGTAGGTTCGAAAAGCATTGGCTTGCCTTTCTTTTCAAGAACTTTGTCAATTCTCACTCCTAAGGTTTGTGCCTTGATTGTGATAATTCTCCTTCGGAATTATTCTTGTTTTGGTTTTATGTTTCTATAATGATAATTAAATAAATACAAAGATTTTATAATAATATATTAATTTTAAATATTGTAGTTATTTATATTAACTATTATATTGAATATTATATGTATAAGTGATTTATTTATTTTTAGTTTTGAAGTTTGAGACAAAATATTTTTAATATTCCTAATTGAATCTAAATAGTACGTTTTAAATAATTGTGTTCTTAACTTAGCATCATCTTCATGTGAATCTTAATATCCCTTTGTCCAGTTACATCAATCAAGAAAATATTCAACTCATAAGGCCGTGATAATTTTTGAATTTTCCTTCAATACCAATGTTACGGAGGTGTAATTCTTCAACTGGGGTATAATTCTTCTTCTTCTTCTTCTGCTTCTTCTTCTTTTTGTGAGACACAACTCAGATATCTCTTAAAGAGCCTTAACTATATTAAACAGAGACGCGAATCACATTACGACCGGGAATATTCCGTTGTATTTTAATAAAATGTTTAATAGTATGAACTATCTGGAAACTCAGCCAAAAATATGTTTGATATTCTTATATTACTCATATATTTTTTGTAAATTTTTGACACATCACAGAATTTCATTCTTATATTGAATATCGATGTTGTACACAGTTCAAATACGGAATTCTTAATATATTTTGAAAATAAAATGAGTTCCATACGATTACAGTCTCACACGTACAAAAGCCGGTCAAGAATGCGGAAAATATTGATTAGTTCCTGGTGCACTTCAGACACGTTCACGGATGTTTGCACGGCCCCGTTGATGGCTCCACTTTTTATCGCGACATCTGCGGTCTTGATGGACAGCGTTGGATGCTCCTCACACGTGCATCTGGACAATTGACACGAAACGGTAAATGCGCCGTTGTAATGCGGCCACTCCAAGAAATTACTGTTTGATGCTGCGCATCACTTCACATCTTCACTCCGGAAGTCATTGTCATGTCGCAGAAATAATTACATTATTTAATAATGGATTAAAAATCAATTAGTTCATGACAATCAGGACAGTTGTGCAGCAGAATGATGTGGCTTTTCAATTACTGGCCTACGACGGATTTTGATTAATTATGTGTTGATTTTGTTTATGTTTCGAGCTTCTTGAAAATTATGTAGTTACTAGCTTAGCGTGGTGCCTCAGACGGGTAATTTCATGTTTAAAAGTTCAATTTGTGCTGTGCACGTTCATATTTTACTTCTTTTTTAAATATAGTTCTTCAATATACATTACAGCCCGGCATATCCGTTTCTGGGCATAGAAAATTACATGAAAAGTATCGATTAAATACATGATTTTTTTCACTACAAACTTAAGTTTAAGTATTTCAATCTGATATATCACGTTGGAACGATTCGTGAAAATGTTTGAAAGGAAGTATAGTTTTTTCGATGTTTTACCAATGTACTTGTAGGTGAATTAAAACCACCAAAAACACATTTGCGTTACTAAAAAAAACTCGTTTTAGAGACATTTCTGAGAATATTCTCGATGGATCTGAAAAAAATGATCACTTCTATCTGCTGGATCTTTATCAGCTCTCCATCAGGAGTCTGAGATGCATCGAATGGCACCTTTTTTGTCCAGATTGATCCAGACACTCGCTAGATTGCGAGTTCGAATTCAGTCACTGTGTAGAGAAGAATTCTCCAGATGCGGCGTAATGCTCTGATAGGTAGTTTTGGGATCAACAACAGGCGAGTCACGGAGCAGTTCCGGTCGCGGTCTTTCCTTCTTCTTTCCTCCTCTCCCCGCACGCGTACACACATACACACACACACACACACACTTTCAGGCATGACACTACCACATATGTCTGGAGCTTAGAGCTTATCTCAGCTGAGGCTGCGTTCTGCTGGAGGAGGTACCTATGACAGGAATCTCCCCTACAAGCCGACGTTTAGGTCTGCGCTGGATCTCACCATTCATCTGGGGAGGAACCTCCTCCTAAAATAAAAAGCATTCTCTACACTAATTGGTCTAATAATCTTACCATATTTTGAGTTTTTTAAATTATACAATTATTCCATACAATAGTTCGTGAATCCGAGCGCATAATAAGGGCATTCATCCCGTAAGTGTACTGCATGTTTTTGCTTGGGGGGTGGCGGCGGTCTTTCCCCGCTAGATAGAAAGATCCGGCACCGATCTACACGTCGGCTAATGGGGTTTTCCTCAACCAGGTACCTCCTACCAGCGGAGCACCGCCCCAGCTAGGACAAGCTCTAAGCTCGCGACCGGCCTTTCCGCATGTGTGGTAGTGTAGTGCATGTTAGTATAAGTGTATGTAAGGGGTGAGGATAGGACAAGGAAGAGGTAGGAAATATCGGGCGCGATCCATGGCCCGTTTGTTTGGGTACTACTCCGGCATTCGTGTGGTGTTGATTGGAGACACCACGGAAAACTAGCGATCAGAGCAGTCTTCAGCTAAATGTTTGCTCCAGGCAGCAGAAAATATATACGGAATCACCGCCATTGTATAGTTCTTTCAAAAAGACAAATACAGTTAAATATGTATTGTTAATTTCGGAAAAACTGAGCCCAGAATGGATACCAGTAATGTATGTTCGTAGAGAAATTTCCAGCTAAGAAAAGCAAATATTTGTTATTTTCCCGAACCTGTGTATTTATCGATACCAATGGCACCACTCACATTGCCGTTGCCTTATTTTTCCGTCAACTTATGCGTAGTTTCTAAATGAGTAATATAGATTACGGCGATGCACGACGTACTGTCGCGTGTCCCCGCGTGCCGGCGCTTCCTGGAGCCTTGGCGGGGAAGAGTTGGGTGATGGTGGGGAGGGGCGACGCTCTGGCGGCGCCCGCGGGGCGTTAAAGCCGGCGGCGCATGCTTCCGGCGCACGGCGCGTCGCGGCGGGGACGTCCCAGGTGACATCGCCGCGCCGGCCGGGGTTAATGGAGCGACCCCGGAAAGCGAACGCCGCGCCCGCCGTAAAACAATTCCCGTTCCGAGAAGACGCGCCGCGCCGCGCCGGCTATTTCGGCGCGCGGCTTCCGAAACGACGCCGCCGCCGCGGCCCTACGCGCTGGCAGTGCCATGCGGGGCACGGGCTCTGCGAGGATGTGGCTGTGCAGCAAACGCGTTTCGTCGGAGCGGTTTCGGGAAGATCGGAATCTCTCAAGTCGACTTTCTAATCGGAACCTCTGAAATCGAAATGGACTCCGTCGAATTCGGAAAGTTTTCTTTTTAACTTAGTTTTTTTTATTTATTAATTTTTTTACATGTAAAACGCTACTGATAACTCGAGTTTATTCTGTATTCAACAGAGAAATGCATCGAATTCGAAGTCGGATGCAGAACATTATTAACAGCTTGAATTAATTGATTGGTTAATGAGTGCCAGTGTCTCACTCCAAGGAGTGAGGGTAGAGGACTCGTGGTGCTCTAGTTCCTTCGCAGAAACTGGTGAAACATATTCTTAAATAGAGATTTTTACTAATTTTCTATGGAAACGAAAAACATTCAATATTTCAATTTAATACGTAGTAAATTTTATACGTATAAATTTTAATTTTAGTGTGATTTAATTGCGTCATAAGAAAACACAAACAGCCTCACTTCCTCCTTAGAAAAGTCCTTGTGGCGCCACAAACTCATTTCCGAGTGTAGCCGAAGGGAGTGCCATCTGCTTTCTAGTGGACTCCTTGAAGAGCAGGCGATGGCAAAGGTGGAATGCCTTTGCGCTTTATGGCAAAAAATATGGTAGTGTGAAATGTGAGAGTGCAATCATGAGGGTGGATTATGATCAAAAATGAATGTTTATGGATGGGATGTCGTACAGACAAACATGGTGAAAGCACCCAAAGCAAAGTACTCGAACCCCCCTCGTTCTTGGATGCTGCTCCAAGTTCCTACGCCAATGGAGCCGGTAGAGTGAGCATCTCTTCTGATCACAAAACTTCTCATTTGAAACCTTTTCTTCATATTTTTCCATTCAGACCTCAGAGACCTCTGACCCCATGCTCTCTTATTCAAAGAACTCCTGAGATTCTTGATCCATCTTGAGGATCACTCACATGGGAAGACAATGCAACCAGTGGAATTCACTGAGTGTGTTGAACTCGGAGTCGGAAGAAACGATGCCCTCTCAGAATCAGACTAGCTCTCCTCTATAATTCCGCCGCGGGTGCCTCGTGCGTCGTCGGCGTCGAGGCGCGCCCGTGCGTCATCGGCGGGGGATGCTGCTGTGACTCAGGGGCCGGGCGCTCTCCGCACGGGGAGAACCCGCGGCTTCCAAGGAAATCGAAGGCTCCCAGCGCAGGTGGCGCGGTTGCGAAGGAGGGCAAGTGCGGCGGTTCGTCACCGCTCTGGCCTTCGCGAGGCCTTTCATCCACGAACGTCACGAGCCAGGGGAATTTTACCGTCGAAAAAAACACTTCAGAGGAATGTTGGGCTGTGATACGTAGTTGTTGTGTGACCATTCAATCCTGGGTAGTTTGCTGAATTATGTCCTTTGTTGTGCAAGCTGAAGAGACATTACAAATGAGCAGTGATTCGTAGGGAATGGGAGGGTTGAAGTGGAATAGGACAATAAGGAAAGTGCTTTATAAAATGAGACTTGGCAGAAGTGATGAGAATTCTCTGCGAACTTTTCTAGCGTTTTGTAAATTTCGCAAGAGATCTGTAACTTGCGGTACTGGAATCTCTCAAGAAAGGAAGATTTGTTGTTAGGTACTACTGTTCTTCCTAATTAACTACGACAACAAAGAATAATACTGCCGTAAAAATTAAGTTTTGTGTAACCTGTAATTAAATACTCTTGAAATCAATATTTAAATATTCTCATAAACGTTTTAGCACAGCAATATAAAAATAAATAAAACGAATATAGTAGTAGTAGTTGTAGTACCGCGAATATTTTATATCATTAGCCTTTCTCGCATCCCAGTTTCCATAAGTCTGTCACTGCAGTCTTCTGCAGATAATCCTTTTCTAGCCATTGCCTTCTCGACTCTTTCCTCCATGTACTTCTCGGTCTTCCTCATCTCCTGTGTGGTGTTGGTTTCCAATTCCAGAGATTTAGAGGCAATCGTGAACAAGAAACAAAATATCATTAATATATCAGTCTGTTTCTCCTAATTTTGCTGTAGAAAAAATGAATTCATTGAAAATTATTTTTCGTCGTCTTAGATATTAGATAAATATTTGTCACTTAACTAGGATTCCAAAGGGTCCTTCATAGTTGTTATACCATAAAAAAGAGTATTAAATATTGTTTATAACAGATTGCGAAGCAAAGATATAGTGTTGCGCGTTTATGATACGCGAGGAAAACGTACAATTTGTTCATCATTCAGTCAAGATATTTGCGATTGGGAATATTTAATTTCACTCTCATTTCAAAATCGGAAATCTGATTTGTGAATTATTTCATTTTAATGGATATATTATTTTCTTTAGTACAAGCAATGGGAATTAATTGAGCTACATTTTGTGAAATAAATCTGAACTGTCTTCTCTAAAAGACTGTCATGGGTCAGGTTTCCAGTGACGTAGTGAGGTACAGCGTCTCTGCAATTCGTGCAATATTTACTTTTAAATTACGCGGTAGTGACTCTGGACGCACGAACGCCAATCAGAACGCTGCTCACATAAGCTAATGGGCTAGTTATCATGACCGCGACCTTATAATGCCTAGTATACATTGAGAAAACCAGATTTTTTGTCAATGCATGTTTTGAGGTCCCCTGATATCGAAAAGATTTTTTTTTTTCAAAACGTTCGTTCGTCTACCCGTCTGTCCATCCATTAGTGAACAACACTTGCACTTGAATTGTGGTATAAGTTTTGCCAATATGAATATTTCTCTATGGATCTGGCTGTCTTGAAGCCCTGCGATTTTGAAAATAATCTTATTATTTTGGGGGTACTATACAAATCCCTGCAACATTTTCAAACTTTTCGCAAAAATTGTTACATATTTTTGTAAGTTTGTTTTCAGAGTACGGTAAAACACATTTATATATATATATATATATATATATATATATATATATATATATATATATGGCATAGGTTTGATTTTCACTGGTAACTCTGACGTTTTCGAAAATTAATAAAGTTTTAAATTTTTTGAACCTCTTCGTAGAAATACTTTATTGAAAATATTTTTTCTTCTAACATATTTTATTCTCAACAAGAATTCTGTAATTATTGTCAGGTACATTGTTTCGAAAATATTTGTAGTTTTCACGTAATTTGTGTTAAATACGAGCAATATTAAAAACAAAAGTTTCTAAAAAACGTCTCCAATTTTTTCTTTCATCTTTTTATGGAGATAGAGGTAAATGCACTGAATAACATGACATGAATGCTATTTTGAGTATTCTTTTGATTTTTCAAAAAAATACACAAATATACTTTTTTTTACAAATATGCTTCACTTTAATGTTGACACTTCTGGTGTTTTTAATACATTATTGTATTTTGTGAGTACAAGTGCTTCAAACGATTTCGAATGAAAAGTCTCAAAATTGCACATTTTCAGAAACGCTGAAGCAACACTTTCTCAAAGCAGCTCAAAATGCTTAAATAAAAATTTGCATATAGTAACAAGTTATACTCATCTATAATATTCTTAAAGTATTATTTCAGTTCTACTGTTAGGGAACGAAAAATTGAGAAAATGTGTGGATAAAATTATTTTTTCGGTAGGTAGTAGCTAGAAAGATGATGGGGCAAAACCAAAAAGATAGCTCAGACTAAAAGATTAGGAAACTAATAAGTACGAGAAAGTACTATGCTGTAATATGCTTCAATACGAGTTGTTGTTGAGGAATAACACTCCAGGAGGAAATGTTTCATTGGGTTGCGCATTTTCACTATTTAAAATATTAATAGTTAATCGACTGAAATAATAAAAGCTTCAGCTTGCTATAATATCAACATTAATGTATGCTGTAGTATTTTTAGGGCTTTTTCGCACGTTTTACCTCCATAAGTAAAACTATTTCTCCTGTTGGAAAATCTCATGACTAGTATCTTGTCGTCAAAGTACCACAGCCAGTTAGCCTAATTAGCAGATTAAGAAAATTATCCGTATGATCACGATGCGTATCCCTGGAGTAAATGAAATAGCATTTTCTCTTGCTTTCAGTTAGTGAAAAAGAATAACTTCAAATGCATCAATCCATGCAGTAAGCAAAGTATATTAAAATAGTTATATAAATAATGTAGTTCGAATCATACGTATACGCAATATTTTTAGAATTACATTGCTCACAATTTAAGCTAGCTGATGTAATGTGACGCCAGTTATTTAATTGATAATTTTATGACGTGATTAGATTTTATTATGATTTACAACTCTCTGTTGTAAATCAACTCAATTCATTATCATTTGTCATGAATTAAATGTCGGTAATTAGACATTTATGAGGAAATGATTTCAAAGAAATCACTCGTAAATGTTTTTGGACATATGTACTTGACGTTCGACAGTACCCATCATATTTATCGTTACCAATTATTATTGATGAACATCACTGGCAAGAGGGTAATTTACGATTATGTTCGCACCTTCCCCCTGCTCGCAGCTTGTAGGTCATTACCGACTGGGGGATACGCGGAACGAATGCGCCGTAAATATTGCAGGAACAAAAAAAGTTACGACTGTGTTGGACACATAGGGAAGATCGTTATTGCAGTGGGGCTATGCAGCATTCCCACGTACTGAGTCTGACGAGACATCCTTATCGAGACCCATGACACAAGGTTGGAAACAAAAGAAACGCAAGAAGTCTTGTGAGCAACCACGGAGAACAGAAAAATCTTTTTATAACTTTTCTTGCTGTAAAAATTTGAATTTTTGGAAATGATTCGTATGTAGTTCCTACATTACGTATACTTTTTAGATTATCCGTGGACTGTGTGAAATTTCCAGAAATTTTCTAAATATCAGAATATTTTCAATAAAGCTTCGTACTTTATATTTCGAAAATTTAATTATAGTTGGAAAAAGAAAATTTTTCAAAATTAATTGTTTCTCGTACCATTTTGTCCGATTGCTTGGAATAAAGGTCTGGGATATGTTTTTGTAACTTGAAGAATTGGTATTCGCCCTGATATTTGTGTGTATCCCGAGACTGTTTACTAGTTGGGGTCTCCTTGAAGTTCGATGCCCTGCTCGCAGCCGCTTCGTGAGCGGAAGATGCATGAGGCGGGGCGGTTGCAGGGAGGGCGGGGCGAGACGAGACCGGACGGGAAAGGGCGGGGAGAGGCGGAATGGTCTGCAACTGCCGCGGGATCCAGGGAGAGAGGAGGCACGAGGCGGAAACAGGCTAAAATTAGTCTCCTAATGACCCGCCCGCTTCGCTCTTTCGCCGAACGCGCGACGTCACTGCCACTGGCACCATCAGCGCTGTCACTTTCTGCTCAAATGCTCCTCCGTCCATTCTTAGGGAACGTTTTCTTTGCACGTCGCTAAACAATGAAACCGCTGGTTGGCGAACTTAAGAGAATCGATGACATTTCCTTCAGAGATAAACAAATTTAGAGCACTGGCTGGCCGTGTGACTTATTAGTTAATTTCATAATATAATATACCTGCAATGACTTCTATTTGATTTCCATCCAAATCATTGGGATTACTTTTCTATTGGAAATATCACCTCCTTCGGCACTGAGATCTCATCTACGCACAATTTTATTACTCATCCTTCTTTTTTCCTTCCGTTTAATAACTATTAAAAGTGTTTACAATCCATCATATATATTCCATTTATTTCTTTGTATTGAAAATGCTGGAGGAGAGGCGCCTTCAGCGTTTTCAATATAACCACTATAAACTTTTAATAGATACCCGATAAGCCTTCTTCGTCTATATGTGAGGTTTTTCATTTACGCTGCAATTCAAAGGTTCGTCAGTCAAACAACCGTGATTCTTAGTAGATCGTCGTGTTCCGTGAGGTTTTCCTTCCGATTGAAAATCTATAGGACTCAAAGTACCCTGTTTCTATGTTTGAAACACATCCACAATGTATTTTGCTTAAATTTTAATTCTTTAATGCATTTTTAATTTCTTTACATTGATAAAAAAACGCAAAATGAAAAGTGAAAAAAAAACAATTTTGGAGTATTGCAAAGTTACTTGAGAATTGAAGTGCTCAGTAGAACAAGGAGCTATCCCACATTGTCATACTTCTGAGGATTTTATTAGAACTATCATAATATAACTCGGAACAGTTTTAAAAACGTTGCTCTTGTATATAAGTCTGTACTGGATTTAAATAACACTACACTGAACACACATATTACACTGAAATAATAATATTTGAAGTTTTTTAATGCCATTTAGTCAATTTCACAAAAACATGTGGGATAGTCCATATTTTTGATGGAATATTTTACTAGATCAGATATATAACACTATATAATTAACATCATCAAGAGGAAAATTTATCAAGGCGCACAAAACAGTCAGTAGACTCCAAACTCCGAAGATATTATGTAAACAAAGATTTTCTTAAATCAGAATTATTTAATTATCTCTTTAAACTTGTGAAATAAATACTGCATTCAATGCCCATACATATTCAAGCCTTTGAGTTTACATCTCGATATTATTGTACGAAGTGTGCAAATGCAGTTAATTAGTCACCTCGCCCTAGAACAGAACCCCAGTTGCTTTTACATTCTCCCGTGCTACTCATGTAGTACAGAAAATGTAGTGCAACACTGCGGCTAAAAGCGGCGAATTTTTGACAAAAGGTTCGTATTGTTCGTCCCTGATAATTCAAGAGTGGAAAAATCTTGTTACAATATGTGGTGAATTACTTTCTCCAATATTTTGTTTAGTCAGAATCCACGTTTTACGGGTCCTTGATACCGAAAATTGGTTTACGGAAAAATGTGACAGACCATCTGCCCATCCGTTTGTGTGCAAAGCTAGAGTCTAAACCATTGAGGCTATTTTCTCCAAAATCGACTCAATTCTTCGATATTCCTCCATCGATCTGCTTGAACTCAAGAGCCTGAGAATTTAGAACGAATATTTTGGTTTTCAGGGGTACTATGAAGTCTTAATATTTTTTCTCAGAAAGTCATTTTAATTTTTTTATTAAAATGTTCCCTTAAATAGATCCAAAAACGCTTAAAAACATTTTTGTAAGAGGCATTTTTGTTTTAATTTTTTATAATTGCAAAATTTCAAAATATTTTGGACGTCATCCAATGGCTACAATATAGAATATTAAGATGTTTTCTTAATGAAATCTGTTCTTTAAAGACAGGCCTTTAAGTATGGTCACGTACAATTTTTCGAAAATATAGATAGTTTCTGGTAATTTTTGTAAAACTTCGAAATCGATAATTCGGATTTCCCGCTCTTCGTTTGCTGATGAGAGTCACAAGAGAACAGGTCGCAATAGACAATGGCAAAGGTGCGACACTGCAATGTAATTCAAATAATTCGAATTCTTCCACGTGGTCAAAACATTCACGTTGTTTGTCTATTTGTGGCTGACGGAACGCAGTTTTGGATTGTCGAAGTTTGTTATGTGAAGTATTTCCTTTAAAAAAAATAAATAATTAGTTTTCGCGCCTAATGCATTACGATTTCTAATGAGTTTTAGAAGTGATGGCTGAGATGTGTTTATATAGACAGAAATTGTGGTATTATAATTTTAGTTACTAAAGCGAAAAAAATCTTGCTCTATTGGCAACACTAGTTTCAGCAAGGTACAGATATATACATACTACCACACATTGGAAAAGTTTTCTTGTGCCTCGATGTTAGGTTAAAATTAAGCATCTCGATATTAGTTGGCGTATTTCATTTTTGAGTTTGCTCTTCCTCTTTAAGTATTTTGCAAATTCTAGAATTATTTTCACAAAACTACTGCAATTCATAGGGACCCATCACGGAAAATTTTCCGCTTAGTAAAAATGGCATACGCAAGTCATCGACTAGTTTGAAAGCTGAGCTTCTGAGAAGTTAATGAGTTGAGACAAATTGCATGTCTCAGAAACGAGAATGCTCAACCTCTTTGCCCCTGCAATTTCTTCGAGGCGCACGGTCGACCGTGTCCTGGTTAATGTGCGGTTGGCGTGCACGTCTCTCGCACTGAACATCTCGATTCGTCGTTCGAGGTTTCCAGGGTCGCATGTCTTATGCTCTTGTGTTTCTTCCGGGATACAAGACCTTTTTACAAGCCCAACATGCACCTTCACGCTCCTTATTCTCTGATTCACACCCTTTGGCTTTCTCGTCTTATACTCGCTACTGGGGTGAATTATTTTAAAATGAAGTAACAATTTCCTGGACATTAAGTGTAATGTACACTGAAGCGAAGAAAAGTAAATGAAATGCGTAAAACATTTTCAATCTGCAGACCTGATTTAACCTTAGATGATCTTTTTTATTACAATACTATAAGACAAAATGTTTCATTTTATTCATCGGCTGTCTTGGGAACTGTCTTAAGGGGTTTTTATTACACAAAGTTCATAACGTAATTCTTCTCTTCACCAAAAAAGACAATTTTATGTGCATCAATGATACTACCTTGAATGAGTTTTCAAGTGCATCAGTGTTACTGCCTTGTTTGAACATACCGATGACACCTTCCAGACACTATCACACGTTTTTATTTATGCATTTTGGTTGACATTGTTTCCACTGCAAATCCGAAGACGAGTTAGAGGAAATCGGGTTATCATGTCTCAACTGACATTCATATTGCAACAAATATGCACAAGAAGCCGTTGAAAATGCCGATAACACTCAGCACGTCATTATATATTAGAAGCACAATACCATCTCGCTCACTCCGCCACGTTACCGACGGCTGCGACAGCAATACTCAAACGCGTCCGCACATGCCACTGACCGGGAGGTCCATGGGCTCGAGTGTCGAAGGTGGCAGGATTTTCGACCTAGCCTCGTTCCTAGGTCGAGTTCAGGCGCTGTCCGGAGGATAATCCTAGCGTCCGGCTGCTCTGATCGGTAGAATTCCGTGGCTTCTCTTGTCAAAACCAGACGAATGCCGGAACAGTACCCTAATAAACGGTTCACGGACGCCCGCGATCTTTCCTTCCTCTTCTTATCTTTCCTATCCTCACCTCTTGCACACACTTATACTCACATGCACTACACTACCACACTTGTCGGGAGCTTAGGGTGTGTCTCGGCTGGGGCGATGCCATGCCGGTAAGAGATACCTTGTTGAGGAAATCCCCGCAAGCCGTCGTAGGTCGGCAAGGGATCTCGCCAGCCAGCGGGGGAAGATCATCACCACCCCGTTGATAAAAACACGCAGTACACATACGGGACTACTTAGTAGCTGATATGCCCGGAATCGCTCATCATCAATCCACACTTGTAGCAACTGTGTCAGCGCGCAGCGCAGACGTGCGAGCTTCTCTCTGCCCGTCGGGCGCCCGGCGACCACGACGACGACGACGTCTGCCACGGCAGGGGCCTCCAGGTCGAGGGCGGGGTCGAAGGCGTCGGTTGAAGCAGCGCCGTCGGTGGAGGCGAGAGCGCCCTGGAGCATCGCGAGGGCCTCCTGGGAAAGTGCGTTGGTGGAAGACGCTTGGCCGGCGCCGAGGGAGCGGGCGGAGGCGACGCCGCTGCGCGCTCGGGAGCGCGTGTCCGCTCGTCGCAGGATCGCTGCCGCCCCCGCCTGCCCCGGTCAAGGAATGTCACGGGGGCGCGCCTCAGCCGGGCCCGGGCCGGCCGCCGCCGACGGCTATCTCCCGAGACCATTGTAAACACGACGTGCAGCCGCGCGCCGCCGACCAGCCCGCCGCCGCCGCCGCCTCCGCGCAAAAGGAACAACAATCCCTCTTCTTCATTCCTCCGATTCCCAGGCCCGAGTTTCCAAATATGGCCGCCCGACAAAACTAAGAATGCGGGCCACTAAACAGAAATGGCCAATAACTCATTTAATCTCGGTCAGCAGTCACTTCTTGTGCCTCCGCCTCCTGGCGACATACTTACAACGTTTTTAAGACGAATCCGTCCCCTCTCGCCGCTCGCCGGCCTGCGAGGTTTGGCGGTCGCTGAACCCCTCCCTTTCGCCGCCGCCGCAGCCACTGGCGCTGCCGTTGCCACTGCCACTACCGTCGAGGACACGGCCGCGCCTCCACCAGTGTCTCTGCCGCCGCTGCCAACACCGACACTGCCATCACCACCGCTACCATCTCCGTGACAGCCTCCGCCCCGGGGTCTGCCACTGCGACCGTCTCCACTCCTAGTCACCACCACCGCCACCGCACCTCCTCCGCGTCCGTCACCGCCACCGCCTCCAACACAGCCACCGCCACAGCGTCCGCCACAGTCTCCGCCACAGCCTCCGCCACAGCCACCTCCTCCCCCATTACCACGCCACCGCCACTGCCTCCACCTTCGCCATCGACACTCCCTCCGATTCCAAAACCGCTACCGCCTCCGACGCGGCCCCCCGACTGTCCCAGACATTACCACCCCACGGCCTTCCCCTGCATCTTCCCCAGCGCCTCCATCACCACCTTGACTATCACCACCGCCTCCACCATTGCCTTCGCCACAGGCACTCCGCCTTCGCTGCCATCGGTTCCCGACTCTCGTCCCCCGCCCCTCCCTTCGCCACCGCTTCCACCAGCTCAATTGCCGAGTGGTATCCATGACCCCCTGCTCACCATACATCGCGCCACCGTCATCCGGCGCTTTGCAGCAAAAACGTCGCCCGCGCAAATGTAGATATAATGGTCGTATTGTAACGAGCGGCTGTCTCTGTGACGCTCGCACAGCGCCCGGTAGTGTGCCTGTGTTTGCATGGGGCCCAGGAAGGAGTTCTGCGGCTTGTTGACGGGAGATGGTGACGGAAAGGTTCTAAATCTGTGAGGCTTGTCATGTCGGGAGAGAGGATACTGTGGCTCTGTGCATCTAAATAACGCGAGAATGAAATCGCATTGCCCCAAAGTTGAGGAAACCATCTGATAGAAATCCTAAGGATTTATTTTATAATATGAGGTGATTTCAATCAAAACAGTCCCATTTGGTTATTTATCCCAATTAATCTTTTAATGAATTCATTAGATCCTTCTTTTTTTTGCAAAAAAATAATTTCTTTAAATTCATATTATTTCCCTCCCCAATACAAGAAGATCATGTAGGTTCTGTTCATAACACATTGTATGAGAAAGTATGAAAATCTTTACCGATCTTGTAAAGTTGCATACAAACACCTCTTGTAGACATAACGTGTATATTTATTGCTATTCTCGTCTCCGTTGGTTTGAGTAACCGAAGCAGTGCTGACTCGTGGGAACAAGTGGACCCACAATTCCAAGATGATTAAAGTAGACAACAAGATACCAAATGTTTTATTTTCATCATAGAATCATAACAAAATGTTTTATTTTATCTCGAATTGTTAATATGACTGAGAGATGCGGTTTAATTATTATCACTTTTACCTAATTGTTTTGACAACTCAATAATGAATAGAGATAATCACTCTTAATCGAATTGAGAAAAATTAACAACTTATTGAATGTCCTGAAGGACTTGACACAGAGGAAAGAATTTAAAATGTCATGATTTTTTTTTAACTCTACGTCTCAATAAAACTGAGTCATAGAAATATTAAGATTTGTACAGCTGGAAAATTTATTTAATTTCTTAAAATTCAATGTTATTAGTAATCAATAGCAAAAATATAGAACCACATTTGGCCTATGTAACTGCTAACACTCAAGACCATGTTGTTTGATATTGACGTAAAATAAACACACAAAAATACTTGAAATATAATTTTTCAATTCACACTATATGTGAAAGAGAAGTCTAATTAACGGAGATTTGAATGTAGTGTCAATGTTAACAAGGGGTTGAAAGGAGTATAACCGAATGGTACGAATGCCTGCAATGGGCACCGAACATTCGGCTGAGACAGAGTAGACAAGGCCTCGGGAATGGCCCGGCAGCAGCCAGCAGTCACTTTTCCGTCACCCTCGCTTCCAGCTTCCCTTTCACTTTTCGTTGCCTGTAAAGGAATAGTCCGACTCCATCCCGTTTCCTTCATCCGGTGTTTCAGAAGGTGTAAACAAGTCAGGTTTGCATTCATAAATAGGGAATATAGATGTTCTTACACCAGTCCAGAGAAAACCTCGAATGCAGGAGAACACGGCAGAATCTTTGAAACTGTGAATGTTAAGACTGCGAGGTTAGAAGATTCTCGTGATAGGTGGGGTAGTGTTTTGTTTCCACAAACTTTGATGCGATGGTTTTCCACTTCGGCAGTGCTCTAAAAGAACATGCAAATGGTTCTTGAAAACAGACCTAAGTGGATAAATTATAATCGATCAATGTAATTCTAAGGAGACCACAAAAGTACGTAGAAATCAATCCTCATTCTAAGAGGGAAAATAGAACGGTATGGAATCAGGCTGTGCCTGTTTAGGGTTGTAGGTGACGGGCTTAGAAAAAGTTGAGCGTGGGATGCAGTCAGGCTATGTTTTGTGAGATGTAGATAAACGGCTAAAAAAGAGTTGACCACGGGATGCAGTCGGGCTATGCCTTTTTGGGGATGTAGGTAAACGGCTTAGGAGAAGTTGAGAGCGGGATGCAGACAGGCTATGTATTTTTTGGAGGTAGGTAAACGGCTAGGAAGTAGTTGATCGCGGGATGCAGTCGGGCTACGCCGTTTTGGGGATGTAGGTAAACGACTTAGGAAAAGTTGCCCGCGGGATGCAGTCGGTGTAACGTCAAGGCCGCGAGAGCCTCCGCGCCGCCAGGGTCGGCCCGAGTAAGTGATTAGGCCGTGCCCCCGCGTCCGCCTTTTTCTCGCGTCGCCTCGTCGAACACCTTGCCTAAATGCGCGGCGGGCCTTCCTGTGATTAAAGACTCGTTTGCGGCGCGGCGCGGCCACGTTCCCAGCGACGCATCGCGACGCGTCGCGTCACGTCGCGTCGCGTCCGTCAAGTCGCTCGCCGGCGGACGCCGCGCCGACCACGCTGTCCCTTGGTTTCCTCGCCTGGCCCCATCGTCGTTGCTCTCCTCCCTCCTGCCAAAGTTTAACTCTCCCTCGGTTTCCCCTACGCACGGCTTTCCCCATCCTCTCCCTTATGTTGTGCCCTACCTTAAAAAAGACGCATTTCCAAGTATCATTGTCTGTAATGAAAATAAACTCAAATAAAAAAAATAAATGTAAGGTATATAACACGGAATGTTAACATACAACTTCATTAATAGGTTGTAAGTATTGTGCACACTGTAGAGGTATCTACTCTGCGATAACATCCCCATTTAGGAAATTCTCAGCTGCATATTCCGTCCCATCTTTCGGCTTTATACCACTAGGCCCCCTTTCCACACCCTTTCCACTTGTCTTCTCTCTCATTCTTCTCCCCGCTGCGCCGAGCGATGATAGAGTTCTCACAGGCTGAGAACTGCGCGCCGTGTTATTTGTTCGTCTCCGCGCTGTTGCGTGTTCTGTGCCATCTCTACGGTTGCAGTCATTTCCTCCTAAGAGTTGCGGCCGGACAAATGTGTAAGTCTTCTTTAGGTCTCTCAAAACCTGTAATTTAATACTTACTCCGCAGTTTCCCGTGTTCTTAGGGAAATATTATTGTTGGGGAAAATGATACCGTGTATTTTTTCTCCATTTCGTAGTTTAAACGTTCGTTAACACCGGGATTTGGTGTCTTCTGTTATGTAATTTGTTGATTTGACTCATTTTTCGAATAGTAATGTTGACAATTTTCGTTTTCGTTTAAGTAATTTTCGGAAAATTATTAAGATATGCACTACGTGTGTTTTTTATCACAGTACTTGGTGAAAATATGAGGATGTAATGCTTATCAATTCTACTTCCGTAAATGTATTTGTTATATACACGTCTATTCAAAATTATGTTGATATTCCATTCATTAACTTCCATTTATTTTCATGATATTAACTTCATCTTGATACTTGAATTATTATTTCCTCAAATGTTCAGAAATTATATTTTAAAACCGTTTAGAATAAAAAATAAAATACTGTAGAGATTTAAGCATAATTCATGTTCTGAATATCCCTTGCATTTTTCTTTCTTGCAACTCACTACTGTCAATTATGCTTTCTAACTACCTACCTTATTATACCTGTCTTAAGCACCAGTTCGTTCGTTTGCATTTATTTAATGCATCTTCCTGAGTGAGTATCGAGTTTCCCTTCAGTAGTTTCAGTAATCTATTTACTACGCTCCTTCGACCTTAGTCGGTAAATGTACTCTCAAGTCAATAATTCGTCTTGTCACCGCATCCCATTCTTCTTAGCTTAACGTTTGCCCATTGCCACTTGTTTTCTGTTTCCTTTGTAGCCGTCGTTTACGAGCTCGTTAATGCCTCGTAATACCCGGCACAACATGTTGAAACGACTGAGAAACGCAAAAATTGAGAAGACGTTAAATCATAAAAATATACTCGCAGTCGTGAAAAAACATGTTTCATTGACTATAAATGTATGCTAATTTGATTTATAAACATTGGACAAATTGAGAGTATTAGTACGATGTTTACTTATCTGGAAGTATTTCTAAAGATCCGATATTTGGTTGGAGTATCGTTTGCTCGCACTCTCCTGCAAGGAATACTAAGAGAATACAAGCAATTTCAAGATGTTTCCGGACGTGTTTGAGGATATCATTTAACTGTTTATGCTTCTAAGTGGCGTCCTCAGGGTTTTATCATGTTTCGGTTACTCTTTTGGTGTGAAGTTCTTTTTAAAAGAACTCCCCTTTCCTTCTTAATTGGATCTCGCTTCTCTATTCATAGGAACGATAATGACAATGGGCTCCAGAATGAAGAAAGTAAATACTTATTCAAGAAGTCTCAAAATAAGAAATGGCAATGGGAAAAAAAAATTATGGCTCAATACTTTGCAATTTTTATTTCAAGGCATCACATCTTACTTTTAACAATGCACCATTCTTTTAATGTTATAGAGTGGTTTATTTTATTACATATCAATAATTATTACTGAGAAAATCCTCCCTATATCCGAACTATTATAATAGTTTTAGGAATGACGACGATTTGGTACCATTTATAAGAAACCATCCACACAAACCGTAAACGTGTGTGCTACTGCGGGATAGGAAATTACTCCCGAGGGCCTGCATCAGACGTAAGGCGAAAAATATTAAGTTTTAACCAGCCAGCACACATCCAACACGTTACATTGCAGCACATGTGACCATGGTGCATAACTACGAAGTTCTGTGTTTGATACCCTTAAAACCTGGTCTCCATGTTAGGAATACCAGGTTTGTGCCTTATTGAATTGGAAGTATATAGCATAATAGTACATTAACAATACATTTCAAATTCAAGTGAAGGAAATAACACTTTTAGCGACGTATTAAATGTTAAAACGGCAATACGCCAAAACTTTGAATTTTAAGTTATTACCTTTTGGAACTGTCCTCCATATGTATTGACCAAAAATTACCAATGGCATCAGTTGTCAAGAAGTACTCAAGCATGAAATAAAGGTGAGGTGACACTTTATTAATTTAATGAAATCTGCATTTTTTGTCACTGATATTTAATGCGCAAGTACCTGGAAAAGTGCTTCATGTTCCGTTAAAGAAACATAATTACGTATTAATATTCAAAGAATTCATGAAGTGACATTACGTAATACGTTCAACTTGGCTGATGCAATAGGTATTTGAATGAGCCCTTTTTATCTGCACTGCTTCCTGCAGAGCTCCAGAGGCGACTTCCGTCACGCTTGTTCTGTTCCTTTACTAACCTTTCTCCCTCCTTCCATTTTCTTATAATGTAAATGTTCTTCACTGTCACATTCCACACATTACACTCAACAGATCGCTCTTGAAGCGTTGACAGGGCGGCATATTTTAATCCTGCTACTTCATGAGAGGGAACAGAGCCTGTCACTTCTCAGGTATGAATAAATAAACGAAAAGGGAAGTGTGACAGTGTGTGACATAAGCTCTCGCTGCCTTACAAATTCCGAGCGTGAATCAGACCACATATTCGCTGAGGGTGTGGTAACTGATAATTCTTCTTCTCAGTTTTAGATCTCTTCTATTTCTCAATTATTGATGAAGAGGTCAAGTAATTCAGTTTGAACAACAACATATTTAATTTGCAATAGATTTTTCATCTCTCGGCAAATTAATGTATTCTCTTGCCTAGGTGATTAGAATCTGTTTCTTCCGCGAAGCCGAAACTAAATTTATAAATCGTGTTTTCTAATACTCCTGTTTTTGAAAACTATTTGAATTTACTTGCACAATCAAATATTGTAAAAATCCGTTACGTTCTGAATTTAGATAATAAATTTGCGCACATTTAATCTTTTAAATTGAATTGCGGTGGACAATAGTAATTTTGAAGTATTACGATTTTGTTTTTTTTTGACTTAAAAGAAATAAAGGTAAATTATTGCAATTGGTTTGTATCCAAAAAACTCAAAACATTGTGTGAGTGAACGGCGATTTTGGGAAATTTATGAATGAACTATTTGTATCGGAATATTAGACCTGCGTCATTTTATTTTGGAATACTTCAAGTGTACGTTTTGTTATTGATGTTAAATGTTTGTGTGTGATTTATTACGGGAAGTAATCAGCTGAAGAAGCACACAATCACGTTTTCTGAGATAGTCAGCAGTCGAATTTTAATCCTAGTGATGAAACATGCTTAAATGTCGATAGCGAGATGAACCATGGATATGACTTCGCCAGTCGACCGGAAAGAGATGGGGTATGATGGGGGATGATTTGTTTCGGAGACAAAAACACAGTCAAATCGCAGCTATATGAAATATGTAGTAGGAGATAACAAGTTTGAGGTTATTGAACGAGAATCTACCAAGGGAGGTGAACGTCCTTGGAATTAGAACAAGCTTTTTAGAAATAAAATTTCTCACTTCACGGGCTTGAAGTTAGAATATAGAAAGATTTAGAATATGTAAGGAGTCGTTGTGGTAAGAGTGCTGTGGTGGCGCCCACTGTGGAGATATTTTAGAAGTAATAGGCAGCGAGTCTCCAGATTTTCGATGTTGCAATAGAAGAGACCACGCAATCATTCAGAGTTCACTTTTATGCTTACACTTTATGTAACTTAATTATTACTATCATCAACAGTTCAACTAGGCACCACCTTCAACATCTGATCTCACTTTTAATTATTTCGTTCCACTAATATCCCCGCCAACATGATTATTATTTCCCTATAATAAGATTATAAAAGTACAAGAATTTTCTGCATGGAAGTCCCATTCTTATACTTTGTTGTTTTTTCTTGACGTGCATTTGTGGTTTTCAATGTGCTGAGTGTGTGGCGTGGGCCGTGCGCAGACACGCGGGAGACGGGCTTCGTGAACGCCATCGCGACGGCGGGGGTGACGTTCGCCGTGGCGCGCGCCTGCTCCACCAACGAGAACGAGAACCTCAACTGCCACTGCGGCCGCGGCGCCACGACGGGCGGCCGCGCCTCCAAGGGTGAGTGAGCGCTCCGCGCGCGCTGCCACACTGCCTCTGCCTCTCTCTTCCTTTCCAGCCCCGCTTTCCCTCCACCCCGCCTCCTCTCCACCCCGCCTCCTCTCCACCCCGCCTTCCCTCCACCCCGCCTCCTCTCCACCCCGCCTCCTCTCCACCCCGCCTCCTCTCCACCCCGCCTCCTCTCCACCCCGCCTCCTCTCCACCCCGCCTCCTCTCCACCCCGCCTCCTCTCCACCCCGCCTCCTCTCCACCCCGCCTCCTCTCCACCCCGCCTCCTCTCCACCCCGCCTGCTCTCCACCTCGCCTCCTCTCCACCCCGCCTCCTCTCCACCCCGTCTCCTCTCCACCCCGCCTCCTCTCCACCTCGCCTCCTCTCCACCCCGACTCCTCTCCACCCCGACTCCTCTCCACCCCCACCTTCCCTCCACCCCGCCTCCTCTCCACCCCGACTCCTCTCCACCCCGCCTCTCCACCCCGCCTCCTCTCCATTTCGCCTTACCTCCACCTCCACTCCCTCTCTCCCCCCGCTTTCCCTCCACCACGCCTCTCCCTCTGCCCACGCCTTCTCTCCGATCCCTCTTCATCCACCCCCGCATCCTCTCCACCCCGCCTCCTCTCCACCCCGCCTCCTCTCCGCACCACCTCCTCTCCGCCCCCGCCATCCCCCCACGACGTCACTTCTCTGCCCCCGCCTCCACCATCCCCGCATCATCTCCATCTCCGCCTCCTGTTTACCCCCACCTCCTCTCCGCCTCTGCCTTCACCTCACCTCCTACCCTGCTTCCGCACTCCCCTCCGCCCCCCTCATCACCCACTTTCGTCATGGGCCCCACCTCCGCCTGCCTCTTCTTCCGGTCCTGCCTCCGCCCCCGCCCCCGCCTTCGTTCGCGCCGCATCGCCCATCCCGCCCCCGCCCTCCTGCTTTCTGCACCTCAGGCTTTACCAGCCTCGATCCCCCTATCAGTATCCTCAAAATCTCCCCTCCGTCCCCCACCCCCTCTCCCTCCCCTCTTCAATCTCTTCTCCGCATTTTCCCTCCTGCCTCACCCTCCTCGCATCAGTTCAATGACTGAGTTGGCTCAGTGTAAAAACTGTTGCCGGGAGGTCCTTGGGTTGGAGTTCCGACAGTGGCAGGTTTTCCACACTAGCTGAGTCGAATTTCGCTGTCCCGAGTAGAATTAGGGCGCCTGTCTCCTCTGATTGGTGGTTTTCCTTGCTTTCTCCGATCAATACCTGCAAATGTTGGCGCAGTACAAACACATCAAACGGGCAACGGACCGTTCACGGTCTTCTTGTCGTCATTCTTTCCCCTCTTCTGCCTGTAAATGCACACCCTCTCACACACACTACACTAGCTCATATGTAGGACACACCTTAGAGCTTGCCCCAGCGATTTCCCATTGGTGGAGATTCCTGGACCTTTGTTCACCATTTATTCATTAAATGTTGAAGAATATTTCTCATTCTTGGGCAGGTTTTATAGATTTCTAGTTACTTTGTTTAGCCATTTATGAAAAGCGGAGTCAAATGCTTGGCTGTAATCAATAAAGAAATTGTAGAGATATATTCTTCTTTCTTGTTTCAAGACAACGTAATTAATGGTGTGTTGATGTTTACACTCGGATTGCACTCGCAATGTTCTTAGCTGTTATTTTTCTGAAGTTCATTTGGACGTAGAAGAAGTGGATGAAGTAGAGAAAAAGAGATGTCATGGGTCCTTATTTTTTGCTTTTACTAGAGTTTTTAAGAGTAATTTATTAATTTCATATTTTAGCAAGTTGATAGCTGAAATCTTTACTCAGTTTCTGTTTTTCAGTTTCACGCTCAGTTGTTATGTCCTTTTCGCATCCAAGATACACATACAAATTATTACGTACAGTATATCTTTTTCACCCATCATTTTGATTTTCTTTCTTTCACTGAAGAGAAGAACATTTCTCTGAAGTCCTTTGTTTTGAACGCTGTTTTCTTAACGTACATATTTCCTTTGATATTTCCATTCGAAACTACATTCTTATGTATTAGTCAATTGTCACTTGCACCAAACGTTTAAACTCACGATCATCTTTCGCGTTTAACTTCATGTCATCAATGTAGAACGCCTGTGATATTCGAGAGAAATTTATTTTACCATGCTAGACCATATTCTCAACCATATGTCGTTTCCGCGAGGAGCATGCTGAGGGGAGTTTAGAACTTCTTATTGACTAGTGAATCCGCTTAATAAATTCATCTCCTGGGGGCTGTTTTTCGATGATATTCGGATATATGGTCTTAAAGGTGTGTTCCATGATTCATTAACAACATTAAATATTTTACCACGATGGGACAAATTTTTATAGTTTTTAAGGATTTTAAGAGACATAATGCATTTTCGAATAATTATAACTGTTATAAATATTAGTTGGTCAGTGTACACCCATAAGCTCAGTTTATATTCAAGCATTAAAGATGTGTTTCTTCCACCGTAACATAATCTCTCTTATACAGGTACATACCGTTCAGCTTAGATGGCTCAGGGAATCTATTGATGTCACTGCAGGGCCTCTGATCGGGAGGTCCTAGTGTTGATTTCCGACACTGGTAGATAGACGGGCCGACTTCAGCCGCTTTCTGGGAGAGAATTCTAGCGGACGGCTCTTGTTGGTAGTTTTCCGTGGTTTCTCCGTTCAAAACCGAGAGTGCCTGAGCAGTACTGTAACGAACAGGCCACGAACCGCGCGTGATTTTTTCTTCCTCTTCCTTGCTTTTTCCTCACTCCTTACTTATGCACACACTTTATACTTACATGCACTACTCTAGAACATATGCCGAGACACCAGACAGGAGCCTAGACCTTGTCCCGGCTGGGGTGTTGCCTTGTTGGCGGGAGATACCTCGTTGGGGAAAATCCCGCAATCCGCCGGGTAGGTTCGCGCCGAATCTCGCCATCAATCCCGCGACAAAACATTCATTACACTTATGGGAGGAATGACCACAGTAGTTGACGCGCTTGGAATCGCCAATCACTGACAGTTAAACGCCCTTTTTACGTGTCCCTCCTGCATTGCTTTTTAGCCGGCATGGGGAGGGGCGCGTGGGCGGTAGTGGGTCGCACAGCGCAGCGCGTGCCCGTGGGCGCAGGGCCCCAGCCACCGCCTCCGCCGCCGCCGCCGCTGCCCCCGCCGCCGCGCGGCGCCGTGCCCGGCGGCGACCCGGGGCTCACCTCCGACTGGAAGTGGGACGGCTGCGGGGACAACATCAACTACGGCCTGCGCGTCTCCAAGATCTTCATGGACGCGCCGCATCGGCGGCGGCGCAAGCGCTCCGACATCAAGACGCTCGTCAAGCTGCACAACAACGACGCCGGCCGCCTGGTGAGCAACGCGCTTCTCTTGCACCCGCTCAACGCACACAGGCACATCTAAAGGGCCGCCACCGCCAGGGAATTTTCAGTCCGCCCTCCACTAGTCGCAAAAATGAGTTGTAACGGTTAGCGTATCGGACTGATGTGCCCAAGTTGGCGGGTTCAAACACGATCGAAGCCGTGGATTATTAAGAGCGAAAAAATCCTTCGTACGCCTTCTTTCGGATGGGAAGCAAAGCAGGCTGTCCCATGTTAGTAGATTTAATTGCATGTAAAAGATACTTAAGCCTAATTGACGCCCCTGAGCTAAATTCAAAATCGCCTGTTTCTCGCCCAAGAAATACCTCCTTTCTCTGCTAGTTGGTTCTGCCTCATTTTACGGGGCGAGGTTTAAACTATCTGCTCATCTGCCTCGCAGATATTTTGTTATGCTTTTTTCCCCTCACAGCTGCAATAGATTGTATCACTCGGCCGACGTATGAAGTTTGCTCAGAGGCTTGTTTTAGGTTTGAGGATCTTGTACATGTGGTAAATATACAACAGGATAGCCGGCTTTACTTCCCCTCCGAAGGAAGCCGTATGAGGGGTTTTTGCTCTTAAAAATTCATGGCGTTGATAGGATTTGGTTCCGCCGTGTCCGATACATTAACCGCTACACCATCGAACCCGCAACTAACGAGGGCGGACGAGTACTCGTACTCCAAGACAGAGTATTTCTTATATACATTTTTTTATGTAAGAAGGTGGTCTTGTGAAATGTTCTCAACGACTCACGACCGATATCACAAATAACGGAATTCACTGACTGCAACCCTTGGCCCACGCCTCGTTTACACACTTCAACCTTGTGTCAGTTATGTGCTTTGAATCAGACTGATAGCAATTATTACTAAAAACTGAGTGTCCACGCAATATACCTGTGATATCCAGAGTTTAGACCTTTTCAAATAATTGCAGACGCGATCTTCTAAGAAGTTTTGAAAGAGACACGAAAGCGGGGTAGGTAGGACTCCGCAGGTGTAGAGCAACCAGCTCGTCTAATGGAAATGACCCTATGCAAATTCTGCTCGTCTGGGAGCAGCGAGGAAGCAGCCCTTGCACCGGACTTTCCCTACCCGTGACGCGGCCAGGAGAGATTTAATTACTGGCATTCTCATGAGTGATAGCCGTTCTCTAACTCTATTATTCTTAAAACGTAAAATTTCCAGAAATGGTTTATGCCCTCGGCCAATTTGTATCTGCACTAAAACTCATCTTCTTTCATTTTTAAAACCCCACTAGTTGTAAATGAAGTGTAGTTTGCATGCATAAACTGTACGTTGGAGGAAGCTTCAACATGCTGCTCATTTGAATGCCACTTTCTCTTTCAGCATTTAAACGGGCTGGGTTCAATCCACATTCCTGGAGGTCCCCGTCCCTCGCGTATACTCCGTTCGCTTCCTCGCTCACTTTCTTGCAGAACGAGCGCCGCGCCGCGCCGCGCCCCGTCCCGCCCCGCCCCGCCCCACTCCGCCCCGCTCCACCCCGTCCCGCCCCGCGCCGTGCCCGCCCCGCCTGTACCGTCCCATCCCCCTCACGTACACGCCTCCCTTCCTCCCATCCCCCTCACGTACATACATCGCATGACCCTGCCGCTGCCTTCCCTAGGCCTGATGCCTAGGCCTGATGCCTTCTATCAGCCCGGTGTATCAACTGCATCCACCTCGTCGCCTCCCCACCACCACCGTCACCGCCACCACCACTCCGAATACTACGTCGCCTCACGACCTCCGACGTTGTCACTGTCGCAGCCTACCGTCATCACCTCCACCATCACCACCACCGTCACCTCCACCATCAACAACAACAACACTATCTTCGCTGCCCCCTCTACTCCCGCGACGTCCTCCTTCCTCGACATGTGTCATGTCGGCTCCCCCCGCCGTCCTCACCGTCACCATCACCGCGACTACCTCGTTCTCGTCCCCCGCCGCCGCCGTCTCCACATTCACCTCGCTGCGTACGCAGGGCCTTCCGTTGACCTCGGTGGTCCCGTTTCGCTAACAAGCCAGGCTGCGAGCGGGAACATCCCCGAGTCACCGGGTCAAACCGCTCACCGCGGTGGTGCTGGCGCTGGGGCTCGTAAAGGCGCGGCCTTCTTCGATCGTTAGGACGATCATTAAAGACGTTAGTGACGCGATCACGCCATGTAGTAAGAACGCGCCTCCTCTGTCCTTGGGGAAAAGACACGAAAGGCGACATAGAAGGTGCACTAAAAGCGCGTTTACGTATGCGATCCGGGTACGCGCCGCCGGGGAGCGGAAAGGTCGACTCGATGCGATGGCCGGAATCACGTTGTCGCTGAAGAAGAAAATCGATGTGTGTTGCATTCTTAGCTCGGGAAATTGCAATAGTGGGCCGAGACATTACTAATTTGCAATACCTTGTGGGAAAAGTAATTATAGACGTTATTTCATTTTTATTGCAGGCGTGTTTACGAGGAGTTTAGACGATCACTTTCACAGGACACTGACATTGGGCATTATTCACAAACCACTCAAGTTGTTTTTTTCATACACCCTGAAGTAAAATAGACTTGTATAACGTTTTCGGAATTCGTGAGTGTACTTATTAAAAGTTTTCATTTTTAATTCATGTCGATTTAAAATATTCCTGTACATAATAGCAATATGAAAAATTCTAGGTCACAAAAAAAATAGATTCTGTAAATATTCGTTGTAATATTGTTTTACTTTCCCTAATACGTTGCTTTCTGATAAACATTGTTATAAATAACTTCGAGTTATTGTATAATGAAGATTTTGCTGGTAAATCTGCATTATAAATATTGGGTCATATGAATAAAAATGAGCACTTGCTCATGAGTACTTGCTCCGGAGCAAAGTGAGTCTACTCCGTGGCACTGAGCAGAAGCTCCATTTCGTATGAATAAAAACTTCGTATGTCTCCGAAGAACTTACTCATGTCTCGCGAGCATTTGCTCGTTGTGAACAAGTGATAGTGCAGGCTAAGAGTTTTAAAAATTGGGTTCTTGAGCAACAAAGAGGTTACATACGTTACGCGCGTCGCGCACATTTGTGCGGAATAAAGAGCAATAGTTTGTTGTCTCATTCTTTAAATTCGAATATGAATAGCAGTAACGAAAAACAGGCGCTAGTGGCCCAGCTAATTTTTACCGAAATGCTAAGTGAATATAAAATTATTTATTAAATTATTATTTTTGAAAAGAGCCAGCTTTTGGAAGTACGCTGTGGCCGAAACGAAACATTACAAAGTTTCAAAAAACAGTACCCCGAAAAATTGAATACGCGCCTGAAAGCAAACGCCGATAAAATCGTACCAACCATGCATTGTACTTTTCGATTCGGCAAAGATTCTAATAGTCTACATCACGAGCATTTCGCCTAATCTTGCATTTTTTTTAGTCCGCTGCATATGCATATCAACACACGGTAAAAAATCGGCCAATTTAACCTTACTTTGCAAACGCGAGTCTGCTACTAAGGTCCCTCCGAAATTTTGGAGCAAGTGCTCACTCTAGAGAGTAAACGCTTAACTTTATTCATACCAATTCTGAGCATTTGCTCGCCAGTTGAGAGTACGCTCAGAGTTGAAGCAAGTACTCAGAGACTGAGCAATTGCTTACCCACTTTATTCATACGAAACTGAGTAAGATCTCGGAAACTCGGAGCAAAGAGTACTTGCTTACTTTTATTCATACCACCCAATTTCTCACATTTTATCAAAGGTTTTAATACACGACCAGAGCACACTTGCAATATAGAAAATGTATACATTATACGCAAAAATTTGGGGATTTGCACTGAAACGTGGTTCCGAGCCGGAACATAGTGGTTTGGGACAAATGTACCCTCAGGACACGTCAGGGAAGATGAGCGTTGTGGTAAAGTAAAATTGTTCACTTTTGTAGGTACCTGATTTTTATGACTAGTCTAGCCAGAAAGTATTCTAATACACCAGCATGTCAGTTGGCGAAGAATCGCTTGAATGATTCCGGTGAAAATCAACGATGCAACCCTACTCTTTCATTCATCGTCAACTGATAACTGACGACAAGAAAACGCTTAAACGTGACGTAAAATTTGCTTTCCTTTATACGAAACATTGTAAGACCTCACTTTCGACTATTATTAGGAAGATTTTTGAAATACAATTTCATGTCTTACACCGGAAAATTACCAATCCAAAAATGGGATCATACTCGTAGGTGTCTCCCACGACATTTGTTTATTCTTGTGGTATATTGTATTGTAATATTTATTGCTTTCACCCACTTTTTGAGAGTAATTGGAAGCATGGAAGGTGATGGAGTCCGAGTAGTCTGACGGTCGATGGTGATCGATCAGCTTCCAACGTGCATTCCCCATATTAAGCGATACAGCTGCAGGAAAAAAGTCGGGTCGTCCCATGATCTGGTGCGAACGCACCACTGTTCGTTGTGAGCATCTTAAAAGATCAATTGCCACTTGCTCAGGATATCTACAGGGTACAAATTTTCAGTCCCCAAGAAAATTTGTACGAGTCCAAAATTGTTTCGGGTTAAGTGAAGAAATATGTTTATAAAATAGTGAACATACAATAGTGTAATTGGAAATATTTCTTAATGATAGTTCACTAGACATTGTGTTCAAGAAATCGGCGAAATAAATGGCTCCTCTCAGGAAAAAGAAACGTCCTAAATGGTAATTTTTGAAATGTGTCACTTTTCTTGTTCACTGTCGGAAATTGCGCATAGAAATGTATAATTCACGTAGTAAGGTAACACATGCAAATGATGAACCCGGATGGTGAGAGGCTTGAAGTGAAATGAGCAGCGCCTACACCTTCGACCGCTGGGGTCGGGAATCGATTCGCAGTCAGCCCATGCGTTATCGAACGGTTTGGTTTATTCTCTGTCTCTCCCTTCCTCTCGTTCTCTTTCTGAGACATCATTCATCTCATTATTGTTTTTATCTTATTCATTAGATTATATCCTGTATGCTTGAATGATTTTAGCTAACGAAGGGCCTCTAAACATAAATAGATGCGTAAACAATAAAAATAACTAATATGAGTAAAGAAATTGAATAAATAATAACTATGTAGTAACAAGGGATTTAGGTATATCATTATTCACGAAGGAGAATTGTTATGTCGCGAGTGAAAAACGTTCAGTTAAACCCCATTTCATGAACAAAACTGTATTTTTACACCGTTTGTTTATTTGTTTACTTTCAAATTCGGGTATACGCGTGTATTACATGAGTCCGGCACCCTTAGTTCTGTAGGTGGCGACCATCTGTCCGTCACATTTAGACCTCAAGGAGGACACGGTTGAAGACGCTGATATGTATTGTGCATTGGCGAATGGAGGATTGTTCAAGTATAGTATATCAGTACAGAATAAGTATTACCGACATGGATGGCTGAACGTGTGCCGACTCAGCGCCTCGGTTGGAAGGATCGCGGGTGCGAGGCCCGCCGTGGGCATGATCCCTTGCCTCGTGCGTTTCTCGTATGTGTGTTGTCGCGGATGGCCTTGTGGGTGTGCTGACCACAGACTGACGAGCCCGCATATGTGCCTAGTGTAAAAGGTTATTATGTCTCCCGGCGAGTAACATAGTGGGTATCCTGCGTGGATAGCCGAAATCGGCATCCCGTAAAAGCTGGAAAAAGTCCCCGGAAGAAAGAAAGTACAGAATAAGTATTAATCTTTATGTTAACATTTATTGATACTTTTCTTTTCCTCTCTGTGACATTTGTGATTTGTTTACTTTATGCTGTTACTGTAATCCCTCGGGGATTACAGTACCACTTCAATACAGGAGAACATAAAGACCTACTTAAGCACAGGAAAAGGTTTGATTAAAACAGCATTTTAATCACGTTTAATAGTAAAATAAATAAATAAATAAATAAATAAATAAATAAATAAATAAATAAATAAATAAATAAATAAATAAATAAATAAATAAATAAATAAATCGACTGAGTGAGCCTGCGCATTACCAGGCGCGAAGTGACCCGTGCGCGCGGGCGCGTGGGCGCGCGTGGTGGGTGCGCAGGCCATCAAGAACTTCATGCGCGTGCACTGCAAGTGCCACGGGCTGTCGGGGTCGTGCACGCTGCGCACGTGCTGGCGCCACATGCCGGCCTTCCGCGAGGTGGGCGACCGCCTCAAGGAGCGCTTCGACGGCGCCGCCAAGGTCATCCCCAACAACGACGGCTCGTCCTTCCTCCCCGACGGCGGCAGCACCATCAAGCCGCCCGGCCGCGGCGACCTCGTCTACTCCGAGGACTCGCCCGACTTCTGCGCGCCCAACCGCAAGACGGGCTCGCTCGGCACGCAGGTGAGCAAGCCGGGGGGTGGCACACGCCACGCCTTCACAGGGCTTGGATTCATGGACGTTGACAGGGCGTGGATGGAAGAGGAATTCATACACGATCATAGGGCGTGGATGGAAGAGGAATTCACACACGATCACAGGGCGTGGATGGAAGAAGGATTCATACTCGTTCACATAGTGAGGTTGGAAGAGATATTCATGCACGTTCACAGGGCTTGGGTAAAAGAGAGATTTATACTCGTTCACAGGACGAGCATGGAAGAGGGATTCATGCGTGGTAACAGGTCGTGGATGGAAGAGAGATTCATGCACATTCCTGGAGCGTGGATGGTAGATGGATTCATACAAGATCATAGGGCGTGGATGGGCGAGGGATTCAATCACATTTACAGGGCGTAGATGGGAGAGGGTGTTTGCTTTTAACTGAGGTGGGTAAAAGTAACACGTCTCGCATTTGTACATATTTTTGTACGAATAATGTATAGATTTTTACACGAACACAATTGGCCGATTGGTTTTTATCGTAAAGGCGCCCTGAGATGTCTACTTTTACTCGCCTTAGTTAAATGCGTCTAGCGGCCGGAACGTGCAAGCCTGGCGCCCAAGTTTCTCGTCTACCAGCCGTAAATATTTGCCGCCGTTATCTGGTTCATTGCGGTAACAATGTGAAGGTTTTTCCGTTAAAGTGGCAATACAAGAGCAATCCCGGCTCCCATCCTAGTTTGCGAATTTGATTGTACCTCTAGATTACTTGTGTATGGCACCAAAGCAGTGCAACGTTCCCATTCACAAAACGAAACGTAACTGTATAGTTGTATGTGCTCAGGCGTTTAGAGTACGGTCAATCACAAGTGTTACCTTCAAGAAATGGTTGTATTAAATAATATTACTTAATTTATTAATTCATTCAGAAAGTGAATTACATAAGTATTCTGTAATTTCATTATCGACGTTTCGACTTATTTCAGTTTTTTTGTTACACATTAATAATTTTCATTTGTTATACTAAAATGGCTTTTATTGTCTTGGGATTCTCACTGATCATAGGAAAAAATTAAAATCCTAAACGTGTTTGGTACGCAAATGTTTTCATAAATGTATTTATGAAATTTAATCAGGTGCTTGAGTTTAATATTACATTTATCAAATGGATCTCAGCTACTACCACGTCATGCATTCCTTTATGCAGGTGTGGGTTGTATGATCTAGGCTATCCGGGACGAACAGTAAAGCTCTGAGGACTGCCACAATATGTCAGCCGAAACGTCAGCCACCTCGATGCAGACGGCTCGTTACGGACAGCCTAGATCATAGAAACTCCCATGCAAGTAGCCCTCGCACGCAGTGTCGTGCGGGGTGGCTCACCTGGTGTTAACCCCGTGTGTGCGCGTGCGCGTGCTCTCCCCGCAGGGCCGCGTGTGCAACGCGACGTCCCCGGACGTGGAGGGGTGCGCGCTGCTGTGCTGCCACAGAGGCTACGACACGCGCAAGGTCAGCGTCAAAGTGAACTGCGAGTGCCGCTTCAAGTGGTGCTGCGAGGTGACGTGCCGCACGTGCACGGAGCGGCGGTCCATCAGCACGTGCCGCTAGCGCCCGCGCCTCTCATCGTCACCCGCGCTCGCTCTCTCGCTCTCTCTCGATTCCCAGTGAGTGCACAGGACAGGTAGAGCTCTCTGGAAATGCTCTCGGAATGACTAGGTAACCCATTACATACACTGAGTAAAAATTTAAATATTTACCCCTTCCTGTGTTCGTTTCTTGATAGCTTTTTTATACAATCTATATGAAGAAGAACATATTTTATATTTTTCAGCATTGCCTTTCATTTCACTTAGTATGGAGAGTCAAACTATTTATGGGATTGAGGGGATTATGCTAAAATACAATTTTCCAATTCTAGGAAAGCACGTACAGGTCTAGTGCTCTAAGCAAAAAAAATCGAATTCGTTTATTTCCATCTTTCACTGATTCGATTTGTAATATAACGAATAGACATTTGCAATATTTTAAAAAATGGTATTGACAGAAAAACTGTGATATCTTCCTCCTTTTACAAAATTCAAATAAATAATACCGTTTGGGGGTAATTAGGAGTATTTATAAATGTGTTCTGAGAGTATATACATTTGCTACCTAAGTGTAAAACGTGAGTCGAGAGCCGCTCGTATGCTAGGTTCCCCTGGACGAGAATGGCGAGCTGCAGGAAGGACCGACCCAAGAGCAATCAGAGAGAGTGAGAGAGAGAGCATAAAGAGAGCGGTCGCGCGCGGCGGCGGCGTGGGCGGCGGCTGCAGTGCAGTGCAGTGCGAGTGGAGTGCCAGTGCAAGTGGAGCGAGGGGCGGGTGAGGCGGACGTTCCGGACGCTCAGCGCGCGCCGCCGCCCGGCCGCCGCCGCCGCCGCCATCGCCGCCGCCTCTATTGCCGCCACCGCCCTCGCAGATATCTCCCCTTCCCTCCCCTCCCCCCTTTCCCCTCCACGCCCACGCCAGAGGGCCCCTGCGCCGCGCCCGCCTCGCGCCGCTCGCCTGCGCTCCGTGTATAGGAAGCCCATTGGGCCCATCCCACCATGTAAAAATATGTGTACTTAAGTTCGTCCTAAGATAAGGTTAGCCTCCCCTCTTTCTTTCGTTTCTGTTTCCTTTGCTGCTTTCTTCTTTACCTCCTACTTCTGCCTCTTCTTTCTGTCTTATTTGATTTTGATTTTTTCCTGAATTCTTTTCTCTTGAATGTGCACAAAACAAACGTATACACAAATGCCTTGACAAATAATGTCCATTTCATATTTTTCAAGAAAAAACCTACTTTACTAATGTGTTCCGCATGATAATTTCGTATAAATGTTTTTTTTAGAACGGTTTGTCGCAAATTACGTATGTTGTTGTTAGGAAATAATTGTATATTTAGGTTGAATAAAGTGTACATAATTTGATTTATTTACATTTAACTGTCAGATAACAGAATGTTTTCGTTGTACAAGTAGCGACAACTTTTCTGAAATATTTTCCTGTCACATTTCTCACAATAGAGAGATCGTAAGAAAAATAATCGATGTAGAAGCTAATAGAAATGGTTTTGCGCGTTTCAAGGCGATTCTTTCTCTCGATATTTTCGTTTAGTATAAATAAAGTGTATGTTTGCTCCTATAATTGTACAGAGAGCGAAGATGAATGTAGGTGTAGAGGCAGGAAAGGCTGCCTGCTCGCGCTGCAGCGGCGCGCGGCGCGGGCGTGGGCGCGTCGCACCGCCCTCGCTTCGCCCTCGCGCCCTCGCGCCCTCGCTTCGCCCTTTCCCCCGCTTCTGGAGAGCCCCGCGCGGCGCGCGTCACGACGCCCGCGGCTGCATCTGCTAGGTTATGGATGTCACAACAACCGCTTTTGTTTTAATTTGTTTTGTTTTGTTTTTGTCTTCGGGTCCCCGTGGTCGCCCAGACGGCGCAGGCGCAGGCGCCGACGACGACGTGGCTGCGGGTGCGCAGCGTGTCCGAAACAATGGGGGAATATTCCACGGTGGGGGCGCAGGTCGTCGATGCGAGGCCGTTGCTCCCTGCGTGCGCGTGTAGGGTTTCTCCGATGGGAAGGCAATAAATTGTTTTTCCGAGATCGATTTGCTCCCACGAACATTAAACGGAAGCGTTACAATTGGACACCCTTCGAGATTTATTGCCCGAGAAGGAATGGCGGTTTTTGTCCTTACCGGTTCTGGAGTGCCAGTTTGTGCCGTACAATGCACTCGATTGGACTGATGGAAACCTCTGACAATAAAAGATTGTGAAAAGAACGATCCATTTCATATGATCCTGAAAGATCGATTTGATATGATTGGTTTCTTTTTAGCGTTACAGTTCAATTTGTTTGTTTTTACAGAAACCTGAAGAGTCAATTTGTTAATTGTCAAAGCAGTTGTTATTTTTTGTGAATGAACGAACGCTCTTGAGACACTTCCGCGTTTCTGAACGTAGCATTTCTACAGACACGATCCGATAAACGGAAAGGAAATTTCTTGTAATTGTGCACGACGTTGACTTCTTTTACAATTTAAAGTAAATATTGGTTCTTTGAATTAATCTGCGATAAAAAGTAATACGTTTTCTTGTCTGAATAAATTTGAACTCTCGGGTTCGAAGCACGTAAAGTGGTGTCTTATGCGAATACCCTCTTTTCCCCCCGCCTTACATATTGCAGCCTCCGATATCGTCTGGGCGCCTGGGGACCCGTCTGCTGGTATATCACTGCTTGCAGCCTACCCAACTGACCAACGCAACATGTCCACTTTTTGTATTTGCCATGACTGTTCAATATCAGTGTTGTATGTCTTGTAATTTCTTACAGTGTACATTTTTATTAAAACATAGAGAAGTATTTCTTCTGTGCGTTTTCTTTCAGATTCATGAAAACAATCCCCTCTTGTCATACGCGAGTTGAAATATTATATTGAAATATTATATATGTATGCATGTATGTAAGTAATTTTGTGCACATTTTCTCACGAAAAGTCAAGCGCTTAGTGAATTGACTCTTTTTGTTTCGTAAAACACAGAACCCTCTGAAAATCACTTTGTTTTAAAACTATGGCTTTGAGGAAATTACTTACCTTCGGAGTATTTTTCGATTCTTCGCCTTGTGAGTACATTCACTTTTTCATTACGAAACCTACGAGTGTTGAGAGGAATAGGAAATAAGCGTAATGGCTTGTCCTTTTTGAATGCTGTAACTTGTAGCTGTAGTGGCAGTAAGAGTGACTAATAATTCGTATGTCTGTTCTATTATCCATTTGTCTGTATACAACCCAGAGTGCACTCATCCGTCGTAGTGATGGGCAGGAAATTCGTAGAGCGCGTGGGAATCCAGGTTGCGCCTTGGTATATGACAGTGGAAGCGATAGAAGTGTGAGAGGTTGTAGGAGTGAGAGCGAAACTTCATGGTCCTAAGTTGATTGACTTCTGGCTTCCTTCGTCGATCTTCGTACAGTAACCCCAGCGCATGTCTAAGGAAACTCACACTTCAAGTGTTACAGTGACGGTAATAGCATGACTGTTTCGATATTCATGTGGAAATTTTGAAAGTAGGGTGTTATTTAATGCGACTCCTTGGCAAATAATTACTCGTGCATTAATGAAGTCGAATGGAATAACAAAAAAACTGAAATCACTGCTTTTATTGTCCATTGCAATTTCACACGGTTACACGAAATATTTTAAGGTGTGGGCTAAGAATGCATGCGTGAAAGGAAAACGTCACAGTGATTAAAGTGGTAAAAAATAAATGCTTGTTAGCCGGCATAAATTTTATATTAGGTGACGATTCAGTAAGTTCTTACTCTCCATTAGTAAACTATTCACAGAACATGAGCGCAAAAGAAGAGCACACATTCTATTCGCACTTGGCAATAAAGCCATTTGAAAAGAGCGTTCGGTTTGGAGGAGTATTCTAGTAGCCGGCTGCTCTGATTCATAGTTTTCCATGATTTCTTCGATCACTACAAGGCGAATGCCGGATCAGTACTCTAACAAACACGTCATAAACCGTGCGCGATCCTTCCTTCCTCTTCCTTGTCCTAACCTGACTTACACACACTTACATTCAATACACTATCACATATGCCGTGAGATACGTCGAGAGCTTAGAGCTGGTCCTGGCAGGAGCGGCGCTTTGCTGGGGGGGGGGGGGGGGGGGTTAGACCTGATTGGGGAAAACTGCAAGCGGACGGGTAGGTCGGCGTCGGATCTCGCCAGCCAGCATTGGAAGATCACCGCCGCCACACACACACACACCCCGAGGTGGAAAATGCACTACACGTACGCGACTACTGATTGTTGGCGTGGTTGCTGGCCTTAGCAGTTGACACGCTCGGAATCACTAATCAATTAATCAAACAAGGTCGCAACTTCTGTTTCCGCCAAGTTGAATCGTAATGTCACGCACTTCCCTGTCCGATTGCAACGTGTGGTGCCGCAGGCCTCGGGTTCGAGCCCATCGAAGCCCCTACAGCGCTGCGTGCGCGCGCGAGCGTGCGGCGCACGGACCTCCGCGGCGCCGCTGGCTACCTACCGCGTCGCTCCTCGGCCTCCCCTGCGCCGCGCCAAAATTGATGGACGAGCGCCACGACGTCATTAAGAGGCCAAATATAAAAATGTACCGTATAATTCCACGTTAAGAGTCATGTTTACTAAGGTAAACGAGTTAATGTATTAATCCTGCGATGTTGATCTCCGTTAGCGCTGTCACATCTGATGTTAAACAAACGGCTTCATTTGCATTTTAAATTAATGCGTTTAAACAGCATTAAGTGGGGTACGAGCGGCGGCCAGCGGGGCCGTTTGTCACTGGCCGGACGAGCCGGGCGGCGGCGGCGGTGGAGATGGCGGACGCGGCGCGGGCGGGCCTCCCTCAGTGGAGGCGTCGCGACGCCGCGCTGTCTACAGAGCGCCGACGCCGACGCCCTCGCCAGCCGCACTTCCGCTAACGGCGTCTCCTCTGTCGTGATTGCTGGAAAGAATCAAATAGGAAATTCACTACATTTCAGGCGGCTCATTTAACTTGTTCACAAAATTTGCATTTACATTCCATATTTAGAAACTCTGATTTTGTGTTTTTTAAAAGGAATTTTTTTTGTCATTGTACGTATCGCCTATGAGATTACCGCCTAGTGTCGGAAATGAAATAGTTTTTTTTCCATATTCGATAATTTGAAGTTGGATCTACATGTTGTTTGCAATGGTATAAATTCGGATTCTTGTATTACTGGAGCCATAAAAATGCACCAAATTGTATCAAATGACATCGTGTATTTGTCGTAAAATTCAAATATAATTAAGTTAACTGTTATATCCTAGCTCAAAAAAGTGTAGCTTCATTTGATGTTTAGCGTTTCAAAAATTTGTAGATTAGTATCGTATGGAAAAATATGTGCTATTGTCGGTTAATTCCTCTATGTATTTAAAGAGATTATTCCACAACTGATCATTTTAATTTTTTGAATTTTAATATATCTTTTTCATTAATTATCAGACAAATCGCAATCAATTCAATATTTCAATGAGCAAGTAATAATATACAGATGTAAACCGGTTTATTTAATTTTCTTTCACCACTGTGTATTTTATTTACTTAAATGATGGGGCAATTTCACGACATTTACGTATCCAAAGGTTTATGAATTGATATATTTATACGCCTTGAATCTTATTTCCATAAATTACAACGCTATGAAATGAACATTTTATGTCCATGTACATTCATATGAATGTAATCATGAAATATTGTTTCAGTTAAATTGTGTAAACTTTCAAATTATCGGATATAACTCACCTTTTGAAGTTTAACAAGAAAAGGTTATTTTGGTATATTTCCCTCAAGTTATTAGATTTATTGCTGCATTCACACTGTGCGTACGGTTGCTAAAATAGTAGTTTTTATGGGTGATAATGTGCAGGCAGTGAGCATTTGATCATTTTACACCCAAATTTGAATCTCCCAGTGCCTTGACATGCAAGTAATTAATACTAATAGTCGGTCAGTTTTTCTCCTTAAATACATATAGAACAGAGATGAAATTATACTTTCCTTGCTAGATGGTGAAAGATGGTAAAGTGCCTGTAAGTGTATGTAAGAAAGAGGTGAGGATAGGTCAAGGACGGGGAAGGCAAGATCGCTCGCAGTTCATGGCCGTTTCTTTGGGTACTACTCCGGCATTAGCCTGGTATTAATCGGAGAAACCACGGAACACGGATCAGAGTAGCCGGCCACTGGAATTCTCCCACAGACAGCGGCTGAGTTTGATCCAGGTTTCTAGCTAGTGCGGAACATCTTGCCAGCGTTGGGACTCGAACCCTAGGACATCCCGCTCAGTGGCACAGCAATGACATCAGTTTATGCTCTGAGCCACCTCAGACGGTACGAGAAACTGGACCATACAGAAAAAAGTGGTTTTGTTTATTATATACCAGATGGATTAGGATTGGAACTTGGTACTTCAAAGCAAATCAACAAGCTCTACAAATAGAATGATGCATTTATCGGTTCAGTTATGAGTTGCAACAAATAGTCCGTTGAGTCGTGTACAGTGAAATATTGTACATCATCATCTGAGACAATTACTCCAATCTCAATCAGAATTTCGTCCAGTTTTCCTAGATTAGTTAAGAACATGAAAATAATATAATGCCAATAATACTGTAAAATAAAATATGATGTTCGTTTTTTGATTCAAATACCTTTTCTATTACTCGTGAGTGAAAATGTTTATTCTCGAAATGAGTCCAACCCTACGCAGACTACATTTAATTATAATTCGCCAATGTAGAGTAAAGACGAAGCAAAAGGGTTCTGGAGCTCCAGAAAACGTGTACAGGTTGTTCTTTTCCCCTCATTCCATATAATTTTTATTGTTTCTTGACGATTAATATTTTAAATTTAAATGAAATATGACGTGTAAAGAACGCTGTTAGAGATGCGTGAATATAGAGAACGCTCTCTCCGCCTGATGCTGTTGTTCTCACTGCCAAATCCACCGTCTCCAGACTTACCGCAGCCTATTTATCTGGTCTGCGGGCGACTCCATTGGGCCGGTGATTTGTATTGTCAGTTGTGACGTTATTGCTACTACCTCTTTTTCGTGGTTGCCCAGCCAGAGGCGAGTCTTTCACTGTCGTTGGTCACCTAGTCAAACGTATCAACTTGTTGAATGGTGTGTTCTCTTCGACGATCTGGTTCTACTGGATCGATGGTGAGAGGGTTTAGTAATGTAGAGGTGAGTATCTTCTTATTCCACAGAGGTCAATTTAACGCAAAGGAAAGAAGATTCAAATTCGGAAATGTATGTCACTTTTAATGATACATACTTTTCCTTTGATTAAATTTCGATTTAGTACTTTGATATATTTAAATTACCTTTCATTTCTTAATTAAATCTAACATACATCAATTCTGCGAGTTCAAAAAACATATTTCAGCAGCTCTAAGAAATTAGATGTTCACAGTGAATCGTGAATGAATAGTCTTAAAAGCTGCATGTCTCGAACAAAAATGAAATTGAATTATCACTTATGCTATGGAATTAAAAAATACCCCTACTTTACCTCCTGCTGATCATCTTTATCCAGTACGCCTCGCCTCTATCAGTGCCAAAAATCAAGAGGGAAAATGCTTGAACTGTCAAACGAAAAAGAAATTGAAATAAATACATTAAGGAAAAGGAGAAGTCTTGAACTCGCAACGAAGAGATTGATCAACATTTAATATTTTATTGTGGTTCTCTGTTCCTAGCCTTTTTGGAACATTCCTGAGATGAAGGGATGTGGGGAGTGCATAAAAATGATGATGATGTTGATACGATTAGAAGAGAAATAGAGCAATGATAGAACGAGAGAGACAGGGGAAATTGGAGAAACCCGAGAAAACATGCTTCGAACACCACAAATTCCACAAGGATGGTGTAAACTCTGAACGCCAACACACAGGTAGAAGCTGAACGGACTAACCACTGCATCGCAGATCGCCCACATTGATAAACAATATCTCGATCTCATCAAAATAGTAAGAAATAATTCACAGAGTATTTTACAATGTTTGGAACCTTCACGGCACACGCAGCATTGGTGAGGTCTCGACGAGTGGTTCGAATGCCGCGAAGGCTATAATGTTTTCACCTTGTGATAAACCGGGAGAGTTGGCTCAGAGCAGCAGCTGAAGTCACTGCAGTGCCTCTGACAGGGAGGCCCTCGTTTCGAGAACTGACTGGCAGGCACACTAGATAGGTCGAATTCTGTCGCTGTCTGGAGGAGAATTCTAGAGGCCGGCTGCTCTGATCAGTTTTCCGTGGTTTCTCCAAGCAACACCAGGCAAATACCGGAGCAGTAGCCTAACAAACGGACCGCGCGCGATCTTTCTTTCTTCTTACTTGTCCTATCATCACCGTTTACTTACACACACTTATATACACTACCTTACCACACATACCGGGAGCTTAGAGGTTTTCTCAGTTGGGGCGGTGAGAGATACCTGATTGAGTCTTGTTCGTATTTACTGCGACGCGTGGTGCAAGAAACAATTTTTAACTTTATAGGTTTTACTGCACTGAACCCGGTAAAGTTTTCCAACCAAAGACGTTGGAGGTTCAGACAATAAATGAGCAAATCCTGAAGGAAATGACTGACCTCATGGCTGATTTACCCATGGAATGGGGTCTACAGACGCTCGTGTTTACCCAGGCGGGTCAAATGGTGCGGGAAGAACTTTCACATATCCCAGACGAACGTGCATAGGCCTCTTACCATCTGGAAGAAATCTTTTACGACCGCCTCGCGCGTGGCGTACGGGTGTGTCCCAGTGCGGCGACGCGATGCAGGGGGCGTTGGAAGGGCGGCAAGGGACGCCGGGACATGGCTAACGACCGGCTGCGATGCCATCGCCCATTTGCATGCGGCCCCCGGCGCGGGGGGCGTGGCGTCGGCCGGCGCGCGACCGACCCCGCACGGACGCGCCGCGACACCGCCACTTTATAGCTCTGTTAAGCGGGTAATGAAAGGATCGAGATAAGTGCGCCGAGATAATTGTGAGGGAAGGAGCGGCGTTGTGTCGTGTAGAACACGCCACTCGGGGCGGTCTACCTGGTTGACTTCCCGCTGTGCCGTTCCCCCTTCAAGCCTGTAGCTCTGATTCGATTCATTTTACACAGTCGAGACTTATTATAGTGAGTTTTTCGTTCCGAAAATCTGTGGAGATTCCTTCTAATAAGTGAAAATTATTAAATATTAATAATTACATTAATTTGTATTCTACAGGAATAATGCAAAACACTTTCTGATATGTTTTTCATTCCATTGCAAATACATTCCATAAAAATGGGTCTATAATAAATACTAAAACAGTTGTGGGCAAATTAGCTGTAAAACGTTTTGTTATGTTTGTACCACTTTTCTGACAAAGAAATTTACAGTTAATTCAATACATTTTAATTTTATGCCATTTCTTATCCATGATCTTAATTCTTATAGTTTAAATGTTGATAAATTCTTAATATTAAAACTGCACTTTGAAATTATTATTTTATCTTCTCAATTCCCATTTATTACCAAAAATAGAGATCGACCTATATTATGTGAACCTATGATGAATACGTATGAGAAGAGGTAGAAATTCGCATTCAAATAATGTATAAAACGTGTTTGTAATGAAGCAATTAATCATATTCTAGCTTTTAACCATTCATAATTTTCTACAGAAAATATTTTCAGGAAATAATAATAATAATAATAATAATAATAATAATAATAATAATAATAATAATAATAATAATAACACTAATAGGCAACGGTACTTTTTATTTGATCTTATTTCGCTACATCAGCTATCCATTATGCAAATTTCAACGTATCGAAATTAAATAGCTCAGCATACTTGAGCAATGCAACCCCTGAATACCTAAATGTAACAGCACAATAGATGGCTTCTTTTGGAACAGACGTGACATACTACGATCAGAGTTATCTGGGAAGCTTTAGCAGCAGAATTTGAATTTGACCCAGCTATGTAGCCGAGATGAAAATTGCTGTCATGGTTCGAACCTTCAGTCAAACCTGTCAAGCAGAGGCAACGGCAGTTGCCACTGAGCTATCCCCTTCAGTGCCTTTGATGGAAGAGTCGAATGTTCTAATCCTGCCTTGATTATGAATGTTGCTTGTATGTCGTGGCAAAAGAGTTCTCCCAGTCACCATGCATAACCTTCTCAACCCACTTCCAGCATATGTGGCGCAGGGCCTTGGGAGAATTTGTGCTCAACAACGCGTTACCTCTGGGAAATGGGTTCGCTGAAGTGTGGAAGTTGTATGGTGAGTTAAGATGTGCATTCCTAGCACATCGTATAGCACTCTTGAAACTTAATTCATTCTCTCAATTCCTATCCCGTCTCCTTTATGACATGTGAGCAAGTCCAGGTGAGCGTCTTACGGGTCTAGCGTCAAGGCCAGGAGTGTCTGGCTCCCGACTTCTAAAACAGATCTAAGTGCAATGAACTCACAAGCTACGCTTGTCCTGTGGGGTATGTACTGCAATAGGAATGGGCCCCAGAGCCGCATTGTCACGATTTGTTCGGAGTCTGGTAGGTATCACTGTAACGAAACCGGAGGAGGGGACGTCTACTATGGCCTGGGACTTACCAAGACAAGATGTGCTATGTGATTATTCACTCTATAACACTGATTTGTTAGCATTAAAATAAAATAAGTTGAGTTCTCTGTTTAATAATGCAAGGAGATTAGTTGAAGTTATTGCAGACTTAAAAAAATGTTGTTCTCCAATAGAATTTAGTTTTCATTAGTTACCATCTTATTCAAAGAATCATGAAAGGTGCTTTTGAGAAAGCTGACAAATTATTTCTTCTACTAAATTAATATATCTCTTAAGATTTGATTCACCTGGAGAGAGAACTGTGAAAAGTTTATATTGAGAACTGTCATAAACGATATAGTACTAGAGCGAGACACACGTTTGAAATGCAAATCGGGATTTAAACTAGTCGAAATGCGCGGCATACAGAACATTTTCTCCTCTTAGTGTTATTACTCAACAATTACTCCGTTTTTTATCTACAGTTGAATGAAGTTACGCAGAAAACATTCAAGAAAACATTCAACACACAAGAATCAAAATGTTAAAAAAAAATAGCGTGGAAAGTAGTAATATTTTGAGCAGTAAGGATGCACGCAAACATTTAGACGGATGAAAATGAATAACTTAAAAGTACTTAAAAGTTGCAACTTGCTTTAAAGTTATGTTAGTAAACGCTCCCTAGGTGGTGATGCAACAGGCTCTCAGATGAAAACAAGTATTGCCTTCGAAATGAATAAGAAACTACAATTCATAAACATTTCGTCACGTTCGTATTTATTTAATTTTTAGCGTAAATGCTTCCAAAAGTATATTACGCGACGACATTTGTACGGATCATTATCCTTTACGTTCTTATCTTTTTCTCGAAGTAAAAATCAGGAAGATCTTAGATGTCTCTATGAAACATATCCAAAAGACGTATATTTTAAACAATTGATTAGGTGAGGAATCAAATAAAACGCAAAATATATTTAAATGATTTAAATAGTTTTGATTGAGAATTACTTATGATTAATAAAATAAAAAACAAAAACAATAAAAAATTAGGTCCGTACAAAACCCAAAATTCTGAGATTTAGAAGTCTCTATCACCAAATCCCCATGTAGAAGTGACGAATAATCACCTTCATGCTTTCCCCTCGCTCTGCCCAGAGCTCTGGTGCAGAGGCGGCAGCGGAGGCGTGGGAGGCATAGTGGAAGCAGGCGTCGGGGCGCCACCGTCGCGACGCGCGTGGCCTCTGCCGGCGGCGTCGCTCACTGCGCCATTCGCTCCTTGCCCTTTTACTCCGCAGCCAGAATCGACAGTGTTGAGAGAAAAATCGAAAAAATTGAGCAGCGCATACGAATAATATTGAATATGTGTTGTATTTGTCAACAAACAGAAAAAAAATATCTCTTCTTCGAGAACTTCATCGAGAACTAGCAATGTCGAACTTATAGGCACCTACCATTTCAAATACTCAGAACTAAGGTCTAATCCATTTCAAGTGTTCGGATCTTCGTGTTGTCAATTGCAGAGAGACTATCATCATGGTTTGACTCAAATCCATCAGATTCATGATACAAATATACTTTTTATTGGTTTGATGAATCTCTTATTTCGCACTTATTTCACCATAAATACAAACAATAATGTCAACTATTCACACGTAAATGATTGTTCAATATACAGAATTACTCAAACTCTCTGTTTAGTTACAAATGTGATGTCTTACTACAGAAATGAAAAAAATGACGAGTAATGATCATGGAACGAAAACACATGAGATTAAGTAGTTAGTATTATTAGTATTATTATATATAAATTATTAATAATTATTATAACCAACAGATTATTCACAATTTGATCTTCTTCGTGAAGATTTGGTGAGTGATTTTAAAACAAAGTATAACATGATACATGTTGTCCTGTGACCACTATACATTTACAAAACCAGTTGTAATGAACTTGATGGAGAGATTACAAACACATGTCAAAATCTCAATGCTTACATAATCTGCCAGTGCCAGCCTTGAGTTTCTAAAGTAAACATTTGATTTGCTATCACCATAATGACGTCAATAAACAAATAATTGTGGTTTCAGTGATCAGAAAAAACTTAGAATTATGGAAAATATGCTTCAAGCTAGTTTACTGTCGCCATAGTAACATAATAAGAACAATATTGAAATACTGTTGTTAAGATATCAGGAATAAAATAATCAGGATAAATAAGACATCAGGAATATTAAAGGACCCATAGTTTTAGTAGCAAAGGGACAAGTGAATGATGCATGAAGGAGGAGGGGGATGCTCTGGTAACTGGTCGTCGAGTGTAACACGTGTTTAGAGAATGACTTGAGCTGCCATTGGTACCAAATATGTTTCAATAGTGTGTAGAATGACTTAAGATATTAGTGGGAATAAGTATTTAATAAACTTTTACTGATATGTGTGTAAAAGTAAAATAGGTGAATATTATAGAGTAGCTAGTGATGAACCTGTAGATGTGTGTGAAGTAATCAGTTGAAATATTGAGTAAAACGAAAATGGGGAATTGGCTAGTGATCTTCATGTGAAGTTTAAGATTGGACTGTGACAGAAAATTCTTCAGGAAATATAAAGATAGGGCTCATCGTGGTGTGGAGAGTCATGTGTGGCTCAAGAAGCATGGATGGGCTGTCGCTACTACTACGTGAAGTGGATGAGGTATCGTACTCATCTTCCAAATCATCACTGTAATTGACCAAAACTGAAAGATAATCATAGTCAGTTGTTTTATTCTACTTGTGAGCAGGTATAAAGCCAAATGTAGAGGGTAGGAATAGTTAGTAGTGTTGTTTTCTGTTTGCCTCTTTCGTTTCTTTGTTTTTGTAGTGAAATTTGTTCATAAAAGACAAGACATTTAATTTACACTCTATCAAAGTAAAATACCAGGGCAGCGTCATAAATGTACGTCATGGTAAATCATCAACCCTTAAAAATTCAGTTAATGTAGTTAATTAATATATTAATTTAAAGTTTTGTGTTGATTACAAAAGTTAAGAAAATCGAATTAATATATGATTTTTAATTTACAAGACATTTGATTCACAAAACAAGCGTCTCTAAAATATTTTTTTACACTTCCATTCCATTCTCTCGACGAGAATTTTGAATTAAAACAAAATAGCAAATATCTTAAATGTTCACAAATTAAATATTATTTTTATACAATATGCACATAAGGTGTTATCCCCCATTTTTAATAAGGTAGTTCATCTTCGTGTGCGCACAAATATGATGTGTAGATGTCGAGAGTTGGCGTGCATTCCTGCGCGCTGAAATGTGTCAAGAATACTATTATTTACCAAGTAGAATGTACTGAAAGTGTGGACGTCTGTTGGTGAATGTAAAATGCATGGATAAACGCTCTATTTAGAGACTGAAGTCGGCAGATAAAAGCACTTGGACTAATTGCACATCAAGTAGACATTGCAGAGCAACTCATGCCTTTAACGCTTTAATACTTTCCTGGAATGACGACTCAGCAAGAATGTCCGACAGAGCCCCGCGTTTTAAAGATTTCCCTGAGTGGGAAACAGTATTAAAATTGCTTAGTCACAGGTTTCAATGTGTGGCTGTCGATTAAAAAATTACTGTAAATCGTGATGGAGCTCTCGAAATTGATTTTCCAACTTATTAGTGCTTTTGATTTCATTCCATTGTACAATGAATAGGTATGATTTCATTTTCTTCTGTGGCATCTGTTACTTCAATGGTGTGACGTTGATAATGGTATATGATTTCAGGCCTCACTATATTCATACAATTTTATTCATTTATATTATTTACTTATGTAAATATTTATTTGACATTTGTTTTTCATTTATACATTAATTGTTAATTTAATGACAACATTTACGAACATTTTTATTTTCTTCACATATTCCATTTAATTTTCACTCTGGAATTTATGTAATAGTTAATAGTAAGTTAAAATTACTTCATAAAATTTCAGAAATATGTAATAACTTATTATTCAAACACATTTCTAGACAACTCATTGACATCAGAGTTGCTCCTGTAAGAGTTAATACTAGAAACTATGCTTACAAATATTTTAAAGATTAACATCAACGGCTGTCCTTGGCTCTGTGAACATGGAAGGCTGCAAATAAGAGGTAGACAGTATACGGGGATTGCAAAGATGGTACGCAGTGGACAAGACTTCCATCTAAAGTCATTACGATATTTGGGTTTATCTTTTTCTCCCTTCAGCAAAGGTTTACTACCGCCGCCCTTACCCTCATTTTCTGGCTTTGCAAACGAGACAATTCGTGAATTTTAAACGGAAATAGGTTATGTTTCTGAAGTAGAACATATTAAACTCTTCCACATAGGTTAGCAAAATCTAGAAGAGAAAACATTAGCACAGACTTCTGTAAGTGTGCTACTGCTGGACAGGGAATTACTACAAAGTCCTGTGTACCTCAGATTTAAAACGATGAAAATTGAAGTTCGCGTAATAGGACATAAAACAGATTACTGCAACACACATTATAATCGCTCGTAAACGAATCGTAAATGATTAGCGTATTATAAGCTCGTAAACAATGCGACCTAGGCTCTAGATTTTGGGGCAATGGAAAGATACAAGTTTTGTGGGGGCATGGCTTTACAAAATGAGATCTTTTTTCAGTTTTCTATTAGTTTTGGAGATTTAGTTCTTTTGGGTGGTCCCAATTCACAGCATGGGTGGTTAGAAAAATGCAGAAATCCGAAATTCATAAAAAGCATATTCGTGTGCAGCCAAACACAAGGAGTGACCAACTACATTTTGGCTCCACTGGGCCCCTTTATCTTAAATTTTTTTTGTATTTATAACGATGAAAATTTAATTTAGAAAAATACAGAAATAATCTTTCCCAATCAAAATAAAGGAACTGTTTGATTTTCTGTGAATATTAATCGAAACGCTTAGCAACATAAGAATGGTTACTGTCTCATGGTGCCGGTACTATTAGGTTGTAACGCAAGTTCAGGAGTTGGCTTTGGTTACCTCTGTAAAATAATATGCGCTTTTAAAACAAATTTTCGCACGATTCCAACAGGTACTCTCTGTTAGATTTGAAATAAATGTGTAACATAGTGAAATATTCAGACTTCAGTTCTTGAAACTCATGTTTCAACTGACAGTTTCAGTTAATGTAGAATTAGTAGTAAGGCAAATTCCCCAATATAAAAAGTAAAATATCGGTTGTGAAAATTTTATTAACACTCTCCAATATCGAATTAGGAACAACTAGCTACTTTTGACTTTTGAAAACAAAACGTTTGCTGACTTCCTGACATACAGTGATCACAGGTATGCCGTGCTTGACGGAGCCCACATGTGTCGGATGTAAAACTGTCGCTGCTGCTTCATTGTTCGCTCCAAGAATCGCAAACACACTCACAACCTGCGCGTCGCAGGCTTACGGAGCCGGGCTTGTCTGTGAATGGGCCGCTTACGTCTTCGCCGCTGGAGCTGTCGAGGAGCCGCTTTTCCGGGTGCAGCGCGGCGCTGGGGGCCGCTGGCGACGTGGGGCGGCGAGGCACGGGCGGCGGAGGGCGGTGCCCTGGGGGCCTGCGCCCCCCAAATTGGATAAATCGCGCGCCCGTGCGGTCTGGCGTGTGAGGGGGCGGGGCGCTCCGTGGGGGGCCCGCGCCCGCGCCCTGTCATCTGCGCCCGCCCGCCGCCGCCGCCGCCCCGGCCCCCGCCCCCGCCCCGCCCCCGCCGCTCGCCGGCGCCTCCGCCTGCCACCGCACACTGGCACGAAATGCAAAGGCATGGCAAGAAATGTTTTAAATATATCAATAAAGCGATTTATTGATTGGTGATCCCGGACGCGTCAACTGCTAGGGTCATTAGTTCGGAAGCGTAGTACGTTTTTATCGCGGGAGGTGGATGTGTAGTTCTCCCGCTGGATGACGAGATACTGTGCCCACCTATCCGTCGGCTAGCGGGTTTTTCGCCAACTAGGTATCTCCCACCAGCGGGGCACCATCTCAGTCGGGACTAGCTTTAAGCTCCCAATTGCTCTCCCGACATGTGTAGTAATGCAGTGGATGTAACTTCGTGTGGAGGGGTAATTATGAAGTGAAATTAGGACAAAGAAGAAGGAAACATTGCGCGCGGTCCGCGGCCCCGTTTGTTAAGAGTATTACTCCGCCAATCGCCTGACGTTGATCGGAGAATCCATGGAAAACTACCGATCAAATCAGCCGACCACTAGAAGATTCCTCCAGACAGCGGTTAAGTTCGATGTAGCTATGTTGGAAATCCTGCCACGATCGGACTGGAATCCATGGCCAGACGCTGCAGTGACATCAAGTGACAAGCCACCTTAGCTGGTAAATTAGCGAAGTAACTACATTATTTACTATGTGCAAAGGTGAGAGAGTAGGATTATGGCTTTACAGCGTCGTCTTCCCTGAGCAACTGATCATCGCGGTGGTATAAATTCTGACTTCTACTGAATGGAGAATGATGATTGCAAGAAGATGAGGTTTATTGAAGAATCGCCCAACCTGGACCTGCAATCTTCGGCTCGCGTATGCAGACAATGCTCCAATCCCTTGCGTGCCAGAGGGCGGCAGATATGTAAGCAAAGAATATTCAGCATCTTTGGTCTTTCTTCATTAGAGTGACACATCTAGTAAAGTATGGCTGAGCATTTTTGAACATGAAGTTAAGCTGTTTTAAAAAATAACAAATACAGTTGAAATCCAGTGTCAGTGAACATGGTTAAAATTAACTAATTTACAATATCATTATTTTTCTGAGTTTTGGGCTTGATGAAAATTCATCATTTTAGTAGACGAAATTAAAAACGTGTATTCTTTAATTTAACGTTAAAAAGCACGTACCAAGTGTGAGGGTTTTGACTGCAAATGTACCTCTTATCCACGTAACCTTTTTAAGATTGTAACTGAATACAATTGTTATATTTCAACAAATTTAGTTCATTGGTTAAAAAGTGCTATAAATTGTATTGAAACTGGCAAATAGTGAATGTGTTGCTAAAGATGGGCCTTCAGTCCGACCACAGATCTGATGGTGCCTCTACTCATCCGCTATATTGTCTTTCGCCTACCAATAATCGCGCTATCTGAAAATACTTCGCGTGAGGACCACTTTCCTGATCTACGCCTGCGTCCATTACAAAATAAAATCCAACCTCTAGTAATCCCGTTCGTCTCACCGTGAATTTACCAAATCTATTCATCCCACGCTCTTAATCCTCTGAAAACCTACCTACCTTTTGTTTCTAAAACAAATTATATCCTTATCTCGTTTTGAAATTGCTCATACTTCGTTTATATATCTTTTATTTATTCCTCGTGAATGTGAATGTGAAATTTATCAGATAATTCTGTTTCTACTTAAAAATTATTGGCGTGGGATGTGCCTACACTTTTGTTGGTTATGCATATTGCATCCACTTCTCTCTACGAATCCACAACAATTCAGTAATCATAGAATTCATGATGATGTTCATTCAAGAGATTGTAGCCAAATGTGACTTTTGACGCAAAATATTTATTTTTAATGTTGAGTAAAAACTTTGGGTAGAAGAAGGTATTAGTGGAAAGAGAAAAGAAACCTTGTCAAAACACATTAAAACATTGTTCTTGCTGCTGGCTATTAACCAGTAAGTCAACTCATTCTCGTTTTAGGTTTTGTGTAAAGCATGTGTTACACTGAAAAACGCCCTGTAAGAATTCTCTTCAAGTGTGTTCTAACATCTACATGATTCGCTATGCTCCCTACAAATTTTGATTAGGGCAATATCGACCACATAAATTTGCATTTCCGCTGGATATTCACCATTAGAAAACAATGCAAAGATGTATGTTCAGGAATATTCTTGGTGCCAGCTGTTTTCACTTTCAATCGTTTTTTTCTCAGTACTATTTTTGTCAATAGAAACTTGTTATTGCATGCTTCTTTCAATTTTATATTAGTATATTTACATACTATTTATATTTTATTTCATTCTGCGTAATAAAATTTATCAATCAGAATGCTTTTATTGATTAACGGGCAGCCGAGGACAATTGATTTACGCGTCAAATTACTCGTTTGACTATGCTCCTTCATTTGCTCCTAGGTGAACTTTATTCATCAGTACAAAAAGGCATGGTTTCCAGGTTAGAATTTTTTATTCCTGGTTTACATTAACAATTACAAGTCATCAAGTCAACTTGGAGGAGTTGATGTCAAATTTATTAGAGAAGCCGGAATAAGAAAGTGAGAACAATATTTAGTGTGTGCACTGGTTTTGTTTGCAGAGATCAGGGTCTCGCTAAAATTAGGTGCAAACAATGTTGAAAGTTAGTTCATTGGATGCATGAAGCCATAAAAATTACCTTCATTTATCTTTCACTCTTATGTAAATTCTAAAGTTGTGATATTTTTAAGTTGTCAAAAAGCGTACAAAAAAGCAATTTATAACCCCTAAAAGCTTATTATTGTTAAATTTATGACAGAAAGTGTTTAGTACGATTAGTTCAAAACCTCTATAACTAGGATATTATGATAATAAATGCGTACATAAACGTTTTTTCTAATTTTAAACTCACAAAAGTTTTTGCTTAATTGCGTGTCCTTTTAAAATAAACTAAACTCCACTAAGTAGATGCCTTCACCTTTACGGGATTCGTGAAGCTTATTATTTAATATTATTTTACTTTGTGTCATAAGAAATATTTTTCAACTCGTTGTTTCCCGACCTTCTTACACGAATTCTTTTCGGCTCGGATTAGGTTCGTTTGGGTCCGGCAACACTTACAAATCTCTCACGCCACGCCCCCTTCGGACGCGCCTCCCGCAGTCGTCCGCGGGCCGGCATTTTTCCGCCGCCTCCCCAGCCCATCTCCTCCCGCTGCCCCGCGGGCCCCAGTCGCTCGGCAGCCGTCAGCGACCCGCCGCCGACGCGACGCGACGCCTCGCGGAGCGCTCGCCCCGGCCGGGCCGCGTCTGCGGTCTGAAAGCCACACCCGCCGGTCGGCTTCCCTGAAGAAATCTGCCTAATAACTTCATTCATCCTTTTTCAAGAAGGACGCACGCTCTGCGTTCTCTCGAGGCCACACTCTGCTGGAGAGGAAGGTAGGGCAAGGTCTACTCTGGAAGGTGCGTATTAGGGAGGGATCGAGTTACAATATGCAATCAGAACGAATGAGGGCCGTCATACCCGCAAATCACTCAAACTTGATTGTCAAAATTATAGAGTGTTGAAAATTGTCTTTATTCCTTGAGCGTAAAGCAATGTTCGTCATATTTCATCCATTTTACGCATACTTCCAGGATGCTTCACATCTACATCGTGCAATTTTGCTGAGTGTTTCTGGCTATGAAACAATCTCTCATATTTTCTGAACACTTATAGAAAGCTTATTGATTGTAATCCTAAGGAATAACCTTTATAAGATTGAATACTGAATCAAATATATTCCGGTTCACTCTAAAGAAAGAGTATTAAAGCCTGGGTTAAGGAAATATCACAATAACACACGTGTACATAAAATCGCAATCTCCAGCAAGCTATCAGCATGTAATAGCGGTAAAGTCGTGTATATGCGCCTAAATAAATATATAACGCAATATGCTTCTCCCAACACATTTATTTTGCCGTTATTTTCTTAGATATCTCTCCTTGAGAATTAGAAGCGTTAGGATTCAACCGGAATACATTTTTATCTTTTTTAGGAAGAATACCTGTTGAGATGCTTATAAAAATGTTATCCAAAACAGTTTATTAAAAGTTAGTTTAGCGAATTTTAAATGTATATCGCAAGAACTACCCTGTCAGATTATTTCGCAAAATCAGTGAGATTTCTCTGAACTGGGAAGAAATGCATTACATAAATTATATGTAACGAAGGAAATTGATTCAAAGCAAAATATCTTGATAAACAACAACTCTCATTGTCATTATCGTGCCACTAATTTTCACGGTTATAAACTGATTCATGTTTTTTCTGGTACGTATTCAAAATGTTTAATTATTGCTTACATGAGATTAAAACATTGGTTTCGCGAGCTATCGAAAATTCGAACAGTTGTTGAAAACCTTCTAATCTCGTCTCGATCGGAGTTGAAGCTGTGACTGAACTAATAAAAATGACTTTATAAATTTGCTAGAACAGACTTTAATTTTAGAAATTTTATTTTATTAAATATTGTCTTATTAAAATATAAAATTACGGATTGCAACCGTTATCGAGAGTGTTTTGTTTTTTGTCTAAGTACTCTGAGGTAATCTTGAAACACAATTAGGGGCAAAAAGATAGAATAATCGCGCTTTCTATCAGTGTATGATGTAGTGCCTTCTGTCGCTCGTGTTTTGGATAAAGTAGGAAAGCGCTCTCATCAACCCTCTTCGTCTCTCAAGAAACGCCCGTGAACAATGAAACGTCTCCCAGCGGACGTGTAAAAAGTAACATGTAGGTTACATCTTTCCCTAGCAAACAGGTCCTCAGCAGCAAAGACAAAGACGGAAAGAAAGACAAAAGATGAAATGCAAGCAAAGACGAAGTAAAAGCAAGATGAAGACGAAATAAAAGAAAAGGCAGAGGTGAAGACGGAATGAAGGCCAGGTGGAGACACAGAGAAAGCAAAGGCGAAGGTGGATGAAGAGACGAAACGAGCGCAAGTGCAATGACGAACTTCACGAATTGTTCGAGAACTTTCGAGCGGGCGGTGCCGGTGCCGGAGCCGGTGTCTGGGTCGCTGGGCGGGGGCGCGGGTGCGAGTCCGGACAGAGGGTGGGACGCCGGCGTCGGCGCTGGATGCCCGCGGCCGGACCACCCAGGAGGCGTGCTCCGCCGCCTCCGCCGCTCCCGTCGACGGATTTACTACCTCTATTAGCCGCATTTCATAATTTCTACATTTCACACGCCGCGCCGCAGTGGACGGGGCGGCGTGGGCGGCGGGTGCATGCGGGAGGGGAAAAGGTAACAAAGACCGAACAACGTGGGACGGGGTAGGAACACCAGACGACCGTGACAATTCCATCACGAAGCGAGGACAATTTGCCTGAGAAGCAGGTTAAGCCAGATCAATTTTCTCTTCAATTGTACCTTTTAGGAAGAAGGTTGTCAGTTCTTTTGAAAATGTATAACATCCATGTCAGAGTGTACGATGTTATTCAATAGGTGTAATTTATAAAACGAATCATGCCATGTATTTTTCTAGAACTTTTTTCTTCTCAAGGAAAGAAATAGTTACGTATCGTGTCAGAAAGTAGGGGTTTAGTACTTCTTAGAATGTTTGTTCATTGCCTTGTACCGGGCGAGTTGAAAAAAGTCAGACAAGAATCATTTTCCTATTAAAGCTCATACAATGTTGCGTACTTTACAAGGAAGGACCACAAGAGCGTGACAAGGGGATTGTAAATAAAGACCAAGGCGTGTTTCTTGATAGTGATAAACGTTGCTTCCTCTTCGGGACTCTCAAATCGAACACAGCACTTACGGAGTACAAGGAACGAGTGCTTATGCAAACAGCTTATCTCCCAGAATAGGTTGTCTTGTAATTCGCATCCAAGACGAGGCTATGCTCAAGAGTTCATTCACGATCTTTTTATGGAAAGTAAGTTCAAACGTTACAAGATTACGGTTCCTTCGTACACGATCCCACGGAGTACGTAACCAAGGAACAGCTACTCCTCCAGCGTTTTACAACCATTCACGTCTACCTTATAAGCTCCATGCAATTGATGATTGTCAGCATACGCGTACAAACTTCGAGTGCTTCTGAAAGAAACACATGGGTCACGAGTGTTTGTTACAAAAATAAGAACAAAAACAGAAAATTGCTAGTAATTTCTTGTGGTTATTGTCTCAACACGATTGCATTCACTCATGTAGTGTAGCATTTTTTCACTGTGTAACTGGGTAATGTGAATGATTCTTTTCCCCATTTATGACAGATCATAGTAGAAAAATCTACTTATATATTTTAGTCTGTAATTTTGCTGCATAACGTAGTCTGTAATATTATTTTCCATTTAATGAAACTACTCACAGATCATTGCTTCCAAGATGCACCACACCAATCGCATGCCTTATAGGAATACGACATGTAGACACAATATAATGTAGGAATAATGTTGGATTTTCTATGAAAAATGTTGGAAATGTATTTATTGATAGCACAAGATTTTTGCTAGTTGAACGCAATCGTATGTTAGGTTACCGTTATTTAGGTAGATTTTCTATTTTCTCCGTTCATTTGCAAAATACATACCGTCTTTCTGATATTTTTTCTGCTGGTTCCTTCCACCGGCTCTACTGCAATGTCGCTTTGTCTTGTATGCAAATGCCCCCCACCCCCACACTTTCCTCCATTCTCCACACCCGCCGGAAGCCCCTAGTCGCCCCTGAAGTCTTCGTTCTGCACTCCTTCTCCATTATCAGAATCCACGCCCTATTCCATTCACCACAATAAAACGACAGTTAAATAATATGTTCAGAATGACGTTGGGAGCGGATTTCTGTGCTTTTGTATATTTTTTCCGTTGCTTCAAAGCATAGCTAAGGAAAGTTTCTTGACATTTGGTTAGAATTGGATGCTTTGTATATTATTTTGTTAGCGCATATTTGATCGATTTTTCCTGTTGGTCCTCTCCCTAGTCATAACCATTGATAATATGATTATGAACACATACATTAAATAGCAAAATCATATTATATATATAATATACTTTACTTCCACCCTCACTATATATATATATATATATATATATATATATATATATATATATATATATATACAAATCGTATTTCTTCTAATGTAATTTGTTTCTTGACCCGTTAAAATTATGCTAATAAGTTTCTTGAGTTTGTGTCATAAATGATATGATGTCATAGTTGAACCCTTGCGATTACAGCGTACAAAAGGAAGAGTTGAAGAACGATTTAGAAAAATACAACCTATTCCTGTATGAAAAATTGAAACCCTCCAAAAAATATTGTTTCATGTCGTTCAATGCATATTTTCAAAGACTAATAAAATGTAGATTTACCATTTCTGGAACAATATAATCACAATTCACTGTGAACACAGATTTCATCATGTTTCTAAAACTTTAATTGAAATGTTTTATATTTGCCAAGACCTGTACATTACAATTTTGTGCTTTAACCATAAAATCAATTAATGAGAGCAAATGATAACACATCTAAAGTTAACTACCTTTCAATTAAAAACAAACATGTCATGAAATTTGGTTGAGTACAAAACTCATGATTTTCCTAATTGAAAACCTTTTTTTAAATCAAAAGATATTTCTTTTTTATTGATGATATATATAATTGTGTTTATGCCCTTACGCTTTTCTGAAAAAGGCCTGAGGCACTTCAGCATGTTTTCCCAAGAGGTCTGTATTTAAATGAATGTTTTCTAAAGCATTTTGAATACCTGACTTCAAGACCTCGATTACTTCTGGTTTTGAAGGATAGGCATATTTAAAAAGAAAAAAAACACAAGAAAAGATCTGTGATTTGTGAATTAGAAAAAGTGAGGGTGGAAGAAGGTCGAATTCAACCGATGTTGATAGAACAGAATTGAGAACTTCATTGTGGTAAATGATCAATGGTGAATAGGATGGTACTCATGCAAATGTCAATACTCGTAATTAGGTATTGGTCCTGCAATGCTCTTGTTGCTCATTGGTGCTCCAACGCCCTTGCTGTACATCCGCTCTCAAGTCTGCTGTACTCCTTTCCTCATTGCCGTTGTTCTCTGTCGGCCACCGCCTCCTCTGCCATCCTCTGCCGCCGCCGCCGCCGGGAGCCTGCGGGCCGCCCGTCTGTCAGCGCGATTGCTCAATTAGTGCTGCCCAGTCGCCTAATCGCCCCATGCATATGGATGGCTCATGGGTGGCGCGACACATTAGCATGGGCATTAGCATAAGGAGCGTTATAACCGGGCCGGGTGCCCCCGGCGGCAGCGGAGACGAAGGCGGCGGCGGCGGCGGCGGCGCCGTGCAAGGACGCACGCAGTCTCCGACCGCCCAACCTCTCCCCGCCCCGCCCACCCCGCCTCGCCCCGCCGCGCCGTCTCTTTTCATGGTCCTCCGCCACGCTAGGCGGACTTGCTGCCCTCCCCCGCCGCCGCGCCTCATTCCGCTGCACAGCCCCTGTCTGGCCCCGACCCCGGCCCCTCGCATGCACAGCGCGTCACTTTCGCTCACAGCATTCTCTCCCTCATTGCGTTTCGTTTGTCAACTTCTTGTGTCTGATATGTTATTCACTTTGTTCCTCCTTCCTTCTCTTCGCAATGAACGCTTATCAGGTTTGGCTTTGATGGATTGATTGGTGTTTCCGGGAACGCTATAGTCGTTGTGAGTGTAGTGAGTGTGTTTTCACGGGTGGTGGCGGAGTTCCACCCAGCTGCATTATGAGATCCGGTGCCGACCTACACGTCGTCTTGCGCGTGATTTCTCTCTCCGGGTGTCTTCCCCAGTGGAGCTCCGCGCCAGCCGGGACATGCTTTAAAACCCCATCCGGTCTTCCGACATGTGTGGTAAGGTAGTGAGTGTAACGTGATGGGTTATCACAATAAATTTACTTAATTGCAAGTACGGACGACAGCAACAATTTGGGTATACAAAAGAAACCGAGGTGAGCTTTATTCTGGAAAGAATACTAGGAAAGGACAACAGAATTGATAGTGGGGAAAATACATAATATGTTAACAAATAATGCAGTGAAAGGAAACGTGAGCAAATTCTGTGAGACAGAAAATAAATTAAGAAGTTATTACTCGCAGGAAATAAAAAATATTAAACAGATTCTATGTTAAATGTGTGTGACCAATCAGCAGCGAGATTGTGTGAGATGAGAGACAGATGAAAGGCGCGCGAGATGGAAAAACGAGGCAGACGATGTTCTGACAGGGTGAGAGTCAGATGTAAAAGTGAAAGCTATTTGGTTGCGGGAAGAATTATTTTGATTTGTGAGCTTTGTAAAGATAGTAAATGTTCAATGTTTGAAGATAATAAATATACTATTAGAAACTAAATATAATTACGTGTGTGGAGGACGTGAACATCGTTGACGTGGACCGAATTCTTTGGAAAAGGAGGATGAATGGAAACTGGATGACGTTCAAGTTAGCAGTGGATCTTCGAAAGGAAAGTAGCAAATCGGAGAACATTTATTTGTATTTGCCATTTTAAGAAGACCAAGTTTTGTGTTAAAGTAGAATATCCGAATTAATGATTACGAGAGAACTTACCCATGTATGCAAAAAGGGAGGGATTTGTAGAAGTATTTGATAAGGAGAATAAAAGAATTCATGAAAGATTGTGTTTACGACAATTTTATAGTTGTAGTTTTCAAAAAGGATATTTGTTAAGTATGGATTATTATTTATGAGTACAAGGAGTGTTCAATACTATGTAGAAACGCCACCTATGTATTCCGCCACCGTCAGAATCCTAGGGTCTACTATTGAGAGTCACTGGGGAGTCATCGGTAATGCTGGCTCTGAGCTGGTTTGGATGTTCTGACAAATCATTATAGCGGTCTAATCTAATTTGTGTTGCCTCCCGCACTGTGTTTCTTCTTTCAAGTTCCGGTTTCTAAGAATTTTTATTAGCTCGTTTGTACTACACATTAAACATATCACTTTTTTGAATGCTTTGTTCAAACGACAAAGTTATATAACCGAATTTATATTTGGTCCTTCATGGAGCTGATGCTTTACAGTGTATTCATATGAATATTTGTATGAAATCCACATTTCCGTTAAGAGGCGATAACTTCGTTATTGCAATTTGTCTTTCCCGTTCCTGTTTCTGAATAGTTTTATTACATCATTTTCACTTAAACTTCCTTTTCTCTTTTCTCTTTTCTTAATATTAAACATATAAGTTTAGGAGCTCGGTTTCAATATAACCGTATTTGTGTACCCTCGTTATCCATTTCTTCTATTAACGACGTATTTGTGAGTATTTTTACCAACTCTTCTTGACTTAGACTTCTTCACACACATGTACACGCTTTGATGACCTCAGCTAGTGACAAGGTTTCTTGCCAGACTTTTGTGATTGACTCAGACGTCAACTTCAAAACATATTCTACAGAACTGGCATTTTTAATTTTGCAGGAGATTTGGATCAACTTAAATTGTAAATGAGATATCAACCAAAAGTGTGAATACGGATTTATTAAGAGAATGCAAATGAGACTAAAGTATTAGAATAGGAAAACCTTAATACGTTTCCATGACGTTACTCTGCCTGTATCTGTTAAAATAAAGCTATCCTTCTCCAATTCCGTCGTCAGTACCTTAATTCTATAGAGATGACAAAGATTGTGACATTTTCCTTAGCAGTGGTATGGCGGAAAGAAACATAGAACTGAATTTTCGAATAGCGATGGCTGTCAAAATCGGTAGTTGCATGTGTGTCCAAGAATGCGAAATATTTTTATTTTGTGAAGAAAGAGGGTGCGTTCAAAAAAAGAAAGTAAATATCTTAATAAACACAACAACAAATAATATATAATTTATTTTTCCAACTTCCAACTAATCAAAACTCTTGTGAAACGTCTAGAGCTGTACTCATTCTTCCTTTCAACTGAGCGAATCGGGCACTTCATTGTGCCCCCGTGCTACAGACCTCAAGGGTGGGAACAACCTTGTCATAACCACGTAGTAAATTTGTGTATTTGTATATATATATATATATATATATATATATATATATATATATATATTATACAATATATATATATATATATATATATATATATATTGAAACACAGAATGTTTCCTTATACTAATTAGAATCATTAGCATAAGAAATTTGAGTTCATTTTGGACTGCGTAGTACAGGCGGCAGACGCGACGGACGGCAGTGGGGAGGCCCGCCGCCGCCGCCGTCGCTGCCGCGAACACAGCGTGGGAACGACGGTTACAAACCGAGCGTGGAGCGGCGGAGAATTCAGCCGTTACGACAGTTGCGAGGAGGGAGACGGACGAGGCGGTCGCCAGGGGACGGCGGTGGCCGAAGTGTGGCCGGAATGTGGCCGGTGAAGTAGAACGTTAGTTAATGCAATATCTGTTGAAACAATAGTTAGGAGGCCGGAAAAGTAATATGTAGAAGAGATTTGTATGAGCAGAACAGTAAATCGAGCTCATGCCATTTGACGCAGTGAGAACAATACCAGAACTGTGTGTTGCGAAGCTGACGCGGGCACGCGTAGTGGCCGCGTGCTATGTAGTCATGTCAAACGGTGAAGGGTAATTAGAGGGAAGTGCGACGCCGAAGTACCAGGAGCCTAGATCGAGGGACCTGCGAGGCCGCCAGCCAAGGCGACCACTACACCACCAGCCGCCGTCTACGCCAAGCTGCTGCGGAGGTCGGCGATACCTGCCGATGCGAGCCGTAATTCAAACAACAAAGGTATTTGTTGGGGCCCCAAGGTATGATAAAAACTCATGTTAAATCTGATCTTGGTACCAAGGCAAAGTGTATTAGTGTTATAAATCATGTAATTAACAGATTTGGTTTGTGAATAAACCCTGTTTATGATTGCACCACATTTATTAATTAAATCTCCCAATGCTATATCGACTCCTCGTAGGGACCCATTCACGAAAAAGATACCCTCCTTTAGTAATTTCTTGCAGTGAAAGTACCGGCATTATCAGGTACGTCACAGCTAGCGCCCGAACAGTTGGAAATCGTGTAATTAAGAAATGTGGCCCTAGGAAAGTCGATAAAACATTGGAAATTACTGTGCATGTACTTGATGTATGTCAATGCAGGTGGAATGTAACATGCAGGCAGTGAAAGAATTCATTATTTTGGAGGGAACAAAAGCAACAGTATATGCACTGACAAAATATGCATAAAGAGTTAAGAAAGCATAATGAATACTTGGTAATTACAGAAATTTTGTTTTTTAATTAATAGTGGGCAGGTATATGGAATTATTTTGAAAAGTATCCAGTATACATTTATTACTATAGTTACTGGACTAATGAAAGCTATTAATGCACATACTATAAGTGATAAAGAGCAGTATAATTTCCAAGCTTTTATAAGGCAAGTCAGTAATGATTTAATTGGTTTGTATTTTTCATAACATGATAGCTAAAGAATTTGTGAAGTAGTAATAATTTTTGTGGAAGCATAGAGGTATTTGATATTGTTTGTATCAGTTGTCCACATCATTTGATTTGAATTCACATTTAGTAGTGCATTGTTCATCGTTAGTGGTGAAAATTGTAAAATTTAGTGGAAAGGATATTATTTTGTGAAGTGTGTAGTAGCATTGCAAATGTATATTTTCAACATTCATGCAGTATTATTGAGGGAATTTTATGGAGAAGGCATGACATTTAATTGTGTGTGATTGTTGCACATATAATATAGCAGTAATTGTGATGAAAAGTAATTCAAAAGCAAATAGTGGATTTACTAAATCTGGGAGCAATTGTAATAATTTTAATGAGTTCATTAGCAGTGCATAGGTATTTAAGTGGTAGTAGTATTACTTATTGTGAAGGATATGTTTATGTATTGGTATGTGATTGGGAATTTATGTGATTACTGAATTAGTGTTATTGTGTTTTTTGTGGTGAGTGAAGGTTTGTTCTTAACTGATTAGTATCTGAGATAATAGTGCATTAAATAGTCACGAAGAGCATTTAGTGCAGTGGTTGGTATAGGAAATTAAGAGGGTAACGGGTGCATTGATGTTAAACGAGGCAAACGGAAAAATTGTGCGAGCATTTTAGTGCAGCTGGGGTCGAACGTGAGGTTCAAAGCAACAGAATGGAGGCGCAAAGCGTAGTGTTGGACTCGGAGGGGAAGGCGGATCAAGTAAGGGAGACAGATGAAGGAGTTGGTAGTAGCACTTTATCGGAAAGCAGGGATAGCGCAATTGGAAGCCGGTTGGATGATATGTCGGGGGATAGTTTCAATAAAGAAGTAGAAATTACGTCAACGCCGATGAACCAGGCAGCAGGAAATCCAAGTCAGGGGGGTGGAATATTTACCGATTCAGAGATACAGATGATGATGAAGATGTTGGAAGAATTGAATAGGAAATATGACGAACTGAACAAAATCAGCGATGAACAGATCAGGAAAACGGATGAACGGATCAGGAAAACGGATGAACGGATCAGAAAAATGGATGAACAGAGCAAGAAATTAGATGAACAAAAAAGATTCGAGGAAGAACAGAACAGGAAGTCGGTTGAAGAACGGAGCAGGAAATTAGGTGAACAAAAAAGATCCGAGGAGGAACAGAACAGGATCGCGGAGGAACAGAATAGGAAGGCGGAGGAACGGAATAGAAAGTTGATAGAAGAACAGGATAGGAAGGTGGCTGAAGAACAGAGCAAGAAGGAGGAGGAACAGAATAGGAGGCTGGAGGAAGAACAGAAGAGGATCGCAGAAGAACAGAACAGGAAAACGGAGGAGCAGAATAGGAAGTTAGAAAAACTGAAGGAGAAAGCGGATGAACTGGATAAGAAAGACGAGGAACGAGTCAGTAACTTGCAAGAGAAAATATGTGGGCAATTGGAATCCGTGAGCGAACATATTGGAACACTCAACAATGAAATGTCCAGGGTTGCGGATCGACTGGAGGCTCGAAACCAATCATTAGCCAATCTATTTGAAAAACAGAGAAAGGAAATAAAGTCTATAGTAATCAATTGGGATGAGGTGCTAAAATTTCAACCACACCACCAAGTGGATGCTAGGGTTACTGCAGAGGATAAAAGCGAGGGGATGACGAACCAAATTCATGAAGAAGTCAAGACAGCGGAGGGCAAAACGGTGGAGGTCCAAATCGAGGCCGAGGGGGATGTTTCTAAAGTGGAGGTGGAAACGGAAGAATTGAAGCAAATAATGGAAGAAGAAGTGGAAATGAAAACGGAAGAAATGGAGCGTATAATAGAAGAAGAAATCGAGGAAAATATACAAGGGTGCGAGGAGAAAGTAGTAATACAAGATGAATTTGAACAGGAAGAAGTAGGGAAAATGTCACCGAGTGTCAAGAATGGGGTGACGCCAGTTATGCCTCCAAAGTCGCTGAAATATTCGGAAGATGGTAAGGAAAACCCTGACGCAGTTATGCGAGCAGCGGAACAGCATCTAGCACTAATTAACACCGTGGAAGGACATAGGATCCAGTTCTCATACCCAACTTTAGAAGGAAACGCCAGGACACGGACAGGAATTTTTAATGTATTTCCTAAATTCTTGAAGAAATTTAATGACAAAATTTTCGTACGAGATTGGAGCGAAGAAACCCGGACAAACGTTAAGATAAACCTGAGGAACAATCATCACAACCACGTCAGGGAAAGTATTAGTGAATACACAACGAAGAATATTATGAGGCCAAAAATATCATTTGTTCCTAGGAACTACCAAGCAATAATTTGCGTAATAACGCGACAGCTTTCCATCACTACGCAGAACCTATTGGGCAAAGCAAGTCATGCCGAGTTAGGAAGGTATCAGAAGGCAGTGGTAGAGTATGACTGTACATTCGCAGGTACTCCAAAGAAGAAGATAGAAATACTGAATGCACAACAGAGAGAGCAGTGGTCGCAGTTGTGGACAGAAAATAGACGAGAACCAGGCAAGGAAAGCAAACATGCCAACGACAAGAACTTTCAAGTAATAGTGATCGACCTAGGAATCCCAAGATCACCACTATTTAATTGGGACGATCTCCTAACGTGGCAAGAAAGAGACGACGAGATTCGCAAAATTAAACGATTCAAGATAGAATACGTGGCAGAAGAGAAGGCAGAATTTACAATCCTCAAGCAAAAGAAGGACCGGTGGAAAATATCACAAGAACCACCGAAGACGAAGGAGAAGATATACCAAGCATTGGTAAAATCAGGAAAGGAAAAGAAGGCGAAACCGAAGAAGAAGACTTACCAGTTTAGTGAGGGACAATCGGTACTGCTACGGGTTCCTAGGGTATCGAACCCAGACCTAAAATTATACCCAAAATTTTTTCTGTTATATGAGGGGCCATATTTTATAGACAAAGTAACGGACAAAATGTGGCCAGACTGTTAAATAACAGACAAGAAGTGGTAGGACACTATAAAGTCAACAGTCTGAGACCGTGTCCAATAAACGAGGACAACAGTGAGGTGTAAATACAGTGCATTATTAGTATTAGTTTAAACAATCATGTACAAACTTAACTTTAGGGAAATAAGTGTATATAACGTTTCATTTAGGGAATAAGATGGCGCCACTATCGGCAGAGACGATGGTGATGAAGTGAATTTTTCTTAGACAAGAAAAATCCGAAAAAGGGAAGGAGGGGGTGATGAAACACAGAATGTTTCCTTATACTAATTAGAATCATTAGCATAAGAAATTTGAGTTCATTTTGGACTGCGTAGTACAGGCGGCAGACGCGACGGACGGCAGTGGGGAGGCCCGCCGCCGCCGCCGTCGCTGCCGCGAACACAGCGTGGGAACGACGGTTACAAACCGAGCGTGGAGCGGCGGAGAATTCAGCCGTTACGACAGTTGCGAGGAGGGAGACGGACGAGGCGGTCGCCAGGGGACGGCGGTGGCCAAGGGTGGCCGGAATGTGGCCGGTGAAGTAGAACGTTAGTTAATGCAAGATCTGTTGAAACAATAGTTAGGAGGCCGGAAAAGTAATATGTAGAAGAGATTTGTGTGAGCAGAACAGTAAATCGAGCTCATGCCATTTGACGCAGTGAGAACAATACCAGAACTGTGTGTTGCGAAGCTGACGCGGGCACGCGTAGTGGCCGCGTGCTATGTAGTCATGTCAAACGGTGAAGGGTAATTAGAGGGAAGTGCGACGCCGAAGTACCAGGAGCCGAGATCGAGGGACCTGCGAGGCCGCCAGCCAAGGCGACCACTACACCACCAGCCGCCGTCTACGCCAAGCTGCTGCGGAGATCGGCGATACCTGCCGATGCGAGCCGTAATTCAAACAACAAAGGTATTTGTTGGGGCCCCAAGGTATGATAAAAACTCATGTTAAATCTGATCTTGGTACCAAGGCAAAGTGTATTAGTGTTATAAATCATGTAATTAACAGATTTGGTTTGTGAATAAACCCTGTTTATGATTGCACCACATTTATTAATTAAATCTCCCAATGCTATATCGACTCCTCGTAGGGACCCATTCACGAAAAAGATACCCTCCTTTAGTAATTTCTTGCAGTGAAAGTACCGGCATTATCAGGTACGTCACAATATATATATATATATATATATATATATATATATATATATATATATATATACACAAACGAATCGAAAAACCCTAGAGTTAAAGCAGTGATGTATAGCAATTTTTTTTGAAATTTGGCGCATCGAGATACCTTTGTATTAAGAACTCTTTACCTTAATTCTGGATGAGCAAGGTTGGAGGCTTAGAGATGTCAGTCCCATCATCGTCCAAGCCCATGACAGTTTATAGAGTTGTGACCATATGTTCGTCATACGGAAGAGGATTGGTGGTCTGGGTGTCACTAGAGCGCGGATATAGCCAGTGCGCCACGACAGCAAGCAAGTTTCTAAAAGTGTTGCTGAATACTAGAAAACCTGAATACTAGATACCACGAAAAGTGTATCGTGTTCATTGGAATTAACTCGCGTCCTTCCCTGTGAGGGAAGCTATCTCATTCGGTCTCTAGCTACTTTGTGTGACCTTCCCGCTCTTACAAGATACGTTAATATCCCCAAACGAGAGTCGTGTGTTGTGAATGTTCCGAAATCCTTCAGACATGCAACAATCCTGCTATTCTGTCTCTTTCATTTGCATACCTGGTCGGTGGCACTGAACACAAAGATTTCCCTGTTTACCATTTCGGCAACACAACACACAACTGCAATGAAACATTTCTCTTACTTGATAAGAATACTATCCTTTATTACATAATTTATTTTTGAAATACGTAAATTTTGATTTGACAGATTAAAAGTAGAATAGATATTTCACAAACAGTTCACTTCCATCATGATTCCTAAATTATGAAATTGCCCACGTTTTATAAAAAAGGTTGTATATGACAAAATAATTTGACCTCGTATCAAGAATATCATATACTCTTTACGTCGAACCAAGTTGTTTATTCATTCAATTGTATATACATATTTTTGCATTTCTGTATATGGAAAAGATCTTTCTCATAGATTTTCTTATGGTTTGTTGTAAATTATTCAGGAGAAATTTTACTTAGAAAACAGATTATCAAAACTTTTCGTCAATCATGTCTACTCTGTGTGTTCAGTAATGAAGTTGATGTTTAAATAACGTTTGTCTGATTCAATTTAAAGAATTGAAGTTTCCAAATCAATTATATGCAATCACTAAAACACAGGAACATTATCTACACATGGGAGATTTATTTATGAAAATCCAACTCCTCATTTCTTGACTCAATGTAGCCCCATCTTCAGGTAGAGGTTCTGTAAATTTACAATAAGTGTTTTGAAAATGTATATATAAAATCAAAAATGAATAAGCAAAGTTGTTTTAGTAAAAACTCAGAGCAAATGTACTAAATCATGATTAAAATTTTAGGTGGCTGCTGTTACATTTATAAACGTAAAAACAGAGAAACGAGGGAAAAAAATGAGTTTTCTGAAAATTTCAAAACAACTTGTTTAAAAATTGGATAATTCAAAGTATAATTAATATTAAAAGCTAGTAAATAGTTGGTACACATTGTTAAAGACAAAAATCTACGATAACAATGATGTATATAATTATCATTACACACGAACTTTTCACACATTTATACATAATAATGAAGTTTACTATATTTTCATATATAGAAAATAAATCTATACGGCACATTACTTGCCCGATGATTCCACATTGTTGAGAAAAAACTGCATTTCGATATCGAGAACCGTTTAGAAGTTATGGGGGTGGCTCATAGTTGGTGGGACACCTGTATAGTTTTTTTATTCATACAAGCATGATTACACAATAAAACAAAATTAGTGTATTTTTTAGAAATGAAATTTTCTTTTTTTATAGAATTTTAGAACCAAAATATAAAAAGGAGCCCTACGTTAACTAAATGAAACAGAAAATACAGAGCAACGAAACAGCCAAGGTAAAATTTGTGCCATTACTAATCGTACGATTGAAACAATACTGTAACCAGGAAATCCTAAATAACAAAATAAATGTTTCGTAGAGTGTCCTCTTGATTTTACAACAGCGAGGCATCTTCGTGCATAGCTCCAACGAGTGACTGTACGTGTGAGGTGTGATGTTTCTCCATTCTTCTGCTACTGTCTTTTCCAGTTCTTCTTTGCAGGATACTTTCGCTTTACGAACTTTCCTTTCAATATTTACCATAGATGTATGATTGTGTACAAGTCTACCGATTGTGATGAGTTGTTTGGTGATATTCCTCATTACAAGTATTTTGCTATCATCATCTTGGAATATAAATATCGGTGGCATACCCAGTTTCGCAGCACTTTGCTTCAAATTTCTTTTCAGGGTGTCGTTTAATACATATTTGGTCATAAATAATTTTATAAAATGAGTATTTCCAACTCCTTTTGATGTCATACAGTCCCAGATCATAATAGAGCTGGTCCCCAGCTGGTCCATCAGCTAAATGCTGGTCCCCAATTAGAGGTGCATGCACCTACCACCGCGATGATACTAATACTGAGCCATGGTAAATGCAGGGTACATGCATGTGTGGTCCTAGTCGGCCTATTCGCGAGCAAATAATAATAGTAATACTACTACTACTACTACTACTACTACTACTACTACTACTACTACTATTACTGCTACTACTACTACTACTACTACTACTACTACTAATAATAATAATAATAATAATAATAATAATGATAATAATGATAATAATAATAATAATTCGTTATTTACTTGTGCCCAGTTTTGTGTTGTTTGACGAAGCTCGGAACGCACAGCAGTAGAAAAATCTTTCGATTGTTTCTTACCTATGACTGTAACTATTTCATGATTAATTGATTGATTCCAGGCTCTTCATCTGCTCAGATCATTAGTCATGTAAGTGTAGTCTATGTTGTTACCGCGGGAGGAGGCATTAATTTTCCCCGCTGGATGGCGCAATCTGGCGCCGACCAACCCGTCGAATAGCAGGGTTTTCCTCAACCAGATCTATCCCACCAATCTCCCAGCAGCAGAGGAACGCCCCAGCTCAGATACTTTTTAAGCTCCCGACTATGTGATAGTGTAGTGCAAGTGCGTGCGTGTGTAAGGGGTGAGGATAGCACAAGGAAGAGGACGGAAAGATCTATTAGGGTACTGCTCTGGCATTCTGCTGGTATTGATCGAAGAAACCACGGAAATATACCGATCAGAGACGCCGGCCACTAGAATTCTCCTCCCTATGACCTTCGACCTTGCTAAGTAGCAAGTATCGAATATCTTGCCAACGACGGGTCTCGAACCTTAGGGCCTCCTGACCGTAGTGTTGTGTCACTGCAGCGACGTCAACTGATGCCCTGAGCCACTTAAGCCGGTCGATGATTAAGATAATCTAAGCGGAAGTCCGAGCAACCCTACGAAAGCAGGCAGAGCTGCGAGGGCAAGGGCAAGGACGCGAGTGAAAGTGGCAGCGGCTGCAGCGGCGAAGTGGTAATTAAGCAAGACCGTTGGGTGGGGCGGGGAGTGACCCCCGGCGGTTAATGAGATTCGCTGCGAGGGGGCGTGGCATTCGCATTGAGTAGACCGCCGTGTCCCGTTGCGTCACATCTCGACACTTCGTGGTTCCAGGAGATGCATTTGGTGAAGGTTATTCACTTTTAAGCGACAATACAACTTGCCATTTCAACTTTATTGTAGAATTGTACCGAACGTGTCTAATAATTTTAAATGCAGAATTACAAAACAAGTTTAGAAAACGTGCTACAGTCATGATTTAGGATTAGGAAATTATTCAGGAAGATTAACATTAAGATTAAGATTCAGGATTCATTATTAACAAAAATTGGTGAATAGAGAGATATGAACACTCTTGACGACCATATTATCTCTTGTACTTTTAATTTCATTTCGTACTTCAGATTAGCTGCATATTATTGGTAACGATACAGTATTAATGTACGATATTTTGTCTACCTTACTGTCCCTTTCAATGTGTGATTTCTAGATACCAAGGAACTCGCTTAGCCAGCTGAAGAAAAATAAGAGAGACACTTGATATTAGTTATGGCTGAAGAAAATTTGATAGATAATAAGTTAACATTAAACATCAACTAACTGGAAAGGTAGATTCCTCGTAGTAGAAAAATGGGAGATTAGAACTTGTCCTGGATGGAGTGATGCCACGCTGATAGGGGATATCGCATTGGAGATCGCAAACCAACGTAGGTCGTCGTCGGATCTCGCCAGCCAGCGGGGGAACATCACTGCCACCTCCTGAGATGAAATCATTCACTACACTTACGGGACTAAATACTTTAGGAATTGAAGCGCCCGGAAACATTAATCAATCAATGTATCAACCAATTTATTACGAACTGACAGCTCTTTTAATAGACAATAAACTATTTCAGTTAAACATAATCTGAATGTAGATTATTAATGCAATTATTGCTCTCGTAGGTAAATACAATTACAAAATCAAGATACCTGATTCGTAATATTTAATTTTAATCTCAACTGACAATCTGTCCGCTTTATTACATTTTAAAGTATCATTTACTTGATTTAGTACAAGAAAAGGGAATTTGATGTTGCTAAATTTAGGGTAATAATGGACAAATAATTTCTCTCACTGGCTGTCAGGGGGCAAGTATTCAGTGACATACTTCCTCTCCGGTGCAGTTTGTACAACCCTTACTTATAAATTTCGCACTACCAGTTGCTCTGGATCCTGTACCTGCAAACCCTGGTAAGCTAGTCACCTTCCTCGCGACCTCGACATGCCTGGTTTAGACTTTAATTTCTGTAAGTTATAAGTTAATGTTACATATACAATTAAAAGTTACAAACAATATATTACGCTCAGTATAGTCTAATGATTTACGTGAACAGGCGAAATATGTTAGCGTCGTTTGCAATACTAATGCCAATTGCAAGGAGATCATACCGGCATGACGAGATAATGTCAATTATATAGAAGGGCACGGGTACGAAGAATGATAGTATGAAGTTAAAATATATTTTTTTGTGTCGCCATCTCAATCTAAATACATTACTACAACTACGCCAGTAGGTATTCCACGAAGTATTGCATTAATCATCTAAACAATTCCCCAAATACCAGCAAAAATAAAATGAAAGAAACTTTGCTGATGCAGGAACTTTGAATGTTATCACATTTACGAAAACCACCACTGCTATACAACGATATACCTAAAAAAATTGTAAATGGTCATATAAAAATGTAAATAGCTAATATTTAGATATAGTTTATGAAATAAAAAATGTGTGTGTGTGTGTGCATATCAAAAACTGGATTGTAAAATGTCACTGTAAGATCCACCTATGTTGCTACATTCGAAATTCTGCCACCGTTAGGACATGAACCCTATGACCTCCCGTCCACGTTGCCAAAGAGTTATCGGTATTGCCACAGCGCTATCGCTGCCGATTTCACTGATCAGTATTTAATCCAGTTCTCTTCAAATGCATTGCAGTGGTTGTGTAGACATCTATTTCAAATTGCGAAAGTGATTTGATTATTTCTCACATGAAGATTAATCCGGTGTACAATCCCCACATTTCTAAAAAACTTAAGATTTTTTAAACTACAGCTGTTTTCTTTAACTTATTTATTAAAAAGTACCAAGTCAAGGAGTGTGTAATGATCCATCCATCCGTCCGTCCGTCTGTCCGCCTAACCGTCTGACTGTCTGACCGTCTATCACGGGCCGTCTTTCCGTCTGTCCGTTAGTCTATCTCTGAGCAATCGTAGATCCTTAACCGTTGTTAGGCATGAGAATACTCGTTAGCGTTTTTGGGAGACCAATAAAGATCAAATTGGTAATGTCGACTGGCTTGTCATGAAATATGCTGTTGTTTCTGAAATATAACAATTAGGTTGTCATCACATGCGAACGTTATAATCTGTTTGCTAACACTAAATATTTCAAAAACGATATTATGTGTCACCTTTCTTGGCGTTAATTCCACATTTTTTACCAATCTCCGTCAATCTCGTGCCTGTGTATTAGTATGCATTCACAGGAGCATACCTTACGTGGCCCGCAAACATTGTCAATAATGATGTCAATTAAATGGAGACTATCAGCTCTTGACTACGCGAAACTACTCTACGCGAAAAAACTCTCATTCCCGTTCCATCTCCTTTGATGACTTCAGATCTTTATCGATGGGCTATCCCTGCTCATTGCTAACATCCTCAAGGTTTGAAGATAAATTGACCATTATGGCTATTCAGGAAATGCAGCCAATATCACAAAATGCTTACAGTATCTTTTGACCGAGAAGTACGTAGTTTTCTGTCTTTTTGTTGCCAATGAATTTCTTATTATCTTCTTCAAAATACATCCACGTTGCTCTCTCCTCTCATCCATCTCGTGACAATTCCCTCGTTCGTCGCGTCCTGACTGTTGTGGCGGTCAGATGCTCCGTCCGCTCCGGACAAAATCACGTTGTGCGTGCCGTCACTCGCTCGCGGCTTGTCAGTCAGCTACATGTAAAACGTGGTAGAAATTGAGTTATTCTTAAGTGAAGCGATATTGCTTAACTAAGTGAAAAGTTTCTTTTTTTTGTGACCATCATGGAGCCCACTCAAGTTCATCAATCTTCAGGAAACCAGAACAGTAAGACTACAATTAACTATGCTAAAGTTTCTATGCAATCTCTCTTTCCAAGAAATAAAATGCTGTCATCATAGATTTGGCAAATAGTGCGCCAATTGTAGAATTTATTGAAAAGTTATCTGCCAAAGTTAACCCCTCTCATATCAAGTTTGCTTCGAAAATATCGAACAACAGACTGTGTGTTTATCTATCCAGTATGGAAATCGCCGATGATCTAGTCTTCAATCATAAATGCATCGTTGTGTCTAATCAAGTTTTGCCAATAAGACCATTAATTTTTAGGAATAAAGGAATTATTCTCTCAAATTTTTGCCCAAGTATTCCTCAGCCAGTGATAGAAGAAAAGTTATTAACTTTCGGTGTTAGAAATGTAGTACCGTTAACTTTCCGTCGTGCTGGATTTAATAAACCCTACTTGAGCCACGTCCTCAGTTTTCTCCGTCAAACATTTGTTTCACCGGATGATGAACATAAATTACCCGAATCGTTTCAAGTGTTTATAGATTATGGATATATGTAACCCCTGATGTTCCTATTTGCTTTTTATGTAAAAATCAGGGCCATATAGCTAAAAACTGCTCAAATCCATGTAATTCCCAATTAACTAATACCCTACCTCTCTCTACGGTAGTAGAAATCACAGAATCAACTAATGAGATTATTGTTAATTGTAGTGATTCTCCCAAAGTATTTGAACCAACACTTCCTGAAAGCGATAAGGTGAACAAAAATTCTAGCCTTAACCTTGCCCTTAACAGCTCCCCCCCCCCCCGCTACCTACCACCCCTCCCCTTGAGTCGGCCGCGAGAAACCTTGTTGCCTCGAAAGGAAACTCAATGGAAGTTCCCCTTCTTGAAACCCCATCAGATTAAAGAGACTGTTATCTACTGTAAGCTCGAATACAGAAATGGTTAGCAACCAATCAGATAGCGAGAATGAACTCTCAGACAGTAATTCTGAAACCTCTGACATGGAAGAAAAAACTACTGAATCTAAAGAAAAAATAAAGAAACTTTCCAAAAATAATAAAAAGCTAAAACCTCTTCTGAAAATGTTGACGATCAGTCGTGGTCCAATATTAAAACAATCTTAGAATCTTCTAATGTCCACTACCCACTGAATATACCTCAACTCCAAAGTTTCTTTGACAGAACGAAGGGTAATAACTGTACAGTAGCAATTGCCAGAGAATTCACAGATGATTTTACAGCTTTAACACCAATGTTAAGAGCTGTTCAGCAATACTTACCGAACAGGGGTGTGAAAAGTAGATGCTCAAGAATTATCAAAAAACTTGATGCAGATATGAGTGAAAAACCTTATGCTAGAGAAGATTCAGAAGAGCAATGATCTAACCATCTCCATTATTGCCATTCTAGCTTAAGTTAACATAAAATAAACTAATTCAGTTAATGTCCATGGGGAGAGACTGAGGAGGGAGCAAGGGAACGAGGAGTGAGTAAGTGATTGAGCAACATGTGAGGAGTGAGTAAGGAACATGTGAGGAGTGAGTGAGGAGTGAGTGAGAGAAGGAGTGAAAAGTGAGTGAGGAAAGAATGGGCGAGGGAGAAAGAGGGAAGAGTGGAGGAGAGAAGGAGGAAGAAATGTGTGTGAAACGGGTGAGGGAGTAAACGAGTGATGAGTGAATGAGGAAGTGAGAAGTGAAGAGGGAATGGGAAAGTGAGGAGTGAATGAGAAAGTGAGGAGTGAATGAAAGAGTGAGGAGTAAATGAGAAAGTGAGGAGTGAATGTGGAAGTAAGGAGAGAATAAGGAAATGAGGAGTAAAAGAGGAAGTAGGGAGTAAATGAGGAAGTGGGAAGAAAAGATGGAAGTAGGGTGTAAATGAGGATAGGAGAGAGTAAACGACGAAGTGAGGAATGAGTAGGGGAACGAGGAGTGAGGAAGAGAATGAGGAGTGAGTGAAGGACTGAGGAGTGAGTGAGGGACTGAAGAGTGAGTGAGGGAGGAACTGAGGACTCAGTGAGAAAGGGAGCGAGGACACGGTGAGGGAGGGAGAGAGGACTCGGTGAGAGAATGAGGACCCAGTAAGAGAGTAAGAAGTGATTGTGAACAGAATTGGTGAGGAATGGAGTAAAAAAGAAGGAAGGGATGGATGAGGGAGGAAGTAATGTGTAAAAACTGGGTGAGGAAGGGAGGAGAGTGGCAGATAGAAATGGGTCAGGGAGTAAAAAAGGGGATGTGGAAGGAGAGGGAGTGGCAAAGTGTGAATGGGGAGACAGAATGAGTGTGGGTGGGAGATAGTGAGTGTGAGAGGGAGAGGGTGAGGGTGGGAGGGATAGAATGAGTGTGGGAGGGAGAAACTGAGTGTGGGAGTGAGAGAGTAAAACGTAAGGGAGTAGGGAGACAGTTCAGAAGTGAGTGAGTGGAGAGTGAGTAAAGGAATGAAGAGTGAATAAGAGACTGAAAAGTGAGTGAGAGAATGAAGAGTGAGTGAGTGAGTGAAGAGTGAGTGAGGAGGGCGAGAGGAGGGCGAGAGGTGGGAGTGAGGTGGGAGTGACGGGATGTGACGTGAGTGGAGGAGTGAAGAGGGAATGTGATGTGAATGAGGGAGTGTGGAGGGAGTGGTGTGTGACTGTGGGAGTGAGGAGTGAGTTGGAAGTGAGACTTGAGTTATAAGTAATTTGGAAGTGAAGAATGAGTTGGAAGGGAGAAGTGAGTTGGAAATGAGGCATGAGTTAGAAGTGAAGAGTTGGAAGTGAGGGAGTGAGTAGTGAGCGAGGCAATGAGGAATGTGTGAGTGAAGAGTGTGGGAGAGATTAAGGGGTAAGTGATGAGTGAGTAAGGGAGTAAGGTGGGAGATGGAATGAGGTCTGACGGAGAGAGTGATGCGTGAGTGGGGAGTAATGTTTGAGTGGGGTGTGAGATGTAAGTGAGGGTGTGAGATCTGAGTGGAGGTGTGAGATGTGAGTGAAGGTGTAGGTGATGGTGTGAGGTATGAGTGAGGAGTGCGTGAGGGTGTATGATGTGCGTAAGGGTGTGAGATGTGCGTGAGGGTGTAAAATAAGAGGGAGGGAGTGATGTGTGAGTCAGGAAGTAAGGTGTGAGTGAGGGAGTACGGTGTGAGAGAGGGGGTGAGTTTCAAGTGAGAAGGAGTGAGTGAGGGAGTGAGTTGTGAGTGAAGGGGTGAGGTGTGAGTGAGGAGTGAGTGAGGGACTGAAGAGTGCGTGACTGATTGATGAGTATGTGGGAGTGATGAGTGAGTCAGGTGGAAGGAAGTGAGATGTCAAGGAGGGAGAGAGAAATGTGAGAGGAAGAATTGGGTCTTCGAATGTCAATTAAAAGATGCAGCTTTTTTTATGTTTGAGATCTTTATCAATCCTATTCTGATATAATTGATTTTTAATTTCGTCAATATCAAATAAAGATATATTCTATTGTTCAAATCAAATCAAGCGACGAATCTTTATTTCGTCCACATTACGTGTATTTAATTACAGAATCCTCAATGATAATGCTTCTCACATGTACAACAATATATTACAGTCATTAATTGATTCCATAAAGCTCTCTGAAATTTGAAAGGAAAACACAAAGAAAACTGGCTCGCAATTTTACGCTAATTAAATGTTTAAATCTTTACAAAACGTTAATCTCTAGTAGTTTTCTCAAAATCAATTTTCAACCAATTTTTTTAATAAAGCCAACCGACACAAAATTAAAAATCAAAGTTATTACAAAACTATTTACACAATAATTATGGGTTAATTAAAGGCTCACGAAAACCGGCAATATTATTTATTACACAATGCAAAAAAACAACTTTTTTGTGCCTGCAATTTTAGAGCTGATTATAGGTATTTCAAGGCTTCTGATTCCAAAAACGCTAACAGCTTGGCTGCATCAACTATGTTTTGAAGATACAGTGAAAAGAACAGTTTTCGTCACTTTCGGAATGACATTTCATTTTGAAATAATGTGTTTAGTCTATATCATTAAAAACCGGCAAGTTTGAATTCCCCGCGCCTTTTTAGAAATGTGCACTGTTTCTTTTACGTATTTTTTAGTGCTATAGTCATGTATTTAGAAAAAGAACCCTCTTTTCTTAAACACAATAATTTTCCAATGTCTCTAAATCTACCGTAAATTTTGTCTTTTTGCAAAGACTTTGCAGCCTGTCTTTCTATCAACAAAAAATAACGAGCTACACTAAACAGCTTTTCGTTTTGAAGTTAATTTATTACTCCCGAAGCGAATGCGGTTACTTCTAATGCACACTAATTTCCATGTAAAGTGTTCTTGTAGATACGTACAAGGGAACCTACAATTTTCTTATTAGTTCTAAGTATGTATAGCAAATATGACAAATATGTCAATGAAGCAGTGTTTGCATAGTCCAGATGTCTTTTGCTACAGGTGGTGAGTACTCTTTCAAGAAAAATAGGAAATCTATTTCTGAGTTCATAAACAGGGTATATTCGAGTTATTTTGGTGTCAAGCTTGGAGATCAAGATGTGGGCTCCTCATGCATGCAAGATATTTATGGAACATTTGGGACAGTTGACAAATGGTACAAAAAGTGTTAAGTTCGGCGCATCGATGGTTTGGAGGGAGCCTAAAAACCAATTATTGTCATGTTTGTCTTGCCAACAGTAATGGTATGGATCGAAAAAAATCGTTGCAAATGAACATATCCTGACCTAGACTCAGATAGGAGATCAGTTTCGCATTCAGATGACGCATCTGTTCCATGAATCCATCACTTAAAAGACCTCACTGAAGACAAATCTTCAATATCTGAAGGTTATGAAAACGGATATTGTTATTGTGGTTTTTTAAGTACTTCATAAAAATGTGAATGTTTCAACCAAAAATAATTATTTAGCATTGCCAGGGAACTTAATCTCGCCAAAAAGTCCCTGAATTCCTCGCTTCTCAGTTAAAAGAAAAGAATTTGCTTTTATCTGAGACAAATATTACATTTTTGGTTGGTAAAGGATTTGCTACCATTATTTACAAAAAAAGAAACCCCAGCGTTCTGTAACGAAGCAAAACATACTTTAGAAAACTGGACGTTACAGAATATAAGTCAGATGAATGGTGACTTTTCACTGACAGAGGAATTCGCTCAAGGAGAATATTGAAATGTGTGCTCTTACACAACAGCAACAAATACAGCTCTGTTCCAATTAGTCACTCTATTCTGCATGAAATAAGAGTACGGAACAATCTCTTTAGTTTAAAAAAATATTAAGTATTATGAACATCAGTAGGTAATTTGTGTTGATTTGGTGAATGTGTTGTGTTGATTTTGTGAAACAGTGAATTATCTTCTCTGTCTATGAAGTGCAGTTTCTTCTCTGTACACATACTATCCTTGCTTTACATTTCTGTAAGACAGCAGAGCCAAATATGAACATTGGCTGAGAAAAAACATGGTCTCTGAAAAAATAGTTTGGGAAAACAATGTGATCAATTTGCCTTCAGTTGCTAGGCTTGATGAAGCAATTTGTCATTGGTAGTAGGATAGTTTGTGTTTCCAGTGTATATTACGTACATTTCAGGGAGTTACCAACGAGAAACTAAAGCAAGAATTTTCGATGGTTCTCAAATAAAAAAGCTTGTAAATGATTCGAATTTCATGGAATCCACGAGCAAAATTGAATCAAGTGCCTGATTTTTTTTGTTATAGTTGTGAAACACTTTCTAAGATAGCGTAGAGCAGCCACATTTTCACAATTAGCAGAAGCAATGCTTTCCGATTTCCATGTGCGTGGTTGCAATGAGTATTAAGGTTCATTTCTTACATAGTCACTTGGATTACTTTCCTTCACTTGGTCTAAGGGAAGAGTAAGGTGAAAAATTCCATTAAGATATTCAAACATTTATGAGAGACAACAGAGAAAATGGGAAACACACATAGACGTTATGGTAGACTACTGTTGGAACATGCAGCAAGACTGCTAAGGCATTTCTTACTCCAAAAAATCTATTATATATATGGGTGTTGTATGAATGGTTGATTTTGTGTATTTTTAAAACATATTAATGAAAAATTATATGATTAACAGTTATCTACTTAATATATTTCATTTATAAAACAAATTTATTTTATTTTACAACAAATTAACACCAGTAAAGTAAACATTTTACGTCCACATGCCATTGATGCCTCCAAATTCTAGCACACACAGAGCGGAAGTGGGGCATATGGTGATAATACTATATTTAAAAAGCTAGAGCTGATAGGACAAAGCTAAAGCATTTTTTGGAATCGGTGACATTGAAATACCCAGAAAAACGTTCAATATCTGAGGCACCAAAATGTGTGTTGACCAGTTGGTGTTATTGTTGAAAAATAAACAACAGCATTATGGACATCAATAATGGCCGTATGTGATGCACCCGCACTAAAGGAATCGAACCAAGAATCGCGACAGCGCGGGGTGGAGGGCAGCGCAGCGGGCGGACAGACAGACAGGCGGCGGCGGCGGCGGCAGCTACGCGGAAGCGCGGGGCGGCGCCTGCGTCTCGGGCGGCGGCCGCGGCGGCGGCGGCGGCGGCGGCGCGTCGCCGGTGGTCGGTGGTCGTGCGGGCGCCTCCTCCTCTCCCCTCCCCGCCCCACTCCCCACCCCACTCCGCGCCCCGCGCTCCGGCTCGCGTGAGCTGCCCCGGCGGCGGCGGCCGGAACATGCGGCCCCGCACCGGAGCCCGTCATTAGCCCATTGCAAAAGGCGTCCTAATGGGCACTGCCCTGCCGCCTAATGGTCACGTAACGTCTCTATCGAGGCGCCGGTTTTTGCCTCTACAGCCGCGGTTTAAATATTACACGTGTTCCCAGCGCGCAGCAGCTCCGACCCGCCGGCTGGTGGGATGGGCGGGAGAGCGGGCGGGCGAGCGGGCGGGCGAGCGGGCTGGACGCACGGCGGGGAGGCGCGCCTACCATCGGACTGGAGAGTCCACGGAGTGGAGAGCAGTGAACGGGCGAGGAGAGACGAGCAGGAGCGGTTCTGGCGAGACGCGAGCGTGCTGTTAGGATTGGGGAGACCAAAACGGTCCCCCCCAGAAACCAAAAACGGTCCCACGTCAAGTGAATGGATGTCTACGGACAGAGCTGTAAAAAGACCGAGAGGAGACGAGTGGCGGTGAAACTGGTGGTCAGGAAAGAAGTGGAAGAGACGGTGAATGACCGGGTGCGGACGAGGAGCAACGCACGGTGAGCGGAGCGCGGGAGGAGCGCGAGAAACGGCGAGGGGAATGGAGGGGGGTGGACGGGCATTGGAGGCGGCGGCACGGCCTGGAGCCATTAGGCCATTAGGCGGATGCAACACGCGTTTATCACGCGTCGGCCGCCTTTACGGCGCCCCGCGGCCTCCGCGGCCGCCCTAAACCAATAGGCAGGGGGCGGCCGGGCGGGGCGGCCCTTCGCTCCGGAGCGCGCACGGGGAGTGGGTGGTGGGGCCGAGTACGTTTGCACCCCAACTCGTTCATTGTGAATCGGCTAATGGGATACGTACAGTCTACTCCTCAATGAGTGAGAACTAATAATGATGCAAAGCACGATTGGCGAAAGAAGACAATGAGTCTGTAATTAGACACTCGGCATTCTCGTAATTAAGCACATTTGAATGTAACTGAAGGACAACATGAAAAGAGAATGGCAGATGCCGCATACTAAAGAACGTGCGGTTGAATACATCCGTTTGTGCAGACGAAGATCGACATTTTGCTGACTTGGCGCCATTGAAAATTGTTTAGACTTTGAAAGTTATCTTTCTTTTTTCGTTTATGACATACTGCATACACTGCATAAAAGAAGCATTATTACTTCTTTCTGAAACAAATTTTTTTGTAAGATGTATCATTAAACTGTCTACAATACAATCCTCAGTTAGAAAATTCAATATACTATTGAAATATTGATTGATATAAAAGTTAATTATGTACTTTTGTTTTATCGAATAAGTGAGAATTTATTCCTGCAAAATTAAGTATTTCTTTCATTTTATATAATATAATCTAATTTCGAGGCTTTATTTTTAATCATGGAATGTGATTCATCAATCTTGTTAATGCAAAAAGATCCACTACATGAATGTGGAAATGATTTTCTTGGTTCCAGTGCGGCTTCTAGCGCATCAGCTTTAACTCCATGTAAGTCATTTATACTCGTACTCTACATTATTTCTCCTTTAGAAAAGACTCAGGAGAAATGACAAAGCAAATTTATTTTCACATCATTTCAAGGATAATGTCAGGATGGCCGAATGTTTCATATGTGAATTACTAGATATGGTAGTCAATGTTAATCGACATTTTTCTGCTGTTGAAAAAGAGTGTGATATTCTGATAGTACTTCCATGTCTTCATTTTCCTATATAGTAAGAACTATTTTTCTTTTAAACATTAATATTTGCTTAATATAATATCTAACTTTCAAATACGATACATCTACGAATTTAAACCGTCTTCTTATCTATTTCCTATCAGATGAAACCTCAGAGTAATGGCACGAAGTGTCTACAAATTTCTTTTCTCGCGAACGTAAGTTCTTTATAATTCAAATTATTGCACCGAAAAAAAACACCAGTTAAAAAAGTTTTAATTTTCTGATTAATAAGGCGATGCTGATGATTATTTCCTTCCTCGATTGTCGAATACAGACTAGGTTTGTTGCTTATGTTTTCATGTCTTCCCTTTTTCTGGTCATTTGATCAATAATGATTTGCCATTGCTTTCTTGTGATTTCACCGAATGGTAAGGGTGATCAGGAAGGGTTGCTGACAGATAAATGGCAATGGATTAGAGGATGATTCAGATGTGTTTTGTGGATAAACCCTCATACTTCGCCGCCACGTATTCGAATGCTGATCCAAACCCCTACACCACAGAGGCTGGCAATTTGCAACTTGAGAGACGAAAGCGATGTAGAAATGACTTGTCTTTGATATTCTCCTTCCGAATATCAACCATGCTTTAAGCGGCTCTCAAATCCCCATACTTCTTCTCCACCTATTCGGATCCTGATCCAAACCCTAGTACCGCCGAGGCAGGCAATTTGCAACTTAAGAGTTGAAAGCGACGTAGAATAGACTTGTTCTCGATACTCTCCGCTCGCCGCCCGCTCCTCTCCTCTCCTCTCCTCTCCTTCCGCCGCACGGCGCGCGTCGGCCCCAGCGCCGGCCCTAAATCACCCGCGCGGCGAGCGCTGCGGCAGCGGCGGGGCGATTTATAGTCGGAATTCATTCCCCATAGCCTACAACGTAATAAACATAATTCACACGGCGTTTTATTGAACGATACTCGCGATGATTCATGCATTGAATCGCATGCCGCACGAGATCTCGGACGGAATAAAGCGACTCGCTCATCGCGTTTGAATTAAATTATTTGCGCATGAGCGGCGCGGCGATGCGTCGGCAGGCGGCGGCGGGGGGGGGGGCGACGCCCCCCTCCAGCGGCGCCCTCAGAGGGGGCCGAAAAAAAGGTGGAGCTCAGCGAGGAGGAACGGTATGGGGAAAAATGAAGAGATGAGAAGGATCGTTTAAAAGGAAAAGGAAGATGGGCGAGAAAAAAGAAATGAACATAGTATTGCTTATTGGTGAGGACTGAAAGTGCTGGAGTTAACAAATTCAAATATAAATTTCTCATCGGTCCTCAAAGCGTCTCGTCAAAGATACTTGCAAATTACAAACGATGCATTTACCTAATTAGAATGAGCCAGAAAACCATCTCAGAATCAAAAAGACAAAATCCAAGAAACAATAAATAAAAAAGTGGCAAGCTAGAGAGATATGAAGAGAAATGGGGAACAAAGGGCCTAGGGTAGGAAAAGGAATTAAACATCGGAGTGATGATAGTGATTTAAGTAGCAAGATTAGAGGGATCAAGAAACGATAAACCCAATTGATTACCGAAGCGATACTACGAAAAATCAGTCAATGGAAGATCATTGATATTGTAGCTAACTGTAGCGGCAAAACTCTCATAGGGGATTTACGAGAAGATGATCAAGGGGCAGATTCCGGATGCGTTTGACGTGCGTCGAGAAACAAAAGCGGCAGTGCCAGGCAAACACACCGGCTGCAACCGCAGCTGAGAGGCGAGGCGGCAGCGCGGCGTCATCACACAATTTTATAGACTTTCCGGATGCGAGTGAAGTTATTCACATCAGGGTGAGGGTCGTAAAGAGCAGGCGCGTCTGAGATTCCCTTTTCGCCCCCTCGCGTTTGACCCGCCCTCCGAAACTAAACCTGCGCCCCCGCCAATCCCACACACACGCTCACATCTCGCTCTCCGACCTCTCCCCACCCCGGCGCCACCCCGATGCTCACGGACCCGTCCCAGCCTTGTCTCGCGCCAGCGCCCGCCTCCGCCAGCACACTCGCCCACGCCTGCATCGCCGCCCACACCTGCGCCCCTACTCGTGTACTCGTCCAGGTCCCCGCTCTCGCCCGCGCCCGTGCACCCTTCTCAGATCGCTGCCCCGCCCGCGTCCCAGCCCACGCCACCGCCCACGCCCCCGCCAGCGCCCCCGCTCGAGCCCCTGCCCGCACCTCCGACCGCGACCCCGCCAGCGCCACCGCTTGCACTCATGCCGGTGCCCCCGCCGGCGCCAGCGCCCGCGCACCCTCCCTCTCCCGCTTGCGCCCGCGTATCGTCCCCCGCCCGCTCCCCGCTTGCACCTCCCCGCCCACGCCCGCGACCGCGCCCACGCCCATGCCCGCGCCCGCGCCCACGCCCGCGCCCACGCCCGCGCCCACGCCCGCGCCCACGCTCGCGCCCACGCCCGCGCCCACGCCCGCGCCCACACCCGCGCTCACGCTCACGCCCGCGCCTCGGCCCACGCCCCTGCCCGCGTCGGGTGAAAGCATCCCAACGAGAACGATCGATAATAGAACCATCGTTTTGTCCTGCTCTACTCCTGATCTTCGCCTAAGCGCCTTCTACCGCCAGAGTCCCATTGTCACTCTAAGACTAACTTCCTGTAACAACAGTTTCTTGAGTCCGCTCTTCTACTCTTCTCTATTTTTTCTTCGGTTCCCTAATACTACAGGCGTACATTTTCTTCACATTTCACAGCGGGGGAGGAGGGCGGTGAGAGGAAAGCTCATGTCACACATGCTTGAACGAGCGTACCAACTGTTGAAGTGAACAGAGGAAGATGATTAAATTGTACATGGAAGCATATCGTTCCGGTTCTATTGAATACCAGTCACAATCAAAGAGGTGGCTCGAGAACAAGTATTCTGGGTGGGGACGATAGAGATTATAGCCTTGCCCCCGTACCTGATTCTAATGTAGGTACTTCTATAACATTACTCAATTTATTCAAATCAATTTTCACATAGAAATCATCACACTCACATTAACACATCACATTCCAAAAGAATATTCCTGTTAAATCCAACCTGACGTCATTTGAAGAAAAAATGTACATTCTAAAAAGTTAAGTGTTCCTTGAAAAAAATCATTCCGCTGGTGAAGAAGGTGTTACAAGGGAAATTGTTTAAATTAAGAAATAATTTCAGGATTCTCCCCAGCTTTAGATTCTTTTGCATTTACACACACGTTTACAAGTGTCCTCTCGCTAGCACGATGCAGAACCGCGGTCAAAATAGGAGTAGATCGAAAATTGTTAAAAATGTGTGGAATATCTTAATTATACAGAAAAAAGGTGTTTGTGTGGTTCATTCCTGTATTAAATTAATGTAAAAATAAATGTTTATTTCATAAAATAAGTTAACACTAATTATTTAAAATAAGGTACGAGTAAAATAAAATAATAAATGCTTGTAAGTAAACAATTACTTCTTTTTTTTTATATCTCGGAATTTATAAAACTCGCAAAAGTTCAACATTTCTTCGGCGTCAACGGCGTCATTTTTTCGGTAAAACTACAACAGTGAAAACACATTTTTTTTAGTTTCTCATCCTTAAGAAGGTTCTTCATAAGAAGAGAAAGTTATGTAATCGTGCGCCGGAAACCGGCGAATTGTCTGCCCTAAAAAATCCTTATTGCCGAACCCTGGTAATGACAAAGTGGATACATCTTGATGCTAAATACAGAAAAAAATCTTTTAACACGTGGTGTAGCTAGAATCTATGTTTTCTGGGTCCTTTACACCAAAAAATCGATTGAAGGCAAAACGTCTGACCTTCTGCCCCTCTGTTCATCGGTGGTCAACGCTAGCGCATAAACCGTTCAGCTCAATTTTGTATTAAAAGGTACAAATTTACTTTTTCTTTGATTTCAATCGCTGTGTATTATCTTGTTTCTTAACCTAGTATAACCTAAGAATTTGGGTTGATGGATTAGTGTAAGGCATGTAAAGAAAGGAAATAATGAATAAAAATTCCCACACACACACACACAGATATATATATATATATATATATATATATATATATATATATATATATATATATATATATATATATGTACGAGTATCAGACAAATATACAAATCACTTATAAATGCACCCGCAAGAGGAATATTGTAAGAATTTGACGTGAGTAGAAGGTAGTACTTGGAAGGTCACATTCAGACTTGGAAATTGTCACGCATCACTCCAAGTCAAATCTAAGTTCTCAACGAGCCGTAGAATTCTGCACTAAGTACAAGGGCGCTTGAAGTTCAAGAAGACGTACGTGTATAGAACGCCAAACCTCACCTATGTCCCTCCTCTTCTTTCGCCTTCATCATTCTCAACTTGTTGCCCTTCTTCAATCTTGCAGATTCTCTCTGGGATCCAATATGCAGCCACTGGGTGCATTCTCTTTAATTATCAAATTTCATTTTCATAGATGTTCTCACGCGCAAACTAGTCAAACAAACCCGTTTAGAAATTGACGTCAGGCTCAAAGCAAGCAATAATGAGAATGTCAGAGAGAGAAATCTGTTAAACGCAACCAACGATCCTGAAGTATTTACTATCTCGTTCATACTGTAATGAAATGCCTTCCATTCAGATCTCTTGATTTAATCGGAGATAATTAAGATGAGTCACTAGGTGTACCATCATCAGTGTGTGAGTAAACCATTCAAAATTTAAAATGGCACTTGTTCAACATGTCTTTTCACGATTGTTATGTATAAACTGATTGGTTTCATCGGATACAAATAGGTCCGCCTACATTGCTTACAAATGAAGTATTAGCCTCATTATTTACTGATTTCTTTAAGCCCTTAACATTTAAGAGACAATACAACGGGGTAATTTTTTTGCTTGCATCAACAATGAAATCAAGCGACATTCTTTTTCTCAACTAGTGATACATGTAACAAACAATTTATCTATTATCATCTTTAATTTCCTGATAAGATAATTTCTTCACAAACAAACTTTACAGACATTTAGGCGGAGCGGTGGTGTATGTGAATGCGGTGGACCATGTGAAATATGTGCTAATATGGATGCATTTTGTTTCTTACTTATAAAGAGGGTTAACCGAGCATAATAACGTGAAATACATTTGAAGGACACTCATGCAACTGATTGTAACAATCGACCTGTATCCTTACATTCCTTTTAAAGTGGAGACTCTTATTTGTATTCCTTCTTAAAATTTTTCCATGAAAAATGATCCTTCTTTCATATTGCTATTGCGAAATACAAACTTTCCATTACGGATGTCCAAGTGAACACTTGTAGGTATTAGGGTCGATTTCTGGAATTCACTCAGATATCTTGTCGTTTAAAAGATTACTGAGAAGATCATACAACCCAAAATGCTGAAAATATTGAAATATGCACACTGAAAATTTAAAATATGTTTAAAAATGAGACATTGTGTCAAAAAGTAGAGAATAAAATTGTTAAGATGAAAATCTCCATTTACAGTAGTTTTAACATTCACTACAGAATTATTGATATTAGTGTTTCAATATTTAATAAGTGATGAATTCCATATTAATTAGAAGACACACGGACTTTTGCAAATTGTTGGTAGAACGTTTGTCTTGAAAAACGCCTTTAATATTTCTTTAAATATGATGAATGAGTGACATAATTATATTTTAAAACAACTTGTTTACGCGTCTGTTAACTAAAATCATACACAAATATTCTTGAAGCATCTCAAATACTTTTTAAGTAGTTAAATCAAATTTCACACATCCCTAATCTCATTACCCTGTGCATTACTCAACGTATTTGCCGTGTATTCTTGCAAGGTTGCACGGAAGATTGAGAGAAGCAAAATCCATCTTGTTCATTTACGAGAGACGCAGATAAGTTCTCACTCGCTACGTCCACGCCATCTAGCGAGGTAAAAGAGGTTTTACAAGGGTCACTGATCAGTAGTTAACTTCAGTAGACACTTAATTAACAAACATTGAATGATGGTTGAAAGCCTGTTATACAATACGGAATATCATTATTCGCTGGATTACATTTGCAGACCCCGAAGTGCTATCTTGAGAAGATTTTCTTGCTGCTTTCGTTTTTCAAAAGTTTTAAAATTTTATAATTATTACTGCCGATTCATTGTAATATAATTTTCTGTAAAATGAAAAATCATATAATCGCGTTTCATGGAGGACTTGAAAATAAAAAAAACAATAAACTTCTTTTGATGGCTTAATATTTTAATGAAAATAAGACGTACCAAGTTTTTTCTTGATTAACACTCCGAGTGTAATTTTAATAGCGCGCTTCGAAACCGCCCTTGCGCATTGTTCTCCTCCACGTGTCTCGCTTCGCCTCGCCCTCCGGACCTCGGGGCCCGCGTTCGATCCCCGGCGGCCCTCGGCCTTCGCGCCGGCCGCGCCGCGCCGCGCCGCGCCCCTCCCGCCCCCGCCGCGAGAACTGGTCCGGGCGAGCGCGGCGGACCGGTATTTTAATTAAGCACTCTTGCCTTAATAGCGGGGTATATCGGGTATGGATTTAATTCTTGTAAATAGCTTTCCTTTTTAATTTAATAGGTAAGTTTAAGGGACCTTCATTTCAGGTACTTCATTAACTCCGCGTTAATTGAACAACCGTTGAACGGCCGCATCTGGCGTCAGACAAACGGGATTGCGCCTGAGCAAGGTCGCCCACCGCCCCGCCCCTGCACCGCCCCCGCCCCCGCCCCTCCCTCTCCGGCCCCGCCCACCACGCGACGCCCCCGCCGCCGCTCGCGCTTCTCTCTGTCCCAGAAGGCCCTTTTGCTTTCTGGAACAGTTTAGATTTGTTTAGTCGTCCTTTCAGGTATTCGGCTGCCAAAAGCCATTCAAACCGGATCAAGGCCATTGAGAAAGGTTTCACCTTGGTGAGAAGCTATGATTTACTTAGAGAACTCACTTATATGGTTTTCTCAAAGAGGTAAATATAGAGTCCAGTGGTTTCTTATCATCGATTTGAAACATAAACGCTCTAGTGATTGAATGGTCACATTATCGGAATATTGAAAAAAGAGGTGTACGACTTGAAAAAATCATTTTTGGACTGACCGGCCTATTTTCCCTCCTATTCAGCACACATTAACCTTCACTCTCTCATTCGCACGTGCCTCTTTCGTCCTCATCCGCCTCAACCCAATTGCCATCGGGAGAGGTCCCTCACTGCATCAACTGATGTCACTTCAGGGTCTCTGAGTCACTGCAGTGTCTCTGACCTGGTGGTCCTAGGTTCCAGTCCCGAAATTGGCAATATTTTCAACAAATTTTCAGCTAGATTGTATTCAGTTGTTGTCTGGAGGGTAATTCTAGAGACCGGCTGCTCTGATTGGTAGTTTTCCGTGGTTTCTCAGATGAACTCCGGGTGATTTCCTTCCTCTTCCTTGTCCTATCATCACCCCTTACATGCATTACACTACCATACATGCCGGAAGACCGGTCGGGAACTTAGAAATTGTCCTGGTTGGGGCGGTATCCCGCTGGTGGGAGATTCCGGGTCGAGGGAAAGCCCACTAGCCGATGTTAGGTCGGCACAGGATCTCGTCATCTAACGGGGAAGATTACCGCACCTCCAAGAAAAACAAAATATGCACGGGACTAATGTTCATAGCATTTGACACGCCGGGAGTCACTAACAACCAACAAACCATTTAACCAACTGCCTTCAACCTTCCGCTCTGACACCGCCAGTCACTAGCTCAACCAATCCAACTGCACTACCATCCTTCGCCCCTTTTTCCCCGTTCATTCAACCTCCCACGTCAGTCCTCTCTTGCCTTCCCCTTTCCAGCCTCTCTCGTCTATCCCCCGCCGCCCATCCCACTTGTCCTTCCCACCTCGTCCATCCACCCTCATCCATCGTCAGTCGTCCATCATCGTCCGTCGTCCAGTCTCCCTCGCCCACCCCGTTGCCACCAATCTCTCTTGTCCACTCCCCTTAGCTCACCTATCTCTGTCCAGTAAACGTTCACCGTATCCACACTCGTCTCCTCGCATCCTCACCGTGTGATGGCCCGCAGCCGCTTGACCCGCGCGCGCCCTCGGCGTCCGGCAGCGCCTCGCGCTCTGCCCGTCGAATCGATTCCGCGCCGCATGGGAGCGCCGTGGAGAATGCGCCGCGCCGCGCCGCTCCACGCGGCCGCTTCATGCTTCCCGGTTTCTGGACCGGCCCACGCCTGTCCCGCGCTCCTCACACGCCACTCCGCCCTCGCTCCCGCCCACGCCCCTGCCCCACCCCGCTCCTACTTTTGCCCCCACCTCGGCGCGGAATGGCCACCGTCACTTCCATTACCTTCCACACAACCATCACCATGTCAACGCCAATTCCACCGCACTCAGACCCGCCCCCGCCACTGCCCCGCTCCTGCCCCCACCCCGACGCGACGTCGCCACCGTCACTTCTATTACCTTCCACACAACTATCACCATGTCAACGCCAATTCCACCGCACTCAGACCCGCCCCCGCCACTGGCCCGCTCCGCTCCCGCTCCTGCCCCCACCCCGGCGCGGCGTGGCCACCCTCACTCCTGCCCTCACCCCGCCCTCACTCCTACCCCCGCCTCTATCCCGCTCCCGCTGGGGCACCACCACTGCTACCACCCAGCGATTATCACCATCGTGAACGCCAACGCCACCGCCTTCACTCTCCCCACCCCTCTCCTACTCCTACCATCACCCCGCTCCGGCCCAGCCCCCGCTGCCACCTCGCCACCGACACTGCCGTTAACGTCAATGCCACCACTTTCACTCGCGTACCCGCCCGTGTCTCGCTCCTGCTCTCACTTCACCACACCCCGGCACCGCCACTACCATCACCCTACCCCCGCTTTCAACACCATCTTGAAGGGCTCCGCCCCGCCCCCACCCTGACTCCCACCCACGCCTTCCCCCTGTTCCGCTCCTGCGCGCACCCCTCTACAGCATCGCCACCGCTGCCACCAACACCATCGTCAACGCTAACGCGACCGCCCTCACCGTCACAAACACCTGCATAATCTCACGTCTCTGCGGCCTCCATCTTTGCCACCCCCGAAAACTCTCAGAGGGCGGAGGGAGTGAGGCTACGCTGGCGGCTGGAAGCGGAATGTGTGAAACAGATTGAGAGAGGTGAGACGCCTTACATCGCGCTGACGCCCGCGGAGTAATTGAACAGCAATATGACAGTTTCTCCGTGTTTGTCTACTTGCTGACCAATGAGAAGATTGAGAGAAGGCGTGATAATAGAGCTAAAGCGGTTAAGAGAAACTAATAGAAGTACACAAATAATTTATGAATTCATAGGAAATGATATAGCGAAAGGAAACATATATTTTTGTTGTATCTATGTTAATATTATATCCAATTTCATTGAATGAATTTAATTACAAATAATTGCAATTCTGTATCTCAATTGAATGATATAGTCTTATTAGGTAACACACATAAAGAAATACAAACTACACTTCAAGAACTAAATACACAAAGCAAGAAAATTGGATTAAAAATAAACTTAAAACAAACGCAAAACAAAAATAATGACAAATAGAAAAGATAAAAAAATAACAATACAAAGCAAAATAATAGAATACGTTCAAGAATACATCTATCTTCGACAAACAATATCCTTTAATAAGAAAAATGATAAAGAAATTAATAGACGCATTTCAGCAGCATGGAAAAAATTCTGGAGCTTGAAGTTTATTCTTTTAAACAAAATAAGCATAAAATGAAAAAAAGACATAATTGACACCTCTATTCTACCTGTTCTGACGTACGGTGCACAAACCTGGTCTATGACAAGAAAAAATCAAATTGCTATTGGAGTATGTCAAAGAAGCATGGAAAGAAAAAATCTTTGAATACCTTTAACAAATAAAATTATAAATGAAGAAAGAAGAAGAAGAACACAAATAAAAGATGCAATGCTGACTGCTTATCAACTAAAATGGAAGTGTGGAGGCCACATCTCAAGACTCCAAGATGACAGATGGACATCCAGAACTACTTCATGGGACCCACGAATAGGGAAGAGGAACGTTGGTAGACTACATCGAAGATGGACCGATGACTTCTGGGAACGTCTAGGTCATCAATGGCCAAGAGTGGCGAAATGCCGTAAAAATCGAAAGAATTGGAGAAATCCATTAAAAATAGTGTTCAATGAGTTACACATGTAATGTTCTCGAGGTGGCTACTCGAGGACCAACTTTTTAATGTAAGCCTCCTTGCCCTGGGCAAGAGACCCATGCCATAATAGGGATTAACGAGCTAATAATAATAATTTTAATTGAGAAAAAATGGAAGACTTAAAGGCAATAACAGTATCACAAATGAATACACGAAATAATGAAGTTGTCTTGTTCAATTATAAAGTTATATTAAAAATTCTACATTATTAAAAATAAAATATTAAAAGTTACTTTCTGTAGCACAAGTTCGAAATTATTTTAAGTTGATTGTAGGTTTTCTTTCCTGATGTGCGACACTTCAGCACGAGGCTGGGAAACAGAAATGATGTACTAAACAAATTCTAGAATATTTAGTAATTAAGTTCAATATGGCGTGGTTATCTTTTGAAGAGGAGAAATCAAAAAGACATTTTCAATCCAATGAGTAACTCTTTTATAATTTGATTCAACATAGTTGTGTGATTTCAATACGTATCACGCGTTGCCCGGTAAAAATTAATTGTTTTGTATTATTTGAGTATACTGATGTGATTACAAATAAGCCAGTTATTTTGAAGTCACAGAAACCCCATAAATAAAAATACGCAGCGAAGGGAATAGTTGGTAAGGTGATGATACTGAGCGACGAGATTCGCGTGGCTGGTGTATGTGTACGTATGTTTAATTCCCTATTTGAAAGTTTGTAGGGATCACGAAATTTTTTTTTTCAAAAACATTATACCTTTTCTCAGATAGCTATCGTTGCAAAGGCACTAAACCAGCGTATTTAATTTGCAGAAAACACGAAGCAATTAATAGCACAAAGTATTTAATTTTGAATTTAATAATAATTAATAATGGTTATTCTATGACGGAGGCATCTAAAGTAAATCAAACAGAACCAGAGAATAAAATATAATACAGTGACATCTCGGAAATCATTGTAATTACAGAATAAAAGATGTATTTTATTGATTTGTATCGATGTGAAAAGGGCAAAGTAAAAGAGAGAAGAATAAAATGATGAAAAGGAGAAAAGAGAAGAAACTGACGAAGAAGAATAGGAATAAGAAGAGGAGAAAAGAAAGAAAGGAAGAGATGAAGAAGAAGAAGAAGAAGAAATGGAGAAGAAGAGAAGGAGGAAAGGAAGAAGAAGAAGAAGAAGAAGAAGAAGAAGAAAAGGAGGAGAAGAAGGAGAAAGATTAGATGAAGAGGAAAAAGAGTAGGGGGAGAGGAAGAAAAAATGGGGGGAAGAAGAATAAAACGCGAAAAAGAAGAACAATAAGAAGAAAAAGTGAAGAAGAAGAAAAGAAGGAGCAGGAGAAGAAAAGGAGACGGTAAAGAAAATGAGAAGCTGAAGAAAAGGAGAAGCTGAAGAAAAGGAGAAGGAGAAGAAAAGAAGAAGAGAAGAAGAATCAGAAGAAGAATCAAAAGAAGAAGAAGAACAGGAACAAGAATTAGCGGAAGAAGCACAAGAACAAGCAGAGGGAGAAAGAGAAGAAGCAGGGGAAGAAAGAGAAGAAGCAGGAGAAGAAGACAAAGATGAAGAAGAAGAAGAAGAAGAAAGGGAGGAGAAAGGAACTAGAAGAAGAGGAAGAAACCGCAACCGTTCGTACTCCCATTCCCGCCGACCGCCTTGCTTGGCAAGCCGACATCCGCCCGCGGATCTCCCCCGCAGCGGGCGCGCCTCGCAAACATTCGTCGTCGGCGCGGGGATGCGATGCGATGCGCGCGAGGGCGGCGGCGGCGGCGGCGGCGGCGGCGGCGGTGGCGGAGGCTTCGGAAAAACGAGTTTGCGTTGCGCCGGCGCTGGCTCCTTCGATCGCCGCGCCGCGTGAGACAATCGGCCGAAGAACGGGTTCCCCGCGCCGCGCCTACCGCCTTTGAAAGGCAACGACGCGTGCCTTTCCAGCCAGCGCTGTAGCAGGTCTCTGCACGGACGCGCTTGCGGGACGCGCTGGCGGGGACGCTCCGGAAAACGAGCACGCGCTCTCAGTTCCGGACGCGCCTACGGCTGGGGCATTATTCCCGTAAGAGTGGTGCATGTTTATCGCGTTAAGTGGCAGTGATATTTCCTCGCTGGATGGCGAGATCCGGCGCTGACCTAAACGTCCGTTTGTAGGGTTTTCCCCAGCCAGGTATTGCCTCGCAGCGGGGCACCGCCCCAACCGAGACTAGCTGGTTTCCCGGCAAGTGTGGCAGTAAAGTACATGTAAGTGTGTGTATAAGTAAAGGGTTAGGATAGGACAAGGAAAAGGAAGAAAAGATTGCACGCGGTCCGTGGCGCATTTGTCACGGGACTTCTCCGCCTTTACCAGGTATTGATGGAAGAAAACACGGAAATCTACAGAGCAGCTGATCACTAGAAATTTCCTTCAGACTGCAGGTGAATTCGACCTAGATCTCGAAAATACAGCCACAAGGACTCGAGCCCAAGAACCCTTCGCTCAGAGACACTGGAGTGACATTAATTAATTCTCTGAGCCACCTAAGCTGGTTCGAATACTTCGTTGTTGTTTTTTTTGTTTTTTTTTCTGATCCGGTGAATTGGCTCACGCTCTAAATAAAACCGGTGTTATCTTTATTTTATTTAACTGTTTCCCATCCACTTTGATCCTCGTACTAATTCCTGCCAAATTAGTTAATTTGGTAGAAAGGATCACTGTAATCATAGTATTATCATTATTAGCTTAGTGACGTCGTTTGTGTACGTCACAGAAGCGTGTGTGGTATTAGCGTGGTATTTGTGGTATTAGTGTTTGATTTTGATTTGGTTGATTAAAACTGCCTCAGACCTCAGTGCCAATTTTGAAGACGCGCTGTTGAAGTCGCCGTGAATGGTGCGGCCGTCGTTTTCTTCTTAAAGACCCGGTGATTTATCCTGCTCCTGCTAAATGGAATGTAACTATTTATTTTATTGAAGAATGTTAATCTTTAGACTTGCTACTCCATTAATGACAACCCAGACAGCAAAGAAAGATAAAATGCCAATTTATTTACCTTGATTATTACATGACGTATGTGTATGACATATTACTGTTAACTTCGCTTCCTCTACGAAGGAAATTCAACTGGCTGTTTTTTTCTTTTGGAAATTGAAATTGTCACTGAAAGTCTTGACTGCTCCTGCAAACCATGTGCATGTAAACCACCAGCTGTAGATTTTTCTCGCACTGCTAGACATTTACAGACATTGGCGTGTACGCTCAGAGATTCAAGACACAGTATTCCTCTTGGGAGTTCAATGATTTAACTTGGGCGATATTCAGAAAAGAATTCTTTTCATTTAATGACGTGTTTCATTAAATTTGTCCTTCGAAATTTGTAGAATCTATGTCCAACCTTTCCGTACTGTTATCTTATTTATTACTTATTGTACGTGAAAGAGTTAATGTCGCTAAATTTTGTTTTTCAGATTAAAATCATACTCGAGAACCAATCTATGTCCCTAATTTCTCTGTTAATGGTTTATCCATTGATATCCTGTGTCTTTTCGACCACGCACTGTGTCAAATCACCGCCAAAAATTGAGGTTACCCTGGTAGAAGTGCTTGGAGAAATGGGCTTGCGGTAGCGGTAGTTTGTCTCAGAATTCTTTTTGAGTACTCAGCGATTTATGCCCCCCAAATGTAACGTAGGTAAACTTTATGTTATTTGTCAATGTTTGGCATTTACCTTGCTCCTCAGATAATAACGTGCAGAATTAATAGAAGGTATCACCAAATTATTTGTAATATCATGTTTACAATAAGCATGACACAGGGATGGTAGTACAATTTCCTGTGCGGTTAACTCAAACAATATTAATGTAACCGAATGATCTTGATTCACATCGCTAATTGCGTGAAATAAAATTTTAGTTTCAAATAATCTTTCACTTATATCGCGCGAAATAAAATTTCAATTTCCAATAATATTTCACCCAGGTTGCGCGAAATAAATTTTCTGTTTCAAATAATCATCCACCCAGACCGCGCGCACAATTTCTGCGTTCCTGTGAAAATCTTACAACGATTACTTCGATCAGCCCAACACTTTCCAGAAGCTTTCAGCAAAGTAATAGACGCACTCAAGCGGGCGTACGACTCATAAATGCCCAGGTAATCACGTGATTACCTGAGAAGATCTTTTAAAGTCTGTCGTTTAATACCCAATTTTCTTACATCATTATATGGGAAGTATGATCGGCGAAGACGTTGAACTCTGTTAATTGCTGGTTAGTCACATTCTCCTTTTATTTTCATTTTTGTGTCGTTTAATTATGATAACATGAATACTACGTTCCTAAATGAAAAATGTATGCAGTTTACAGTGAGTACGATCAAAAAATATTTTGCAATTTTCATAACATAATAAATGTGTAGAGACTAACATCAAACGAGGCGTGTCGTGGTACTCTTATAAATACTTCAGTATATTTCAGTCACATTGAGCTTAGATCTGCTTTCATTGCCGCAGCTTAAAGCTGTTTTGATATCTATTGGTATTACGAAATCAGTTAAAAATTGCAATAGACTACACAAAACATGTTCTGTACGTATTTACCTCTGATAACATTGTTTCAACAATATGTTAAACAAAACTACGATCTGTTTCGCTACACAATTGGCTCGTTTAGCTCGATAGCTGTTCATTCCTCGCTCCTTGTGTTTCTCTCTGTTTCTGTTAAAATAACTTTGATCTTAGAGACGGCCCACTTGGGACCTTTCATCAATCTCTTATATTCTGCCGTAACCTTTCTATTGTTTATGAATTATTTTCTTTACATTTGATTGTCTTCCAATCATTTTTGACTTTCACGATTCAGTTTCGCGCCGTTAGATACGTCACATTCTGTATTTTCCCCATCAGTCGCTCATCGTCTTTGTTTACGAAGGGATCAAATGAATATAAACTGAATTTGTGGGCCTCATTTGAAATTGATTTAATGGTGTTACAGTTCATTTCAAGAATCATTCCAAATTGACATAGTTATTCTTATTAACTAGCTTGGTTTTGTTTGTTTTGTTGGTATTCTAAATAGCCTTTTGGTTTTAATATATCGTCCCTATTTCTTCCTGGAACGTTTTCTTGTCGGTTTTTTGTTTTCATGTTTTGAAAACCACAAGTTAAGTTTTAAAGATATTGGATGAAATGAATTGAAATGATTTTACTGAGAGGTAAGAAAATTCTATGCTGTGTCAAAAGTATGCATTTGTACCACCTTTGTACATTCATTATACATCATAATTAGAAGAACTTTTAAATCTTTTTCCCTGGTAATAATGTTTACTAGAAAGAAGAGAATTGGCGTCGCAGATCTGCATTCACACAGATGCCTCATCACGTCTCGCCTCACTGTACCTCACGAAGTCCCGTCACGCCTCACTACGTCCAACATTGCCTATCCAAATTACATCAAGCCTCACCATACCCTCATTGCCTCACCATGTCCCACATTGCCTCACCAACTCCCATCACGACTCATTACGTCCCACATTGCCTCACCAAGTCCCATCATGCCTCACCATGCCCTACCACGTTGTACCGTGTTCTTACCATGCCTTAACCCCTCAGCCCTCTTCACCCCCACTTCACCTCACCTCATCACGCTTCTTCACCCCTCACCACACACCAGTCTGACAACGCGTCACTCCCTTCTACTATACCTCACCATGCCTCACCAGTCTTTCACCAGTCTTTACCACGCCTGCTCGCGGCTTCGCGCCTGTCCATTCCTCGCACCCGGTCCTTTCCGAGTCTCCGCGCCGCTCCTCACCAGACCCTCCGAGCCCCGCCCCGCCCCGCCCCGCCCCGCCACCCCGCGCTTCGAGAGCGGCGCTCGGGCGCTCTATCAAGCGCGTCGAAAGAGGCATCGCGTTTCGCAGAGAAGCACCTTTTACATCGTTTTCTGCTATTCGTGTCTTTATTAACATTCCGAAAAGGGACCGGCGCGGCGCGGAGGGGGCGTTGATGCCCGAATAATGGCTACCCCCCGACGTGGGGGGCACGGGCCCCCGCGGAGAGAGCAAGAGCGCGGGAGGGGGCGGACGGCGGACACAGGGGCTCAGGCGGGGGCGCGCGCGCGCCGCCGCGGCGGCAGGTAGGTCAGCGGCGCGGCACGGCGCGGCGCAGCGCGGCACGGCCAGAGCGGCGCGGGTCTCGAAATAACAGAGCACACGGTGTTCACACCTTGACGTGCGGCGGCGGCCAGCCTCGCGGCGGCGGAGGAGGAGGAGGCGAGCGGCGCGGCCCGGCCCGGCCCGCCATTATCGACGTTGGTGTTCCGGCGGCGGCCCCCGGGCTCCCCCCAGAAAAAGAAGAGGTCCACGGGAGGGGAGAGGAGAGAGGGAGGGCGGGGTCGGAGGAGCAGGAGGAGGAGGAGCAGGCGGAGGCGGCGGCGGCGGCGATGGTAGTAAAGCTCGTGTGTAAAAACAGACCCTTTACGGGTTTATTAGGTCGGGCGGCGGCCGCCCCGTGTTGTGGGCGGCGGTGAAGGTGGCGATGGTGGAGGCGCTGCGAGCGCGCAGGACATGCTCCCTGCCACCTCCCGGCGGCGGCGGAGAGGAATGCAATCAGGGCCGAGCTCATGTGGGGGAAAGTGATGCGGAGGAAGTAGAGCTTCCGTGTTTGTATACAAAGCGTCTGCTCGCGAGCCACTTTTGAAAATAATGGTTCAATTGAGCAAATATTTACAATTCCTACTTGAACTACTTCTGATATCACTTTCATGTCAAGGTCGAGAAGTAGAGAACTGTTTCATAGATTGATAAATTACAGTGGTCATATCCTGCGTTAACATCTTTCCGGGAACTACGGATCTGATAGTAGCTATTGTGTTTCCTCACGGATTGACCCAGAAAAGTGAAAATTACATTGATCCACGTATTTACCACTGGCTCTAATAACAATTCAAGTTGCATCTTTTTAAAGAGATTATCTAGTTTATGATTCCATGGTGTTCCAATAATTACATTTCTCCACATTATAATCAGGTATTCATCAGATCACTGAACCACAACGCAATGTTTTTTTAATAATATTAAGATTAATAAACGAGTGTGTGATTTAATAAATTACACTAAGTTGTAGGGATGATCACTATCTTTCATGATCTGTGAGCCTTTAAAGTTGAACGCCAACACATCTATTCTCGCAAGTCGCATCCACCTTAAACGTCCTTCAACCCTTTGAAACACGCACGGCGTCCGTTCGTCGTAGATTCCATCTGAGTAATCCATTTGTTTCCGATCTTCTCGGTAGGTACCATTCACTTCCACTGCGTTGGGAATTCTATCAATTCCTCCTGTGTAATTCTCTCTCAACAAATAGCTTTGTATGTGACTAATCTGTTCTTGTGAGCGCGTGAAGTATTTGTCTGTCTCTCCGAGGAGCTCGGCCCGGCTGTTGTGCGTCGGACGCGCAGGCGCAGTGACGCGGCAACTCTGGAGCGCCTTCCCCCTCGGTTATCTACCTGGCACGGGGCTATTGTTCCTCTCAAGCCTTTCAGCCCTTTTATTTCCTCAATGATGTCTCTATCCTTGTGGTACGACAGACTTAATCTCAATAATTCTAGTTTACTTGCTCGGGCTATAATCTTGTCATTCAGGCCGATCTCCAGATTGCATATCTCTGTTAATATAAAGGTGTATTGCTTTAATGCGTTTTGTATATATAGATTTTGCATCCTGATGAACGAAATATTCGTACAAAAACCTTTGTTTACGTATTATAAAAATGATTCATAGATTAGTACAACAGTGTTAAAAATATATTTTGTCGATCATTTTGCATTGATGTTTGAATATGACAGATAAATTGACTCTCCATTACCTTAAGCTATTCCGAACAATAAATTTTAAATCATTAATTCGATGTTTTATTTATGTAAATTTAAACTGTATTCGTAATGTAGCTGTGAGATAATATATGTTCTTTGTTTATTTTAGATGCTGATCTACATTTCTAATCAATTTATTCACAAATAGATCACACTTGCACAGAAAATTATGAATTTTGCAATGGAAATATTGATAAGTAGTGATGTATTGCATAAACTCTAGTTGCCGAAGAATATTTGTAATATAACCTTTACTGTTGATATTTAAGATTTTTAGTGCTTAAAAATAAATGTTTCCGATATTAGAAGAAATATTAAAGACGCATTATTATTGAACATCACATTAATGATTTAATATGTATTGTTCGGCATAGCTTAAGGTAATGGAGAGTTAATTTATCTGTTATTTCCAAACATCAATACAAAGTGATCGACAAAATACATTTTTAACACTGTTGTACTAATCTGTGAATCATATTTATAATATGTAAAGAAAGGTTTTTGTACAAATATTTTGTTCATCAGCATGCAAAATACAGCATAGAAGTTTTCGCCAAAGTTGTGAACACCTGGAAATTTTTAACGTTAATTTACTCACCAATATACACAAAATAGAGTTGAATTTATTTTGGAAAAGAGGGCCTTGGAATATATGCCGTACTGTGACCGAGAAGTAAACAAATCTGATGAGCTTATATTCAGAACGCCAAATGCCAAAGACAATGGTTACAATAAACATTTAAAAAAGTCAGCATGGCATTTGCGAAAATGTAATTTGATTATTTGAATTTGTCCTTCCGCGGCCCATGCTGTACCTTGTTAGACAACCTGGCCATCTTGCGACGCCTGGGCTTGCTTTGGATCCCTGTCAGATTCTAGTGGAATTTGCTACTCCCTGGTTCCTGCCTTTTGTTAGACCATATCTATTTTCATTCTCATTAGTCATATTATTATTATTATTATTATTATTATTATTATTATTATTATTACTATTATTATTACCTGCGTCATCACCATTCCAACTCCTTACAAATGCCTCACTGGTCTGAGTCACCCCGGCTACTTTGAAAGTTCTGGCTTTGAAACTAGAGTCATCCCGTATCTCCTAAAATGCATATCATGCAATGAATAAAAATTACAAAATGTAAATTTTTAAATAAAAGGTAAACGTCTATCCGTTTTATTGTTTCGTTCTGTAAGTAGACAAAGGCAGGGAGGCTAAAATGCGCTGCGCTCAATGTAGTTAGCGCCCTAAATGCAGCAGGACCGCTCCCACATTTCTCCCGCATTCCCCGATATCCGCAGCCGAGGCTGCAGCCAGGCTGCCTGCGGGGCCTCCAGGAATGCGCGGGCGAGCGACCGAGCCGCGAGAGCGGGCGGGCGAGCGCGCAACGGGCGGGCGAGAGGGCGGGCGAGTGGGTGGGTTGGTGGGCGAGCGGATGCGGCGAAAGCGGATGGGCGGGTACGAGGACGAGAGGACGGGCAGGCGAGCGAGCGAGCGGGCTGGCGGGCGAGAGAGCGGGCGGGTGGGAGAGCGGGCGGGCGGGCGGGAGTTCGGGGAGAAGGCGAGCGAGAGAGAGGGCGGGCGGGTCGTCGAGCGAGCGGGCAGGCGGGTAGGCGAATCGCGCGGCGGGAAAGTGTGGACTCACGGCTGGTAATACCCTCCGACACAAGAACAATGAGGCGCGCTGTCACGGATACCTCGCCGCTCTCCATTAGGCTCCGATTCATGGCGGTTATTAAATAAACCCCTCCTGCTGCCTATTCATTAGCACTGCTCGCTCGCTCGCTGGCTGGCTGGCTGGCTGGCTGGCGGGTCGGCGGCTTAGCTCGTCTCAGCCCGCTGCTCCGCCAGATCGCTCACCCCCCCCCCGCCCACCCTCCCGGTCTCCGCCCACGAGCGCGGTGTGGAGACTGTCAGCGCTATCAACGGCTGCGTCGGAATATTTGCGCCGCCACTTCGCCTTCAGTCGTTTCGTTAGATCTGGCGATGTAAGCATTGCTAACGCGATTGCCATTGCCGTCGCACTATATGCATCAAAATTCCATTCATATTATGCCATGTATCAAAACGACCTTGTTCAGAAATGCATAAATATTTCTCCCAGCAAATTGTTACGTCTAGCGCTGATAACATTTTTGCCGCTCTGAAATTGCTTGCAACGATTATTATTAATACAAGCCTTCGTCTGTGCCAGTGCCCGACTTGCCTTTGTTATAATCGTTTATGAATATTATTGACATTACCAACGCACGCCTATGTTCAACGTTCAACTCCATTGGAAATAATTGCTGGGCGAACGTTAGCAGTGACAGGGCGAAGGAAACGTGACTGCGACGGTGGTGGAGCGGGCGGTGTCAGGCGGCGGGCGCGTCTACAGTCAATTTGTTGAGGGCTCTGCAGCAACCGCCGCCTCACGGACACGTAGGATCAGAGGAAAAATGTGAACCCGCGCGCCTCCTGCACGGGCTGCAGGAGACGCATGCGGGATCAGTCCACATTCCGCGGACCTAACGCACACACTCCCACCGCACCCCACCCCAAACCTCCCAGACTCTCCAAATCTCCTCGTCTTCCCCACGCCTTCACATCACACCTCTTTTCCCTAAATCATCCTGCCTCTCCTCGACTCCTCCTCCTCTCCCCACATCTCCAAAGACACTATCCACGTCTTCCCCTTCTCTCCCCACCTACTCATGTCTCCCGAAATGTTCCCATCACTTGCCGCCTCTCCATCACCTTTCTCCGTTTTTCAACGTCCCTCCACGTCGTTCCTCGAACATTCTCGCAACCTCTCGTCACCTCACATCTCCTCCTCGCCCCTCCTCACCCCCTCCTGCTTGTAGGTATCTCCTTCTGGTAGATCATTAATTATTTAAAGAATTATTAAAAATGTGTACAGGGGAGCGATAGAGATGCGATCTTTCATTAATTTTCAATACGTACGCCAGACAAAATTCCATACGTACAATTCATTTATTTTTTATAATTATTGGTAACTTCGAATTCAAATTCATTTGTTCAGGGATATAACCCTCTTGTAACTGATGTCTATTAATAGTATCAGTAAAACAACTACGGGACAAAGATGTATTGAATTGGCAAGTGAGCTGTGCTGTTTCTGTGCATGTCGAATCTTTTTATTTCACGCTTTCATGAAGCAATTGATGTTTGTTACAAGGTACACATTCTTCTTGGATATTTTCACAAAGTCAGTCGAGAACTGTGTACTCCTTTGCTATCTCGCTAACAATTGACGCGCACGGCGTGCCTTTCACGCCGCCTGCCGGCCACCCAACGACAGACCACCTGATCGAGCGCGTTCCTATTTATGCCTCATTCACGGATCTTTTTCTCCTCTTGCTCAACTTCCCCTTCTAGGGCTAATATTTCATTCGCTTGTCCTCTATTTAACTTTCCTTCTGTTGCCAGGAACATTTTGTACGATGACCATGCATATTTATTCATTGTACCGACAATGAATACCAAACCAATTCACTTCAGATTAACAGATCCTGGCTGCTGCCGGAGATATTATGAACTAGGTTGCGGTTGAGTTTTGAATAGTATTGAAAGTCTAACCTCTTCAGGTGGTATTCTTGGGATCCTGGTCTGATGTTATTCAAACCCTTATAAACGCTCAAATTTTTCAGCGAAAGGTTGCTCCGAGTTGCGCCCGAAACTTTGATTCAATTTGCCAAAAAATATCCTCCCACTCTCTGACACTTTCCGCGATTTGAGACATCCTTCCGCCTAAAATTGAAGAATTTACAAGGGCTTCTGAAACATCAAACTAAGACCTAAAAAATACTAAGACGTGAGATTACACTTTCTGCTCCCCTCGATTACATTCCTTTTCTTTGCGAACATCATATAGGCTTCCAATATTTCAGCAATAGTCGGCTAGTACTCTCACAGCAAACTTTGTTAATACTCACGTTCCATCTTTCCACCAAGCAACTTTGTTACCACCTATTCTCATCAAATGTTTACGACAGTATATGTTTTTTCAACATTTGCCGTCGCTAATCACTTTGTGCCAGCTACTATCATCTCTGTTCCTGACGTAAACATATTCTGGTTAAATCGTTTTCCCAAGAGATGCTTTTAAATGAGTATCAAGCGACGAATGATCGCTCTCTCAGGCTCATGTGGGATCTGAAATTTGAGCAGCGCGCTGTTGGACTCCGGAGGCGCCGCGAGGGGCAAGAGGCGAACGTTTGGTTGCTTCAACAAATTATAGTCCGATGTGTTAACGTGTTGACGGCCTGTTCCTTATGTATCTTTGGGCAATTAATATATTTTCATTACGTCAATTCGTGTCATGTCTGTTGCTCATAAACCTGAGCTGCCTACATTCATATCTCATTTTGATGTTGTCAATGCATCCCTCGAGTTAGCCATTCAGGTTTTCTATTTCTTGAATTGACTTCTTATTTCTTGAACTTATCTCACCAATCTAAGTTGTTGTTCATATAATTTTCACAATACGAGCTCTCTGGATATTGAACTAATACTCTGTCTCATTTTCTCTGTTCTCATTCTGTCTTTTAGTACATTGTCTTCTTCGGTGCCTAAACGTACCGTGTAAACTTAATGTATATTGCCAGTACAGCAAAATTCATTGATAAATTGATGGAATGAGATATTTACGCAAAGGATCGATTTTTCAAAATCTTTTAAACATGACTTCAACAGCATGCGATATATTACGAACGCAGTTTAACATAGCGATCTACAAATACTCACTCTGCAAGAAAAAATCATGAAATCTACTGAAAGAGTAAAAGTGCACCTAAACTATCTAGTTTTCAGTCCCCTGAATATATTACTCTTAAGATATCTCGCATTAACCAAATCTCTCCTCATTTCTCATATCAATGCGAAATTCTTTAAAAAAGCCTTTTGAAGCAAGAGAAACATGTCGTAAGTAAGTCGCATAAAAAAATAAAAAATAAAAAAATTAAAAATAAAAAAATCATGTTCATCTCGCACAATCTTCCCAAGCTCAGCCCGTGGCGGCGTGGGCCACCCCCGCGCCGCAGGGCCAGTCAGTCACCCCTGCGCGGCGCGGCCTAATGAGGGCGGCCGGGCCGCGCGCGCCGCTAGTGACAGATGGGCTTTTAAAGAGCCGCGCGCTGCCGCTCCGCCGCCTCCGACGCGGCGCGGCGGGCAGCGGAGCCAGCGAGCGGCGCTCAATAGCGCCCAAAATAAAGAGTATTCCTCGCGCCGTGTAATCGTATCACAGACGCCGCCGCCGCCACCGCGCCCGACGCCGCTCCTGACGCCCGCACAGTGGGTCGAAAGGATACTGAAAACGCTCAGCACGTCTGTTTCTTAAAAAAATACGTTGAGACCATTCAAAAATGCTTTCGAAAAACAACGCTTTTAAAACCATTTTCTCAATTTTTAACAGCGGGTAACATTTGTAATCACGTTCTTGAGATGAACGTTCTATATTGAACTGTCCCCTCCTGAGATGAATCACTGTTATGGAAAACATGTTTCAGAACTTTTAAAAAAAATGTAGTACTTTCAAAAATAATATGAACGTTTTTTAGTGTAGTAATATAATATAAACCATTTTCATTATTCCCCTCCCATCTTGTTTGTGAAAACCGTATATCGCAGGTGGGAAAAACCCCTCCACACTAAAAGTGAACGCATATTTTGATAAATGTAAAGAAAATGGCTTTCATACAATGATCCTTCCTTTCATACAATACGTCCACACAAGTCACATAAACACGAATAGAGACCTCCTATGCATAGACAGCGCTGCGTAGTCATACACTCGTTACAAGGAATACTAAAGTTAAAGGAAAGCCACTCGTGAAGAAGAATAAAAAGAAGAAGAAGAATTCGAGGCGATACCTTTGTATTTCTACTCCTACAATCTGTAGCTTTTACATGCAAAAAGAAGTAAATCCATATGACAATACTTTGCGCATACTTTTTCCATTGCATTTTTATAACAATTTTTGTTTGTTTATTTTTGTTTTTATTTATAACGTTTACCTTCCCTGGTCGAGTGTTTGGCCCCAGTGCGGAGCGGTGTGCGCCGCCGCCGCGACGGCCACCTGAGAAGAGGCGATGATGGATAGTGTGTGCGTGTGTTCACACTCAGCGCAGCGGCCGTGTTCTGCGGTTGCTCTTGACCCGGGAGGCCACGAAGGCGGGCGGCGCGGCGGCGGGTAGTAGCAGCCAACACTCCAGTTGCAGCTGTTTATTCAGATCGTATCCCCTCGCTTTCATTTGGAAATTTCAGCATGATGGGGCGAATTTTCTTGTTAGTCGAAGTATAAGTGAAATACCAATTAAATAACTCGGGTTCCCACAATGTCCCTTTAATGAGCTGTTTCTCTTTTCGACAGGATCTTGCGTGAAATGTAGTTAAAAGGAAATAAGCCTAAGTAGGCATAACATACTGCAGAAAAGTTGTTTTTTAAATTGGTAAGTTGTAATTTCTTTAAATTTTACCACTAACCAGTGTTGTTTTTCACAATTCACCTTGTGGTATGTTGCGATACAATTGTAAAGGATTAAAGGGATAAATTTCTAAGAAGAGGGTTGAAATTTTCTTTTCATCGAAATAAGAGAGGCGAGAATGGCTCAGCTAGAAAAGGAGAAAAATTAGAAGCAATCTTGTCGGGAGACTTAATTTGGACAATGTGGATACAACCATAGAATCAATGTAATTTATAATGACGTCCATTATGCTGTCAAATGAAGAAAGCCTCTGTCGCTCTCCTTTCTTACAATGGGCGTGAACGCGGAACCATGATTTTGAAAAGTAGAAGGAAAGTAGATGAGTAAATTAGGCAGAGAACAGTTGGTAGATGAAACGAGCGAAGAAACCTAATTTGTTCTCGTGAATGCGGAGATTTCTCTTCGAGTGGACCGTTTCCTACCTAAAATTACACCTCCTCCTCGTTCTTCTTCTTCAAAATATTGTGGAACGCCAACCACAGCGCTTATTAACACTACTGTTTGTGGTCGACTAGGATAGAAAGCTGTATTATCATTACCTTATTACCCCACAACCCTGCAAAGTTCCTGTGCTTCTCGGTGAATTGTCAGCAAATGCAATTTTTTCGAATAACTGGCCTTGTTTGATTTCGCGCGTCTACTGTGACCAATGATTTCATAAACATTGAACAATTTGTTTACATAATTTACGTACTCTCATCCATTCATCAAAATACTGTAAACATTAAAAACTTATGAGTTTTTCTAGATACAAATTATTAGGAATTTGTTATGTGAATATGAATTAAATTGTAATTTAATAATTTTAAATCATATTTTCTTACTATTTTTAATCTACGTGATTGATTTTCTGGTTGATGTAGGCTCTGATATCAATATACACCAGTAGGGAGAAATACAAAGATTATTTTTCATCCATGTCGATATCGGATTACAGAGTTGATCATAAAACATATAGTTGATTTTCTTAGAATGTAGTTCCTAACTTCTATGATCAAAGAATTTGGAGTTTTCCTTCAATCTTTTTATTTCAGATTCTGTCTTCTCTTGCACAGCGCTTTACATTTCGAACGCCTATATTCTGCTATTGCTGTTTGAATAGGGACCCAAATATAGAAACCGTTGAAAAGGGTGGAGACTTGAATCGAAATATTCAAAGTAGAAGTCGTGTTCTATCATGCGATCATTAATTACTACGTATTTTTATCCATAGGTCCATTCATTTACAGCTGTTAACTTCATTTTATTTGTTGATCTTTTCGTGTTGTACATATCTGATATTTAATTCTGTTTGTTCAAAGTTCTTTGTAGATTGTGATATATAATGACATGAAAATATACATGAACATACATATACGTGAAAACAAAATTATATAATTATTTCAAAATAGGATCAATTCAATTACGATTTTATTTACTTATTAGTTCTGCAGAATATTATAATATTATATAATTATATATAATATAATTTTTGGAATTTAAGTCATTTTAAGAAAGTCATCTAAGAATTCAATTTAATACATTTCACGCCGGCACGGAATAACCTGAAGAGAAAGCTCGGATGTCTTCGCAGAACTTAACATGCAATCGTCTTAAACGCTTTGGGAGGTATGAAATTAAGAGGCGTCGGACACGATGTTGAACAGTGCTAATGAACCGCAAGATTGCTGATGCATCACTTCTTAGGGGACCGCGCGGGGGCGGCACACACCGCAAACCACGCAAAGGCGGCGCGGCGGCGGCGCGGCACGAAGTCACGAAGGAGAGGTTAGACGCAGGGGTGTGAGTGTATATGAGAGAGAGAGAGAGAGAGAGAGAGAGAGAGAAAGAAAGAAAGAATGAATGAATGAAAGAAAGAAAGAAAGAAAGAAAGAAAGAAAGGCTGTTCTTTTCCACTTCGGACAGAAGCGTATCTCTACTGTAATCGCCGAGAGTACAGAAGTCATAGACAATGACCGATTTAGAAAATAGTAGGGGAGAGAACTTAATAAAATAACAATCGGCCAGAAAAAGCTGGAACTCTGGCTGCTATTAGATGCGGATGATTGCTGAGTACGAAACATGAAAAGGGAAAATAGTAGGAGGATCACAAAAGAAAAGAAGGTGTGGTGCAGATTCTGAAGGAGAAAACAGAATGGATTGGGGTGAGATCTCACGGAGGGCTCAAGATAGCCAGCAAAGGTTGATGCTCACTACAGCAATAAAAATGAGGCCCAAGCAAGTAAGGGAAAGGGCAAAAATAATACATGTATGCGATGCAAGACGATATAACGGTAGACACAAAATATTTCAGTCTCAGATAGGCGTGTGCCTAGTGCGTAAAAGAGAAAAGGTGGAAACTGCAAAAAAAGGTTTCTTCTCGACAGATGCAAGACATCGCTGACTGGGATAGTGCGATAGCCTCACAGAAGCTATGTATCCTTACTTATAGAGAGCAACCATTCTGCTACCAATTAATTATTCTCATAAAAAAGAAAATCTTCTTAATTTGCAATCACTTTATTTCAATTTTTGTTTTTACTTTTATGTGACACGTACACATGGAAGCAATTCGTTATTTTGTCTGAAACATATCTCAAGTTTCCACTATGAGATTGCAGATCAGCAGTCACTCTTTATCTCCTTTACTTATCCCAAGACGTCAATCAATTCTAAATTATATTTTCTGTTAAATTTGCTTTATGAGCATTGACGAAGCTTATTTTATTCATAAACAATACTCATTTCATAGCACTTTTCGTACTTGTAACCAATTTCAGTAATAATTTGTTGCATAGAATTCAAACACATTTATCTTTTATCACCATTTAATTTATGTATGGAACAAATTTCGGTGACTAAGGCCTCTCTACACTGAAATATTTAATTTTAATCCCCAGGCAAATAATAAATAAGTTTTATCTCTAAAAGTTGAAGCAGGGACTGAATACCGCTGACATGAATTTAAAAACATTTAATTAGAAAGGTATACTTTCTAATATGCACATCTAACGCACAGCGTTTACCTGAACACTGGCTTAAATAAAGAAAGCAGGGCGAACAGCCTTGCTTTCTAATATGACAATTAAAAAATTCTTTTTGGAAGGGTGAAAATAACTTCATGCTGAAACCCAACCGCGAACAAATCTGACAACCTGTGTAAGAAGTGGAGCCAACCTCAGAACACGTGAAGTTTCATTTTGAAGATTAAGGAATAAGGAACATAACTCTAGTCCCCTTAGGTTTTAAAGATATAGGAATCATCGTGTCCGAGTCGTACACGATGGTACCGTGTGTTGGGGTATTTATGGGCGCAGCATTTTTCCCAAATAACTTAATCTACGAAATTCTATATTTTCGCCTTACGTCTGTTCCAGGCAGGACTAAGGGCCAATTCCCTAACCAGTAGTAAGTCACTTATGGGGCTTGTGACGATGGCTTCTTAAAAAACTATAAAACCGTGTTCTTTCTTTAGAGGATGAAGAATATGTAGATGGGATATACAATGTTGTGTTCAAAATATACACTAGAATGTCCGTTTGGTACGTATTACTACGCCCATCATATGACATTTTGTCGAATGAAGTTTTATATTTAAATTCGTACATCACAAAGCATTGCATCCGGCAATTAGGTAGAGTAGAGTAGGATGTCATCGGGAGGGAAAGTGCAGTTGAGGAGACATGATGGGTCAGCGCGTCCGGGGGCGGCCGACGGAAGAGCTGGAGATGGCGATAGCGGGAGCGCGGGCAGGGGCGGGGGCGGGGGCGGGGGCGGGGGCGGGGTGGGCGATCGAGGGCGGACCACACGCGCGCGGCTATTCCCGCGCAAATGGACCTCGCCCTGCGGTTTTTGCTCGCCGCCTCCTGCGGTCGCACGGGCGAAGAGCGGCGCAGGAATAACGAAGAAATTGTGTGACTAAGTCTTGTCCCGAAATACCCACAGAGATCTTAAAGTGCGCGATGAATGGGAAGGAGTTAATGAGAAACGGGGTGCGTGTCGGCAGAGGAAGCGAGAAAGGGAACATGCGACGTTTTTTCTCTCTCGTAAATTGTGGGGGGGTTGTAAAACGAAGCAAATACCAACTAAAAAGTATGAATAAGAATGTCAGAAATCCATTAATAACCCACCTTTCTTGACGTCTTGTTCGTTTTTCCGTCACACCACGAGGTGGGAATTTCGTGGCCATAAAAAGCATTGATCATGTAGAAAGAGGCCCTTTCCGCCGACGCCCCGCGCCCGGGAGGTCCGCCCCCTCTCCCCCCTCCCCCCTCCCCGAGGAGGAGGCGATGGAGGGAGGAGGACCTTACGTTTGTATTATAAGGCGGGAACGTGGAAAGCACAAATAAATCGACTTAGCGTAGTGTTGAAAGTTTGAACATTGTAGGACGGTTACAACCAAGAGAGAGACTTGAAAAAACTGGCTTCAGACACTTCTTTAAAAGAAGAAAGAACAATAATACATGTGCCTTTTGGAATGTGAATAAAAAATATACTAAAAAATGTTTGCAAAAAAATTTGTCTCTGCCATTTAATTTACAATAATGTGGTTTGAATTATTTGAGGCAATATGGGAAACAATGATAAAAAGTATTTTTTACCTAAATATTTAAGGGTGTTTATTACTAACACATTTCAATACACAAAAATATAGAAAACTGTTCACGAACAATACAATTAAAACCTGTCCAACGTGTACATATGAGCACGAAGTAAATAATTTCTTGACCTCTCCAATTCTTTTCTGTGCTTTTCCTTATATTTTTCATTTTGACTGTTGATCTACTTTCAATATTTTTTTTTGGACACTTTAAAAGTTCTTAGGTCGCTTTTTAACATCTTGGCCATTTAGCGACCACTGTAATTGCTATAACTGTAGGGAGAACTGTAGAAAGAACGAGGCGGAATTCGAACCCACGACCGTTTGTGCCGAAGCAGTGATGACCCTTCAGCCTTAGTGAACTTGGCTATCCAGGCCGGATTGACGGTCTTTATGAATATAAAAGATGCAAATAAAGTCTCGAAAGTGAAATCCCAACAAAAACGCAAATGAAACATCGTGTGATTCAAGAACTGATAAATATTTCAGTTCAGGTGATTCAAGAGAGATATGATTCCTTTGAATAATGGCAGTTTTTACGTTTATGTAAATAATTACACTTTTATACTTTTTTTCTGGCAAAAAATATATTTTGCAACAGATGATGCAACAGACAATTTATACTTTTCAAAATATTGTAATGTCGATGGTTTAGAAATACAAATATCTTTCTAATGAATCGTTTCTCAAAAGGAAACTTTTTCTTTGTTTATAAAAATGTAACTGCAATTGAAATTGCTAGTAAATTGAAAATCTTACCAAAAAACGTAAGCAAGGTAAAGAATGCAGACGAAATCATTTATTTAAAACATTCCGAAACTACGAGATTTTAAATCAATATAACTATACTCCGTGAAAAAGCTGGTAAAGTAATATTTTCAACGAATACTTTGAAAAGTGAAATGAGAAAATTGTTACTTCTCATATATGTAAAATTCATTGTAAGTTTTGGTCATAAATAATCGATGCAATCAGAGAATACTAGCTTATCTAAAAATTAGAGTAAAATCATTTCACGAAGGAATAAAAAGACAAGTGAAATTATTCATTCAATGACGATGAACAATATTTTTATTGTTTTGTTTTGTAAAGAATATATATTGGTTAGTTAATGTTGCTTAAGTAAATTACTATTAAGTAAGTTTCATTTAAATTAACAGTAATAAAAATATATTTTAATTTGACTCACATACACTTAATTCAAGCTGATTAATTCATTCTACTTCCATTAATTGCATGTGGACGAGACATGTTTTTTTTTAAGTTTTTAATAATAATAATAATAATAATAATAATTATTATTATTATTATTATTATTATTATTATTATTATTATTAAATATTATATAGTTAGGTGGAAGGACTAAATCGGATAGTATCTCAACTGATAAGGCATCACGTCGATGTAATACAAGACATTTTCCAGAGAGGCAACGGTGAAGGGGTGGGGGGGGGGCCCTGCACGCCTTCTCCGAGCAGCGGTCGGGGCAGTCGCGAGCACACGCGCCGTCCGCCCCGCCTCTTTTATGGGGCTTTTATGGGGCCCTGGAGCGGTCACTCGACTGCTCGTGCCCTTGCCCCTCTCCTCTCACTCCTCCCCGCTTCCAGCACTCTGACCCCTCTCTCCTCCTCCTCCTCGGCCCCTCTCTAGGTGCAGTTCTTCTCCGAGCCATCACCAATTCTGTTCTTCATATTTTTGTGATTATTTTCTGGTAAGCCGGACCACTTCCATTGCTCCGATCCTTCCCTCTGTCACAGTTGACCCTCTCTCTCTCGCTCGGAGCTCTTCTGCCGCTCCATCGCTTCTCCGGCTATCGCTGACACTTCTCACCAACGCCTTCCTTTTCGTACTGGCCGCTTCTCTCCCCCCCCCCGAAAGCATCTATTGTTCTGAGCATTTCTGCAATCACTGTCCGTTTCTCCCCTCTATCGTCTCCTCTTCCTAATCCACCCTCCCCTCCCCTCCAAAATACTCCAAACAGCTCCTATCCTCACCAGATCCTTCACTTTTGTTGCACGTCTTCTTATCTGTTCTACATCTATCTTACAATCCACTCCTCACCCTACTTTACGCATTGCTCATCTTCAATTACTCGTCGCATTCTTTCAACTGCATTCCCCCATCTTGTCTTCGCCCTTGCTGACCCACGTCGGCGCCGCCTGCTCTCGCCGCCTCTCCTCCGCTCTCGTGCCCGCGTCCGCTGCGGCAGCCCCGCCCACCTCGTAAGAGCCCCTCCGCTTTGATTGCTGCCCCTCACGACCCTCTCTCGTTTCGCTCCCATTCCCCCTCCCCTTCCCACATCACCAATTCGCTCGCTGTGTGGGCCCCTTGAGGTTCCTCGAGATCGGTCGGTATTGGACTCTGGGTCTCTTTCAGTGGAAAGTGGATTGCCTCGCCCAATAAGATTACTGTCCATCTTCATTTTGTTCTTGTTTCTCTTGCTCCTTCGGATGTAGGCCTCCGAATCTGCCCGGAAGATCTTTCACCAGTCACAACACTGACGTGGGGAAGGGATTGGATATGAAGAAGACGATATTGAAAGCCAGCAGCGTGGTATTATAAAAAGGTATGAAGTACTATGTACGCCAAATATTTTTAAAATATTGCAGTTAAGTAATTCGAAATAAAAATTTAACCCCCAATTGAAGATACCACTCGTACTATATTTCTTTTATGGCTATTTTTCCATTAGTTGCTATTTTTCAACTAGAAAGAAATAATTTCAAGTAATTTATGCAAAATAAATTTCCCAGAATAGTTAGAACAGACTCTCTTCAGAATAGTAATACGGCTTTTAAGTGCATAAAAGCTCTTAGTGTAGAATAATATTAAACAGGGGCCACTAACCTGAAATTTGATAGCCCTAAATTTACGATGCTTTTTTGAGGCGAACCACATTATTAATAGATTAATCGTTTATAAATGAAGGCAGAATTTTTATTTTGTAAAAAATGTAAAACAATTTTTTTACTGTACATATTTTTTGTCCAATTTCACAGAACAACAACATTTTATTGTTGAGAAGTACTCTACTTTTTTCTAACAAGTACAATACCTATGATCCTTTTGGACTCCAAGGTTCAATGACAGCTGAGAGTATGGAACATGAATGTAAATAGCAATAAAAGGACTCTAAATGACTTGTTCTACAGATAAATGTAAAATTGTAAAAGGTATATAGAATATATTTATGATAATAATTGTGTTTTTGCGCACTTGTAATTGTGATTTTAATAACTTACAGAAAGCAACGTGGATGTCTTCTAATAAGTCAACATAAAATGATAACTGAAATACAAATCATTAGTACAGACAAAGAAACGTGTAAAAATGCTGTATTTAGTGTTAATTAAAGTCCAGGGTAACAAGTGTGAAGTAATGTCAATAATTATAGATGATACCAACATTCAACTTGCAAGGAATGGTAGCAATGATTTGCTGTTTCTGATGTGAGTAGTCATCGTCACTGAAAGAAAGGATACGAAGATGATATCTGAGAAATGAATTATCAATTAAGAGAATAATAATGGTGCTAACTCGTATAATGGCAAGTTGGTTGTCAACAGAAAACAATAGAAAGACTCATAACTTGCGCTAATAAAACAAACTGAATTTTGGATTGCGTGTAGATTCCGAAGACAAGCAGCATACGTAAGATGAGATTTTGGGATCTGCTTCAAGTATACGACTGTTGATAAGGTAGCGAAAGAGAGTAATGATTGTCTTATAAATCACGCTGCTAATCAATTCATCCAAGTATAAAATTTAGTACTTTGAGGATCACAGTGCAAATTAAAACAGTGGACAAAAATGAATGCATCAGAAGTATTCTTGTGATAATATTAGACATGAGGGGTAACGTAATTTAAATTGGTAGTGAATAAAGTTCACACTGGTCACTTATATCCATCTGTTTCGTTTGATAAGGATGATTTGTTTCGTTTTAAATAAACGAACTTCGTTTCAATACATAAAAACCTATTTGTCAACTGACGCAATTTCATGAGAATACCATGGAAAGATTGAACACTCCAGTAGTGGAAATTAGAAATGAACCATACTAACTACATTGAACACGGCCATGATCTTTTTAATACGTGAGAAAACTAATAACAGTAATGTTTATGAAAATGTCAGCATTTGTGAGATCTAAATCGTAGAATTAATAGAAAGACGCAAAATGTTAGTAAACAGTATACCTACACGATTCTTCTGTTATCTGCCTGCCTCTCGGCTTCTTTAACATTCCTTTCATACTATTTGTTGTCCTTAAGCCTTCTTCCTGCCGTACGCTATTTCCATTTACAGTAAATAAATATTTCGTTTTTTTTTCGGCATTATGCCCTGAGGAAGGCCGTAGAATGGCGACCGAAACGTCGGCACCTTCGCCATGGACGCGGCGTCACCCGCTCAGCCAATTAAATACTGACTCCGGCCGCGGAAGCCTACGCTCTCAATATTGCGGTTGATTGTGCGCAGTTTGTACGCATTTGAGAGACGCCGTTCCCTACCGTCAGAAGAATCTCTTTCCTGCTGGAACGCACCTTAGCGGCGGCTAACCGTAACCGGGTTACAATAGCGACACCGATGATGTTTGCGGCCGTGACATCATTAGCGACGATGCCACCGGCTATGAAAGCGAAGCAGGCGGCGGCGGCGGCGGCGACAGCGTAAGTGGCGGTGGCTCAGGGCAGTGCACACTGGGCCGCGGCCGCATTGCCACTAATCACGCACTTCGGATGAAAAATTGTAATGTTTGAGAATTCATGCATGTAATGGCTTAATTTCGAAGAGACCATTGACGTCAATTGTTTGACAGCCGGGGTACCTCGTAAAATGCAATGTTTAAACCGCGAGTATATACATAATAATACATAAAAATACAAGAGTAAGAAAGATGGCGGATGAAATGAAGAGATGCTGTTGATGATGATGATGATGTCGAATGAAAATGTCGGGTCTCCAAAACCAAGTATTTCCAAAATTAGAAACATATAGTTATTTAGGAGAATAATTGTATGTTCCGTGTCATTTTCTGCTTTATCACAATTAGAAAACAAAAGAAATTTGTTGAAGGGACGTGATTTGGGGCTTGCGAAATAAATAAGATGCTGTTAAGATATTGCGCTAAACTTTCGATTTTCATTTTCATATAAAATAATATATATTAATTTATGAAGATTTTTATTTCCTGTATCATTAGCACATATGATTGTAAAGTGGTGAAAAGAAAATATTTATTTATGAAAAATGAAAACAAATGATATACCAACAGAATAATATATTATTATACATGTTGAGTAATATCTTCGAACGGAATTATTTCAAGAAGGTTGGTGAAATACGTGTTACCATTAAGGTAAGCTGAAAATTAATACGGACATAGGTTCCCTCAGAAGATGTCTTGTTAAAACCTGAAGTATCACAAAACTTGGACGGCTGCAACAGAAAATCAGATTAAAACGGGGTTCCCCGAGAAAAGCTGCGCTGAAGCCGCTTCGTCCAGCACAAATTCCACGCGCAGAGGGCAAGCGCCGAGCCCCGGTATCTCGTACGGTGCGGCGCCCACTGTGCGCAACTGTCGGCGGCGCGACGCGTCGCGGCGCGCGGAGCCGCTTCCATTTACAGCGCGCGCTGCCGCAGCCCCGGCCAGTAAATCGCGGCGCTCCGCGTCCCCGCCCGGGAGGCGGCTATTGAGAGCGCGGCGCGGTTAATTCTCGCCGCGACAGCCCCCGCGGACGCGACGCGACGCGCGGCGTCGAGATGCCAACTGACGCGCCGCCGCCGCCGCCAGTGAGGACAGCGGCGGTGGTGTCATCGGTGGCGATGCTAGGGACCATGGTGGCGATAATAGCGGCAATGCAGATGACGGCGGCGGTAGTGATGGTGATGAAGCTAGTAGTAATGGTGATGATTGTGATGGTGGTGGCAGTAGCAATGACTGTTGTTTAGTAGGTTACGCTTGACTTACGATTTTGATTGTCTTTGATTATGATTTGGATTCTGACTTTGCCTTTGCCTGTAACTGTGACTTCGACCAACTTTTGCTGTGTCTCTGTCTGTGACTTTGACAGTGAGGACAGTGACTTTGATTGTAAGGTTGACTTTCATTATGACTGTGACTTTGGCACTTTGACTTTCACTTTCCCTCTCCTTTTGACATTGACTCTGGCTTGGACCTTGGCTTGGACTCTGGCTTGAACACTGGCTTGAACTCAGGTTTGAACTCAGGCTTGAACTCTAGCTTGGTTACTGGCTTCCATTCTGGCTTGAACTCTGTCTTGGAGGCTGACATTGTGATTTTTTTCAGTGACTACGGCATTGTGAAATTTGGAAGTCTCACCTACTTGGGGTGTGAAGTATCTCACGTGACCAAACACAGCCTCTAGCTGCGGGCGCCATACGCAGGTTCCAAAACATCATTGACGGAGTTAGGGTGACGAAAATGGCTTTCTGGCGTTACACCAATCCTATTCTCCAATGTCATACTCCTGGAGGGGCCAGAGAATGTAGGCGTTTGACTTCGGTGTCCAGTTCAGAGGCATGAGGGTTCTTTTGTACTACAAAAAGGTAATAGCGGTATTAGCACGACAATTTGGATGTTGTTGTGTCGACATTAAATCTCCAGTCTATTGGCTAGATGAATCATTATGTTTGTCCCGGTTTAGACTATTGAAGAAGGCTATCTGAAATATGAATACATACGTACATATCTGAAATATGAAGAGTACTGATAGAAATTCAATGAAATGCAATTCAGTTAGATTGAGAACACGAAGAATCAAACAGTTTATAGTATTCTAAAACGTTAGTCAATGGCGTTAGGTAAGCGATTTGGTGATGAAATAGAAACTGCGATGAGAAAAAAATTCAGTTTGTTGGGGGCATTTAAAAAAGTTAAAATATTAAAAAGGCAAACAATTCAAAATGGAGGTTAACTAAAAGTTGCAGGAGTAATAGTAGTGATCTGAATTGTTAATTTCTTTACATTGTCTTCCTTGTGCTTGGTAATTTATGCTCATTGCATTATTCCATTTTCACAACAGATTTCAAGCGGAATTTCCTAGCAACTGAAATTCTGACAAGATGATAACTTCATTGCAAAAATATTAATTCATGTGTGAGGGAGAAAGTAGGCGATGGAAAAGTGAGTGAATTGTACTCGGTACCTTTATGAGTGTATCAGATTAAAACTATCAGGTTTGAACCATCAAATTAAAATCGTTAAGTTTTTTAGCTTCTGAGGTAATGTTTCTTCTATACGTTCGAATCAAGGGCTGAACGAGAATTCACTACATCAAGTGTTTCGTAATATGAGTAGGATTGAGAAGTGTTATTGTTCGTACGTTAATCTGGATTGTAATATTACGTGTGTCATAGACACAGATGGCCACGGCGATAAAGACGATTTTCATTGCGATAATGAAGCAATAATGACAGAAACAACGACCAATAACAATCAAAACCTTTATGAAGGCAGTGTAGGCGACACAAACAATGCATTTTGTAAATGCTAATATACAGTAAACGTAACGGCAGTAGTCATGTGAAGACGATGCAACTCTATCGGCAACAACTGTGTGGGCAAAGACGAAGGAATTAGGTGGAGAAATGTGACAATGTTCCTAATTTACGATAGCATCTCATACAATTCTAGTATTGTAGTTGGCAACATGCAAGGGAAAACAATGATATTGCATTGGTGGCAAATGTATCGTCTTTGACTCTGACAATGACAATGACTTTGGCTGGAAAGAGATGACGGTGACTGGTTGAGTGTACAGCTCTAATATCTGCTGCAACTGTACAATGCTGCTGCAACGGCCATATTCTTATGAATAATGTTTGACTGCGTTTGAGTGCACTAAAATTACAATGACGATGCTAAGTATAAGCTGAAAATGGAACGATAGTTCTGCTTGATGCAAAGATCTGTTACAAGTGAAGACAATGCAACTGCAACGACGGTAGTTATGACGACATAACATTGCTGACAAGAGGGAAGTGATGGTATTTTATTGACTCTATCAACAACCATAATAGCAATGAACTTTCATGTGAGTAGGAAGAGGATTCAATCGACATATGAAGACTGAATCGACATGTGAGTACTGAATGGACATGTGAGAACTGAATCGACATGTGAGGACTGAACCGACATGTGGGGACTAAATCGACATGTGAGGACGGAATGAACATGTGAGGAATAAATCACTGAATCGTTATGTGAGGACCGAATCAACATATGAGGACTGAATCGGCATGTGAGGTTTGAACGGACATGTGAGGACTGAATCGACATGTAAGAACTGAATCGTCATGTGTTTTCTGAATCCTCATGGAAGGACTGAAACGACATGTGAGATGTTCGAGGCTGACGAGATCCGGAACGACGGCTGTGCTTGACGATAACAAATTGCAGGAATAACAATGGCAACTTCGAGAGAATGCGACGATACTGCAATGATAGCCGCGACGACGACGCCGCTACAATTACAATGGCAAATTCGAGTAAAGAGCACGCGACTGCAATGGCAGCGTCTGAGACGGTGACAAGGAGGCGGCGGCGACGACGGTGGCGGCTGCGGCGCGTGAGGGAGCGCGCGACAGCGCCCGCCGACGAAACAATAAAGCTCACTCCGGGCGTAATGGGGACGCGATTTTTTCCCGCTGATTTATTGTACCGCCGAGATGCTACCGATTAAATGGCTCGGGCTCGCCACGGCAAGGAAACGCAGGCGGACGTGGCCGGCATACACTCGGCGCGCAGGCGGGGGCCGTCCGCGCGCCCGCCCCGCAGGTGGCCGGCTGCCGGGGGCGGGACGGCCGATATCAGCTACGAAGGCGAAGGAAATACACGATAGTTCTCAATTATTCATTTTCGTTGGAAAGTAAATTCGGCGCTCTTGGTAAATATACGTTTATTACCCACATTAATGATATTGAATGTGGGGCTAATTATTAATCATAGCGTGGTGAATAAAGAATCTAAGAGTTTACTGTTTTTATTTTCACGAATAGATATGTATTTCATGTCTTTGAAAAAACTACAAAAGGACCATGCAGTGATCACGTATCGTAACATAACACAGTAAACATGTGTCAATTTTATGAACCAAATATGTACTCATATAACCGCAATTATGTATCTCATTATTTTACCAACTACACCGAAAGCATCAATATGAGTACAAAGCAAGCAAAAATTGAGTACACAGTAAGAATGTTAGTTGTGTCCGTTCCATTTTGATATTGCTTTAATGCAAATGCATTTTCAATCCTCCTTTTATAAATTATGATTGTTCCCTTAATAGATGGTTTCCTCATTATTGTAAATGTTTAGTTATAAAATAGTTGCGTAATTTTTATATGTTCACATCTACAATAAACGCATTTGGACTAACCTATTTTATATTCTTATTTCAAACGGGTCTCTCTGTTTGGAAATTGTAAACATGAAGCACCGATATATCACTCTTGTGTATTCTAATAATGTCAGTTTTAGAGCCTTCCTATTTTGTAGATTATTTAAGACTGATCTTTAACGTTTGTACATTCCTCTATAGTTCTTTTTACAAAATCATCATAGCGTACTGTAGGATCATTGTCCTCATTAGTTCACAATTTATTATAGTACTGCTGTTCACAATTAGTTGTTGTAAGTCTGAAGAATATTATTGTTTTTATTATGATGTCTATCGTCTATGTGTTTCGTCTTCTAAATTGGCAACATATTTAACCCAGATAGACTTACGTATTCTTTAATAATTCAGTTTTTTTCTCTCTTGTGAGTTTCGTATTCTTCCAACGATTCTGAAGTTATTGATGATTGTAATTCCAGTTACATATCATTCTCATCTTATTCATTCTCCAATCATATTTTCAATATTGCAGGCGAGTAATAATGTTTCTTCTGCGTCGTTTTAGTTTTCACAGCACACCCAGTACATGTTTATACTTCTTTTAAGTAGCAATCAATCTTCGTCTGTAAGTGAAACAATTGGGCTTTTATTAATGACTCTGCTCTTTCTTCGTTTGTTGCATTGTAGCAATCTCTTATTTGTTCTTTCATATTCGTAAAGACTTGAGGTTTTTCCTCAACAAGAAAATAAGAGGCATGCAGCTGGTATTGACCGGAGAAATCCAGGCAAATCACAAATCAGAGCAGCCGGAAGCTATAATTTTCCTTTGGTCAGTGGCTGAATTCGACCTAGCTTTGTTGCTAGTCATAAAAATCCTCCGCTGTCGGGACTGAAATCCAACCTCTTGTTCAGAGACGCAACGGCAACAGTTGCTTCTCTACACCACCTTAGCCTGTTAGAAATTCTAGTTTGCTATTCTGTTAAAAAGTTCCGACATAAAACCAGTTTAGAAATGCCATCATTATTTCGACCAAGGTAATAAAGGTTACTCTCAAAATGCTTCTCCATTCTATGTCCATGTGTGTACTGTATTCCCACCTATATTTCAAGTAAGGCACCCAATGTCTATCGATTACTCCTAGATATATCTACCACTTCTTTTCTCCCTCAACTTACCCTCATTCACGCTCAGCAACATACTCTCGCAGTAAAACACTCTTAAATTTCCCCTCTTCATCATTACATGAGGTCCTCTTTGTACCACTTTCCCATTGCTCACCTTTCGTTGTTATCCCGTGCAATTCATCTCGCTTCATCGGTCCAGTTCCCACTTCATACATTTCCCTTACCCCATCACCTCCCCGCATCTTTCCCATCTCTCCGTCACGCTGCCCTCTTCCCCTCCGTCGCCATGGTCCCGTTCTCCTCCCCCTCTCCTCAGCCCCTCACTCCGTCACCACCTTCCCCTCCACTCCCTGACACTGCCTCGCCACTCTCCATCAACTCCACCACTACTCTTTACCTCCTCTGGTATCTATCCGCTCATCCACCGCTTCCCGGACACCACGGCGTTGGCGTTTTGGACACGACCTATTGTCCGATTAAAAATTCTTGACAATTGACACTTTTGGCAAGCGGTGAAGACAAAAACTAGCGCTGCCACCATGTACGTTGATGGGATCACGGTTCTAAAAACAATATTTTAGTTATCAAACATTGAAGCTTCCGTTTAAAGAACAGCGCCCTCTATCCAAATCAGAATCGCTCAAGTATCGGGTTATTTTAATCGGACAACATATATCTAGTTCGACTTCAGTTTTTGTCTGGGCCGGAATTCTAGCGGCCGCCTGCTCTGATCGGTAGTTCTCCAGGTTTTCTCCGATCAATGCCAGACGAATGCTGGAACAGTATCGAAACAATCGAGACATAATTTACGCGATCATTCCTTCCTTATACTTGCCCTATCCCATCATCAACTCGAACACACACACACATACACACACACACACACACACACACACTGGGATCTTGGAGCTTGTCCTGCCAGAGGAGGAAGCGCTGGGCAGCACTCAATGGTCCCCACGTCTCCACTCCGCCATTACGTGCCCACTCCAGTGCCACCTCCTCGCTGCGCACCCTCTCACTGCCTTCCCCCTGCCCCGCTCCGGCACCGCGGCGGCGGCGGCGGCCGCGTATCGGCACGGCGCATCTCAAGCCCCATCATTCGTCACCATCGCGTCGCGTCGCGTCGCGGGCGCTGGCGCGTTTTTGCCGCCGGTGGCGCGCCCTGTCGACGCGCCCATCCATCACGCGCGCCGACCTCCTCCGCCGCCGCCGCCAGCCGACACGGGCGTGCGCGCGCGCGCGCAGCACAATACAGCTGTTGGACAATTTGTCAAAGCGCTGCGCGGGTGCATAGGCCGGGCCACGCTGCGAGCGGGGTCGGGGGGCAATGGCGAGCGCGGACGCCCTCCAACGCCAGGGCCCGGCTACGACCCGCGGCCAATCCATAGGGATGTATGATGCACAAAGAGAGCTCAAGTTTTCTCGAGGTTCTTCTGTTTCCTCTGCCTCTGTTTTCACCATTGCTTCGTTGAAGTACTTGTCAACATTATTTCTATCATCTACACGTTACATCATCAATCATGAACCTTAATTGACCTCAGTATTTGAAGAGCCTCTATACCCTAATGAATAAAAAATAAGTAACGGAAGTCTAAGGGCCTTCGCGCACACATCATCAGCGCCAGAGATACAGCCGTGTTCTACGCTGCGTAACTCTCGAGCACATGAGAAAGTTTGAAGATTCGAAGATATCGGCTTCTCCGTCTCTTCAGAACGCTTTGTCATTCTGTGATTCTCGTAGAACAGCACTGAGGCAAGATAACTTGTGAGAGCGTGGCCCTTCCTCCCTTCGCAGAATGCGTGACGCAAACCTCCCTCCTCACCAGTAGATTTAAAGCTGTGAAGAACTAATGGTAAAGGAAAGGGAGAGGTTGCAATCGTCAGTTCTAGCAACTAGAGGTAGCCATGAGGGAGATTCGCAGAGAGGTGTAAATTAATTGGTAATGATAGCCGAATAAATCTTCAATTTACGTATTGAACTTCATTGTGCTATTGAGGAGCAGTGGACAAGTTTCTGAGGCAAGAGGAAATAACAATTACCTCTCTCGTGTAAGCAGAAGCGATATGCATGTCTTGTGCTTTAATATAGCTGGATATAGATCAGAGTTGAATATACCCGGAAAACGAAAGCATCTTTAAGCAAAATGACGGAGAATTAAATTATAGAACTGTACATTATGTCTTGGGGCGTACAAACATCACAGAATTTTGTAAGTGTGGTGAAATGGTGTAGAATAGACCACTTTTCTGGAGATGTGATGTTTTTGAAACCGATGCAAGTACACGTTTGTTTTTGGTTCTCCCAAGACATTTCGGATTAAGAGAACTTTGCCTCACATTCCTCTTGTCGAGTTCGCTCGCGGTCTTGGGATTCCGATGATCAAAAAGCCCATCTTCACTTTATCTTGATTTGATGTGACAAAATATCCTATCTAACTGAGCTTGTCACAAGATAGCTTGTTTCGAAGCTCCTCGGGAATTCAAGATATTTCTTACTTTCAGGAGTACTACTCCAATGCCACGTTCTTAACGTACGTTGTCTTTTTTGTTTGTTTGTTTGCATTAAGATGGTTTACTTCATAACTGTTGAAATATTCCTAAATGAGAAAGGTGAACACTGTTTTCTTTCCCGCATTTCTTCTTGATACTCTCAGGCGTTATATTATTTTACTTGTATTACTTCTTCAATTAATTGTGAGAATTCATTTGCTGAATACCTTAATTTCACATTGATTAAGTCAACATTAGCCACAACAAAGTACTTAATAAATATATAACTTCACCGCCCATGCGTTCACAGTATTGCAACTCACCTCACCTCACTTTCACTAACCAACATAATGTCTTACTCATACATTTCCCACCATTTCACACTTCATATTTATATATATATATATATATATATATATATATATATATATAATGCCTAGGGTTTTCATTTATAAAGGAATGGAAGTGATTGCATTGTTTTAGATATTTGTAAACGTTCCTCATTTTAACAGGTTTGGATAATAATAATGGAGAATGAAAACTTCCTGAAACCAATTTTTTGGGGTCTCCAATTTTCCGTGTAGAATATATGTAGTATTTTTTGGTTGTAGCATTTGTAATTGTAAGAATTCATGCATTAAAGGAGGATAGTATTAATAACACAATTTACAGTATAGAAAAGACTGGTAATTTAATAATATTAAATATATCAGAATATTAATTGTGTTACACACTAACAGCTTCGATTGTAATTTATTTATAAATTTGTTATAGCTTTGAGGAAAAAATTCATAGACTGTCGTAGACAAACTCGTCCAATCTCTATTGTTCGGCCCGTCAATGAAAATTTTCCAACTTCCGTGTATTCTTTTGTGAGTGTTGTAATTTTTATCGCCTCTGCACAAGCTCTGCTCCCTAATCGTACATGAATTCCAAACCATGCTGGTAAATCTGTGTGCGCTTTATACGTGTCAGATTCGCGATTACGTCCGCCATTTTTCGAATTACTCCCAGTCTCCCTTATTTTTAGTCCCTTCAATGTAAATATTGATGCACTACGCTTAACACTTTCTAGATTACCTTGCTACAAAGTTGTGTGTCCAAACATATTTTGCCTTATTCTATTATGTGTCACTCGTGACACATAAATAATTCTTTAGCTGTCACAGTTCTCGTTTTGATAATACGCATAATAAAATGTAAAGATGACTTCTTGGCTGTTCGGTTGACGCCGAGTCGTTGGCTGAGAGGCCGACGTTTCACCTGCCATGTGGCAGGCTTCCTCAGAGCAGTGAAGTTCGTCACTGCCCTTAGGAAGCCTTCGACATGACAGGCGAAGCGTCAGCCTCAAAGCCAACTACGCGACGTCGTCTGGAAAGCCAAGAAGTCATGAACTCGAGCCGCGGAAGCTTACATGTAGTATATAAAATGTAAAGATCTTCGAGTTTTCCTTATAATGATTTTTACTTGATTTTCCCTACTCAATGTACTTATATGTATCCCTAAATATTTGCAAGATGTAACTCGAGGTATCATGTTGCTCGATTTGTACTCGATATCAATATAGTTTTGACCGCTTCACTGAGAAAAATACTAGTTGGCAGCCAACAGATCCATTATACTCCATACAAGTAGTTCAATCTTGTGTCTTGTAATCTTGTTCAAACATGTATAATCAGTCTCTTGTGACATTTCATTACATAATCGCATACTCGATTCACTTAATTAGGAATCAATTTAAAATAATATTTCCCTGTTTTCATCAAAGACGTTCATTCCAACAATTGTAATGTAGTTGGGAAGTGTTTTTCTAATTGTGCCACGTGATGACCTTGTTATTACTTTTACTGTTATTTCCATTTTTTTCTAACCAGAAGTGTAATAGGATTCAGTTTTGTCATAAGTTATTAAAGAGAAAACCAGTAAAAAATGTCTTCTTTCTTTAAGAAATGTCCGAGGGCTCCCCTAGTAACAATAAGTTTCAAACATAAGGGCTAATATAGGTCTACTAAAGATTCAACGCAAGCGAGTAAGTTACATAATAGTTTTTTATTTCTCTACTATAATTAGGTATTAAAATAGCACATAAAACATTTTTTCAACTGTTAATTTTATGATAAATTTTGTATAAAAATTAACGGGAAGGATGAGCTTATGTCATCATCAACATTTGTTCAAATCGGGGTTCAATATTTGAAACTGCGACTCGCAATTCTCTTTCGACGTACAACTTCGATCTGTGTTTGGTTTTCAATAATGCCAATGCTAAAATTGTATCTCACCTAAGTAGGTTGTTGCAAAAAGTATCAAAACTCGTAGGACGTTTCCTAACTGTGGGTACTTTCATCAAGCTCCAGAACTATATGGGTTGTGATGAATCGAACTTCAATTTATTTTGGAGTCAAATGAAATATCGATAAGTTGCTCTTTTCTTCAGTGTTTAGTGTTGATGGGGTTTCTGTACTGAAGAGATCTTTGAATCATTTATAGTGAACAACCTGCTCTAGAAAGGACTTGTGAAAGCAAACAATGAGTTTACGTAAATGATCCACAAACACAAACTTCATTTCTTCACTCAACTGTAACTCAGTCTTCTAAAACTACGTGCCGAGCTGGAAAAAAGTAATGAGTATCTTTCAGAGCCATCCTACCAACTCATATCTGTTTAAGAAAGAATCTCCATCACTTCGAATCTCTTGTAACATTCCTATCTAACATATTTTAGTTGATTTATGTATTGATACTTGCGAATTATATATTCTCTTTCAAATTCTCTACCCAAATTACATGCTTAAACATCTCACATATACGAGTATAATTTTTTTGAGTTTTTAAAGGATGTAAATTTATTCCATGCATTGTATAACAGTTGTATAAATGGTCACTAATGGCCTAGCTTTTCATGCGACCAAACAAATAAAACTTATTTAATTTTTTAAATAATTTGGGTTTCATGTCATCCAAATAAGCATAAGAGATTATAAAAAGCCATTTTTAAATCACCGACAGGCGCTCCAATTTTAATTATAAAGAAGACATGGATTTAGATACGATATTGCAGCGGTATTAGGCGATTCTCTACCTTATAAAACATATTCATTACTCTCTAACACTTTGGTGTGTGAGTACCGTAGAACTACGTAAGTCATAAATACATATCACAATGTGTGATCACAAACATAAATTATTATAAACATTACTTTAATGAGATCTTTATATTTATTTACATATTAATTAGAGATGTTACAATACTTACAGTGAAGTACATATTCATGTAACTAGGGGCGTCTAGAAATCTCTACATCTACACGAAATAATAAATTAGTTATCAACAGGATAGATTGGTCCTAAAGAAACAGAAGTTAACAGCCTTAGATCACATTTGGGCCACGGTTTGTCAAAGGTATTTAGTACTGGATAACATGGAGCTTACTGAGATTCGGAGATATATATTTTCCGACTACTACATTTAGTCGCCTCCAATAAATTCAGATAACTCTTTGGTTGTCGCTTCAGTTGTCCATGACCATAATTTACAATCTCACCAGGAATCGAACCGCAGAGCACGTACTCGAAGAGCGCACCTTTTTCATACCTGGACGACATTTACTGCCTTCCAGGAGCTTTCACATATTAGGTGGCTGGAATGCTCTAGTTGTTTAATGACAGCGGATGGAGAAGGAAATAAAAGATGAAGTTTAATGGCTAAGTGAAATAAGGTTACTTGTTTGGGAAAAGCATGAATGTTCTTATAGTTGTAGGGGATGGTCTATAAAGATAATCATTGAAGGACATAAAGAGCTAGTGCGGACAATGTATATCTGCAGAATACCGAACTCGTATTGAGAAGAATGTGGCTCTATCGACATAAAAGCATTCACATTTGGCCTGAAAGAGAGAATGAATAAACGACTCGAGATTGAGCGAGAGTTCTAGGAATGTACCACTCAAAGTCGTTGCAATCAAGAAAATGTAGAAAATGTTTTTTTCAAAAATATACGTTCAAAGGATTTTTTTATATTCTTGTACATTAGTCCAAGTGCAGTGATACCAAAGACACCAAAAATATTAATCAATTGTACATGCAATTTTGATTTACCGAAGAAGAATTGAACTTTTGAAAAAAATGTATTAGTTGTGCTAAGTAGGATTCTGTCACGACGGTGAATCCTAGAAAGAAGCTATGTCAAAATACCTAAAGCAATGTATGGTTTTTAAAACCCTGGTTAGCTCTTTACTATTTAGGAGAATCTGCAAAGAGAGAAAAGTACCGGAAAAAGTCCTGAAGAATACATCACTTAGCAGCCTCGTGTAGCAGTAAACCGGTCGCTCCAAAACTAGTCAAAGGCGCTGGCAATTATTTGAACTTTTAAAGTGTGTTTTTAGCAAAAGCTTATGGATCAAGATTTGGCTTAGAAGCTCAGAACTAGAAAAATATTTTTGTAAATCGTGTCTGTTCAGATTCCTGTGTAGGAACAATCCAGGGACTCGAAACCAGTTAATGACGCATCATAGCACCGAAAAGGTATTATGAAAGTATCGGTAGTTTGTTAGTACAAAACGCAAAAAAATGTTTGAAGAAATTTGGAAGTTTTATGTGCTTAGCAATAATACGCTACCGGCGAATGTCATCATTTTGGCGAAATAATATTGTAAATTACAATCAAATAAATTTAAGAATATGATTTCAACATTTCTTCCTTTCACAAGAGCCACTGTTGGTGACAATCCCTAAATTGAAAAAAATTGCAAGTCGAAGATGAGCAAAGTATCTAATAAGAGTTTTGAGTCCTTTTTATAAAATTCTGTTTTACATTTGTGGGAATAGTTTATGAACGGTGTTCTCCAAATCATCACAATAGTGTCTTCTAAATTGCTGTGCTTCCAAAGTCCCACGCATGTAATTGAAAAGTGTTTTAATATTAAACATTTTTTACCTAAATGCTTGTTACAAGAATGCACATGAAGGGTACGCGAGGTCACAACCTTCATACTACCGTAATGTATTGTTACTCGAATCAAATTAAGGTTTGCAGTTTTTTTTTAGTCTTTAGAGAATTAAATTATAAAAAATTAACATTATAATATTTGGGCTAGCGTGTGTAAAATAAATGAAAGCGTTTAATAAAAAAAATATTCCGAAATAATGCGTCGGTTCGATGCCCCTGGCGGGCGGGTGGGCTTCGCGCCGCGGAGGTCCAGAGCTCGTCCCCAGTCGGTGGCGGCGGCGACGGCGGCGGCGCCGGCTCGCGTGGGAATAGCAAATATTGTCGCGGCGCGTCCACGGCCGGATTCCGCCTCCCCTCCCCGCCCCTCCCCGCCCCCGCCCCCGCCCCCGCGGGGCTCGTCCCGCGTGGTGCCCCGCACGACGGCCCCTGGGGCGCTCCGCCGCGCTTTTTGCCCGTTTCGCCATCCCGGCTTGACCCGTGCGCGGCGCTTCGGCCCCGCCCGGTGCGATTGTTTTTTCCTCCCGGGGGCTTGTGGCGATATCTCCGTTTTATCTTTCCTCTCACTCTCGCTCTTTCTGTTTGGATTTTTTTGGACGTTTTTCTTGCGGACCGAGCAGTGCTCTCGTGGTGGAGAAGTTGCTTTGTTTTTGCGCGAGACGGCGGCCGTTGCCTTTGGAAGTGGTGCGTGTGCTTGTGAGCAGCCTTTTCACTGTTGCTTTTTAACTACTTTCTTACTCTTGACACCAGATTAAACATCTTCTTGCAATACGTTCCGCGTTTCATTTGTAAATGTTGATTAAAAATTCTGGGTCGTTGCGTTTCCCTCCTTTGCAAAAATGCAAAACGTCACGTGCCAGACAATCTACGAAAAACCCTATATACAGATTTAAAAGTAAACATTGTTTCAAAAAAATTATACAAAACAGTGTGTTAAAAAACTGGAACCAGGTTTGTGTGACTCATTGATGTCAAGAAAATATCAAAAAACATTGTTTTTTATAATACATTTTTTCTTTAAATTTTCAATTATAATACGCGTGGTGGGTGGGAAGAGGCTAAGAACCTTTTAACTATCATGTTTATGTTAGATTTATAGTGTAACTACTCACGTCACTTTTGGGAACTTATTACAATCTTATCCAGGGGCACCTCTTCTGTACTCACTGCCGTGATGCTAGACACCGCCTCGCCAGGCAAAGGAGAAGCCGAGGATTCGCAGCTAAAGGTTTTTGCTAGTGGTGCGCTGTGGAGCCAGGCGGCAGCGACACAGAGGCGCGCGCTCGGGGGCAGTCCGAAGACGCGGAGCCTCGTCCCGATACGGCGCGGCGCGTGGGGTCGTTCCGGGTTTGCACAAGCGCCGCCGCCGCCGCCGCCGCCGTCGCCGCCGCCGCCGCCGCGGCCTCGCCACGCAACGCGAAGCCGCACAGTGCGCCCGACGCCTGCTCTTTATTCCATTGACGGATTCGTGACTCCGCGCACGTCAAATGTCAAGTTCTGGTAAGGACTCTCGTTCTCGAAATGCTTTGATAGCAACGATTGATTCTAAAAAGGAAAATGTCATTCCAATTCTATTAGCGGCGCTTTGTGTCCAGGATTTTTTTCAGGAAGTGATTTTTCGATGACTTACGAACTGCGACACTTTGGAAATCACCCAAAACACATGTCATGGATATTCGGATATCACTTAATTCGATAAAATTCGAACAAAATGTAGAAGGAAGTGTAAATCTGTATCATTAAGAGGAACAATTGGTGTTTGCTTTGTCCCAAAATGTCTCATTTTGTACAAATAGACTCGGTAGACAATGCTCCAGGGCGCCGAATTTCTTAATTCTTCGAAGATAACAGTCAAAATAATTTGGGTTCAACCCCATTCAGTCAAAACTATGCAAAATTGCCAGGCGTCTTACTTTTAATATTTAATATTGAAATTCATTTTTTTCTAATGGCCAGTTTGAAGAACGAAGCATATTGTAAAATAATAATTCTTATTATTATCTATTTTAAAAAAGTGATGTTCTTTACAACACATAAAAATTAGTACCGCTAGAGTGATTGCTCCAAAACTTGGCATGAATACTCGTACTTTCGAACAACCAATAATCCAACGTAGCGTAGTTTCAATACGTTACCCCATAGAATGTTTCTTTTACAAAGATACAAAAATTGCTTCAGAGTGTACGGTGCCAAGCTACGGTAGTTTACCCATAGCTCATATCAAAATGTCACCGAAGCGACAGCGGGGATTGTAACTGTGTAGTGCTGTTTTAAGGCATTTGAAGCATTTGTCGTAACGATGCACCATCAATTGTATGCCCAGGTCATAAGAGTCCGCCGCCAACGTTCGGAGCCACGAAGTCACTTCAGTGTGCACCTCAGCATCGTTGTGAAAATGTCTTCCTGCCAGAAAACGATTCACAAAACGAAAGAGGAGAGAGTCACTTGGTGCGAGGTTGGGGCTGAAGGGTGGATGGTCTAAGAAACTGTTTCAACACATTTCGTGTGATATTGGCTCTATGGGGTCTTGCATTGTCATGCACAAACGTAATGCCTCTGGTCAACATCGTGTCGTGTCCATACACGAGACACATTTGACGATGGATCTCTACAAGAGATGATTCTAAGTGTGCAAAAAACGGATGGTTACAAGATTAATACTGCACTGCATTTGTCTCACATACTTCCTCTCTACTCCTGAGCATGCACATTCCTGTCCGACTGCTCATGGACTCTTGTCTGACTACTCATCTCTGGACGAGATCGGAACTTACTTCCTCTCGTATATTCTCTTTGCTATTTACGTAGTAAGGCGTGATAGTAAAAATGAACACTAGAGCAACGCGGGGTACTTCAATTTTATATTAACAAATTAACATTTATCTTCAATAAATGTAACATATTTTACTCTTTTTCATGTTTTTTATCTAAAATTGTGAAGAAAGTGCAGTTATTGGTGTTATGTGAAGTATATTTACGCAAAACCCGGACAAAGCCATTGTAAGACATCTGTCTAATACATGATTGTGATATATAAATACCTGTGCAAAGCCTGGTTTCTTAAGCTATTGCAAGAATAATAATAAAAATAATATATTATTATTTATAATTAATAATACATCAATATACCAATTAATTATGAAAATATTAGTAATAATAATAATGATAACAACAACAACAACAATAATAATAATAATAATAATAATAATAATAATAATAATAATAATAATAATAATAATAATAATAATAATAATAATAATAATAATAATAATAATAATAATAATAGGGCTCGTGGCTAGCTCTTGGTGATAGTGCTCGTTTTACACTACACGGACCCAGGTTTGAGCCAAGACTATAGTGTCCGTTTCCTTGCAATGTCCCAGTATTTTTACTGTGTGACGATGAGAAAAATCACTTCTCTTGCTGAGAAGATGGATATAGGCGTGGGGATACGTGCTAATCACGTACCCCCTTAACCCATGGCCGCGAGGCAGAGACGTCGCCGCTAAGCCTGAGCCCGTTCACAGGCTGTCATGCCAAGTACATACACACTTATATTAATAATAATATCAGCATTTAAATTCCAAATTTAAGATATGAACTGGAACAAAGTATGTCTAAGGAATGAAAAAACCTTCATAACATTACAAAAATGAGTGAAAATACAAGAATATTTTCTCAATTGTTTCTCAATTGTATTTTTGAATTATAAAATCTCTTAAAAATTGATAGTGCGTTTAAAAAATGAAATAACCTTTTTAACTATGATCCAATACATAGCTAAATGTTAACTGTAGAAACGTAAACAAATATTCAAAGAAATGTTCACGTAACGTCTTTAAATCTTCTACATATACCACAATAAATGTTCTTAGCCAAATAAGTTGTATTGTTGAACTTCATATTAAACATTTTTCTTGCAATGGATAAAAGATACGTATATATTGCATAAGTGATCAAATTAGTTGAATCTGCGAAATTTCACCCCCTTAATACAAATCAAAATATAACTTCACGTAATATGAAAATAACTTTACCTTTTTGTACTATTCTTGGTAAAAGCTCAGGGATATTTGATTTTAAGTGAAGTTTATCTTTGATGTGCCCGAATGAAATAAACTTTTGTTGATTCTAAATGAAGTCCTTACATTGTCTTTGGGCAGTGTATTTTGCCAAACATTTGCGGTGTTCGTCTCACTGTGTAACGTCGCCTTTGCTTCTGGCCTGAATCGAGTCCCGCGCACGGCAGGCGATGAGGCTGCTTTCTCCCGCAGGAATCTCAGAAGAGCCACGCTGGCCGCTTCGGACGGCGGAACACACATTCGCAGAGAACAGAAAGAGCAAATTGCGAAGGTGGATTTTAGCGCTTTCCGTACCTGTGTCGACTGCTGGAGATCATGATATTTATAAAGATTGTTGCAGTCTCCAAGACGTTCTGTAAATTGAATCATCCCATTGTCCACAATGATGTCCATCCGTAATTTGTGGTTTACGTTTTACTGGTTTTGTGTAGCGTATAATGGAGGTGAATGTCTCACTTTAACTTTCGTTTGTAGGGCAGTGGGGGGGCCCTATGCCATATTAAGAAATGTCATATCCTGCAACTTCAAATTCCTGATTCACATAGAAAGAGAATTATGAATTGCAATGTTTGTTTCAGTCTCAACTTTCACGAGTAAACGAAAGCTTTAAATAGTGCGTTTACTCATATTCTCAGAGTTTTATTTATTTGTTTTAATGATCACATTGTATTTATTTGATAATATTAATAAGTTATATTTTGTTAATAACAGAAACTAATACACCACCGTTTTATTATTTAGTTAATTTACTTATATTAATCAATTATACATATAATACTTCAAATAACTCTTCACATGTTTAGCGCACCCACATCGATTTTCTAACATAAGTCAAAACTACTACACTTAACATTCATTGGAAGAGGGGTTTTGATATAAACGCCACAAAGGCAATTACTGTTGCCGATGTAAGACAAAAGCGATGGCAAAGTCCACTGGAGCGACGACGGTGATTTAAAGAAATTCCCGTTCTAAACGCTTCTAGAAGAAAACAGAACCCTCTCATGGTCAATTTTATTGTTTCCGTCAATTTTTCGAATAGCAATAAATAAAACACAGCACTACAGATATCTTTCCCGATAGTGGTCCGAGTAGAGTACAGACTCGTGTTCCAGTTACAACCGAAACCTACCTCCGACTTGTCTTCCATTCCCTCTCTCATCTCCGGGCGTTTCTTCTTTCCGCGTCTTTCACGCAGCCTCGGCTCAGTCTCCGTCTCTGTCGCTGGTCTCGGGGAGGATGGTCGCGATGTCCGATACGGTAGGAGATAGGGCGCAGCCTTCAATTTGTCACCGGCCGCGATGCCCCGCGCCATGTCGGCACGCGGGGCGGTGAGGACGGCCGCGAGGACTGCAGCAAGGACGTCTGCGGTCGCGTGCGGCGTTCCCACGCCGCCCCCACCGACCCCGCCCCCGCCGCCGTCGTCGCGCCGCCGTCTGTCACCCTTGTAATGATCTCCATAAATAAAAGGCTGCGCTGCGAGGAAATAAGAGAATCAGAGGCAAGCTCGGGCGGTCTGCGATAGCCGCGTGGTTAGCGCGGCCGGCTCTGGAGCTCCGGGGAGGGGGAAGGACAACTGGGACTGCGAACTCGCTTCATCACACCAGATAAACTTGACACTAAAAATCAGGGTAATTAGTAGTTGTCAGCCTACTGAGATCCGATTGTTCTCTGCATAAGATTAACGACGTGGAAATGGACATTCTGCAGCTCCTTTTTCAGTGTTTACGTCAGAGTAAAAAAGAAACTTAAACTTCCAGTCTCGACAGATTATTATTACGTTTGTGCTCAGATGATGTATGTAACTGTTTTATTTTTAAGTCCTTGGTGTTTGGCAGTTTGTAGAATTGTATACTGTTATTTTTGCAGTATTTTCAGTCATATTTGTTCATGCTTTTCTTTCTAATTTTTTAAACTTGTAAAGAACGAATAATATCAATTTACTTATTATCTCCTATGTATATGTTCATTTTTCGTTTAAATTTTGTTTTCACTTACTCTTTCACTCTTTCAATGAGTACAATATTTAATAACTGTCTTGAAAAAAACTTATGAGGGTTAGTACGTTGGAGAAGAAAGTATGAAAACGTTGGCATTTATTCTAGATGAAATGGATTAAACAGTGACACAGTGAAGTTGTTTTGCAGCTTCCAAGAGTAGACGGTAGGCAGAATTTTAATTGAGACTATAACTTTTATAACCGTTCTGAATTGTAATCAATTCCTGACTTTGTAAGCTTATAAGCCACGTTTTTATAGCATAATATTGGACGAACAGAAAACTTACTTTTACAATTACATTGTTAGATTTCATACATCGAGAAAAAAATGTACATGAAGAATTTGGAGGAAGTCATTGACTTTTTAAAATGTTACAAAATGATCTGTCGTTTATTAAATTTTACTACCAGAACCCAGCAGACGTTATCCTGCTGCCCCCTCTCGTTCTGCCTCTCTCCCTCTCTCTCCCTCCGTCTCTCTTCCTCCCTCTCTCTCCCTCCCTCTCTCTCCCTCCCTCTCTCTCCCTCCCTCTCTCTCCCTCTCTATCTCTCCCTTCCTATCTCTCCCTCCCTCTCTCTCCCTCCGTCTCTCTCCCTCCCTCTCTCTCCTTCTCTCTCTCCCTCCCTTTCTCTCCCTCCCTCTCTCTTCCTCCCTCTCTCTCCCTCTCACTCTCCCTCCCTCTCTCCCTCCCTTTCTTCCTCTCTCCCTCCCTTTCTTCCTCTCTCCTTCCCTCTCTCTCCCTCCCTCTCTCTCCATCCCTTCCTCTGTCTCCCTCCCTACCTGTCTCTCCCTCCCTACCTCTCTCTCCTTTCCTACCTCTCTCCCTCCTTCCATCTCTCTTCTTCTCTACCTCTCTCCCCTCCCTTTCCCACCCTCTCTCACCTCCCTCTCCCTCCCTCTCACTGTTTCTCTCTCTCCTTTTCTGTTTCTTTCTCCCTGGAACTCTGACCGTACGCAATATTTCCTGGGGGTAAAAAACTGGGGATAAAAAATGGGGTAAAAAAGACTATATTTTCAAATGTGTTTCTCAAATTCTCAAAAATTTTCGGTGGAAATATGATTAAATTGGCTTATTTTCATAAACGCTGCAATGACGTTTTCTCAAATACACCTACAAATTTTTCAATGAGGATTTAACACCAACTACGTTCGAAGGAATCCATAGGCAGGTTGCGAGTGAATTGAAGTTGAGCGACGAAAATATAGTACAACCAATCCAGGGTATCAAATGACATTGAGAGTACTTTTGAAACCGCCTCAGATACAGAAAAGACCCAGGACACTGGACTGAATGAAGCAGCAGAATGCTTCCAAAGTCTTTTGGAGCTCTATCGAAGTACTCAACGTTCCAGAAGACCACGAATACCTATTTTGAAGAACATTCAAATCCAGAAGAGCCAAATTACTCTTAAAGAGGACCAACACCATCTTGGAACAACACCTAAAGCAATGTTTGGAACTAGAGGAAGTACACCTAGCACTATATTGTGCAGCGGCAACGGTTATCAAACTTAATGGCCAAAAGACATATGCTCCAGGAAGACAAGCTCAATGAGGTATTAAAGAAAAGAAACCGGCCTGGAAGAGGAGTCTTGAAATCAGGGTTGATCACTTCCAAGCGAAGGCAGATTTCATTAATGAATTTCTGAAGGGCACCCACTTCCAAAAAATATTAAAGAAGATAACTGTGTTATGTGCCCAGACGCAAATTAATTTGGAAGAACTTAATTGTCACCAAAGACGTCTCGAACTGAAGGATGAGTACCGATAGAAAGCTAAGCGCAAAGGAGCACGATTGAAAAGGTATAATGCGCTATATAACAGAAAGAAGTAGAATACCTTTATCAATAAAAACACGAAAATGTTCTTCAGACAACTGGAGTCGGGGAGTCAGACAAATTCATCTCTAAATCTAGAGCCAGGTGTATTTGAAGATTATTGGAGTTCACTTTGGTCGAAAAGTGAACATTTTAACCAGAACGCAGACTGGATCAGGGAAATCGAAGAGCAAAGTGCTTCTGTGTTGGTCACCGGTTTCACGATCGAAGACATACGTAGATGCATTAAGAAGACCAATTACTGGAAGTCACCAGGACCAGATGGACTTCAAAATTTTTGGATAAAGTATTTCACAGCAATCCACGAACCATTGGCTATCTGCTTTACAGAAGCACTAAATGACCCAAGTAAGATCCCACTTCATCTTACCGAATGAAATACGTTTTTGCTTCACAAGAAAGGAGATGACTTACAGCCAGAAAACTGCAGACCAATAACGTGTTTTTCTACTATTTACAAATTATTTACATCCTTGATCGATGAGAAAATGTATGAGCGTTGTCAAAGAAATGGGTTAATAGCAGACGAACAAAAAGGATGTATTAGAGGTGCTCTAGGTTGCAAACAACTTCTTACAATAGATTCTGAAGTTTTGAAGTCCAGAGTAAGCAGAAAAACCTCCAATGTGTTATATAGAATACACAAAAGCGTTTGACTCAGTTCCTCATGACTGGTTTCGTCTTGTAATCTACAGGGTATCTCCAAAGATCATAAATACACTACAGTCATTGATGCTAACATGGAGGAAACATCTGCATGCTAATAAGGAGAAAACATACATTGGACATTGAAGGTGGGATATTCCAAGGAGTCACTCTTTCACACTTATGGTTCTGTCTGGCCTTAAATCCGTTGTCATCACTGTTAAACAATAGTACAATTGGCTACAAAATTATTTCATCAGATCATAAGACATTAAATCATCTCTTATTTATGGACGATTTGAAGCTTTATGGTGTAACACATCAAAAACTCCGTTCCTTAATAGATACTACCAAGATATTCAGCGAAGATATTAGGATGAGCTTCTGTTTGGATAAATGCGCCATCATAAGCATACAGAAAGGTAAAGCAGAAAAGTTAGATAAAAATGTCCAAGGCATAGAAGAACTGCAACCTGATGCTGCTTACAAATACCTCGGAATACCACAGAACATGAAACTTGATCACAGCGAAATTAAATATGAGTTTACCGAGAAGTTCAAGAAGAGGGTAACCAAAATACTGAATACGAAACTAGCTGGGAAAAACATAATTATGTTCGCTGATGTATAGTTTCGGTATAGTAAAATGGTCTGATGCAGATTCAAATCCATTGGATAGACTTACTAGAGGGCTCCTTACAAAATTCAGATGACTGCACCCTAACTCTTCTGTGATTCGTTTGTATTTACCAAAAAGAGAAGGTGGTCGAGGGCTAGTCAATATTTTTAAACTTTGTAGAATCCAAGAACAAAACATGAGGGACGCTATACTGTAACCGTTACCTATCTGTGATTGATATGGCAACACTACATTTGAATAGCGCGGGCAAGAAGTAGTAAACCTTATAGATAGACGTTCTGAAACGTTTTGAATTGGGGTGTCCGTGCCGACCGAAGCGTTAGAGAGGTGGTGGGAACAAGTGGAGAAGGCAGTTGAACGTCGTACGCCAGACGAGACGGTACGTGGAGAAGATTAGCGAGAACTAGGCGTGGAAGTGCACGCAGGAGCCAAAGAACTTTATGGTGATTGGATCGTGGATCTGCACCCACAAGCAGTGCGTCAGAGCTCCGGCGTTGAACGGCCACTTTTGCGACGCGCTGGACTGGAAGCCGCCAACACTTGGGCCTGGGGAGGCCGACCCGACCCGACATCACGGAGAAGGACTGATTCTGATCCACAAGATCACGATAAGTACTCCCTCAAACGATTATTTAGTAATAACATTGGCCGAGTGGATTGAATAGGGCGTAAATGAAATGCTGGAAATAGGGGCTTCTAAAACGTTTCTATGAAAATTCGGAGTGTGAATAGAAATGGTATGGAATAGAAATTTTATGGAAATGGTTTACGAATAAAACTATAATTGGGTGTGAAACAATATTATGTTCAGGGATTTTAAGGAACATGCCAGAGAGCATAAATTTGCAATTTCTTTGCTCTGTAAAGGTTTCACGTTGTTTTCAAAAGAGAGATTGTACTGATTTAAGTGTTTTTTTGTTGAGTAATATATTTGATTATTTTGAATGGAAGAATTGTGTAATTTTACATGGAATACTAATGTTAAATTATGTGGGATGGTAAATTTATTTTATGTTCTATTGATGTTATTCAAATTAATGTTTGTAATCTTGGCAAGAACTTTGCAAACTGTGCTTGATTAACACTCTATCATGGACAAATTGTTTCAAAGACAGTATAATTGTAAATGAATTTGTTAAATTTCGTTGTTTTCTTCTAAAAGAGTGAAGAGACAGGTGTGAAGAGATTTTTGTTATTGTACAAAGGGCAATTTTTGTTGTTTTTTTGTTACAATAAATGTATTTAAATTTGGAAATATTCTGGATAAACACTTCCCTTTCTAACAGGACAAAGAAAGATCCACGATCCTTAAAAAAAATAAATATTTTCCAGATATCTTTGACGAAGCTCAGAAAGTCACCCTTCTTGGAACATGTCAAATTGTTAGAAAATATTTAAATTGGGGTCAGGATGAATTTCTTTCCTCCGCCGTCCGAGCCTAGTCCTATAATATCAATTGGACATGTGAATGTTTTCCCTGCTAAAGCAGAGACAGTGTGAAAAACAGGTTTATAATAATAATAATAATAATAATAATAATAATAATAATAATCAAAACTCCCTCGCATCTTTGATGTTTTCCGTAGGTATCACAAGAATGATATTTAATAAAGTGCGTTGAATACTTACAATTGATAGTCTCATACAATCGTTTTAACCATCACACAACAAGTTGTTCTGAAAGCAAGACCAACTGCTGTTCCATTTCCCGCGAACGTGTCACCTTGCGCATGACGCAATCTTCCCGTTTCCTACTAGTTTCCTACTATTTCAAACAACGCAAATTTTGTAGTAATTTATTGATAAAGGAAAGCTGCAATATGTTCAATATATAATGACCTCCATTCCTATTTTTTTCTCTTTTTTTATTTTATTTTTTTATTATTTTTTTTTGTACCTCATTTTCTTAAAACTGTTCTTTGGGAGCCTATGGGGAGATACATCAAAATCGTTCAATTTAGAGCTTTAAAATAGATGTGATCGATAAATGGTACTAAACCGTCATCCTTCTTTAGTATACACTGAAGAATGGAGGTGTTCTTGAATTAGATACGTGGCGATTTGCCTTTCCTCTCTGACGTCGCAAGGAGAAAACAATCAGGCAGTATACAGCATTCGAAATGAAAGTCGTAGCGCAGGGCGAGAGCCACCGCATCCATCTGCGCGTTGTGGGACTGACAGAGTATCACTCGATTTCAATCAGGAACTTCGCACTGTATTTTAAGAAGACAGCGTACCGCGATTGGTTTCTTTTGTAGGCAAGGCAAGAGAAAATGAAGTACTCGATCCGCACTGCAAAGAGTAGAGAGATGAAAGTCACTTTAATACAATTAAAATTCTTATACGTCATAATACGTCACTATTATTTACGTAATAGTTTTCTCAAAATTTTACAATTAAACTATATAGCAGCAGCTAATATATTCCTTAAAATAATTATTTTCTCAGAAATGGCTCCAATTTTTTTTCTTAATATTTGTTTCCTTTTATTTAGCAAAGAACGGCAAAGGAATATCACAATATTTCTATATTTATTCCAAAATCGTACTTCCGTTGTCATTTTCTAATTCGATGCTTTCACTTCAATGAACTTCTACTCTAATCTGTTTTCTCCCCACCATTTCGCTGAGCGTGGTTGTGCACCGAGCGCGGAGGGAGAGAGGGGGGAGGGCCGCCCCTGGAATGCCGGCTGCGCTGACGTCACGCGGCGGGGGAGGCGCCTCCCGCGGGGCGATGCCGCTCTAATTAATATATCGGCCCCCGCACAATGGACGCCAGGGGCGGGGGTGGCCGCCTCGCCTCGCCTCGCCGCCCCGGTGGTCTCCGTAGCACAGTGGCTCGGGGTAAGGCTGCGACACCGATGTTCGTGTTTTCAAAACATCCATGTTTTTACAGAAACATCGTGTATTAAATTTACATATATTAAAGCCGACATATTTTTAACATCAATGTTTTGAGCTCATTGATTGAACGTTTTAGATATTTTGTTCATGCATAAAAAACTCCCGTAATCACAATTTTGTAAATGTAAATACATGAAATAATAACTGATGTTATCACTGTTTACTGTTTAGCTGTTTTTGTCAAGCGACCGCTGTTTACAGTACCTTCACCGAGTAGACCATCCCTCGCCTCGTGCGTAAATACATGGGTTTTGGACGATGTATTATTAACATCGATGTATTAATTTTGAACGTCGATGCAACATCGATGTTTTGTTATCGATGTCGCATCACTAGCTCATTGCTGGATTCATTCATAAGCATATAAGCACTTGCTTTGAGTACAGCGGGCTAAAATTCCGTGTTCGTGAAAATTCGAATGGAAATGATGTGTTATTATAACTCTGCGTAACGTAGAACTAACATCATCATCAGCAGCAGTATGGTTTAGACTGATCTAGTCGGTTCCGGCAAAGTTGTCTAGTGAAGACCATCTAGAACTATTGACAAATAAGAATTTTGTCAATTTAAATCAAGAAATATTTTCATTAATATTGAAATAAAAATATTGAAGACTAAAGAGTTTTTTTTTAAATAAAAACGATTTTCGTCTCGGTCAATAATCCATTATCCACATAAGGTGCTAATCTCACATAGGTTTTCAGTGATTTTCTCGCAAACAGTCAAGTTCTCATCCGCTGAACGAGACCGATTCGTATTTTTATTTTGTGTTTGTCCGCGCGTATTCTCGTTTCGTTCACTGTGCGTTCGCGGCCGCCTCCCGCCACGTCATCAATAACAATAAGTTATTGGGCGCGCCTCACGCCCCGCTGGCGCGCCGGGCGCCGCTGCGCCGCTCGGACCACCCCGGCGTCGAACCGGGCAGGGGCGGGGGCGGGGCGGGCCGAAGGGGCGGGGCGAGGAAGGGCAGGCGCTTTGGAAACGGGAGGGGAGGATGTCAGAGTGCGCACTCGCCTAGACGTCGCATTCAGAGATTTCTTCTAATGTTTTCCCTGCATGAATGCTCACGATCGAGTCCATACCCTCAACAGCAATAGCCTTTCTGACAAACATATACAACCCCTGCCTGAGAAGAAGGCACTTCTCTCATTCGCAATAGTAATTCCAATCCCGAAACACAGCAAAACCACAATTGCAAATAGTTACAGACCTTAAAGTTTATTGCCCAACCTAGTTAGAATATCTGAAAAAATAATATTAAATAAATAATAACATCGCAGCTGTACGCCCCTAGAGTTGCCCGATGTTCACACGCCGAGTCATTGCCAATCGCTCCGGTCCTAGGTTGGTCCGCAGTCCGCGGTCTCGACCGTCATCTCTGCAGAATATCGTTCACGGTGATCGAGTTGCATGTCGCACGATGCGCTCACAACTCATACTACATATTTTTTCACTCTTCCCCAACAAGATGCCTATTCCGACTAAGTTCTAGAACACATTCCTTAGGTCTCTTAAAAGTGTGACTCTGATTCCGGATTACTTTCTCTGTACATGTGAGAGAGACAGTAAAAACAATGTGCTTTAATGAGAGGAAAACCATTTGGAATTATTTCAATCAAAACAAAGCGAAAGCAAAATGTTCCCTTATAAAAATCCGAAACGAGACACATTTTATTACTTCTATGCTGTCCGGGTGACGCCGCGTCGTTGGCAGATAGGCCGACGTCACCCGGACAGCATAGAAGTAATGGACTCGAGCCGCGGAAGCCTACGTGTACACATTTTATTAATTGATAATGGTTAGGTTAGGCAAATTACCGCTGAATAAATATTGAGACTCTTAAATGGAAATATGGTTTACCCTTTGGTGTATTATTGAAGTGTGTCCCTTCTCTAACACTTTGCTAACACTAATTTTCCTTATGGCAAAGTATATTTAAGGCAATATATTTCTCTCTACTACGAATGCGAAAAAATAAAAACCATGAAATATGTTTAAGTAAAAGGATAACTAGAGCCCTTTTTTGCAACAACAAAATAAAAATCAAAAAACGAGAGAAAACCCTAGAATTTTCATTTTATTATATGATGGTAAAGTTTCAAATCACACATAAATTCTAAAATTTGAGAACCAACTACCAGCACAGCAAGTACCACAGATCCGTACAGCAGACTCCCTTCGCATTGTACTGACACATTGATCTCAACAGTACATATTTTAACTCAGTGGAACTAATGCTTAACATATTTCATTGAGAATAATTTCATTTATCAACAATTGAGAAAACGAAGACTCCTTTGATCTCCAGAAACAAAATGAGCCAGCGACGTAACCCGCTTCGCGGTGGAAACATTGAAATCCGGCGTGCCGGGGAATGCTGGGTATGGCGGTGCCACGCCAATCGCCGTTGCCCCGTAGTGCGCTGGCTTGCGCTGGCATTCCTGGACCTCCCCGCTGGCGCATTGCGTGGATAGCTGCCCCGGGGCGCCCGCCGCCTGCTGCGCCTCCGCGCTGCGCCACCTCCAGGCCCTTCCCCGCCCTTTGCCCCTCCGCCCGAGAACCCGGCGCATTCCACTTCGGCGGAGGGAAGCCTCCCCCGCCCAAAAACCTCTCACTTGGACTCACTAGATTGCATTGCATTTCCAGTGCGATTCTTTGCCTTCTCCTCCTCCTCCTCCTCCTCGTTTCCTCCTCCTCCTCGTTTTCGTCCTCTTCCATATTCCATCTAGTTATTTTGTTCTCTTTCTTTTTTACCTCTGTTTCTTCTTGTCCTTCTGATCCTTTTGCTCTTTCTCACCATATCCTACTCCCTCTTTTATTCGTCTTCTCGTCCTTTTCTTTTTGATTTACCTCCACTTCTCTTCTTCTAAGTTATTCTTTATCTTCTTTTCCGTTTCTTAGCCCTTGGAGTTACTAATGGATGACTTATTGGTTTAGAAATTAAACGATTAGATGAAACTCTCAGTTATGTTCAGGGTGCTCAACTTTGAGTGAAGTGCAACATTTATGAATACTCTCGCCGAGGTTCGTGGCGATGATGTGTGATTTTTCACGTTGTCACAATCGAAAAGGAAATAGATAACAAAAGTAAGACCTACCGTGTGCCATCGTCTTCTTCCTGGTCAAAACACGGTGACTACACTCTCCCAATCACTTTCGCTGAACGTCCCTTTAGTGTATAATATACGTTTCAGTGTTGGATGTTGGTATCCACACAGTTGTCTTGACAATGTGCTGGTTTGCGTTACGATCGTAAAACCTTTTTCACGCACACATTGTTTTCTATTGAAACAAACTTTCACTAAGCTGGTTATTTTGGCAACATGAACATAAATAATGATATTATCTCCATATATTATAAGGTCTATGTTAAAAATATTGTAAAATATTCTGTTAACGAAAGCTTTACAGCATTGCTAATCGCAAGTATTACAGACATACCTGTGGGGTTTGTGGTCGCCAAATTAATCACTAGAATACTTGTCACCTAGACAAAATTCATATACTTCTGGAAAATTTCTATCGTCTGGTTTAACGAATTCACTGTGAATCGCGTCACACTAACAAAATAATTAAAAGATCCGCCGATTACACAATCCGGAGCGCAAGTACCTTGATGCTCAAGCGCCCCGTCGAAACTTAAGAGTTGTGACGTTAATGATTCTTATTGCCGTTTGTAGGACACATGATTTCTTCACTATTTCATTCATCCTAAACCTTCATGGTTTTGCTTAATAACTGTTTCTCTTGTATTGGAATGAATGAAAAATATGGAATTAGAATATCCAAGAATAATTAACATTCTATTGTGGAACAGATTAATGAGATCTTTTCAATCATGAAAAATAAACTTCTCCATTTATTTCTTTTGAAAAAAAAGCGACCCTTCTCACCAACCGTCGACTTGGTAGATGACATGTTCAATCTCTGTACAGCCACAAGAGGATACTAAATAACTACTACACTTATTTCAACACTTCAGATGCTACAACTTACACTCTACATAATCAACCTTCGTCATACCAACCATCTGAACACTGGTTAAGTATAGCATGATACATTTTTGCCGAACCAAATTTACCCTTCTTTACTCACGTCACTGTAGTTTTCTCTGGGTCTTCTTTTCTTTGACTTTCATTTTGTTGCTTAAGTAAAAATAGACTTGTTTCTCTATCTTTCGGTGATTTGAGAAAATAAGAAAATCAATTATCGCAACGGTGTTATCTGCTATATGCAAGAAATTAAAACCTTAGGGTTGATAGTAAGATTTATGTATGAAATATTGATATGCGTCGTCATTGTTAATAATATTATTTATTAAAATAGCAGCTTTCGATGGCTTAGCCATCATCATCAGTTTCTGCTGAATGGAAGCCACAAAACGGCTATCTTCTTGGTAGAACTGATGATGATCCGCCATCGAAAGCTGCTATTTTAATAAATAATATTGTTGACAATGACGACGCATATAAATATTTCATTGGAAACGCCAACGAAAACTCACCACAATACCTATACCTATAAGATTTATGTAACAAGTGACTTTCCAAAGGGAGGCAAAGGGAGGCACGATCCCGAGCAAAGTTCATTCCAATTTTTATTAGATAAACAGTGCTGTTTCATCATTTAGAACTTAAGTTATTAGAAATTTTATTAACTATCTGATATTTCGTCTTTGAACGCCTATCGCACGTTTACAAAAATGTTCTAAACGTCTCCACGCGTAGTCGCTTAGTGGAAACTCCAGCATTCTGTTACAGCCAGACTTGCAATCTTATTTTGCAATCTTATTTTATTGTCTGTCCATGAAGATAATTGATATGCAAACAAAGAAAATGTGGAACGAATTCTTCTCTTGAGAAGTGCCAGGTGTCGTGAAGGACGCACATGTAACTGTCAGCAGGTGATTTTCAGCGAAGCGTCCTGCTTCTGCCTGGCCGCGACTACAGGCTCGATTTGTAGAGTGGTGGGCAGTGCTTCGAAGAGCGGTTTGTGATATCACATTACACCAGCTATGTCTGATGATGTGGGATGATATCATATGTTGTCCGACAATGTTTCTCACGGACACTACATGACAATGACAAGATACGTTCAGGAGGTTAAGCAACTGTTAGGTCTCCTATTCGGAACATTCACACCCATTACCCACTTCAACTAACAGCACTCGTTCCCATACTGCTCCCACCTCCGGAGTGTGCTAGAGGAGAATTCTAGCAGCCGGCTGCTCTGATCGGTAGTTTTACGTGGTTTTTTCGATCAACACCGGGCGATTGTCGGAGCAGTACCCGAACAAACGGGCCACAGACCGCGCGCGACCTCACATTCCTCTTCCTTCTCCTGTTCTCACCCCTTAAACACACCCACTAACATGCAGTACACTACCACACATGCCGGGAGATTCGTCAGGAGCTACGAGCTTGCCCCGGCTAGGGTGGTGCCCAGTTGGTGGGAGATACCTGGTTAGGGAAAACTCCGCTAACCTGACGATAGGTTGGCGCCGATTCTTGCCATACAGCGCGGTAAAGATCACCACCTCCCGAGCAAAAACATACATTACACTCACGGGACTAATGACCCTTGATGTGCCCGGAATCACTAATCAATTAATCCAGAGAGTGCCTTGCAACTCTAGTACATACACACTCACGGCCAGCCGCGTCGCCAAATCCCTCCTTGGCAGAGAATGTTTGATGCTGTTATGAAGCGTTCGTAACAATCATCTTCAAGGACTGTTGAGATGCAAGCGGCAAGGAATGGTGTTTCTCAGAACTCTATTTTGACCAATACAACTGGCGTCAACGACGTCTGGACGCGTGTGTTTGCCAACATCGCGGCCGATGCCATACTGCCATATATGTGACCATTTGCCGCGATAATGATAGTCCAACAAAGGTTAAAACGTATTCATTTCGTTTATGTGGGAACATCAACCTGTTTGCCAACAATGATCGCAACTCTCCCTTTACTATTCGATGCAGCGTTATTATGAAAATGGAGGTATTTGCAACCTGCGCGCGTTGATGTCGTTTTTCCATTACCCAATTACGCATTGTCGTTGATGCCATTACTCAATTACGCAAGTGTCGTGTACATAGGCAGCAACGTTGATGCCTCACACAGGAAGCTACATTTTCACACTCACGTGGCCTTCAACAAAGCATTTTTCGGCAATGCTTTTGAAGATCCAAGTAGCAATGGTTTCGTTTGAGAGATCTCACTCTGTCATATTAGATAAATATTAATAGATCAAATTGACTCAAGTGTTTATCAGGAGTTATTGTGTATGTATGTTTTTTGCAGACATTAAATAATTTCTTAACTATGCCCCCACAGTGATACTTCATATCCACAAATTACATTAAAAGACTCGGTCTAATGCAAGACTTGAAACACCTTTTATTTGAATCAGTAGGGAGTTGCTTACTAAAACCATATGTAACTGTATTTTTATAAATATTCATTTTTAATATCGCAGCCGTGTTATCTGTAGACGTTTCATAAGTATCGTGTATGAAAAAGATGCAATTGCTTAACCAAGCGAATGTAACGTGTGCAGAAAACGCTGTTTTCGTGCCACCCATTCGGAGTAAAAATTTTCCGTGAGCGTGTCTTTCAGAGAGACTCGGCTCAGCTCGTAGTGTTTGTCGACTCAAGGAGTGATCGAACTCAACCGAAATTCCTTAGAACTGAAATCTGTACTCTAGCAGAAATATCTTGCTTACATGCGAGACATTACATGAAATTTGACGGTTGTTCAGCTGTGCACCCGTGGACAAATAACCCGATCAGAGTTTGGTGAGGGTGGAAGGAGAAGGGTTGGTGAAAAAGCATGTGCAGTGGAGGGATGCAGACAGGATCGGAAACGGTGTTACGAAGGCACCGTAAAGAAACGGTGATTCCCAAGAGAGGGGAGTGAAGACGGGGATTGAATGGGTGAAAGAGGCTGGGGGTGGGATCGGGGCGAGACAGCGTTGTGGTGGGTGACGGGGAGCGAGACAGGCATCGCGGAGGCAGGAGTTTAGGTGGAGGCGGAGAGGCAAGGGCGGTAATGGAAGCGGGAGCGGTGGCAGGGGCGGAGCGAGGGCGGGGGGCGAGAGAGAACGAGGGCGGGAGCGCAGGCGGCGGCGAGGGCCAGGGCGGGGACGAGGACTTGGTGAGAGGGCGGGGCGCGGAGCAGCGCCCGATCGCCGCCGCCCGCCGCGTCGCTGTGTTATGAATAACGCGGGGCAGTCCATAATGAAACGGCGAGCCTTGGGCGGCGTGGCGTGGCGAGGCGGGGCGGGGTGAGGGCGGGGCATTGTGAGCGGGGGTTTGGTCCACCTGGCCGCAGCCGGCGCTCGGCAGCTGCACACAAAGCGGGCACGCCTGGTATTTAATAAAGAGCTCGGCCTCTCGCCGCCTATGTCGACGCCGCCGCCCACACCGCCCCCGCCGCTCCGCGGTCGCCTCTGGATGGCAGCGGTCAGCGCTGACCGGGTCCACGATGAAGGTCGCTGGTGCAAGGCACCTTGCACTCAAAAGAGTGCACATATCGGGCAAATCTTTTTTACTAGTGTGGTTCAGAGTAGTGTTTCAGAACTATATTTACTGAGTGAGGCTACTGAAATCCATGAGATAAGGAAATTCGTAAAAATAATAAGCCCTTACCCTTTCCGCGAGTTTATGATTAATGAAGGAATTAAAGCTACTCTCATGAGTTAAAAACATTGAAAAATACTCAATATCGACTAATATCCTCGAATTATTTTTATCTCGATTGATTGCAAAGTTGACAAAGATGTTTTCAATTATTCCATTATTTAATAATGTCAACAACACCTCAGCATTTTCACAATTCAATGAATTGCGTTGTAATGCAAATTATATAAGGTGTAGTTCAAATAAGTGTGCTTCAAAACAATATCTGAAAGATTCTGAGGAATAAATATTCCAAACTCACGAATATTGAATTTAATAATTATATTCTATGAAGTTACGTCTTTAGAAAACACATGATTAGGTATATTGTACTTGTATACTGGACGGGTATGTGGATTTTCCCAGCTTACATTTTTTCTTATTTTTTTTCTTCTTCTTCCACAGAAAAGTTGTGATAAGTTAATTGAATATCTATAATTTTTTAGTAATACATTCTTCGGTCTAAATTCTAATATTTAATTTTTACTTCAATCAAGTGCAAGGCTCTTTTTATTTGCAACATTGTAACTTGATTTAAAACAAGATACACTTCATGGTAAATTTATGAACAGCGTCCTTTATTTTAGAAATCACTTTCAAGACTAATGCAATAAATAAATCAGACTTCAAATAAAGCCTTATTTGTCTACACACGTTTTATAATCATTAATAATTTTATTTCTATACAGTTTTAAGAGAATATACTATTCATAACATTTGAATTAGATTTGAAAACGCTAGGTTTCTTAACATTTTGTTTTAAAATCTACTCAAATCAAAAAGCTCATTATTGATATTTTCTGGTATATTACAAAAATTCTTCTCAAATAAAAACTACTTCAAACTCTTTATTCAGTACTCGCCTGACCGCTGTGGTGTGCGGATCGTTCCCGCAGCTCCGTAGTGTCTTACCTTGCTCGCCCGCGAGGGCGCCAAGATAAGGAAAAGTCTAGCGATAACAACCAGTGCGCACTAGCTCTAAGTGAACAGTTACAGTTGTGAAGCATAACGGTGTTTCATCCTATTCATATTCAAATCAACTTAACAAAAGATAACATATACTAAAACTCAGTCGATTACCGAAGTATTTTCGGGTAGGATCAGTAGCATGTAGTGCGATTGCATGCTACTGACACCCGGGAAGCTGTTTACTTCAAGAAATGTCATCCGAAGAATCAACAGGCAGCGACAGCAACGCCATGGATCATGATTCATCTGCTCCCGTCAACCTGACGCAGAATGTATGGCAAATATATACACCAGCTCGGTCAAAAAGGCCGAACCCTGACGTCCTCGACCCTGATGCTAATAGAAGGGTAAGGCAAAAGACAGCGTCTTGCGATAGTAATACTAGTGTATATACAGTTCCCACCAAGAATAAATTCAGTGCTCTTGATATAGAAGGTACAACAGAAAACAATGAGGAAACCTTTCAAAAACCACTGTACCTCCAATATTCGTGCCAAATGTGAATAATGTTCCAGCTATGATAAAGTTTTTAAAGGAAGCCTTAAAAACAGAAGATTTCGAAATAAAATCTCTAGCAAACGACAAAATTAAAATAGCGCCGAAAACTCCTAATACCTACAGGGAAATAATAAAACATTTATCAGCCAACAGTCACGTATACTATACATACCAGTTGAAACAAGAACGTGCGTATAGAGTTGTCTTGCGACACATACATCATACGGTAGATGTAAAAGATATCAAGGCTGCGCTTCTGGAAAAGGACCACAAAGTTAGAAACATTATAAATGTTCGCCACAGACTAACTAAAACACCTCTGCCTCTATTTTTTGTAGACCTTGAGCCCAAACCTAACAACAAAGAAGTGTTCAAAATTAACCGACTGTTAAATTGTGTTGTTGCTTTCGAACCACCACGCCTGAAACGCGAGATAGTACAATGCAAAAACTGTCAGAGATATGAACATACCAGATCGTACTGTGCATACCCGTATAGGTGTGTTAAATGTGGAAAAGAACACGACCCAGATAAGTGTTTAAAAGAAAAGCAAAGTCAACCAACTTGTGCTCTGTGTGAAGGCAATCATCCCGCCAACTACAAAGGTTGCAAAGTATACCAAGAAATACTAAAAAGGAAAGGGTACAGCAACTCAAGTAAACACAGAATGTTTCAACAAGAGACGCATGTGCAGACACAAAACAGTAACATTGAAACTACTTATTCTCACGAAAACTCAAGAAGCAGACATGTAAATGCAGGAACATGGGCCGATGTTGCGCGATCAAAGCCTGTAGAAAGACATGAACACAACGACAATAGCCATTCCATTATGAATATTATACAGCACTCCTTTGAGAGGTTTGAAAACATACTAATGCAGCAAAGTCAACAAATAAACTCTCTCATCAACCTCATAACGTCGCTTGTCTCCAAACTATCTAATGCCTAAATTCCTTCGCATTGCAGCTTGGAACGCCAACGGCTTGGCAAATCATCGCCAAGAAATCGAAATATTTCTCAACGAAAACAAAATAGACATGCTACTCATCTCTGAATCTCACTTCACAGAAAGAAGCTACTTTAAACTGAAGAACTACACTTTATACGATACTAAACACCCCAGTGGCAATGCCCATGGTGGCACAGCAATATTAATAAAAAGCACTATAAAACATCAAGAACAGGAAGCTGTACAGGAACAGGATATTCAAGCAACAACTGTACAAATTATGGACTGGAGTGGACCAATCACCATCAGTGCCATTTACTGCCCTCCAAGATTCAAAATAGACAAACAACGATTTGAAACCTATTTTAAGTCTCTAGGAAATAGTGTGGCGTCTTTGCCGGGGCAAATAAATACAGACGTGAACGGCTTGTAAATATTTAGCATTTATTATAAGAAAGATACTCCGACACCAAAACACTATATACAATATTTACAATTGAAATTAACCGTTACAAGAAGGAACTTTCCCTGGTTACCACCACCGCTGGCCCGATAATTAATTACCATCCCCGGTGTGATGCACCAGTACCTTACGCGAACATACATACGAGTATGCCGCACCTGCTGTCACGACGTAGCACGCCGGCTTCGATTCCCCGCCTCGGTAGCCTATGCATTACCATGCAACGCCGCGCACAACCCTCACGACGCCCTACCGACGCGCTCACCTCTGAAGAGTCAAGAATAGAAGACCGCTCTCAAGTCGGATTCTGCTTATATAGCCTGTGGCAGGTTGACGGAAGCGCGTCACCCGCAGTGACCGCCGGGGTTTCCAAACCTGCACCCACGACCCGCATTCCTATGTGCAGCCCCGCGTCACTTCCGCCAGGGCTGTCCAAATGGCTACTATAGTACGTTTGTACTGGCGACAGATATGACGCCACAAACTCCTCTATACCCCCCCGGGAATTTTCGTCGCAGTTGCAATCAACACAGAAGGAAAATTCCACAAGTGTGAAAGTCCTAGGCCGATCGGCTCACATTATATACAACTGCGCCTGACCTGGCTAATTACACAGATGAAGAAACAAACAGAGATGGCCCTACTAACCTACCCCATTGACATATTTTTACTCTACATTGTACATTGTACTTGAAATATTATGGATCTTGCCGTACGGTCGGTCCCTCTTATGCATTGTTACGAATTTCCAGCCTGGTGTGGTAACCTCTAATAACCATAGTATGTTCCTTTCCCTTTTACAACCAAATTCTTAAATTAAATTAATTTTGTACAATACACTCACTACCAAAATGACACATACAATATCACCAATATAGCCACAAACATTACATCAAAACATTCAAAGTCATATACAGTTCTATACACACAAACTGACATACTGAATGACAAAACCCTATACCTTGATAAATGCACAAAAAAAACAACAATAACTAACCTTTATCCCTTTTACAACCAAATTCTTGAATTAAATTAATTTTGTACAATACACTCACTACAAAATGACACATACAATATCACCAATATAGCCACAAACATTACATCAAAACATTTAAAATCATATACAGTTCTATACACACAAACTGACACACTGAATTACAAAACCCTATACATTGATAAATGCACACAAAAAAAAACAACAATAAACTGACATTTATCCTGTTTTACATTTAAAACCACATACAGTGATACACTTAAAATGAAACAAATAAACAATTTTTACATTTCTCTCTTGAAAGATTTTACAAAGTTTTTCTTCTTGCCAGAATGAATATAAATGAATACAAAAGTTCATGATATTTGCTGGAACTATTCTTCCGAAGGCTTCTTGGGAAAAGTTTACTCAATCTTGACACAACACAACAAACATCACATTCACTTATACATCATTCTTCTTGCACTATTTGTTTTGCACTGTGTTCCAGTGTTTTCGGCGCACACGTATCGGCATTGCCGGGTGCAGTGTGCCCCTCTGCAACTTCGGACACTGTCTGGCGCTCATTTTCAAACACCCTACTGAGAATGTCCGCATTTACATTTAATATCCCTTTCCTATGGCTTATGATAATGTTGTAATGCTGAATCGCCAAAGACCACCTAAGCAATCTAGGATTATTCCCAGCATTCTGTTGTAACCAGACTAACGGGTTATGATCCGTTTCTATCTTTAGCAAAACATTACCGTCTAAATAGTAACGCAACTTCCCTAAACCCCAAATTAAAGCCGCACACTCTTTCTCCGTGGTGCTCCATTTTAATTCCCCGTCTGAGAATTTTTTACTGAGAAAAAGAATCGGATTTTCATTTCCTTCCTGATCTAACTGTGATAACACAATGGCTGCTCCCCTAAGTGCCGCATCACATTGCAGTAAAAATGGCTTACTAAAATCAGGTGCATGTGTGACTGCCCCCTGACACAGTGCGTCGCGAAGCTGTACAAACGAGTTTTCGCACTCTTCCGACCACCGGATTTTGCCTTGCCTATGTGTTCCCCTCAATAGATCAGTGAGCGCCGCTGATTTCTCCGAGAAATTTCTGATGAACCGTTTATAATATGATATCAGACCTATAAATTTCCGGATTTCCTTTTTTGTCGTAGGCCGTGGATATTCCTTTATTACTTGCACTTTTGCTTCATTTGGTCTCATCAGACCACTACCAATCTCGTATCCTAAGAACGTAACCGATTTCCTAGCGAACTTACATTTCGCCGGTTGCACGCGTAAATTGGCCTCACGTAACTTTTGGAATACGATTCTGAGATGTTTGCAGTGATCGTCCCAGTTGTCGCTAAAGATTGCTATGTCATCCATATATGGGACGGCGAACTCCGCGCAATCTTTCAGTAATGCCTCCATAAGCTTACTGCAAACATATGGTGCATTTTTGATGCCGAAAGGCATCCTGAGGGGTTTATAAGACCCGAATTTCGTCGTAAAGGTGGCATACCGTTGTGCGCGCTCGCTCATTTGGATCTGCCAAAATCCTTTACATAAGTCCGTTGTGGTTATGATTTTGGCCCTCGCAACTGTTTCAATTCGCTCGGCTAAACTCGGAAGCGGGAAATATTCAGTACGAATAACCTGATTCAACTTGCGGTAGTCAATACATGGCCTGGGTTTTTTTCCGGGTGCTTCCACCAAAATCATAGGGGATGTGAAATCCGAATCTGAAGGCTCGATGATACCATCCCTTAGCATTTTCGCGATTTCTTCCTGGAGGATTTTTGTTTGGCGATGTGACGTGCGATACGGAGCGCTCCTCACCCTTGCATTTTCGTCCAGCAACTCGATGTCCATCTGAACATTCTTTGTGAGCCCGGGCCTATCAGAAAAGATGTCCCTAAACTCAATTACAAGTTCTCTCAGCCTTTCACTTCCTTCCGGCTCCATTTCTGTGCCCGCGAGCATTGCCTCTACATCAAATTCCTCCGGTTCTAATTTTAAGGCGTATTTCTCTATTCCGTCCTCCATAAATTCACCTATTCCTTGATCGATAATAAAATTGACATACTCTGTCCTTTGTACGTATGCTTTGATCATATTGACATGATATACCTTGCCTGTGCTTTTGTTCGGCATTTGAATGACGTAATTCGTGTCAGACACCTTCTCTACTATCTCTCCCGGTCCTATCCATTGCACAGATAATTTACGTACCTTGTTCGGAGCAAACACTAATACTTTGTCTCCTACATTAAATGTGCGTATCACTGCTTTCTTATCATACCAGGTTTTCCTTTTCACCTGAAGTGCCGATAGTTTTTCATGAGCTGCATCTCTAATTACCTTCAATCTATTCGCCAGACGAAATATATATTCCGTTACCTCGCTACTTTCCGGCTCTATTCCAGAGAGATTCTCGTAGAGCAACGTAATAGGAGTCCTTAAATTCCTACCAAATACTAATTCTGCGGGCGAGAATCCAAAACTTTCGTGAAAACTTGTTCTTAAAGCGAACAATATGGCCGGGATCTGTTTTTCCCAGTCAGTTCCAGCTTCCAGACACAGAACTTTGAACAGCCTATTTATAGTACTATGTACACGCTCAACCGGATTGGTCTGCGGATGATAAACCGAACTATGAATCAATCTAATTCCAAATTTATTTGCAAATTCTGCCATCAGCGTGCTTCTGAAGCACGGGCCTTGATCTGTTTGAATTTCCCGTGGGAAACCGGTTCTGCTGAACAACTGCAAAAGCGCATCAATTACAGTAGGAGTCTGAAGGTCTGGAATCGGTATTGCTTCGGGGTACCTCGATGCAACACAAATAGCTGTAAGTACATGGACATTTCCGGTACTGCTTCTCTGAAACGGGCCTATCGTATCTAAATTTAATCGCGAAAAGACCTCTCTTATAGTGGGGACCAATACTAAAGGCGCCTTCTTCCGATCACCACTATGACCTACGCGCTGGCAGCTGTCGCATGAACGCACAAATTGCTCCATCTCTTTAAAACAATTTGGCCAGAAGAAGTGCTTAGACAAATTGTTCTTCGATTTAGCGATTCCTAGGTGGGCACTGACAACTTCATGACAAATCCTTAATATAGGCCCACGAAATATACCGGGCACAACTAACATTTCATACATGTCGCCCTTTTTGCTCTTCCGCTTCTTATATAATAATGAATTCCTAACAAAATAGGTATCTCTTTCCGATTCTGCTTTTACATCCTTATACTTTTCAAACAAAGTATTTACACTCTCATCTTCCTTCTGCGCCGCGCTGAATTGTTCCGTATTTACCTTCAACATTTCCGCGATCGGCACTGCCAATTCTAATTCTTCTCCGTCGGTTACTAGACAGAATTCCGGGAATTCCTCCGACGGCTCATGCTCGTCTTCGCCCGGCTTTCCTGTCAGGTCGCCCTCCGCCTCCGGCAATTTTACCTGCGAGTTCCCCGAATCATCTGCTTTTGTTCTGCCTTCTGCCGCAGCCTTACTGCGCGTCATAACCATGTTCACAGTTTGTTCTTCTACAAGGCCCTGTTTAATATCCTGCAGAAGTTGATACGTTCTGTTACTTAATAGATAATAACTAAGTTGATTTTCCTTCGGCACTATAGCGGCCCTAGTGATTACATTACCTAATTCCGAATTTAGGCGAATTTCCGCCACCGGCAAATTAATGGCAGTCGAATGAAGCGGCTGTTTGATCCAGACCGATTCGCCCGTATAATCACGATCTGTGACTAAATTTGCGGATACAAGATCAAATGACGCGCCCGTGTCTCTTAAGATCTCAGTCGGCTGCTCATTCACGGTCCCTGTCACAATGTGCTGCCTCAAGAACTCCTTTGCCTCGGGTTCACACACGTGATTTACTTGATTGCCCTGTTTCCGCGGACAGTTCTTAACCAAGTGCGTTGTTGACTGACATTCGTAACACTTGCGGACATAAGGTGCCTCGAATTCCTTCTTCGCGCTATGTTTCTCTACTCCATTAGTACTTCCTGCCGACTTGGGGGCCACGTGAGGAGCAACAGGTGCCCTGTTGTTTCCTTGTTCTTTCCGGAATGTTCTTTCCGGCCGGAAAGATGGTAACTGTGGCTTCTTCCACCCTTGCCGCGCATTCTCGTACGCATCTAATCTTTTCGCGAACTCAAGCGGATTCGCAAATTCGGCCCATTTATCCACGAAATGTTCCCGCATATCCCCCGGAACTTTATGCTTCATTTGATCGGCTACGATCAAATTCAATAAACCCTCGAATGTGTTTATTTTAAGTCCCGCTACCCACTCTCTGGCATAGTTTAACAATTCCCTCGCGAATATGCTCCAAGTCGCTCCGTTTTTGCTATGTTTCCTAAATAACTGCCGGAATTTCTCGGCATCAAACCGGTACAGTTCTAATAATTTCAATTTCAGCTCCGCATAATCTAACGCTTCTTCCTGTTCGTCTAAAGTAAGCCATGTGTTAACATTATGCGGAAGTAATCCTATCAAATTCACAACCCAATCTTCTTCGCAGATTTTCAATTGCCTGCACTGGCTTTCAAACGCGCTCAGATAAGACGTGATATCGTCCTGCTCTCCCTTAAATCTACCAATTATTTGGCCTATTCTAATATAATCCCTAGCGTTTTCCGAGCGCGCTTCCGAACGAATCTCAGAAATTCTTTCGCCCGTCTGGGCATTCTGCACTCTCGCAAGTTCTAACTGATATTGCCTCTCTTCTAATATTCTCCTATCCTCCCTATCTCTTTCGTGCTGTTGCCCCAATTACTCCGTTAATTCAACTGAATAATCCTCATGCTCTACTATCAACTTCTTTAAAGTCGGATTTGTTTCCGATCCATCTAATTCTATTCCCAAATCCCTGGCGATTCGGATCATTCCCTCCTTTCGAAATTTCAGTAAATGCGCCATTGCTTAAAACAGTGCCCTACGCGTTGCAAAAGAACACACTTACCCTTATCTTCCACTGCTTGCACGTGGCTGCTTCCTGCTGCTTATGCGTGCACGTTCGGCGCTGGCGGATGTCGTGATGAGATGGATGGATCGGCTGCAACTCGTCCTTCCTTCCCGTCCTTCCTTCCTTCCCGTCCTTCTGCTTGAAGTTCGCCCCGCCGATGTACTCGCACGTTTTCGTTCGCGTTTTACTTGTTTCGCGCACTATGAATATATTTACGTCGAAACTGTTCCCTGGCTGAGCTTTGCTCGCTCGCCCACTATTTAATCTTTCTCCGACGGATACCTGCGGCCAAATATACTTTCACTTCCGCGTACACGATCCGCTGTTCTGGCTGACTGTCCCGCTGGTACTAAGCGCCCTACCTGCTGGGTGTTTTGTTCGTTTCTATAGCTGTTGCTACACTGCCGACCGAACCTTGAACGTGAAACGCAGAATTCTATTCCTCCTACGCTCACTAATTACCCATGGACGGATGAAGCCCCTTACTGGCATAATTATTCTACCTGCCGTTCCTGGCGTGCTTCCATGTGATGCTGCCTACCACAGACAAACACCGCACATACACAACTGCGTGGTCGTTTACTAACCATAAACTGCGTACTTGAACCGCTACATACACTACACTTGCATGGTAGTTCCAGAACCGCTGCCTACACTATACTACGTGGTAATTCTTGAACTGCTGCCACCATTTTACACCTACGTGGTAGTTCGTGATCCGCTGCATACACTACACGTGCGTAGTAGTTCGTTTACCGCTGGCACTATTCTACGTGCGTGGTAGTTCGATAACCGCTGGCACTATTCTACGTGCGTGGTAGTTCGTTAACCGCTGCTTACCCTACACGTGCGTGGTAGTTCGATAACCGCTGCCACCATTCTATTCCTCCTACGTCTGTGGCGTCTTTGCCGGGGCAAATAAATACAGACGTGAACGGCTTGTAAATATTTAGCATTTATTATAAGAAAGATACTCCGACACCAAAACACTATATACAATATTTACAATTGAAATTAACCGTTACAAGAAGGAACTTTCCCTGGTTACCACCACCGCTGGCCCGATAATTAATTACCATCCCCGGTGTGATGCACCAGTACCTTACGCGAACATACATACGAGTATGCCGCACCTGCTGTCACGACGTAGCACGCCGGCTTCGATTCCCCGCCTCGGTAGCCTATGCATTACCATGCAACGCCGCGCACAACCCTCACGACGCCCTACCGACGCGCTCACCTCTGAAGAGTCAAGAATAGAAGACCGCTCTCAAGTCGGATTCTGCTTATATAGCCTGTGGCAGGTTGACGGAAGCGCGTCACCCGCAGTGACCGCCGGGGTTTCCAAACCTGCACCCACGACCCGCATTCCTATGTGCAGCCCCGCGTCACTTCCGCCAGGGCTGTCCAAATGGCTACTATAGTACGTTTGTACTGGCGACAGATATGACGCCACAATAGGTACATGGTGGGAGGAGACTACAATGCCAAACACACGCAATGGGGATCCAGGCTCATCACCCCAAGAGGGAGAGAACTGCTGAAAGCAGTTACCTCACTTCAGCTAGAAACCATTTCTACAGGAGAACCTACCTACTGGCCTACCGACCTAACCAAAACCCCAGATGTAATTGATATATTCATAACAAAAGGAATCCCATCCACTAACTGCATCATAGAATCTTCCCACAAACTGTCCTCTGACCACACTCCAATAATTATCACAGTCGGCAACAAAATTATTCTACAATCCCCTCCCGCGTCACTAACGAACAGAAAGACAAACTGGAACTTGTATAGAAAACAGATATCTATGAAAACAAACATCCGATTCCCACTAAAATCAGCTGACCACATAGACGAAGCGACTGAGTATTTAATACAAAATATTCAAGAAGCAGCTTGGACCGCTACACCGCAACTTCACTACACCCAAGGCTGCGTGAAATATCCAAAAGTTCTTTTGAACAAAATAGCCGAGAAAAGAAAACTAAGAAGAATCTGGCATACTTCAAAATATCCTGAAGACCGTACCAACTACAACAGAGCAACTAGGCAACTAAAACGCCTCCTAAACGAATTCAACAACAACAGGTTTCAAGATTTCATAACCAACCTTACCCCAACAGAAGATACCAATTACTCCTTATTTAAAGCCACAGGGAAGCTAAAAAAACCGACCAAATCAAATCCCCCAATCAGGGACGAAAACAAGTGTTGGGCAAGAAACCCCACAGAAAAAGTGTCTACCTTTGCCAAATTCTTTGCTAATGTATTCCAGACTCATCCCATTATAAATACTAACCAAGAGCAACAAATCAGAGATTATCTTAACTCCCCAAACCAAATGACTCTTCCAATCCCGCACTTCACTCCCAGAGAAATTACCAAAACCATAAACGCCTTATCAAACAAAAAAGCTCCTGGCTATGACTTAATTACAACACCTCTTCTCAAAGAACTACCACGAAAAGGCAAGACTATAATTACTGCATTGTTCAACAGCATTATAAGAACAGGGCACTACCCGGAGCAATGGAAAGTAGCCCAAATTCAAGTTTTTCTCAAGCCTGGGAAACCTCCACATGAACCCTCCTCCTACCGTCCCATCAGTATACTCCCCATTCTATCCAAAGTATTTGAGAAACTTCTTCTATCAAGATTACGTCCTCACATTGCAACCAATAACCTAGTCCCTGATCATCAATTTGGATTTAGACAACAGCATTCTACCGTCGAACAAGTTAATAGAATCACCAACTACATTGAGAATTGCTTCCAAGAAAAGAAATACTGTTCAGCCGCCTTTCTAGACATAGCCCAAGCTTTTGACAAAGTCTGGCACGATGGACTCTTATTTAAACTCAAGAATTTTCTACCGTATCCCTTCTTCAACATTATCAAATCTTTTCTATCCCACCGCACCTTCCAAATCAAATATCAAAATGAATTATCTGAATTCCATCCAATCAAGGCCGGAGTACCACAAGGTAGTGTACTCGGCCCTATCCTATACCAGCTCTATACTACTGATATACCAAAATCAGATAAAACAACCATAGCCACTTTTGCAGATGATACGGCCATATTAGCTTCGGATGACGACCCTAATGACGCATCAAGACATTTACAAGAACATCTCACAATGATTGAAGATTGGGCCAAAAAGTGGAAAATAAAAATCAACGAAAATAAATCAGTCCATATAACCTTTACCCTGAGAAAAAACAAATGTCCTATTGTCCACATCAACAACAATCCAATAGTACAGGTGGAAAGTGTAAAATACTTGGGAATACATCTAGACAAACGGCTAACTTGGAAGCATCACATCTTAGCCAAAAAAAAGCACCTTCAACTTCAAACAAGAAAACTATACTGGTTACTAGGATACCACTCAAAACTATCACTGGAAAATAAACTGTTGATTTATAAAGCTATCATAATTCCAATATGGACCTACGGCATCCAAATCTGGGGCACAGCAAGCAAGAGTAATCTCTCGATCATACAGAGATTTCAATCCAAGACCCTAAGAATGATCGCGGCAGCACCATGGTTCATCACAAATGCAGCACTGCACAAGGACTTAAAAATGCCCACTGTCTTGGAAAGAATAGAATTTATCAGCTCAAACTATCTCCAGCGCCTTGAAAACCATCCAAACCACTTAGCCTTCAACATCCTAGACAATAGTGCTGATATCCATCGACTAACCAGAACCTCACCCCTACAACTCCCATATAGATTCTCAACAAATAACTGAAACATTACCCTCAGCTAATAAACTATCCCACTTGCAGCCAACCCAAAATAATACTTGCTTTTTGTTATAGTATGAAGAAATAGATGAAGAGTACCGATGGGATACCTTCACTGGAAATCAATCATTGTCATAACAAGTCTACAACAACATATTTACTTATTATTTTGTAAAAAATAGATTGTAAATTTTTTGTAATAAAAAAAAAACTCTTTATTTTCATGTCGTCAAGGCTGAATACTACACTAGAATATTTGTAGAAATCACATGAAAGTTTTGTCATAATTTAAAGTTTCCCCTTTAATTGCCGAAGCGGGTAGCGGAAAAGATCATATTCCGTATGGCTCGTTTAAAGCTAGTTTGTTAACTCGGTAACCACCAACAACATTGCATGATTATTTCGTTTCTTCTTGCGTCTTATTATTTTCTTACTATTTCATAGTGCCAGTTAGTTCCTCTAGATTAGCTGGTACATAAAAAATGAATCAGTGTACTACTGATCCATTTTCATTTAAATGAATGATATAAGAAATGCGGTCAATGACTCGCAAAGTTTTGAATACCCTCATTCTAAATTATTCGGAACTCAGTGACATACGTAAACTTCATTTTAACCAAAGTACGTTGTAGTTTTTTAAAGATGAAACTGTGAAAGAAACAAAATTGCATTCATTCTAAATATTGTTTTCCTTAAATATTTTGGAATGTATGATTCATCATGTGATATGTTTGATTCATCATTTTGACTAGAATTTTAAAAAAACCTTCAAGGGTAGATTTTGCGGACTGTTTACAATAGTTGATTTGTGATTGAATTGCCAATTTCACGACTTGTTTAATCTGATTGTATGTGTAATATGAACAAATCGATATCAATGAGATTCAGTTATGTTCCATAACACATATATGATTATGATTATGATTATGAATATGAATTTCATCTTTACTTTCAGGGTTATATTTGTACGTACCTTAAATACAGTATCTCCACGACAATAGATCAAAGGACCTGATATCAATATAGCAAGACATCAAAGAACCTTATATTCATATAATTTCACACAAAGTAAATACAAATTAGGTTCGAAGATTAAAAGGTTAAAATTCCATCTCTTAAAAATACGCCAATGTCTCTTTGCCTTTTTGCAAATGTCAGTCTCTTGGAGGTTAATTGAATGGCAACTTCTAACCTACATTCAACGTAAATGTTCGCCAATTGTTTGATCTTATTATGTGTAATATGAACAAATCCAAACTTGACAAATCTATATGAAAAATGATGACATTTAATTTCTTCTTCATCCAATTTCATCAACAGCCTGACCTGTGAATATCACGAACACCCGCTTCCCCAAAACGAGAGCTTCGACTTTTGCCCACCCATCTCGCCACCCCGCCCACTGGGCGAGGACCTCCGCGGGCGCGCGCCCACCGCCGCCCGCCGCCGCTCTTTTGTTTCCGTGGCGACCCGTCCGCTTTGTCCACTTGCGCATCGCGCTGTAATTGAACGGCCCGTCGCTTTATTACCGCTCTATTATTGGCAGCCGACTCTCCTCCTCCCCTGCCCCCGTCCCGCTCCGCATCGCTTCGTGGGTGTTCCTATGCTCGCGATCTTCAGAGGTGCTCGGCCGCGCCGCCACCGCCGCTCGCAAACGAAGACCGAATCTTCTCCCGAGCGGCGTTCTCGACCCGGTCGCGCGTTTATGAGTCCTAAACGACTTTTACGAGCCCACTATATTCTTCTTCGTTTCACCAGTTTCGCCGTTTTTGCTCAATGCTTCGGAGCGCGGAGATTTATTTATTGACTGGAAAGGTTTTATAGATTATATAAAATCCATTTCGAGATTAGAGAATTAAACGTAAAATTTATGGGGGGTCGGTAAATGGTATTTAACTTCTGCGGGAGGAAAGGTAAGATAATAAAGATTAGAGAGGGGGAAAAGTTAATATCACGTGCCTTTTCAAAATATATTATTTAGTGAATCATCTAAAATGCTTTTTATTACTTTGATCTCGAACAAAGTTGTTTGATATTCAAACGATCCAACATCTGTTTTTCATTTTATATGGCTGTAAAATTCATAATAGTTGAGAATGAATGCTGTCTTCTTTACGGATGGACTTTCTAACGATGAACGTAAAGATTTCCATAACCGTGTTTAAAGTTGTGATCGATACTTGAATTCAGAGAATGTTTAATTTTGTGGATTGACACGAGATACTCGAAAGAACAATTATCTACTCTGTATCTGTCAGGGAAAATTGTATAATGTTGCTTTTATTGTAATATCACGTTTTTCATATTACTATTTGGTGGTTTTGCTTTGTGTTGTCTCTGAAACTGCAGCACCTGTCTATTGATGTAATGTTATACGAATACGTTTGGAGTATTACATTAATAAATGGAAAAAAATAATTAAAATATGTATTACTTGGGTGCACATTAGAGATGACCAAATCATCGAAAATTATATTTGCTGTATTGAAATATGATTGTTCGTTTCTTTATAAATATAACTCAAACATGAATGCTTCCATTTTCTTCCTCAACATGAACGTAATATAAAATTTTATTTCGTAGATTGTAGGTTGATTTTCAGAATAAATTTTGACAAGCCCTAAAATTGAAACAACTCTGAGTTCACGTGGTTCCATGCATCATGTATAGGCAATATATCTCTCTAAATCAACCACGTGATTTTTTAATGAATTATTTGAATCATGTTGTCCAAAAATATAATGTTTAGATTATATTTATCCATAATGATATGCACCATTGTTTTCATTTTCTCCAAGATTCAACTTATTTTATTAATCTAGAAACAGAAACTGGTAATACCAAAAATAACTCGAGCGTCACTAAGTTACTTAAATGTGTTAGGTTCCTATTATTTTCAATACTTATTTAAACTTTTCAATAGTTTCAATACTTTTCAATACTTTTCAATATTCATTATGTAAATTATTACATAATAAAAATATTATCTTCCTAAACTGAAACGCAAACTCTATCACAAACAAAAAAACTGAACTCGTTAATTTCCTCCACCACTACAACGTAGACATAGCTTGTATTACTGAAACGCACTTAAGCAATAAAAACAAACTATTTATTCCCGACTATATAATATACAGATCGGATAGAACTGATTCGAAAGGAGGAGGCGTACTCATCGCAATAAAATCTATCTCCACATTCAACCGGGAAACTCTCCCGAACACACCAGGGTTAGAAACTATAGCAGTCTCAATGATAACTAACAACCACACTTTGAAGATTATAGCTGCATACAAACCCCCTGCAGTATATACAAATACAAACCTTCAAAACTTATTTAACCTCAATTATAGTCTTGCTAATAGGAGACCTCAATGCCAAACATGTCAACTGGGGTTACCAATGCAAGAATTAAGATGGTATAAAACTAGCTCAGTTAGCTGATAATACTAATATTAAAATTCTCTCCTCCAGCGAACACACTTATTATCCGCATGATCGCTTACACAAACCTGACATCCTCGACACTGGCCAACATTAAAAAACTCTAACATTAACCTCCATATGTCGTTAACATTCTTAACTTGATAATAACTTGATTCTGACCATATCTCTGTATTACTTACAACACATCAAATGTCGCCTCAACATGCTCCATTGCCTAAACCTAACTCGAAACATTAAATAATTCAATTCCTAAAATTATAACACTAAATAAACCCTTTCTAAATTTATCAATCTGTTAAATTTCTAATCGATGTCACTAGCACAACCATCCATAATTCGGAATACATTATCACTCCAAACACAAAACACAAACCTATAAATAAACTATCTTCTGACATCTTATGGGCAATATCCGTAAAAAACAGAACTAAAAGATTTTGGGCGCACCTAAGAGAAGGATAGCTAAAGAAAGAACTTAATTTAATCACAAACGTTGTAAAACGTCTTATCAATAACCTTAATAATGAGCAGTATGTTAACACAATTTAATCACTTAAATCCAGCTACAACACGTTATGGACAATTCACAAAAATATTCTGAACAAAAGAACTCAATCCGTCCATTAAACACAACTTCAGGTAAAGCCCTATCATCAATACAGAAGGCAGAGGCGCAAACAATGCATTTCGAGAACACTCTCTGTGAGACCATGACTGCCCATCCCTTACGTAATAAAATGCTACATACCACAAAATGAAACTTCTTCTGTCTATATCAAAAAATTAATTATTCTTCTCCTACTGAAATTTCAAAAATTATTAAGAATCTTCCTAATAAAAAGCCCCAGGTCACGACAAAACTAATAACGTAATTTTAAAAAAATGTCCATTATCGACAATAGCTTACTTAAACAACCTGTTCAATCCATGTTTCAGAATAGAATATTTCCCTCATAATTGGAAACAAGTAACCATCATTCCCATAGCAAAGTCAAACAAAAATACCGCCCAATCAGTTTATTATCAACTTTTTCCAAAATATTGGAAAAATTCATATTCAAAAGACTGAAAAATCACCTAAAAGCAATAAACACGATCCCCAGGGCACAGTTCGGTTTTACGGGAAAAATCTTCACATAATATCAATTACTAAGGTCTCAGGGCTTATTTATTCTGCTTTTCAAAAAAACATCACATCGTAGCTATATTTCTTAATATCACACAAACATTTTAATGAACGTGGCTCCAAGCTCTCGTATATAAATTCATTCAAATAGGCACTCCACAGAACTTAAATGCAATATCAATACATTTATTAAACATTAGATCTTTTTCAGTCATTGTCAACAACCATATATCTAACCCTATAACAATAAATGCAGACCTTCCACAAGGCTCGCCGTTATTAGCCACTCTATTCAACATTTATGCATATCCACACTTAATAAAATTTCGATTGGGCAATTTGCCAAAATATTTACATTAAAACCTTAGTCTCTCCCTCATATTTAATAATAATACAATATATTGATACCTTCCCAAACAAACAGATTAAATACGCAGGTTAATACCTAGATACCAAGTTAAATTGAGGAAAACATATAAATGCCAAGACGATGCAAGCCAAAATAAAACTTTCACAGCTACGACCTTTAATCTGCAGAAACAATCCAATATACTACAAATCACCCATAGCAATCTACAAAACAATCTTAAGACCACTAATGCTATATGCCAGCCCAATTTGGATCAACTCAGCCCAAAGTAACGTCCACAAACTACAAGTCCTTCAAAATACATTCTTAAGGAACGTTGCCCATGCCCTTTGGTATGTAACCAACAACCAACGCCATAATGAATTTAACTTGGAACCTATAGAACAACACATCACCTATCTGGCCTCCTACTTTTATTATAACCTATATCAAATGCCAGCCCTTTCACCCTTCAAATCTCATTTTCCAAACAAGAATAAAAAACAAATATTCCTAAAACAATTTGCAAACTTAGATCCTGTCTGAGGACCCATAACGGGAATTCCTCCCCCTTTTAATAGTATGTACGTTTAAATTTAAGTATAGTGAGTACGTTTCTTAACTCATATGGATAGTTATATTTACTGAGCTAATACTTTCTACAAGAAAATTAATTAAAATAAACATAATCAGAAATTTTGTATGTATTAAAAATTATATATTTCACTCAAGGACTTTTTTTATTTTTTGGAGGCAAAAATTGCAAGAATAAAAACCAAGTGGTAGACTATTAGGTTTAACTTGATTCTTAAAAAATATCAGTCAGACGAAGCACCATAATTCATTTTACAGAATAGAAATTAGCAACTGCTTTGATGAAGATCTGCATTTTTTCTGCACATTTAAAATTAAGAACTTTGTATTTGTGGGTTGCCGAAGTTTTTAATTATTCCTTTGCGAGAACATCAAAGTAAATAATAAAAAAAATGAATGCTGGTGACTTTTCCCGATAGTAAAACAAGATTTATTAGATACTTATTAAATTAGATCTATCTTAAGTAAATCATTAAATCTATTCAGAATTCTATACTACACCACTGGTTTTTTGGTATCAATTGTGTTGCATGAGTTTTTGATATACTATTTTTAGTGTATGAAAACGTACATTATTCACAAAAAAATAATTAAATTAAAAACTGCGATGAGAGGCGAGAAGCAGTTTTAAAATCAATAAAAATAAAAATAAAATGTTAATTGTGTATTACATTGAGCATTGTCGGTGATGGAAAAAGGCTCATCTTTGTACTCGGAGAAATGTTGTAATATCAATAGAGCTTTGAATTTTAGCGCCAAAGACGTCTTACACAGAATATCGGACGACTTCCGAACTTAGACGTACGCTGTCTAAACCAATACGGGGGGGACCTACAGTTTTGATTCCTTTTCCATTAAACATTTTTACTTACTACGGCATTTTTAGTAAGTAAATAAATCATACTACAAGCGGCATGAAAATATGACGTTAATGATAAAATTATCAAATAGAATTGATTTTCTTTTGAGCCATTTACAAGAGTATAATATGGTTTGAATAGTCTCCTATCCAAATGTTGCAAACAAATTCTCCAAAATGTCAGGTTAAAAGTAGGTAAATTAGTAATTGAACATATTTAGTGAAATAAAAGGTTTTATTGCATCAGTCTAAGGCGTTTCTTTCAATCTTTTCAGGGGGTCCACGGTCCCCTGGCCCCCCTCAACAGGCAAATATTTATACTATTTTTTCAATATACTTCTCCCCTTGTTTGTAAAATGAAGGTTTTTGAGAAGAGCCGCAACGTGTGGCGTAGGCTGGGCGCGGTGTGTGTGTGTGCCGGTTCGGTGGCCCGGCGCGCGGCCGCGGGCTGCCGGTTGCCTGCATCGTAGGCGCCGACCAACACAGGCCTCCCCGCGCCGCAGGACAAATGTGCGCCCACTGGCTTGCGAATTCGATTCTTTTTTCTTTCAAGGAAATAATTCAAAATTCCAGAGCGGAAGAAGATACGAACATAGGAGTAAAAGTAAATCTTCACCATTTCACCACATCTTAAGAATAAAAAAATTGGAAATTTTTGTCATCCAAATGTCCAGATTTTGGACGTTTAAAATTGTGAAAATCATAAATGAGAAATACGTGTGGATGAATTGTGTTCAGGCAGCTATAAATTAATACTTTCCAGCAAAATACATCAAATTCTCTAGGGGTAATAATTCCCGGCACCCCACCCCCTCAATTTTCACCCTGTCCACTATTAGCCAACAACCATGACACCTCAGTTGGATAAGTTGATTTCAGAATCATTCAGCACTAAAAGTTAAAAATTAAACATAGTCTGAAAAGAAAACATTTTTAATCGATCATAAATATTGATTAAAATAAACGTACGTACTTTACTGCCATTGTTTGGCATATTATTTTATGGAATTTGACTTCTTGCTGACACTTCATTAATGTAAAACAGTTATCACTACTTAACTGATATACGTTTTCCCCGTGTCTATGTCAATGTGTATCTTTCACATGCTTAACGCTTAAATTCTTTAATCATAATCCTCACGTTCAGAAACTTCTATCGGTAAAAAATATGTTGTGATAAGTCAGACTTTGTGAATAATTGAAAATCAATATTATCATATTACAAAATGCATGCAAAATGTGAATTCTAAATTCACATCAGAGGTTTTTGCTAAAATGAACAATAATTGTAATTTATTACACAAGACGATAAAGAGATATTTATGAGTTACATAAACGCATTAAGATTGTTTAATTGTGGGCACTATTTTTGATACCAAAAACGTGGAACATAATACGGAAAGTCTTACAAGAGTATCGGATGAATAAACCTAGACTATCAATCTCTGAAGTGTTTTGGATATTGTAATGTAATGATATTGATATTTGTTGAATGCCTCTATCACAATGAGCTCCATTTAAGATACCGCCACGCTGGAGTTAGAATAAAGCTTGGGAAAGGTATGACTATTAAGTTTGGATGAGACCTTATTTTCCCGCTGCTATATGTGAGATTTTATAGTCCCCAGTATTTTCGTCAAAGGTTTTTGGATATTATTTCAGGAGGTTCGTATCAGTTTTGACTGATCATCTGAGTAACTGATCAATAAGAATGATATTGTTCTTGGATGGCGACGACCGCTTAGGTAGCTCTCGGCACCAATTGATGTTTCTGCAATATCTCTGACAGAAACATCCTGTGGTTCGAGTGTCGATGGTGACAGAATTTTCGACACCATCTAGAGAGCTAGATCAAAATCAGTCTCTGTCTGCAGAAGTATTCTAGAGGCCGGCAGCTCTGATCGTTAGTTTTCCGTGGTTTCTCAGATCAACACCAGGTAACTGCCGGAGCAGTATCCTCACAAATAGACCACGGACCGCGCGCGATCTTTCCTTCCCCTCCCTTGTTCTCTCCTCACCCTTTACGTACACGCACTTACACTTTCATGAACTACTCTACCACTCATGACGGGATCCCAGTCAGGAGCTTAGAGCTTGTCCTGCGGCTGGAGCGGTGCCTCGCTGTTGGGAGATACCTGGTTGTGAAAACCCCGTCAAAACCGACGTGTATGTCAGTATCGGAGCTCACCATCCAACGAGGGAAGATCACTGTCACCTTCTGTGATAAAAACACCCAATACACTTACAGGACTAAATACCATTGCATTGACGCGCCTAGAAAAACGAAATAATCAATTAATCAATTGTTGGGTGTCGAGGCATTGCTTACATATTTAATAGTAAGTTAATGCCTAGGAAATTGAAGGTTGGGTTCCGATGCTTCAGTAAGCATGCTATCTGTAATCTGGAAACATCCAGTACGTATCCTAAGCGCTCTATTTTGTGTTGGGCCCAATTTTTTGAGTTGTTTTCAATTAGCTTTCTTATACAAGAATTTCCCAAATTCTCCTTTATGCAGAATGTACGTTTGTCTGCTCCCCTGATATTTTAGATGAGTTATTTTAATATGTGCATTCTTTTCTTGCAATCTGTAGTGAGGTCCTTAATGTGATGAATCCAAGTATCCTCGCTGACGAACTCAAGACCAAAACTTTTAATTGAGAAAACTCTTACCCCGCCGATTGCAGATGGTAGTTCCCAGATATCCTTTATCTACATATCAGAAAGCTTGTGCTATTGATTTAATTTAATTAATAAATTCGAAAGTTCGTGATCAATTATGGATCGATTTCAAAGCTCCTTGAATAAGAAGTGAAGAGGGGAATTCCCGTCCTTTACTAAGAATATATTCGGCTTTATTACTGATAATCGTGAGTGTTTTAATTTCTTGACCAACATTTAATATTGAAAAAAGATTGAGTTACACTGAAGGTGGAACCATGCAGAGTCCATTTTCTAAAATGATTGTATAAAACAACTGATAACTCAGACCTCAATTAATAGATTACTTCGAAATTCTTGACAGATTTGAGAATATTGCCGTCGATATCAATGTTCCGAAGTACCCATACAATTTGAAATCAAAAGCTTGGTTGTCTAGATTGTCTATTGTGAATGGATTTGGTGACATAGGTTTCTACACTCACTAGATGTGAATATTTTGAGTACCTTGTCCTTAACCAAATTGATAAACTTCAATTATGATTTAGCGGTTTTTAAACACGATCGTAATATTCTGTAAATGATCATTTCAGGTATCTTTCAGAAGTTACAAAGTAGGGAACTTGAATAGCATTTGAAAGAGATAGAATATGCTTTACCTGGTTGAGGGATGGGGATAACAATAGCCATTTTCAAATTGTCAGGAGAGTTTTGGCATGAGAACATATGAATATGTTCTTGAACAGGACTTCTTTACCTTTAATGTGAAGATTCTAAATAATGATATTGGAAACACCATCAAGTCGAGGTGTTGTTTCTTAGAGCTGTCGGCTTGTTCGATGAATTGATTTAATTTAACTCATTAGTTTTGATTGATACATTAAGTATGTTAGAGTCCATTAAGCATGTCTGGAGGTGGTTTCATGCAGTTCCCATAAGATGATTCAATTTCATTATTAAATATCACATTTTTGTATTATTGGCCGAACTAAAATTGTTTTGAAAAGTCTTAACTATAAATTTCACAATAGTGGAAAAGTCATTAATAATACCATTATGCAATTCTAAAAATTGAATCTCACTGGGGACCTTATTACTATATACATGATCCTAAGGTCATTTATTCCATTACTCCGACATGACATGTGAACTGATCGATGTTACATTAGCAATCCATTATTTGTTCGATTCTTTTAGCAAGGGGATCCTTCTAGCAAGTGTTCCCGATTCTTTATATTATTGTCATTGGAGCTTTTCTTCTTAAATCTATTAAAGGCACATTTTGCTGATTTAATGTCTGGCATTTATAGTTCCACCAAGGGACACTTCTTGTGATGCTTAATTTGATACATGTCAATAGCTTGCTGTGTATTTTGCATGATGTTATTAGTAAAGTTCTGGACTACTTAATTGATGTTAGAAATTCATAAATATCTCATTAAACTGGATTTTTGTCATGTCAGAATTGAAAATTTCTTGGAACAAATATCGGTCCGCTTTGTTGTAGTTCAGACTATTAATAGAAGGGAAGGATTTGTTGTAGAAGCTAGGGGTAGTGATACCGGTTATAATAACAAAATTGACGCTATCATGTAGATCTTCAAGTACAATCCATGTGCATTTTTGGGAAAAATGTGTCGAGGCAATGAAGAGATCAGTCGCACCCGGTTTATGGTTGATGAAATTGATATGGGAACTCATCAGTGTTGAAAATAGCTGATAATGAGTTTTTCACTAACGTTTCAAGTAATATGCCCCTTTTATGAGTCTTTTATTAGTCTCGTATTGACTGGTGCCCATTAAAATCACCAGCAATCAATAATAGTTTTGGAAGGGAATCCGAGATTCAAGATTATGACAAAACCATTAAAAATATATTCACTAGACTTGTAAAAGCATTATGAACACATTTACGTGAATCACTTCTATCTGATATTGAATTCAACACATAATAGAACTTTCCAGAATCTATGTCATACAGGAGTAACTACTTATCTCTCTACCAATAAAATGTAATAAACTTAGAATAGTTCTTAACAATCAAGGAGATAAGCTAAGACCAAGCCATTTTCCAGGAACAATTGGAATTGTTTGAATGTGGTGCGAACTTTGTTATCAATAAGGGGGTAAAGTTGGACTGAAGGTGTCTTCCCAAGTTCTACCAGGATTATTGTTTTGTGGGTCTGATTCAACTCTTTTTATTTTTCTCTTTTTCCTTTTTTTATTATTTCTAATTATTGTCTTAATTTTTATTAATAGCATTAGTAAGTAGTTTCAAATAAGGAAAAAATATTCTATTGGTAAGCTCCTTTTATGAAGAGGGGGAATGCTCATGCTAATTGAAGAGGGTCAATGGGTAAATTTTGAACTTCATTTTTAGAGTTTGTATCTTTGTTCAAGGGGGCTCAGAATTGGATGATTAATATGAGGGGCAGCTTCTCTTGTTAAAAGGAGGGGTCTTCACAATCCATGTTAGGTGTTACAAGTACTTAATTACACAAGAAGCAGTTGTCTGTTGTACTCGTAGTACTATCATTATTACTTCCTACTGCATTATTTGTAACTGGAATAGGAGTAGTTGTAGGCTTGTAGGCTTGGTTTGGGAATTGAATTAGGATTGTAGGTTTTTTTGGGTATTGAATAACAATATGTCGTTCAGATTTACATTTAAACAAGTGATGTTATCAGTTGAAAATAAAATGAATATGACGTGTGTTGAAATTCAATCAACATAGATGGAAGTAAATTACGAAATTCATCGGGTGAAATATCTGTCTTCTAATATTCAAAATACACCTCTGACATGTCTTATAAAAGAAATATTAAATGAAGTTTTAAAATTAAGGTGATTAATAACTTTTTGACGTCTTCGTGTGAAGCAAAGTCAAACATTGCATATTATAACTCTTATGTGTTTAGTAAATATGGGGCTAACATTTTCTTCAATGTCATTGAAAAGGAGAGTGTTGGTTTAATGTGGCGTTCCCCAAGAACACAGGTACAGTACTTCTCCAAGGCCTTCTGTAGGTATAAGTGGAGCAACTCCCCTGCCTAGCAAATCATTTAAAATAAACACTGTAAGAAACGGTTATTTATTTTATAGGCATTCACAATTGGAAAATATTTGGCGATACTAACAATTAAAGAATTTTCGAGAAACTTTAATAAATATTATCTGCCCTAAAACTGTAGTTATTTAAATTTTAATTCAATAGAAAACATACGATACTCGTATCGTAAAATCTATTATAATTCTTGATTGGTCATAAAACTAGACTTAACGGTCTCGTTTGATATTTCTTCAATATCATATTGTAATTAGAAGATATCTTGCGATTGTTATTTCGCAAATAACTTTAACAGAAAACGAAAAAATCTAAATTGAATTAATTATTCAACGTTCACTTTGGGTGACAGTAGTTAGTGATTAAATGAATATTTTAGAATATTTTCATGTCGATTTATCTTTTGTTTGATCGGAATGGGTCACTAGTGTATACATAACGACATTTCTAAGAACAGAAACACGGGAAAACATATCCCAAATTACTTGCAATGCTTGTCCTCTAAGTTATTGTTAGTTAGACATTGTTCATAATATCTAGCAGTTTCTGAAAATATTTTTGAAGACAAAATATAACGAAGTATGGAAGGAAATTGAATGTGGCATTGAACATCAAAAAAATAATTTTGCAACAGACAACCGTTTGCGAAAATTCAAGCACTATACCACATAAATGTGCTCGTTAGTTTATGCTTGCTCGTGTTTTATTCAAATAGCGCAACATCGAAGACAACTAATTAGTATTTTTGATGGTAAAGTTCAGAGAGCAGCACTTTTTATGTGTTGGTCAAAAATGATACTTAGATAGTCGGCGTGATAGTTTTATTTAAGAAAATTCTTTAAATATCTATATGAAGTGTATAAGGGGCATTGCTGATTTAAAATAATTTCAATACATTTGTACAATACTGGACACATTAGTATATATAAAGAGATACAGAGATATAGCCTATATTTACATATATTAAGTACATTAATCATAATTAATACTGCTTTACTACGCTTTCTCTCTATTCCTTTTTGTGAACTATTTTAGCTTTACCTCAACAATGTACGTTCGTTCATAATGTAAGGTAATTCGTAATGTAACATTTATTTCCCCATTTATTTTAATGGGGAAATAAATATGGATGCAAAGTTTCTAGCTCGAATTCGTGATGTCTAAGTGAAGGAGTTTCTGCAGAATATGTAGTATATCAGTATATTGTTAATCTGGTTATCTGGTTATTTCAACGCTTTAAAGCACTTAACGTAATTATGTTTCATTACGAAACGCATTACTTACCTGTGTTCATGTCTTCTTCTGTATAAACTGCATGTTTAAGTTACAGTTTATTGTCGTGAGGGAGAAATACACTGAACTTAACAATAAATGCACAATTATTTTCATTACTTTTAAATGAAGATTACAAGTAAATTTTTTAAATATTTTTACTGTCGAAATGGGAAAAGTATTGTAAAGATATGTTTTACGAATTACATCTTATGTGACGATAATTGTCTTTTCACCGACGGTTTTTCTGAATGAGAACTTAACTAGTCTTGTACTACCTACGAGTGCTCTAGTTATTATCAGTTATAATTATATTCTTACATCTAAAATTTCAATAAACAACGTGCGATTCAATGTAGTGATGACATTGGATTTAAAAAATAGTAGATAATATCTTACCTTATCCTTGCTTATGTGCTTGACATTTTTCTAGGCTTCTTATATCCATTCGTGAAGAAAATACGTGAATTTGAAAAAAAAATACATGCTGTTTTCAATTTCTCAAGCGTCAGCAAGGTATGTGAGAAATAAAATTTACGGTTTTATCGTCAATATTGGAGTTATCGCGTCAATGACATTGTGTTCCTGAAGGTATTTACAGATATTACGATTACATTAGAAATCAAGAAAATAAGCAAAGAAGTATTCACATATTGGGAATTGGACAAAGGAATGATTTTCAAAACGTGTGAAATGAAACCACAGAATTGCTCCTTTGGATGACTTTAATACTCAAGAGGAAGAGCAGTCAAAATACTTTACTCTCGGAGCCAGAAGGCCTCTCCGGACTCTGTCCACTACATAAACCACAACGCAATGGTACACAGTTGGTCACACTCGGGTTGGGCGGAAGCACTGTACGGCTGGAAGACGAACGTTTTGTCGTTCTGCCACCGGGAAAATTCACACTCCGCCTCTGACTCGCAGCAGGGAGGAAGAGTCACGCAATTAAATAATACTTAATACAACACAGAACAAAACATCTGCGAACAGTTCGAGAGGCACTAGAGGAAACACACTTGCACATTTCGGCGGACAGTGAACTTCAAAAGGAAAGAAGACTCCTTCTTTTTTCATCTCTTTTTTACTTCTAAACATGGCACAGAAACGGATGTATCTTACATCTAACACTGACACAAACTTCAGCTTCATTGAATGGCGCACCGATCGCGTAAATAAATAATTTGTTCCAAAGATTTACTTTTCCTACGGAATTAATATATTACAGGCTTCTAGCACAAAACATTAGTCTACATTTAGCTCTGCTATGTACAGCGGCCAGTGGGCCGGGTGACTAGCGTCAGCGTATCTTCTCTCACGCCCACAGTCAGTTCTTTTTTATAAATATTACAATGATCCCTGTTCTGGTAATAATTACAATAATTACTGTAGCAATAAACAGTTAGTTGAATGATGAAGTTGTTGGCGCTAGTATACACATACCTACAGCTATACAAAAAAAAAGTATCAGTCTTGAAGCAAGAACAGAGGGCGAGATCGCCCGGCGTGTTCATCACAATCGTCTCTCCATCTCACGCGCGCACACACACATTTTCAGGCTCACACTTGGCGCTGTCTATTGGCACGTGTGGATGGTCTTCCGCACGTGGCACGTCTTGCACTTGACCTCGCAGCACCAGTGGAAGGTGCAGTGGCAGCGCTCCACCAGCATCACCTCCTGCGAGCGGTGGCCGCGGCCGCAGCACATGAGGTCGCAGCCGTCCAGCCCCAGCGACGTCTCGTTGCACTCGCGGCCGTGCGTGCCCTGGATGCCCTGGCGCGGGTTGCGCTCGCAGAAGTTGGGCGACTGGTCGAGGTACACGAGGTCCTTGCGGCCCGGCGGCTTGTGCTGCGCGTCGTAGGGCTGCAGCTGGAAGTTGTAGCGGTTGCCCTTGCCCTTGCCCGCGCCGGGGCCCCTGGGGGACCCCGCGTTGCCCACCAGCACGCGCGACGCGCCGTCGAAGCGGTCCTTGAGGTTGTCGCCTACCACGCGGAAGTGCGGCAGGCGCATCCAGCACGTCTTCACCGTGCACGAGCCGGACATCCCGTGGCACTTGCACTCCTTCCGCATCTCCTCGCGCACGTGCTGCAACACGAGCCCAACACAGAACCACATTAAAGACATTCGTATTACCATCTCTCATTAACACTAGCGGGAAAATGGATGTCATTAGGGAGACTGCACATCATGAAGGCGGCTTCCGCTGCCCGGGTCAAGCGAAGGCTCTCGACTGTCTGGGGGACGCCGCTTCGAAGCCAATATATCGGACACCTTGTAATATTCTTCAGGGTTGAAGTGTCTGCCACCCCTGATGAAGACCACAACAAATGCTTGAAATGTCGCCGACATCACACACTTAGACGCATCGTCACCCAGACAGTCGAGAGCATTCGCAATGGATCATATAGCCACTTAAGTGTAAATTGTTATAATTATGTGCCCTGAACGACTGCATCGTATATTCTTTATTCCATAAATACTTTTTTTGGAGTCCGTGAAGGGTTTTTCTTAGACTAGCAGTCTGTCATTCAAGAATAATCAGGAATTTGAGGGAAAATTATTACTTAGTGTAGTAGGATAGGAACATTGCTGTCAAGCCTTAAAGTAGTGGAAAAGAAGAATTAAAAACCAAATAAATGTAGATAATAATTCAAAAATATTTCCAATAACCAGTGAGTGTCTAAATCAAATGTTTAAAAAAGAAAAGAAAACGATAATGTCAGGAAGATAATAATTAAGACCCACTTTGGCGATCAAGGACATTTTCTCACAAAAAATAAAACCTCCAAACAGCGTGAGAGCACACTGTACTGTGAAATTATGTCCAATAGAGTTCCAAAATGTGCCAAATATTGAAAATGACATAAAGCTAAAACCAAGAACGTTATGTTATAGTACATATGCGATTCACTGGACATCGACATAGCAATCGATATATACCGCCTCGTAAGACAGATGAGTCACAATTTATGGGGTAAGAAAAATCGCACAACAAAAGAGAGAAACTATTTGAGATGCACCCCATCTGATTAGGACATTTTGTATGTATAGTTAATTACTGATTTTAATTTAACGAGTCGAATAGTCCGTAATTCCCATGGAACCGCTGGCAACGCGCAGGAACATGAGCGCCCCGTCGCTAGTTCCATCGCGTCGTTAGAAGCGCAGCCTCCCGCGGCGACAGCGGCGTTCGCGCGCGTGCGTGTCGGGGAGGGCGCGCCCGCACGGCGTTCGCTCCGTGTTAACGAGGCCAGGCGCCGGGGTTAATTGGCGAGGTGTCGCTGCGGACGCCGGAGACGCATCCGGCAGAGCCGGCGACCACGCCCCCACCCCTCCCCCACCCCCGCCTCGCAACGTCACCGTCGAACACCTGCTCCTCCGTCGTAGACGCCGCCATTGCCATAACTTCTCGCCTCCGTTGCCACTGACACTATCCCCGCCACCCGTGCTTCCTCCCATTCGCGTCCGCCGACACCAGCCCCTCCTACTCCACTCCTCCCAGGAGCTCTCTCGTCACTATCGCATTTTTGCCCATTTTATCTCTGCCACCCTCGCTTACTAACGCCTTCTCTCTCTATCTCTCTCTGTCTCTGTGTCTCTCTGTCTCTGTCGCTCTCTGTCTCTGTGTCTCTCTGTCTCTGTGTCTCTCTGTCTCTGTCGCTCTCTGTCTCTGTCGCTCTCTTTCTCTGTCGCTCTCTGTCTCTGTCGCTCTCTGTCTCTGTCGCTCTCTGTCTCTGTCGCTCTCTGTCTCTGTGTCTCTCTGTCTCTGTGTCTCTCTGTCTCTGTGTCTCTGTCGCACTGTGTCTCTCTGTCTCTGTCGCTCTGTGTCTCTGTCTCTTTGTCTCTCTGTGTCTCTCTGTCTCTTTATCTCTGTGCCTCTCTGTCTCTTTGTCTCTGTGTCTCTCTGTCTCTTTGTCTCTTTGTCTCTCTGTCTCTTTGTCTCTTCGTCTCTCTGTCTCTCTGTCTCTCTGTCTCTCTGTCTCTTTGTCTCTCTGTCTCTTTGTCTCTCTGTCTCTTTGTCTCTCTGTCTCTTTGTCTCTCTGTCTCTTTGTCTCTCTGTCTCTTTGTCTCTCTGTCTCTTTGTCTCTCTGTCTCTTTGTCTCTCTGTGTCTCTCTGTTTCTTTGTCTCTCTGTGTCTATCTATCTATCTATCGCTCTGTATCACTTCCTCCCATCGTCCTCCCTCCCTGTTGTCTTTTCTCCGCGTCTCCCTTCCTCCCTGACGGCCTTCCGTGCTGCAGTCCAGTCACCATCCCGCCCTGTCCAACTCTGTCCCTCACTCTCTGCCGCCTTGCCGCTATGTCCCCCTTTCGCCGGAATCCGCGCCGTCCGCTGCGATTGTCCCGCGCTTGCGCCCGCGACGACGGTGATTCCTCCGCGCGTCGGCGCCTCCGCGCCGCCTCGAGCGCCGCGGGCGTCGCCCCCGCAGTCGCCTCGCCAGCCAAGCCAATTACGCCCCGCGCTGCGCGCAGATCGCTTCTCGCGGGATGGGTCGCCAGCGCCGGGACTGATACGCGCACGCGGCAATTGCGCTTCGGTGGAATCACGGCAGGGGACGCCTCGTATCGTTCCTCCCACACTTGCTAGGCTTTTGCTTATTCAAAAATGAAAATGTATCTATGAAACAAAACGTATATATTAACTTTTTTATTGTTTTTCTATGCTTAGAAAAAACCTGTGTACTGAATTAATTCACAAGTTCATTTTTGTGATACCGGATACGTGAATTCGTAGTTCTTTCGTCCCATTTCTGATTTCCTACTCATTAGTAAACAGCAGTTCACTGAATTAATGTAGACAATTTTTTTAACTGAGTCGTACACCGTAACATGTGCCCTAGGTTCCGTCCCACGGCCGTGCCCTTCCCTTTCCTTTTGCTCCGCGCCGGTTTGCCCTGCAGACCGCCCGCGCGCCTCCTCCGTGGCTCGAGCGTTAATCGGCCCTTTTAGCAGGGCGGCAGGGCGGGGGCAGGATCGCCCGAGTGTCACTGGGCCCTTTTTTGTGCGGGCACGCGCCGCCACGCGACACCGGCCGCGTCCCCCGCCGCCGCCGCCGCCCGCGACGGCGATGAGCCGCCTCTGGGAGGCCGTCGCGGCACTCGCGCCGCGCCGCGCCGCGTCGCCGTCGCCGTCGCCTGTCGCCCCCGAAATCGATTAGCTCGGGTGTCCAACGTCTGTGACTGCGGGTCGCCTAATTGGAGCACGCGGGCCGTGACTGCTTCAATTGATGCATTTGGTTTTGTTACTTTGTCCCTTGATTCAAGCTCAACGGGGCTTTTCCACGAAGATTAGAATGGAATCGCTCGATGTCGTTCGTTTCGATAGAATATTCTAATTGAGAATTGATCCGTTCGTAAGTTTACTACTATGTTTCTATACAACAAACTGTTAAGAATACCTTAAAAAATTAAAATGCGCGAAAAAAATATTACTTCTAAATAGATGTAATTGTTGTTATTTTGAATTATTGCTCGTGGTCATTCGTATAATATAGAAATTTTCATCACATTACTTACACTTACATGAAAATATGAAATGGGAACTTTCATTTCTGAAATATTTGTCATATTTGGGAGGAAATTCGGAAAATATTTACAGCCACATTTCTTGCCAAATATTCTTGCCAAATATTTACAGCCTTTTCTAAACAATTGAATACCCATTTGCAACGCGAGTACATTTTGTGGCGTTGACTTTACTCAAATTATATATTTCTAAAAGTTAACACATATTTACTTTACCTGGCACTTCTACAAACCACGTGGAGTGAATAGCAGCGTGTTTCATTGACTGATTAGTAATTCGGGTGCGTCAAATTCTAAAGTCATCAGTCCTGCACGTTAACTGAATGTTTTTATCGCGCAAGGTGGCGGTGATCTTCCCCCACTGGATTGTGAAATCCAACGCCGACGTACAAGTCGGCTTTCCCAACCAGATATCTCCCGTCAGCGGTACACCGGATCAAGCTGTAAGCTCCCGTTTGGACTTCCGACATGTTTGATAGTGTAGTACATGTGTGTCTTGACAGGTGCTGAATTCGAAGTAGCTTTGAAGCTAGTGTCGAAAATCCTGCCACCGTCGGGATTACAACCCTAGGACCCCCCTGTCAGAGGCACTGCTGTGACACGAGCTGATGCCCTCCCTGACCCACATACGCCTGTAGAAGCTGCATGCATTCCATAACACAAGCAGCTAACATCCGCCACAAAGAAGCGGCCCAGCAGCGAGGTGGGACGCGGTGCGGGACGCGGTGCGGGACGCGGTGCGGGACGCGGTGCGGGACGCGTGGGGCCGGGGCCCGCGGCGCGGGGACAACCCTGCTTTAATCGATTAACTCGTCGCCAGCCGGGGCGGCGCGGCGATGGGCGCTGCGTCGGCGGCCGCGGCACCGCCTTCATCTAACGCGCATCGGTTCCGCAGCCTTCGCGGCGGCTCTTCGTTTGCGTAACAACCGCTCGATTTCACAGCGGCCGCTCGCTCGCCCGCCGCCTCGCACGGCCGACGCCGACGCAATAAATAGATTGTTAAGCGCGCAAAAAGGGGCGCGGAACCAAACGCGCCATGGGGGACGGCCCGGGCCCGGCTGGCCGGGCAGAGGAGAGGAGAGAGCGCTACCAGAAGACAGTGGTGGAAGGAGGACGAAAAGAGAGCACTTCGGAAGTCGGTAGCGGGTGTGGAAAATGCTGAAAAGTTGACGTAATCAACTGATAGGAACTAAATAAAACAAGAAGAAATATATGGAAGAAGAAAAGGAAATGGAGTTACGCTGGATAAATAAAGGAGATGGGAAAGAGTGGGAGAGATTGACGAAGATAATTTATAAAATTTCTAAAGGCTATGCAGTTGATAGATATATTAGTACCTGATTCTAGAGGGATAGAAAATCTTAGACGTATAGAGAAGATGATACAAGTAATTGGGCCAAATAATGATGTACTCGTACTAACTAGAATTATGTATGTAATTATGATATGCAAGGAAAAAGTATAGTCACAAAAAGGTAACAAGATTTATAATAGCACACCACCAGCTTGTTGGCATCAAGTACTACTCATGAAGGATAACTAACTCTTGAAATAAAGTGCAAAAATGTCAAAGTAATTCAGTTTTAGATACAAAGAGATAATATTCAAGGATATATATGGCGGGATGTAATTGTAACCGAGGATGAGCATACAAAAAACATACAACTAGTCAATAGCCGGTGGGCTGAACTAGCAGAAGTAAAGTCGACGAGAGGACGAGCACTGAGAGAAGACACCCAGGAAAAAAGCCATCCCGCTTTCATGCATCAATGGCTCATTCCTGGAGAGAAGCGGAGTGTGGCGGGGCGAGCAAAAGCAAGACGTTGCGTCGATTTTCACTGCTCGTCGCCGACCCTGAGGGCGCTCAAGCTTGGGCCGATTTCTCTACGGACGGCGACCGGAAAATTTCGTTTACAAACAACACGTTTTTCCTATCAAAAGAACATTTAACCTGTAGACGGCAATGGTGTGAAAGACTTTGTAAAGAGAATCTCTGTTTCTTGTAAGGACTGTTCGAGGAATTGCTTGCTCGGATCAAGTGTGTAGCATAAAAATACAAGAACAGAGTGATTTTAATACTTTGCACAGTGATGACGTTTTACTAGTTTTCAATGCGTCGGTGTAAATAGCAATTCTGTTCGCTAATTTGATAACAGCAATCAGTACATTGTCTTTCGACTGAGCAATACTATGTAACTGTTCTATCAATAGTTCATGTAACATGTTTTATATATTTATATATTGTGTCAAAACAGTACTAGTCTGAATGGGTGGCGTCTGTGTAGTCTGGATGCCATTGAGGGTAAGAATAAACCGTACACTTAGTCGTATATTCTAAAAGCAAGACCGACCATTTCAGCATTTTTTCTTAGTATTAAAAGACGATAGATGAAAACTCGGTGATGAAAAGGTTTGAAATTCAAATCAATCTTGTGTCGATGGGTATTGTTTCTAGGAATCTGAGATCAAAAGGCGTCTAGAGAATGGTATCAAGATATTTCACAAATCAGCTGTTTGCACCCTACATTAAATAACTATTTGTTGTCTGAAGTTCCAAGAAGGGTTTCAATTACGATTTTCCAGAATGCAGGTTTTCGAAAAAGAAGAACACAAAGGACATCAAAGTATGAAACTTTTCTCTCCCACTACCAATGGTTGAATTATGTAGTGTTCTTATTAAGAGAAAAATTGTCATAATCAAACCCACATATTCACTATGTGGCATGCAGAATATTTTGCCAATGACAATTTTTGACATCTGTTCTGAACAAAGAAGTATCGCCAAGAGTAATTCGGCTTTTAAAAAGAGTATTTTAAATTTTAATTGTAACACTGTAAGTCAATGTCACACCTTGAAGTAAACAAGGATATTAATGAAATGAGGATGTGGGAATTTTTTAGTGTTTCTATTCGCATACATTACGTAAAAATGAATGTTATTTTGTTTCCTTATAAATCATGATATATTAATTTTTAATGAAAGGCTAATTTAACAGAATGTAGTTAGCACTACACTCATTAGGCGCCTTGTTTGGGTGGAAGGGGTTTAAGATTATCAAACCCACACATATGTTTTTCTACGACATAAATCGAATATAGGGAAAGCTGTACCTCAGCGTTGAAATCAGCGAATATGTACACTTATTCAGCAGAGAGAGAGAGAGAGAGAGAGAGAGAGAGAGAGAGAGAGAGAGAGAGAGAGAGAGAGAAAGGGGGGAGAGAAAGGGAGAGAGATAGTGGGTTTATTTGGTCTGTACATATAACTTAGCTTAAGAGATCTACTTATAAATATTCAGCTATTCAAGTATTTTAATTCTTGAAGTACTGAATGCCTATTTCAAGGATATAGTAGAGTGAAATAGCGTTTATGTGCTAAATATATTTTCTAATTTCCCCCTCCCATGAACAATAAATAAAATTAATGTACTCTGTATATTTCAAAAAAAGTATTTTCTTGTACTACGTCTACTTGGACTTTGCTGCATTTTCCAGCGCACGACACTCACCAGGCGCCCGGCCTCGTTGTTGTGCAGGTTCATCTTCTCCCGCAGAGTGCGCCCTCGCTCTCCCGTGTCCACGAAGTCTCTCGAGAACTTGAATCCGTATTCGATGTTGTCGGAGCAGCCGCCCCACTCCCAGTCGGGCTTCTTGCCGCCGCCCCCGCCGCCGCCTCCGCCGCCGCCGCCGCCGCCGCCGCCGCCGCGGCCGCCGGCCACGCGACCCGCGTGCCGGTAGTCGCACGTGCACGACTGGATGGAGCCCTCGGCGCACGCGCGTGCGATGGCGTGCGTCACGCCCGCACTCGTGATGGCGTAGATGAACGCGGTCTCTCGGCACCCTGCAACACACAAAGCCAATAGTACCATTAACGTGTGTTTATTAGTTAGTATATGTACATCATATAATAATACATGTGTATAATAGACATGCTGTCTGTGTAATACATAACACGCATGTCCTATGTGTATATTACGCATGCTGCGATAGCTCTGCGACAACACCATAGAACTCTTCAGCATCGTTCACCGGGAGGTCATGAGTTAGAGTTCCAACGGTGGCGGATTTGTGACGCTTGTAACATGGCTGTAAACAATCCAACAATTCTAGGTACCTAGAATTCATCCACTGTCTTGATTAGCGATCTAGCAGGCGCCTCCTCTGATTAGTAGTTTTCTGTAGGTTGTCCGATCAATACCACGTGAATGCCGGAGCAGTACGTTAACAAATGGATTAAGGACCTCGCCGTATCTTTCCTTCCTCTGCCTTGTCCCCGTCCTCTCCCCCTTATACATGCACCACCCTTGCCAGGTTGTCGGACGATGTTCAGTCGGGTTTCAGAACAAAATTATTTTCACATTTTAAAACATAAGGGTTAAAAAGTGTGGCACGATTGGATTGGTCTACCTATAGTAGAAATAATATAAGTAATGATTTTTGTTGTTTTTTATGAGCTCATGATGATAAAATGAAAGCAATATTTTTTGTCTTATGAATGAACAAACGAAAGAGTATTAACAAAGGCAAAGCTCATGAACATAGGAAACTAGTTCGCGTAGTGTACTGCATCTAAATAGTACACTAAAACATCTGCGTCTGTAAACATTCGGCGAGCAGCGGACGTGTACGGCATGGCAACGTGTTCCTTCAAGAGAAGTGAATGCATATGCTAATCAGAGCGATCAGTAGCAGATCCTTTTCACAAGTCTGAAGACAGTCCTTGACTAGTGATGAACTGCGCTCTCTCCCCTGCCACACAGAAAGTGTTGACAGTAGTTTGTCAATACGATTGAACACTCTCGACATTATGGCGGAGCAATGAAGGAATTACATGCTAACTTCCACAACTTAGGGTGAAAATAAAAGAAATAATATACATTTTAAGCATATTAGAATTGCCTGCCTCGTTTATTTCGGGTTTATAGTTACAAGATAAATAATCGATCAAAATATTGGTTTAAACCTTTATCAACCTCATGAATCAAGAAGAAATCGATTCACGTAAATGCCTGAAAGAGAGTACAGTAGTTCAGAATTTCACCAGTTGAAACCACACAAAAATTCGTGTTCTTTTTACAATTCTTTCAGAATATCGTCGAGGTATTCAGGGGAATCGATTAAGCGTTTGATCTTCTTCTTAGGTTTTAGTTTCTTAAAAACACCAAAAACATGTTTGTAATATAAATTTCTAAGATTTGTCTCGAAGGATTCGCAAAGAGTTAAGATACGTTCCCCTGCAGGAGATAGAGACGCGTCGAAACACGCCCCATTTGCACCGATTGATGGACCTGAAGTGGTCTGTCTCACCGTGCATGACGTACAGAGCGACGCACGCACGCATGTTACTGGAATATCGATGGATGCACGTGAAATATGACATTACGTTCTCAAAATGTTTATTCGACATTTTGGATTTTGATTATTGGATTGGATTAATTTACTAAACATTTCATAAAAGAATCAGAAGTTTTAATAGAATGATTGGCAATAATCAAATAGGAGAGAGAGAGAGAGAGAGAGAGAGAGGGAGAGAGAGGGAGAGAGAGAGAGACCTTGACATAATAGAATCAATCACATATTTTTAAATCAATATTTCTTGTCACGTTCGTGACATTAACAATTTACTGAACATTTGAAACAATAATAATTTGAAACGACCAAAAATAGAGTAAGAAAAGCATTCCTTTTGCGATGAAACATCCACATGAATTACTATATTTATTAGTAATAATAAGTATGACTATTTCATTCTCTCCGAAAAGTCCTGAACAGTTGGAGATTGGGAGATGGAAGCGTGCCAAAGATTTCCCTTCCTTTCGTTTTGAATATCAATATTTTCGCAATGAGATCACTGAGAGTTTCGAACCAGTTAGCTACGAGATACCAAAACGCGTGGACCTCCGCGTGAAGGCAGGACACAGAACAAAACATCCATGCCCAGAAAGAGCCTAAGAAACACGACCCTTCAGACCCAGACGTCGGGCATGAGTTCATGCGAAAGCCACCTTGGCCACCCGGACCGACAAGATCAAATTACTCATGAAAATATTGATATTCAAAAGAAAAGGAAGGGAAATCTTTTGAGACGCTCCCATCGCCCAACCTCCAACGTCCCGCATTTCTTTTGTGAGTCGCCCGCAAGCGCAATCCTTTGGGATTGTACAACGTTTTCTCCGCGGGAGCACGTCTGAGGGCATTGAGCTGCATCCGGATAAGGGCGGGGCCCTCCGCATCCGATCGAACCCCCGGGCGATCGCTGTGGGAGCGCGACACGCCCTCAAACCTCCGCGCTTCTCAGAGCGCCCTTTCATCCCCGGGGTACGCCCCGTGCACCCACGCGCCCATGCAGCCGTCCATCACGGCGGCACACACGCCGCTCGCACGCACGCACGCGCGCGCGCGCGTCTCCGCTCGGACACCGGAAGCGCCCGCGATCGGGTTACGCCAGTTCCAGCGCCCGCCGCACAGCTGCGCTCGCGGCGCCCGCCCCGGTCACGCACCACCTGCCTCGCCGTTCACGGCGGATGGCGGGAGAAACGGCGCCCCTCCTTTTTTATCTTTCTTTTTTTTACGGTATTTTATGTTTTCTCATGCGTTTTTTCTTCTCCTTTGTGCGTGCGTACGCGGGTGCGTCAAAGAAGCTGCAATTAGGGAAATGGGATGGTCGTTGGTGGGGATCAAAGCCCGGACGATGGCGGGAGATGCGAGAGGAGAACGGCCGCTGGCGGGGGTTCCCCTTTATGCGTTGTGGAGCGATGTGGCGGCGTGGACCCCCGCGGCCGGCAGGCTGCCTTTGCAGCGCCCACGTGGTGCGGGTGCGAGTGCGGGTGTGGGTGTGGGAGAGTGCGCGAGGACGCGTGGAGGCTATTCATGATTAATGTGAATGAGCTACCTGTGGGGACGATCCGGGTTGCTTGGTGGGCTGCGGGCGCTGACCACACAGGGCTGCGGTTTCGGTCTGGCTAATGGAGTAGTAGGTGTTTTCATCACAAGTGTGTGTGTGTGACAGGAAAGCAAAGAGAAACCACTACGGCAACCGTCAAAGCGTCATTTACTCATCGACGAGTTTTGGTAAAAACGAGGGAACAGTAAATATTCAATGTGACAAATTACAGGATAGAAAGTAAAGAACCTTTCTGTATATACCATTATACGTGCATACGAGTGGGTCCCCAGACTCAGCTAAAATTTAATGACCTTTATTTATATTTTTATTTATTATGGCAAATAAAGTTGCCAATTTGAAATCTGCACTTGAATTACAAACATGTTGAAACCATAAAGATAAAGACATATTAGTAATTTCTGGAGTAATTTTTCTTGAGATAAAGAAGTATTGTTATTCTAGAATTTTCTTCTTTTATCTTTTAATCTTTTTCAAAATGAAAAAAGTGCAAATAAGTATTTCTATAGTTTTATTTCATTTGTTCGATTGATGAATCCCTAGAGAGTACGAGTGCAAAAATATGTTAATGCTCTTGATTTGTAACAATCGGTAACAAATAAACCCGTTTTATATGTAATGTCCGATACGATTACATATTATTAATATCATCATTTAAGTAGGATCTACTTAAATTTCAGTAAAGAATTGCAATCAATAAAATACGGATCAGACTGGAAGAAACATAGGGTCAAAGTACGAGTAGATTTGACAAAGTTCAGAAACATTGTGTTAATTGATTACGTGTGACGAATGCATCTATTGGAGCTCACGGTATCTCTCGACACTGCCGTTCATCATTCATTTCTGTCATTCATGGCAATACACACATGCATCGCCAAAACACGTGCATGACACCAACCGCGAAGCAAGCAATTTGACACAAGGCGCGTCTTTGTGCAGAACACCGAAGAACAAATGTTTGCGGTGCGACTCGGGGGTACCTGAAACCGGTCTCCGCTAATAAGTAAGTCCTCGTGCACTCATCCCCGCCCACGCAGCCCCGCGAGGCGACTGCGCTCCCGCACCGGATGCACAGGGCGCCGCCCTGCGCCCACCCCGCCGCACACCCGGATTCGGGCTGCTCGCGCGCTGGGAACGCGAACAGTGCGGGCGACGACGACCCGGAGCGTCAGAGCAGACAGATTCATTTTCGTCTCTGGGAACAGAGTGTCGGGCATTTCTTCGCGATAGATTTCTCATTTCACTTGCTTCTCCGTCGTTCTGCGAGTTTAATTACAAAATGATTCCCATCTATCCATCGATTCTTTCCAGTCTGGTTCAGGACACCCCATACTTGCATAGCAGTTTTGAATAAAATGGAGTTACAAATAGTGCTTTATTGTTGACCTAACTTCAAGAACCAGTTTCACTAACGAATTACAAGATAAAAATTGAATTGTTTTTCAATCTATTTTCTTTTTAAGGGATATTTAAAAATTGTAAGGACATTAGATAAAACTAGCCATTCTAAAATAAAACCTTGGGGTACACCTCAGATTTTTCTTCCTTCGAAGCGTCGTGGTTTTTCTTGGGTTTTTGTGAGTTCTTCAAGTATTACGCTCAATGAGGCCCCATGAATGATCATATCAGTAGATAATAGCGATAATTGATGATGCAGCATTGGCGGAATGAGAGGCAAGAGGGAACGATGCCCGTAAAAATCTTACTAAAACTCGCGTTGTCAACCACAATCTCCACATGGATTGCTCGAGAATCAAACCCGTGTCTCAGCGGTGGGAGGCGTAGCGCCAGTCACTGGCCACGGGTCCCAAGGCGACGCAGAGCGTCCTTAGGAACCCCCTGGCGCGCGGGGGCGGCGGGGCCTGCCGCGTGGGCCGGCTGCTGACGGCGCCTGAGACGGAGTGCAGCGGCGTTTATTTGCGGTGGAGCGGGGTGGCGGGGCGGCGGGGCGGGGGCGGGAACCCGCGTGGCGGCTGCGATCTCGCGGCGGCGTCCGGCGGCGATGACGACGCCGACGACGCGCCCCAGAGGCGTTTATCGCGGCGCTGAAATACGGCGTAAACGCTCGTGCAGATGAAGACCGCGCCTGCCGCCGCGCCGCGGCTCGGCTCAGGTACGGCGCCGCGCCAGCCGCGCGCCGCAGTTTCGCAACGGCACCTGCTCTGCGCCGGGAGCGATTCCGCAGCTCTCGCTTCCGTCGGCCTGAGCTGTTTTAGGATGCTTCGCGCGGCATTATATTCCGAGTAGTTGTGGTTTCCTTTCTACCCTTTTCTTCTTCTTGTTCTTCTTCTACTTCTTCAAAATATCAATTTCATATACCTTTTTAATCATAGTTTTTCCGTCCGTTTCATTTTCCTATAAAACATCTATTATTTTTCTCTGCGTTTACAATAGATATGGCTAACTACCTTCCGATATCGAATAATCACGTTTACGGGATAGTTACATATGTAACGATAGCATCAGAGACGGGCATTTTCTAATGAGTACGACAAGATACTTTCGTGCGCGAACTCAGCGAAGCATACACATACATACTTTTGGGATTATTCTCAGTTTGTGAAACGACAGCCTCATAGATTCAAGTTTCCTGGGCGCTTTGTTTACTTACAGCATCCATTATTTTGGACTTTGTTTTACAATCGATAAACAGTGAAGACAAGTACTAGTTTCCATGCTTGGGTATGAGAATATGGATTTGTTGTAATAAAGAGTGTAGTCCTTTTTAAGTAATAGGGATTGTGTGAATGGTAATTCGCCTGTTGGTACAAGTTGATCTACTTCTATAATTGTTTTCCAATTTTTTACATCTACAGAAATGATTAATGATGCCATTTTCATTTTTCCCACTACTTACTTCATTTCTTTTTCTTATTTTAGTGATTTGATTTTAATATTAGTGCATTGCTTCATTTCTCGGAACAACAAATTCCAATATTCCTGATAAATATAATTTCTATTATTTTTTATAAGAATACTTAATCTTTTTCTGTTTTATTATTTTGTTTCAATTCGTTTCTGTTTTGTTGGTCATCTTCTCTTATTTTCATTTGTTTGTTTCTCTGATCACTCCTAATGTCCGTGGACTTAGGGCATATTTGGTGGCGTTGTGAACACAGATTTGTATACAAGATACAGTGTGATCAGAATTATAAAAGAAAACAAATAAAGAAAATAACAAAGCAAGGAAATATAAAATGATACACAGTAGTTAAAATTTTAGTCTATGTCATTTTCTCATAACTCTATCCTTATCATTACATATTAATTGTTTAAATATTTGTTTATTCTCTTTTTTCCTTGCAGTTTATTTCATTAATGTTGGCGGAAATGAAGGGGAATATACAGCCCGGTAGTGACTCTTGAAAGACGTTTATTTTTAATTTCTCTCACATTCTGTGTATTTACGTTCAACGTTTGTTGATTTGGTACTTTGCTTCTTAACAAATATCGTTCAGTCTTCTTTCATATCAACAAAATTGAGATGATTTTTTTATTAATTCAGCCATTGTTAAAAAAATATTTTTTAAATTATTTACATCTTTAATTCTCATCAAAAACAAAAAATGTCCCAACGAATCTGAAATAAAAACTCTAGTGATTAAAACGTGTGTAGGTTGCACTTACATTTCATTCGTCACACCCATTTTTTAAATCATGTTAAATAAATAAATTAAAAAGTTAAATCAAAATTATTTATATCACACAAATACTCCTTTTATTTTATATTTTTATTAGTATTATTCGTTTTTTTGTGTAATGTTCGCGCATCTATCGTGTTTACGTTCCTTAAACCGTCCGTCTCCAAGAACATATGTTAAACATCAGTAATAACTGTACCGGTTGATCCTGGGCACAGCTTCTTCTACAGTGTACGCGCATATGAGTCAAGAAACAATTTGTCTCTGTCGAGAGGTATTGATTCTTCCAGACGATAACCCAACGCGTCCTTATATGCGCGATAACTCGTTCCATCGCCTCGTCCAGCAACCCGCCGTCCGTCCGTCACTTGTTATTCCACAGCGCAGCTAACGGAAGTTCGTCGCTTGTTTGATCATCTTGTTTCCCAACTCGGGCTTACATCTCGATGGCTTTTTACGTGTTATGGCTGCGTGACACGTGAAGAGTCGGGTGAGGGCCACTTGGAGGTTTATTTAGTAGCAGCCGGTTGGACGGCTGGTTCGCATCGCGGGCTGGCGCTTCGAGGAATCGCCACGCTGCACGGCGGCCGACAGCGACAGCGCGGCTAACAATCGCGCGCGAACAAAAGACGCGAGCCGCGCCACAAACACAGCCGTCGCGCGGACACGTCGCACTCTGCTAACCTAAATTTCCTTGTCAAAAGTTGACGAAGATTGACTTTCCCAGTTGGGTTTTCGTTGCTGCGATTGTGTACGCTCATAGCTCCTTTGCGTAAATGTGCTCGAGTGAGTCTGCTCGTGGAAGACTAAAAAGTAATAACAGCTACTGCAAACAATGCGTTTTTGTTGACAGAGATAAATTGTTCGTTTACGTGTTACTTTATTTTTAAATCGCGATAAAAATGTTTCAATTTCTAATATTATACTACTAATGATGAGTCACACTAAATTTAATTGCCAATGGTTGACGAAGACTGACTTCCGTGCTTGTTTCGTTCCTGGGAATGTGGACGCAAGTAGATTCTTCGCGTAAATGTGCTCTAGTATATGGACCAGTGTAAGATTAACAGCTGTTAAAGGCATCATTTTCTTGTATGACATTTAATTGTTCTTTTCAATTTTTGTAAGAATTATCTCTTTTGTGATGGTTTCATATTCTAGTATATTAATATTATGTCGCTCAGATTCATCCCACAATACATTGACAGATTAGAATATTTGATTTTGATCGCGAAACGAAAAATTTTGGTGAAAATTTGTTTGTTGACTTGCATACAAATGTTTTTGAATTAATGAGCTTTAAAGAAATGAATTAGTGGTTTTTAATAGAAGAGAAACATTTGAAGATAAAACCACACGGAAAGGGTAAACTGTTTGAAACAAAAATGTTTTCATTGCGTATTTAAGGACGTTTTTTGATTAGAAAAATGAATATCCACGATATCAATTCCAGTAGCATCCGTACATAGCAGTTCTTCTGATTTAAAAATACATAATTACGTAAGATAAACACATAAAAACGACTGTGAAGCTTGTCTTAATTGTTAATTGAGAAAGAACTCTAGGAATTTACAGAAGATAAAGAGAAATCTACATTAGTTTTAAAATTTTACACTTCAATAAGATGGCTTTACTCAATACATTTTGTAATGCAAAATTTTTAGAAGTAATTGCACATATTTGTTCATGAATGTCAATACAAGTAACATGACTGCTTACAAATGTCACACATCATTTTAGGAAAGAACTGATGTACATTTTTGAATGAATGTCAATTATTTAGTCTAAATTTATGAAATACATGAAGATTGTTGTAGTATTGGAGTAGTATTGTCTAACATACCATGATTCTTTTTGAATTCGTCTGCAATTGAAAGTTTGACAATTTATGGTATATTTCTGTCTACGACAGCCGTCACGAATGGATCCAATGGGTTGGAGAGAGTTCCCAGCCCTGATTTGATGAGTTACCGCAAGATAATGAGAATGTAACCTTGTCTGCAGCACGCGTGCTGAGATATGCAGTTTCCAATCGTATGGCAACTCGTTTTTTACACAGCTAGTGGCCAGCGCTTCAACTCATGGGCAGCGACAGTTCGGGACTGTATAGTTGCGACCGCTCAGTCACTGTAGCCCCATTTTGATTTTTTTGTATATTTTGTATGAAAGAGGAACGCTTTCTTGCAGAACAAGAAATAAACATAATTAACACCGAATATCAAACTAAGTTTTAAAAAATTATTTAATTTCACATTTATTTGATCGATAAATTTGAGTCCGTGAAATTAAAGATTTTTATTATATTGCCTTAAGAGAGTCCAGAAAATTTATTGAAAAAAATAGCTCATAAAATGGGCGTGACTTTAAGCATTAAAAACCAGGACGATCTTGCGACCCCCCTCCCCGCGCTTCAGAAAGGTAGTCCCGGAAACTGGGCAACTTATCGATGAGCACGCGAAAATTCAACGCTTCACCACTAATCCTCATATAATGAACGAAACAATGACATTCATTTGTTACAATAAAATCAATGTCACGACATTTTTTAGTGAGAGGTGGTCAAATGCCTCTGGACATCCTCCCTCGATAATAACACATATTAAACTGTGTAGGGGGATTTCAGAAAGCAGAAGTGCGAAAACAAAATTGACGAGGTGAATCGTAGAAAATAAATAAGAATGGAATGTGCGATTAGAGCCTAGATTGAAGTATCAAGAAAGGAAAAAAATATTAGATAATGAAGCGTAAACCAAAGCATATGGCAAACGCATGATGAAAAAATTCAGTGTACCTGTAGACATCTTCGAAGCAGAAAACTCAATAAGGCAAACGACTGGAAGCAAACACGGTTAGGAACAAATTGCGTGCATGTCAAGAAGACGTAAGCGTGCAGGTGGGCGGCTGCGACAAGAGCGCCCGCGTAACAGGAGAAGAACGCACAGAGTTACAGCGCATGCGTGAGCACAGATGCACGGACGTGCAGCGAGGGTGGCGTGCGAGCTGGACGCACTGTGGTCCAGAAAGACAAAAAGGTCAAAAATATATTCCTTGAATAAAACTAAACTACAGGCGTGAAATCGCAAACGTTTCCTACAGTCTATTTCCTACAATAGATATTGAGCGACTTGTTAAACACATTAATAAACCATTTTTTGTGATAGCAACTCAGCCCTACTCCAAGCCCTGAAGATGGGAATGGGAAGAGATTGAGAGAGAAATACTTGAGCGTGGTCTTAGCCCATTGTTAAAGTATGCCACATCCGCCAAGAATTGGTATTTAAACATTTCTCATACTAACTTCCAATGATCGCAGAGCAAATTTTGCTGTTGCAAGCCACTAGAATTGTATTATTTGTCCATTACTAAATAGGAGAATTTGTATCAGTGATAGTATTACACAGATCATTATTACACATTTCAAATAAGATATAAAGTCTCATTTACTGAGAAATAACATTGAATTTCTTATTTTTTAGAGATCGTGAGTAAATAAGGAATCAAATGAGGCCTTGAAGGTATTATTGTTTCTTCCTATCAATTCCAGACTCTTACCGAAGCAGTAATAAAAATACGCGAATACTACTTCATTCCTCACTATAATCATGTATAAGTATAATGTATTTTTCAAAAGTTAATTTGAAGATAGTAGTAATAAGCGAGAAATTACGAAAGTTATTTGCAATACAATACGATATGTGTGTTCACATTTTTATAATTCAATAAACGTTGTAATATTGCTTCTAGTAAAAGGAATAATTGAAAAATATTTTTCAATTAAAATAACATGTTTCGGAAAATATAATGCAACTATGAGTCACGGCGGACAAGTGTGTTTTTATAACTATAACATTATCAACACTGAGAACTGGAAGCAAAAACTCAGTGAGTTTATCAAGGTAGAGCTTCTAAAATATTCCATATCTTGAAAATAATCGAAGCAATAATAGCGAAATAACATGGAATGATGCGAAACAAGAATCGGAACCATTTTTCTTTTCATGTATGTTGGAATCTTTGGTAGATTTTTTTTTAATCTTCTTTTTTAATTTTTTATCTGCTTTTCACGGCATTGAAACTAATCGTTTTGAAAAAGAAAATTTCTTCTCACTTTGCATATTTTATACCAGTCTTTTAAAAAAATAATTTTCGCCCGCCTTTCGCTTGTTTCAAAGCAGCGTGTGTGGGCGCGCGGAATTGAGTAAACAGTTGCGTGACGGCGACGCGAGCGCCCAGCGGCCTGGCGGCACAGACCGGCGACGCGCAGAGCGACTGAAGCAGAAAGCGGCTTCGAGCAGGCAGCGACGTCGTGTCATTGCCCATGTTCTACATCAGGCGTGCTCAACCTTCAGGAATTCACGGGGCGGTTTGGAAATTTGGAACGCGACGTAGGCCATACGATACGCGAACGAGACAAAAGGTAGTTTCGTTTGACCGTTAAGCAACTTGACATTATCGATATTACTGTCGATTTTTGTGTGTTTCTGGGTATGTCAACCGCTATGATAACTATTCCCATAAGTCTAGTGTATGTTACGTTCAGAGGTGTTGGCGTTCCTCCCCCGTTGCAACGTGAGATCCGGTGCTTACCTACACGTCAGCTAGCGGGGTTGATATGATAAAGATGATCCTCCAGTCGACGATGATGACAATAATGATGACTATGATAAACCAATTCAAAGCTAGTCATCATTTAAATAAATATAAAATGTTTGTGAAGATGTTATATTGTTTCTACCCTAACACCCCACCAGTAGATCAATGTAGTGCGATTGTTTGACGTATCTGAAGATATCCCGTGTGAAGTGTGTGCCTATGGAGCCTTTTTTTCAAAAATCATGAGTGGTCGTATTTATTATGCGATGTAGTATGTGTGGAACCCTGACGTGGAAAGGATGTGCATGTACACAAAGCTGCTTTATGACCTTTGGAGTCAAAAGACTGGGGATTCCCCGTGATGTGTTACGGCGAATGAAGCGTCTCTGTCTTACATTGACGACATCTCGAAGGATGGAGAGAGAATTTGAGCTATTGCTCATGAAAGTAAATATTATTTTGCGTCCCTCCTCCACCTCTTACCTTCCCCTTGAAGCATCCCTCAAGTGGACTGATATTGTTAAACACCATTTTAACATGCAAACATTGGACAGAATGATTCAGTTGTTGTATTTATTTCCAACAAATTCGTTCTCCTTTTCCTCGGTAAAGGCATGATTATCCACACTTGTTTACACACTGTTCCACACTTGTTTACTGTAGACACAGCTTGTGTCCCATCGAAACTCTATGTACTTGGCTGCTTCTGTCACATACTGGTTGCAACTGTGAGTGATAGTTATGACGCTGGCTCTTGATGCACTCGTAGGTGAACGTGGCTTAACTCAATTCATTTTCGTGCTTAACTCATGTAATTTTGTTTTGTTACATTGTAATGATTTCACTTTGTTATTTCTTTGGCGATTAATCAAATCATATTAGAATGTGATCAAGATCATGTAATCTCTTCATTTCCTTCAATGTTAATCTCAACTCACCATCACTACGCAGGAAAGGGAAACAATATTTCTGGAAGAGGGCGAAGAAAAATTCGAATATGCGAGTGTGTAATTTTCAAAACTTAGATTGCTTCATTAGTTATTCATTACTTCACAAATAGTAAAACATATTAGATGATGACAAAATTTTACCTACAATGTTTCTTAGTAGAAGTCTTAATGACTTGCATGTGCAATTTATTACCTTTAATTAAATCCAGTGTACATATTAATCATTTGCTCTGCAAGTAAGTCGTTGTGCAGTCGCCAACGCAATACCAAGTTTCAGCGACTACAATTTATGCTATAGATAGTTAGCAGATATTTCTAACTTGCACTTCTTTTTATAATCATCAAAGCAGCTGGTGACTTTTTTTTGGTTCATTATATCCTATCATCGAGAAGCAAATCTAAAGAGCGGTGAAGTTGTAATTCTCGAGGCCGCATTTGTGGCCGTATTCGCCGTACATCTCGGCTTTCGTTTCTGCTCGATTTACGGACCGCCGAGGGCAAATATACGAGCGCGAACATCCGCACAAACGTGCCGTTCACACGCCTTGGCAAATGCATTCGCGTAACGAATGGGCGACGCGGGCCCGCGCCGGCGCAGGGCGGCCCCGCGAGCGGCGACGCCAGGCCTGCCAACACGCGCCACCCAAAAGCTCTTCAGCGGGGGAGGTTGGAGCGCTCTTTCAAAGGTACAAAATTCATCTTTCCACAGACGATACTAGTTTAAAGAAACTTTCACCTGTTATACATACGATTCTAAAGGTTTAAATTAAAACAGTGATTTAAGATTTTTGTATAATTGACATATACCATCTAAAAATAAGTACACTGGATAGTATTCTAGTTTATTTACAGCTTTATTTCAACAAAAGGTTTTATACATATAATTTTAAAACGAATTAATATTTATATACACGCCTCTAAATTAAATGCCCTGAAGTTCAGATACTACTGTTTTATTATGTAAAGTTTCCTAAAGTTTGTTACTGTTTTTTTCGTTAAATGTTTTCGCCTTGGATGTTAGAATGTAGCAGGAAAAGAAGTTTCATTTTTGTTTTTCTACAGGAATCGTTCTCTAAAAGTACGTGGAGCAGTATATTACTATTGCAAAGCATTTTGCCATGAAAAAGAAAAAATACTGTTGCTAACTTGATTATCTATATTCCATAGATGCAGGACTGAGCACATTGTAGGCACATTGGGTGGAAACTTTAACCAAACTCAGTACGCTGTAAAAACATTTGACGGCCTTGTTGGCGTTACAGGAACAAAGACCGCGTGCATTTGCACTTGCGATGAGAGAGTTGCAAGATCTTCATTCAGAGTGGAAATCTTCCTGGCAATTGGGCAACGCAAGCTCGTTCTACCGTACTAAAAGCAATGCGTGAAGCTGATGGATTCAATACAACAAAAGAGGTGCCATGAAACCACCTGGCTTCATTCACTCCCCAAGGGAGCAGTCCCTTATCATAAGAATTATGCTTAAGGAATATTTTTCTCTAGGGTGATCTCCAGCTTTTAAACTTTTTCAGGCGTAACTAGGATGGGTCATGATGTTTATTTGTTATGAATGATGATGCAATGGTGTTATGAGACGCAGATGAAACAGGAGAACCTCTGCAGCGAATTCGTTTTGTCCACCAGGAATCGACCATCCAGGCTTGGCACTTCAGTTCCTAGAGATGAAAGGAGAGCAATCCGGCCACTACACGATTCGCACATATCCTTAACAAATGATAGAAGAAAATGAGGCAGAATCTTACCCTCCACAAACAAAAATTAATACATTAGTGATACGAAAGGCTTTCAAATTGACAGACTCGCCTCGATTGCAAGTGTCCCGAGAAGCGAAATATTAAGTTGTTGACTCCAACACGAGTATACCTGACCCTACTGGCTTTCTCAACTCCAGTGTCATGAACTCTTTTAAGAGAGAAGTGTGAACAAAGAACGTGGAAAAAGAGATGACATTAAATATCAAAATCCTTCTCTCCTTTCCGTTCTCCTTCTTTCATAGTCACATCAATACATCAAGCCTGGAGACAGTTGAAAAGACGCCATCAAACGGCCAAGCTCCTCCGACTTGGGGCCACTGAAGAGGTGCGGTAATGGTGGGGCGCACCTCGTCGCTAAAGCCTGATCTCACCAGCCTGCTCAGCACACGTGTCCAAACGTCACGTCCCATCACCACAATTGTGAGCAGAGATTGCTAGAAGCAAGCTAAAACATCGAGATCTTCCCTCATTCCGCCCTTCTCTTACCTCTTCCAAACGCAAGCCAATGTATCAAGCGAGGACGCCCAGCCGAACAAAAGGAGGTGCCATCCAGCGGCCAGCCTCCTCGTGCCGAGAGGCGAGGTAATGGCGCGCTGAGATGCAACCTGACGCCCACGCCCGGGCCCCGCCGGTCTCGCGCGGGGTTGGCACCGCCGGCGCGGGAGGGCGCGGCGAGGCGTCGCGGGGAGGCGGGGCGGGCGGCGGCGGCGGCGAGCGCGGGTCACCGGGGCGCGCCGGCTCACGTGGCCGCGGCGAAGGCGCGTGTGGGGTCCGGCGAAGCGGCCGCCGCCGCCGCCGCCGCCGCTGCTTGAGTTATGGCGGCGGCCGCCTAATACCGGGTAATTACGTCATCCCGGGATGAAGTCCGGCCCGCCGGGGCGCCGCGGCGTTCCCAGGCGAGCCGCCTCCGCCTCCGCCGCCACCCGCCCCGCCTCCGCCTCCGCTGCCTCTGCCTCCTCCTTCCACTCCGTTCCGTCGGCCGCTGTCGCCTCCGCTGGATCCCACTTTTTTGAATCGTTGTGCCTCTTGTTCTGAGCCGTCATCGCTAATGTCGCCGCGTGTGCTGCTGACTACTTTGCTTACACATGATGTGGCTTTTTTTGTTGCAGTGGTTGGCTTTGTGTTGCTTCGCGCGGTTGCCTTCGTTAATTCATTCTTTATTCGTTTCGTTCTGCTTCGGCATCTCTTCGATCTGTAATGTCTCCGTTTTCTGACTTTCCCATTGTCTGCTATTGTCTTCCCCCCTTTCCCTTTTCCCATCTCAAAACATTTTCTTTCTTTGAATCGTGAATTTCTTCTCTCTGAATGAATTCCTTCTTTCGCGTTGTCACCTTAGTGAAGATCAGCAGGTGACAGTTCGGGTTGATTTTCGTTGTCCAGTTCTTTACCTTCATTTTCACCGAGTGCACATTGAGACCCTTTGCTGTCTTCATGATCTCGTCATCGTCCTTATCCCGCCTCGCAATCTCCGCCGGCGTCACCGCCGCCACCGCACCACCGGCGTCCTTCGCGTGGCCCGACTCGGCGCGGCGGTGTACGCCCGCCCCGCGGGCGGCGCGCGGCCGGGCGGGGCGGGGCGGGGCGGGGAGGGGCGGAGCGGGGCGGGGCGGCGTGCGGGAGGTGAGATAACCGCCCGCCCCCTCGCGTGGCGAACGCCCACTACCCGCGCCTCGCCCGCGCCCGCTCCCGCCTCGCCGCTCGTCCCCTCAGCCAGCGCGGGAGACGCCCAGCGCCTGCCGCACTGAAATGGAAACACTAGAGCCTCCGGCACTTTGTAGTGAGCGTAGTATTAGGTTTATTTCAGTTAACAATTACCCCTACGAAATGAAACTTTTTTGCATGATTGCGTTTCGCTTACTACGGTTTTACAGGGCCTGAATAAACTTTACTTGGCGTGGGCATATATTTTAGAAATAGAACACGTTAAATTACACGGTCTTTTGAAGAAATTGATAACTGCCACTGAATGAAACCGACCATTTTCGAAATTTTTTTTTTTTTTGTGTGTATTTCCTTTAGTTATTCCTTTCTTGCCAAGATACTGAAATATTCAGTTAATTTTTACAAAGTTGGCTCTAGGGTCTCATGAGCCCCACAAAGGGTAGACAACATAGGTATAGATCACTTTCAGATAAACAAGTCAGTCAAAAGATTATGTTAAAGGAATCTTGTTCCCAGAATTAAATATGATTTGGGATGTAAGTGCCCTGATATGATGTACAAAAATAAAAACGAAAACACTAATGTAAATATATTTAAAATAGGCAAAAGAAAAAATGAAGTGGGTAAATGTAATCTATTCGCGTCTCCAAAATGGGTATATCTCACGATGGTTCAACTTCATGGCCAATTAAGAGTGCGTGGCAACTCGCATAACATAGCCCCCTCGGATGCAGGTATTGAAATTCTCATTCGATGCCAAAGAATATTAACAGGCTTTTGAAGAAACTATTTTTTTCAAAGCCTGCAATTGTACTGTCCGCATTACAAGTAGAATAACTAACGATTATTTATTTCCAACATTCAAGAATTCCAGTCTAGTTACAATATGTTTGCAGCTTTCCCCTCTTCTGTGGACGCAAATCATGAACGCTGTCATGCAAATCGACTGCAAAACACGTCGCCTTCGCGATATTTTCGAAGAGACTTTTGTTTTGTCGTCTTAGTACTTTTGAGTGAATGCTATTCCTATATTTTTTATCCATTGTCTATACGTTGACTTACATTGTTTTATTTTTTATTGTAAATTTATGGTTTCAAAATAGAAATGTTTACATTATTAAAAGTGAGATAGAATTCTTCACATGACATCTGACAAGCTATGAGTGACATATTTAAGTTCAATTTTTTCATTAAAGGTATTTAACTCATTATTTTAAGCTCATCTTAAGTGCTCTAATCACATGTCTATGGAAACACACATCTGAAATTTCAACGAATCAATGTACCAAATAAAATATGTCATAACGTTAAATGAAGATGGAGAAGCCAAGAGTTTGTGGTGATGCGTATATTATTTTCAAAACACACAACCTACACTACCACATCTTAATCATCTCACTTCATTCTCGTTGCGAAAGAGGAATTCATCCTCTTGGCATAAACCTCATAGCGGCTGGCCGTCAAGTAGGTTGTTTATAATGAACAGCCGCAGCCTCTCATATAAATAACATTGCCTCACTCGCTGCAACACCATTGTCTTTCGTTCCACTTGACTACGTGTAACTTATACCTAAACACGACATATTTTCATAATCAACAAAGTTAGGTGTAGTAACGACTGACAAAATGGGTAAGCGGTAGCTTGGCAAAACAGCCCGACTGGTGACGCAAGCCTGAAAGGCGGCGTACGCTCCAGGAGATTGTAAACGTCAGCTTAGTGAACTATGTCGCATACGGTTGAGAGTTAGGATCCAGTATCGTGATGCCGGACACATACTTTCCTGAACACGACCAAGTGCTGGGCAGTTACCCTCGCAACCAAAACAAACATGGCGAAGGGAGATGAGCTTCCAGAGGAGAGAAGGCCGTGGGAAACGGGAGAGCAGACAAAACAAGAAGGCGAAGCGCCCGCCGGCGACGCGGCAGCAGCCCGGCTGGAATGTACTCTCGGCCGTAGGTATGATTGGAATAACCGTATATCACGAAAGACGTCCGCTGGAATCGTTGGGATCACAAAGGATAACTCCCGAAAGGGACAGGACGGGAGGCCATCCCGCAGACGCATAGATACGCGATCTGCCCGGAATAGAGAAGCGGCCTCCGCGGGTCAGTGCGCGCCGGCAGGCGGCGGGGCGGAGGCGGAGGCGGAGGAGGAAGACGGAGGAGGGCCTTCGCCGGAGCATCGAACGCGAGGAGACGTGGGCAAATGGAGCGCGCCGCTGGCCACCTACGGGGAGGGCGTTCATTCCGGAAACGCGTGCTCGCCCGCCAACTACGCCATTCGTTCAAGACATCTTGATTGAAACAATTAGCCACGAAATGGAAATTGCTAGTGTGTATTCACTATCACATTGGGAAGGTTGTTCAGTTATCACACAATATTAAAACATTAACTACATTTTTTTTTCAAATCTCTTAAATAAAAAATAATAATCTAACATATGCAAATTCATATCCTTCGTTTTTACTGTTAAAGAAAGTACCAAATTTCGACTTATCTTTGTAATCCTGATGTATTCGATAAGTATTCGATCTCACAGTTTATTATGCCTACTCTGAATTATGAATCAAAAAGCTATGTACTGAAGTGCACTGCTCTATACTAAGTTGGTACCTTATGTTTACATGTTGTGTCACTCTAGCTCTCCTTAGAACGCCTTTCTATTATGACCACGCGGGTACAAGTTAATCCTTCGGTTCAAGCTCGAGAAGAAGGATCACCCACGGCGTTGGGCAACCGCGACGTAATACTGGGGTCGCGTAGCCGTGACGGAGGTTAACGAGAAAGTAAAGAGTAGGAAGAAAAATTAGGCAGATGTAAGCACAACCATCTGGAACATTAGACAAATGATAGACATAACAGCTCTGCTAGCTCTGTGTCAATTATGAAAAATGCACGGCACAGTGCTGGGGATTCAAATTACTTCAACCTCAGTCGTAATTACTACATTTGCTTCATGTGAGTCTCCTGAATTAGTGAGTCTTCATAACTTAACTTATTCATTTACACATGATTCGGTCTACATAAAAATGATAATTTACAGCAGAAAATGTTTGCTTGGTCATCATAGATCAAGTGTCAGGTAACAAATATTGCGTATAATACCTAAATATATTTTAACACTTAACATTTCTTGCAGACGGATGAATAGCAAATTCCGATACCGCTGCGGAAAAGAATAAAATTGGATGATCAAAAAGTTCTATTTATCCAGATGATACGCAGGTACTTGGAAGACAAAATATGAATAATACTAAAGACATGAAGAAATTCGAGATTTCCTGAGGCACATTGCAATGTATCATAATGCACAAAAATGTAATAACGCGAGTGCAGACGTGCTGAAAGGCCGGCTGGCCTCCTTTGTCGCGGGCGGGCGGGCGGGCGGGCGCGTTCCCCGCCCGCCCATATATATCCCTTCGTTCCGTTTCCGCCCACCTATTTCCCCGGGGCGGGCGGGCGCGCGCGCATTCTGGCGGGGGCGCGAGGCGACGCGCGTGGCGAATCGGACGCGCCCGGCGCCCGCGGACGCCTCGCGCCCCACAAAGCCGCCCCCGCCCCCGCCCACACCCCATCCGTCTTGGCCCGGTCGGGTCACCACCTGCCCGCTGCGGCCACCTGGCGCGGGGGCGGAGGGGCGTCCCCGGGGAGCCGTTGGCCCGCCTGCCACCGGGTCGAAGGCCCCCGCTGCTCCGCCGTCACTGTCGCCGCGCGGAAGTCGTTTGGGGCGCAGTGATACCTCGCCGTTGATAATTTGCGCCCGCGGTGGTCTACACCCACTGGCCGAGCGGTCGCAGCTCCTTGCCTGCTCTTTCCCCGTCTGATAGAACATCCCAAGCGTGGTGTCTATAGTTCAGCAGCAGTGTCGACAACCTCTTATCATAGATTTTTACAGGTAGAAAACATATTTTTCACTATTATGTGACGGTGCTGTAGCTCATGTCACTGATAACTCCATTCGTAGAAATGAATTAATACTACAGGCATGAGGAATTAAAACTGAATATAAAAAGCTAAATAACATGGATTTCACTTCTCAAAAATGGAAGAGATGCTATTAATAAAAGTTAATAATAAAAACCAGTTTTACAAAAAAAATTTTCTCGTTTTTATGAGTTTTTTAAAATTTTGTTTCTCTATCAATATACGTTTTTGAAAAGAAATTCTGTTATGGATCGAAATGTAGTTGAACCAAATATTTCCGCATATTTAAGGATTTCTTAAATTAACAGTGCGGAGCAAGAGATGCGTTTCGCCGAGACCAAGCATCGTGTATTTTGAAAGAATTTCTTGAGCGCACAGAAAGAAACTTGTCACTGAATGGGGAGGTAATTATGAATTGAAGCGAACTTGACAGACCGAGACGAAGAGAAACGAATTGCGAGAAAATGAGGTAAAGCGAAATTGCCTAAAATACCTGAATAGTACAGAAAGCAGGTGGTAATAGAAAGTAGGATGATGACTACAAATAACAAAAACGGGCCATTGAGTACGGCCTGTCAGGGGCCGGGAGCCCGTCCTTTTTAGCCTCGTCACTGGGAAAACGGAGTCACTTCACGGTTTGATCCCCGCCTTGTGGCCGACGCCCGGACGCCAAAGGCGCCCTGATGGCAGCTCCAGGGGGCCGTGAAAGGCACCGCGAACTGAAAGGAAGCTCCGGCGGGGGCCGTTGTCAGGCCGGGCATCGGAAGCGGACGCGGTGACACGTCTCCGAGGCCTCGTCCTCGTCGTCGTCGGTCGCCACCGCGTGCGGGCCCCGCCGCGGGGGAGCAGGGCCCCCCTCAGGGGGGCGCGTCCCCCCTCGGGTGCGCGACAGGTGTGCGGACGGCCCTCGAAGCTGTCGGCGACGCGAGGCTTTTGAAGGACGCTGTTAGAGGATCGAGGGCGGGTCGGGGGCGGGAGCTATCTTCGGGCGAGTGACGGCGCCTCCTAAAGTGAGTGTTCTTGTGATTTAAGTGAGCAAGGCAATCTTTTTTGGAGGGACACCTGACGTGAGGAATTTGATACTGAGAGACAGGGAACGTCAAGTGTTTTCCGCACTCGATTTCACATTTAGGCTGGCAGTAAGTCAGTTTAGCAACTAATAAATGATAATTTTCAAGAAATGCTCTATTTGTTTTAAAGATTACTGAAATAGCTTCATGAATCTGAAACTGAGCAAAACATTTGATTACCTAAATTGTATAGACTACCATTTGAAGTTCCTCTTTCATTATTTCAATTTCTGGACCATTTAGTTATCTTTGCTTATAATTTAAATACTGAGTTCACTCACAGGCCTATGGCATGAATTTCGGAATTCAGTTTCTTCAATGATTTGAGTCTCCAAAGGTATATTTTTGAAATTAAGACGTTTAAAGTAAATATCAAATTTCATGTTTAAAGCAAGTATACAATTTCTAAATGACTTGAGTTCTTTTCTGTGCGAATTCTTAAAATTTGCAATTATTCTAGTAATCTATTTACTATTTGATGTTTGGCTAAAATGGGTCTGGTAGTATTTCACACTAATATTACTTTTATGAAGTTTTAGAAAATATAATCCCTTCTTGTGTTGAACAAAAATCATTGGAAGTAGAAGGGGCAAAGTATTTATTTTTAATACGAATTTAAATAAAAATTATTGTTTGCAACGGCTTGTTAGTTAAGATATTTTTCAGGTTACCCATCACCTGGGTAGAGAAAAAAATCGACTTACAACTCTCTCTAAAAACACATAACATAAACAACATATGCACATCCCGGACATTATACATCACATTAACATCCATTTCTCCCAGCAAACACCTCCAAAAAACTTTCAGTTTCACGTCCCTTCCCAAGCGTTTCGAGACGTTCATGTAGACAAATAACGTTCCCACATTACCCGAGAGTTTACGACTGGAAGCAGACCGTCCGTTGGCAGTGGAGCTCATTTGCAAGGAGCACACACGGCGCTCGGCCCTTATGCCGGGCACGCGCGCGCAGGCGCGAAATGTAAGGATGTAGATGGGGTACGTGCGGCCGCCAGTAGCCAGCAGGTGGAGTGGGCAGGCGTAGAAACGCGTGGAGGGATGCAAAGCGGGGATGGGTTGGGTGTGGGGCCGAGCGAAGAATCAAGGTGCGGGGAAGAAGGAGGGAGGTTGGGGGAGGTGCGGGGCACGGAGCGATGAGGATTTTGCGGCGTGAGAGGAGCGAAGGGGTGTGGAGAAGCTGAGAAGTACCGAACAGAACAGGGGTGAAGCGGTTTGGCATGGAGCGGAGAGAAGCGTGGCGAGAAGACGTAGAGTGGCCCTGCTTGGAGCGAGAAAAGATGGAGCAGAAGCGGGTGAAGCGGGGCCGAGCGGGACAATTTAGGCGCAAGGCGGCGCAGCGAAGGGTGGAGAGTGGGGTAAAGCGTGGCGCGGCAGAGGTGTGGCCGAGCGAGAGGAGACGGGGCAGGGCGGAGCAGGGTGGCATGGGTGGGACGTAGTGGGGCTCTATGATCGCTGGGCACGGCGCGGCGGAGATAAAGCGGAGTGGGACGAGCGGCACGGGGTGGAGTGGGACGGAGTGGTGTGGAGTGATACAGCTCGCGGTGGGGCGGAGCGGGGCAAACCGGGTCGGGGTGGAGTGAGGTGGAGCGGAGCGGGGAGGACCGCGGGGGCAGAGCGGGACGGGGTGGAGCGGGGTGGAGCGGGTCAGTGCGGGCGCGGGGCGGTGCGGCCAGTGGTGGAGAGTGAGGCAAAGCGGGGCGCTATAGAGGAGTGTTGGCGCGGAGCCGGGCGGAGCGGGGCCGTGTGTGCTGAGCACGCGGCCGCTACCGTTGGCCGCTCGTAATAACACGGCCCGGCAAACTGCGAGCGGCGCGCGCCACGCTAAGTGCCGCCCTATTGTCGCACCTGAGTGCACGTCGAAAAGTCAAAGCACAAATATTGGGCGAGGAGGCGCAAGAAATGTCTTATCCAAATATGGACGAGCGGGGAAAATAAAGTTTGTCGGTTCAATACCTTTCTCAAATACTAGAACTGAACAGAGAACGGATCCAATACCGCTTTCGAAGGTACGGTAAAGTTTGACTTTGCTCAAGTGAGAAAGGAAGCATAGTTCTATACGAACTTTGCATTGTCTCTGTTATGATTTTTGTGAAGTGCTGTGTATTCTAAATTGTCAAGGCAGTGTGTGTGTCACTACAGCAGTGATTTTATGCACATGTAATGTATAACTTTTTTGCTACTTTTAACGCCAGTATCGACATTGAATTAATTTGGAAAGAAAAGTCTTATTAACAGACAGTAATTTACATTACAAAGATAACTTGAAACAGAAAACATTAAAAGGGTATTGGACTGTCATTTTTCCGATTGAAAACATTAACATGTTTTACTTTGTTTTGACTTCAGAAAACCTCTCATTTACGAATTAACGTACAATATATTAATTGATATTCACTTCTCAATTGTTTTACAGAAACATGGCAAAGTAGTTTCATCATTGTCTAACCATTTAAGCGAAAGAGAAATGATTACTGGTCTTTTCCCCCCTACGTCATACACAGTTTTTACTGTTTTTTTGTCTGAATAAATCTAAATCTGTTATAATCCTAACTGACAGTGCAGAAGTTTTTTCACAAATGCATTAGAGTGTTAACTCTGTTTCGAACAGAAAAATTGACTGGAAGATTCAATAATATGATATGGAATAACAAAATCTTCCACTTGGCGCAAACCCCCGCGATACCCTCCTACTCGTCAAGCGAGAACCCGCCATCGCGGGTGCCACACACGACCAGCGCAGCGGGCAATCTCCGCGAGTGGCCCGGCGGGCGCGCGCATGCTAATGACGCGTTGGCAATGGCAATGACAATGGCCCGCGTGTCCGCGCGCTGCTCGGACAAGGCTCCGGCCGCGGCGGCGGCGCCGACGCGAGGGGTAGAGCAGGCCCGTCTCTGCTCCCGCCCCGCCACTCCCCCGCTCCGCTCCGCGCCGCCCGTCTTCATCCCCGCCGCGCCGCCCCTCTTCCCGTCACGCTCCACTCCATCCCTGCCGCGCCCCGCCCCTCTCAGCTCCTCACGTTCCGGCCCGCCCCGCCCCCGCCCCGCACCCGTCCCGTCCCGACCCGTCTCGCCCTCGCCCCGCCCCGCCTCGCCCCGCCTCACCCCGCCTCACCCCGCCTCACCCCGCCTCACCCCGCCTCACCCCGCCTCACCCCGCCTCACCCCGCCTCACCCCGCCTCACCCCGCCCCACCCCGCCCCTCTCCGCCTTCGCCCCGCCTTTTCCCCGCCTGCGAGCGCGGTCTTTGTCTCTGGGCGGCCGACGGCTTAATTTAGTGGGCCCCGGGGCCCCGCGGCGGGGGGCCGCCTGCGCCGTACCTGCCCGTCGACCGACGGCGGCCGAGGCGCGCGCGGGCCCCGACCACCCAACAATGCCCCGCGACAGGCCCCGGGCCAGACACACGCGGCCGGGAAGTGCCACTTCGGAAATACGAACATCGGAAAGCAACATGGATAATACAAGAACGATGAGGAGAGAGGCGATAAGACACGTGGAAGTGCAGAGAAAGCCGGAACGGCAAGATGAAAGGTAAGGATAAGACTGATTAGAAAGTTGCGAGAGAATAGGAAGATGTGATGTCAGGAAGAAATTGCTTTATATGAGAAATGGCGTGATAGGAATGCGGAAGAGCATAAATGAAAATAGTTAAAAGCAAGGCGAAGCACCAAAAGGCGAAACAAATTATTTGATAGCAGAATGATCAATTCCGAAGCACACTATGCATTAAGAAGAAAATACTGAAGCGCAAGCCAATGCGAAACCCTGAATGGTAAAGAAATCAATGGAGAATATGTCGCATAAAAGTACACCACATTGTAATTAATGGCGCAATCCTATTCCATTCACTGTAATGTTTTGAGAAAGCATCTGTAGAGGTAATATATTTGAGGTTGAAAGTTGTGGCTTGTAAACCAGAAAAAAGTTGGTAATAGCAGAAACCCTGCTCTCACGAGTATCTTAACGACAACGTAAAATAAATCACGTAAGGGAAAGGGATTTAAAGCACGATCAGTCACCTTCAATAACCAGTTAGGAAAGATCAGAGAGTGAATGCCCAGGGAAGAAAACCCAACAGACCGAAAACATGCAAGCAAATGACAACGAATTGTAGTACGTAGCTAATTGTGTAAAATCCTCACAATTAGGTCCAACACATAGCTAGCAAATGGCGTTGACAGTTCACAAGGCCTCCCCCACTTCAGCGGCCAGACGAGATCTCCGAAAAGGTGCGGGAGGAGCTCGAGGTCCCTGGCGCAGCGAGTCGAACAATCGATTGGAGGGCGCCGGCCCCTTTTGGCCCGCGATTAATTCATCGCCGGCAACAGATTAATTCGGCGGGTGACCCGCGACCTATCGGGGTCGCGGCCCCCGTGGCTCGTCCCTCGCGGCTCGTCCCCCGCGGCGGCGGGCCGCCCCGTCGAGCACCCCCTCCCCCCCCCGTCTCCTCACCACTGAGTGGAGCACTGGTCGGGCGCTGTATCTTAATCCATGCGTAATCTTTGCGTAAATATGAATAGTTATTTATTTTATTCACTTTTTATTATGTATTACGTATCCCGTTGAAAATGCTTCCAACTTGAGGATGTAAAAATCATTTACGCGGAATATTGAAATATTACAAAAACACACTAGACATATAAACAAATACTCCATTTCCAGTATTATAAGAATTGTCTCGAATTTTTGCCCATGCGTACTCAATATATCCTTTCATACTAGTATCATCTCCTTTTTATAGATTTTAGTAATAATTTCCTACATTTGTTATTAATTTATTTTAAACAATTAATTTTTTAACTAGGAACATTCCTGAGTCCTAAAATTACATTTATTAAAATTATTAAATTAGGGAAGCCAAAGAATAAATTCCTTTAGATTTTACCTAGCCTTAAGGTAGGTTTAGTTGGTTCTTTACGGAAATTTATTTACTTTTGTTTTTGTTTTCACGCTGCGCAAGGAAGGACCTGCACATGCTCCACTAATAATAATAATAATAATAATAATAATAATAATAATAATAATAATAATAATAATAATAATAATAATAACAATAATAACAATAATAACAATAATAACAATAATAACAATAATAATAATAATAAAATTCTAGTTACTTATGCACGGTAGTAACATAAGGCTGTTCGTCACAAAACATCAGAAGTAACGATTCCAGAGTTTCCGTAGAGGGGATAAAATTAATGTAAAAATTGGCCCGCGTTTGAGGTGCCCTCGTGTTTATTTGCGCGCGCGCGGCCGAGGCTGTCCGGGGGCGTGAGGGCCGCGTGGCCGCGTGGCGCGCCGGAGAAGCCTCGGGCGGAGGGGGCTTGGCCACCGCACGCACATCCCTCGCCTCGCCTCGCGCGCGGGAGGCGGGGGCGCACGGCGAAGGCGCGAGCAACAAGTGCGGCTGCATTACGCGCTGCATAATGAGAGCTAACATTTAGTAAAATTCTGAATGAAAGATTAAAAAAATATTATTAGAAGAACAAAGTAGCTTCAGAAAACGACGCTCTTGCATTGACGATGTTTTCACTATTAAACAAATTATCGAAAACGGAAGGGAATTTAATTTAGAGACACACTTAGCCTTCATAGACTATGTCAAAGCTTTCGATAGACTGCTAAGAAACCAATTATGGAACGTCATGTATAAAAGAGGTTATCCCGTATATTTGATACAGACAATCCGACAAGTATATGAAAGCAACTCTTCACTAACCACTCGTATAGAAGAAAATATAACGAAACGGAAAGAACACCTAGAAAGAATGGCCGATGGAAGATTTCCAAGAGAAGCAATGATGAAATATAGGCCCCGAGGAAGAAGAGATCCAGTTCGCCCAAGAAGAAGATGGGCTGAGAGGCTGGAACAGGCATCGCCCTAATTCTTGAAAGAAGAAGAAGGAGAAAAAAAAAATAAGAAGAAGAAGAAGGAGAAGAAGAAGAAAATGAATGCTCATTCAAATTGTTCTTGTTCAGGCTGTTGGGTGAAGTTAGCTTCGCAAAAAATGTTTACTCAGGACAATTTGTTTTTATTGCCCATTCAATTATTTTCTTTTCTCATAAAGATACTATCAGTAGGCTTTTCTAAATATGATAATAATATTTTCATTTATGTTGGCATTATTCGTAACTATTTTATAATGTATTGATGTCAATGTATACCAAGCTAATATTTTTCTACAAATATTCCGAGATATGTTTCAGAAGTTGGTACTACTTTCGGTTCGGGTTGACATAAATCTATGATGTATAAATAATAGTTTTCGTTACAAAATTTCTTGAGTTTTTGCCCCCCAATTATTCTTCCTAATGCGTTCGAAGAGAATCTTTCGAATTGTCTAGAGAGTCAATTTTTCACATCACTTGAACTGCACACATTAATATTAATAACTGTGCCTCAAACTACTTCGTTTCGTTGGAATCGAACACAATTCTTTGTATGCTAGTGAGATAATTTTACCAGGATATCATAATAATGCTTCGCCAGATGACGTATGGAGCTTTAACAAGCTGTCGTTATTCCCTGATTGGTTTTCTCTAGCAATTAAACCTCTTTCGAAGGAGCGTGGAACGGAATACATAAAAGTTCCTGAGGATTACGTAAGTGAACGCTTCCCAACACCACGTGTTGACTTTCGTAATAGGCTTGCCTTGTGAGCTTTACAGTTACGTGCTAAGGTTTGAGTTGGACGAAGCTATAAGAGGTGGGATGATATTTAGGTGTCCATTCTCACAGAGTTGTTGCGTATTCTTCTTTAAATTACGCAACAGAGCTGTGACATGTTGAAGGTAGGTATATGGCTATATAAGGGCTAACACTTGATTTCTTACGAAAAAAATCAAATATGAAAAACGCCAGAGGTAGTGTGATTTAAAGTATGGTGGTAAAGGTACCGTGGCATCACCACATCTCAAGTCGAAAATCTAGCAAATGCCTTGCTTTGAAAAATAACAAATCGAAAAGGATATTGAGTATGTTTCCGAAATTATTAGGGGCAAAAAGTTGGTCCTGTAGTTAATCACGAAGAACAGTAGACAAAAGACGAAAAACAAGCGTATGTGTGACTAATCCTCCGAAGATTAATTTGATTCGAGAAGAAACTCGGGGAACGTGTTCCTTTGACGTGGAGTGGGCCCCCCTCGGGCCTGCACGGACCACAAGCCCCACTTCTCGGGGAGCTGTCTTCTTCCTTCCTTCCCAACATCCCCCAGCGACGCGGTTCCAACAGCGCCCGCTGGAGCAGCCTCGCTTAGCAGAAGACTAACGATGAGGCACCCAGGAGACGACTTCACATTCCATAGCAAACCTCATTATTTCTGCTCTAGTGCGTGAGTTTTATTTTGTTCGCCCGTGTGATTTAATCTATTAATCTTCATCACACAGTCAGGGTGGCATCTTAAAGCCGCCTGGTATGGAAGACTAACCTGCAATGCGAGTTAAGGCGCGTAAACGAGATAAGATATCCATCACTGTGTCAATTCGTTTTATATTGTGCGGAAGTATTCCGCAACATTGAAGAAGTGTGGCAGCTACTTGAGTTGCGCCAGTTTTATTATAGATTTGCCTCCTGTTGATATTTTAATTTTTCACTCTGTTCTCCTATAATATTGCTGAGGAAAAAATATAATCAACGAAACGGATAAAGTTTTTTTCTTCAGAAATGTCTTAACTTTTTTTAATACGAAAACTTTTTATTTCAATATTATTATGGTTACGTTCTGTGAGTTCTGAAGTGTGTTTAATTGGTGGCCTAGCAACTCTTTGAACATTTCGAATCCCGTTGTAATGTTTTCTTCTCATTTCTTATATTTCGTATATATTGCTTGGTACTTTAGAATACCTGAAAAACTACATTTCCAAAAAACTATATTTCCGAAAGAATCAGTATTTTCTCTTTTTTCTTTCACGAAACCAAGTGCGCGCTCGCCCGCAGGGAGCGCCAGAGCTCGGCGCGAGTCTCGCTGCGGCGCTGCCCTGCCCGGCCCTGCCCGGCACGGCGCCTGCGCCGCCGGGAGACTAATTGTAAAGACCCACGCGCCTCCCGACTCTTTTACGAGCCGACGCGACGCGGCGGCGCGGTACGGCCCGCCCCGCCCCGCCCTTCCCCCTTCCTCCCACCCCCTCGACCCGGAGCTCGCGCCCGGCCCGGGCGCGCCCCGGAGCAGCGGCGTTCCAGGCGATTCCCGAAGTCGTAATAATGAATTGGTCCTGTTGCCGGCTGCGTGTTAATATTTGGACGCTTTTAAAAATTCATGGCCGGTAAATTGATGAGGAGGCAGGGCCCACGCGGGGGAGGAGGTAATTGACAGTAACGACACGTCGGGTCGCTTCTCTCGCTTGGCGGCCGCAGCAGCAGCCGCCGCCGCCGCACCGCTCGAAGATATGGTAATAACAGTATTGTCAATAAGAAGCTCGTCTGTGGCCGTCGGGAACGCTTTGTGCGCAGTTGGCTTCTGTTTAGAGACGCGTGTACACTAAGAATAGCTGTTCTTTTCCCTTATAGACTGCGCCCGAGACGCCCGACGTCGGAGGTTCGCCACTTACCGCTCCTTCTTTGCGTTCACGGCAGTATCTTCTCGCAGACGCTAACAAACCTTCACTTCGAAGTGGGCTCGTAACCCCTGGACATTGAGTGTCCCATTTCTCGCTTGTATATTTTCTTATCGCGAACTCGCGCACGAAACGTACCGAAATGTCTGTTGGTGTTATGTCTAGTGTATTAGACAAGAGGGCTGTAGAGGTGAAGTGTTAACTTTCGATTCTAGAAGGTAATTATCTGCGTTTGCGAGAAATAGTTGGTCATGAAGTAAAATCTATTCGACGCATTTTGGAAACCATATCTACCTTATATTTAGGTTAGAAACCGGATTAACCAATGTAATTCAATACATTAATTCATTTTCATGGCATTAATTCTATCCCTAACACTTCCCTTATTAATGTTATACTAGTATTGTTCTAGAGCGGAACATATTTTAACACAAATTATAGCACATACGTTTATCAAACATTTCTACAAAGTTGCGTACATAACAGTTACATATTTTCTCAAGTAATTGCAATATCTTTGAACTGGTAATATTTGGCCAAAGATATTCAATTATAAAAGGACGTAGAAGGGCGCTATTTACCCAAAATAGTTTTATGCTGGTTGTAAGAATGTATTTGCTTCTTTCTGTTAAACCTATCGTCAAAGTGATCTGTTGGAGCCTTTTCGCAGATAGAAGTGCAGATTTTTCCAGGTATTTTCCTCCCAAATAGCCTTCTTCCCGTCAAGCCTTGACGGGTATCTGGGAATGGTGAGCAGAATATTTGTCTTTTGGCAGTGAAACCGTTTGGGGTAATAAAACTGCTCCCTTGGAGGTTCTTCCTGGCGCTGCTACCGGGTTTAGGGTGTCTGTGGGCCAGCGCAGGTAGAGGCAGCTGTTGTACAGGGAAAGGCTAAAAGATGCGGTGGCAATAACGGCAACAGGGATTTTGCTGAAAGGACACTCGGAGACGTTGCCAAACGTCCCTTCGGAGTCTCCTTGACGCAATGGGATGGGGTTCAACGACTCCGTGGCGACGGAAACGCTCTAGCGGCTGCACGCAAAAACGTTATTAACGAATGCGAAAAAATCACAAAATATATCGGTAAAGAGTAATTGAAATGAATTTTTTCCGCAAAGAATTGGTTGTGCCGATCGAGGCATTTCGGATCGGTTTATTTAGAGTTTCTTAACCTTAAAAAGTTAATTCTACCGAAAAATAGCAGAATAGAGTATTATGAATGTAGTGAAACAAGTATGAATGATGTGTGAATGTAGAGAAACAATCTCACCTATCTAATAAGAACAATTTCTCCAGTAATTAGTTAAGAACTCATCTCAGTGTCAGTTAGGAATGACAAAGTGCAGGTAATTTAACTTAAGAATTAGAATATTAAACTTAGTTATTTAGACAAAGCCCCTCCTCTAGCTGCTTTAGCAGCAAGGCAATCAATAGAAATGTAGTCAATCAATAGAAAATAAATTCCCCGTGACCACAGGGTTACTAAGGAGGGGACAAAAAATAACAGAATAGTATAAAACATGTAAATCGTTTCACCGTAATATTATCCTAAAGAACGTACTCATACATACATATAATACTCAGCCTGGCAACTACTAAATAAAACGAAAAGTATTCATCTAAAACACAGTAAAGTTGAGAAAAATAACATCTCAATGTTAATAATCATATGGGCAGCGCCTTTCCCTTCTTGTAGCCTCAATATCGTACCCTTCAACTGATCATACATCCCTTTAAGAAGTTAAATTTATTAAACCATTCGGTCCAATTCGTTTCCACTCAAACAATCTCGCAGTCAAAGCACGCTACGGCCGTCTTTCCGAAGGGTTATAGCTCCTTTTGTCGTCCCGGGTGCCGGCAGCAGTCGGTCGAATCCTGCACGGCCGGCGTGAATGGCGAAGCGCGCAGAACAGCCGAGGCTTGGAGCCTTTATCAGTTCCACGCGCAGCACCGCACACCGCGCATCGCTGCAGAGCGCTGACCTACGCGCGCTGACCGCGCAAATAAACAGACGCACGGCAGGCAGGCGGCGCGCCTGCACTCGCCCCGACCCGACACGCGCACGAGGATGCAGTCGGCGCGGTGCACGGCCAAATGGCGTTGAAACACCTTCGCCCATAGTCGATTTGATTCATTCGATTATTTAGTAAAGCGGTGGCTACCAAAGAAATCTTGTGGATATATGAATCGGTGAAAAGGGTGAAATCATGTGAATAGGGGAAAACAAGAAATCTTCCAAAATGAAAATGTATTTACATTAAATACGGATTCTATATTTAGGGTAAATACATTTTTTATTGAAGAAGATTACTTCTTTATGTTGATTATTTAGTGGTTCTGTGCGCGTCAACTGGTAAGTTTATGAGTTTCGTTAGTGTATTCCATGTTTTATCTCTAGAGGTGATGGAACGTAAGATCCGGTGTGACCTACACTTGGGCATAGGGGTTTTCCCCCTCCAGGAATCTCCTCCAGAGAAGCCGGATGCACTAAGCTCCCGACGTATGTGATAGCGGAGTGTCTTAAATGCAATTGTAGATGTCGGTGTAGGGGAAAGAAGAGACAAGTAATGGGAAAGAAATGTCATGTTCTGTGACCCGTTTTTTATTGTACTAGAAGTTCGACTGGTATTGATGGAGAAATCACACAAAACTACTAATCACAGCAGCCAGCCACTAGAATTCTCCTTCGCACAGCAGCTATTATATCATTCGCCCCAAAAAATGCGCGGAATATTTGCCGCCGTTTAGATTTGACTAGTAGGACCTCCCGATGAGAGGCACTGCATCGTCAGCGGATGATGTCACTAAGCTACCTCAGCAGATGTAGATATGGATTAATTGTGCTTCTTGCAAGGACAAATCAATATTTTTCCAGAAAAAAGATTGGTGTCCCAACATGTTATGTATTATAGTGCAGGAAAATCTAAGCGTGGTGTAAGGGGAGAGGAGACGTGAGGTCATCTGGTAATACTGGTAATCAATGTTAACTAGTTGCCTGCAGCAACAAAAATATTGCGGTCGAGTCTTTAGCAAATAGGGTTCTGGAGCAGCAAAAATTAGCTGTTTTGCAGCGGAACTCGTAAAAACGGAAGCTTCTTTCTTCCTCATCGCATGATGTCAGCAGTGACACACGACTATAGACTGAATGTAGTCATAATATCAGGTATGAAAAAGAGGGAATAAATGTAATTAAATATTTGACTTTTTCAGTCAAAAATCGAATTTATTTCATTCTTTTGTGTTCTTAAGTATCTAACGATACCATTGTCGCTTCTCACCAGACTCCAGACCAGAGACTCCCTAGTTGTCCATAAATGTATGTAAAATGATGGGGAGACTCCTTAGGTGTCCATAAATATATTTGAAATTTGTAAATAGATAATAAACGACGTGAAATACACGTCGTCTCCTGCATCTCCTCCTGAGCAATGCGACCGAGTTAGATGGTAAAGTGTGAGGCAGAGTCTGTACCCGCGTGCGCTCGTGTGCGGCCACCTTTAAACCGGAGGCTTCATAGAACGGCCGTCGGGAGCGCGTTTGGGCCCTTTCAAGCGGCGCGGAGTTTCCGTCGGCGTCGCGTCTTTCTGCCGCCGCTGGGGAAACAACGGAGCGTCTGCGGCGCCGGCAGCTTTCTCTCGGCGCGGCGGGCGCCGTCGCAGCTGGCGCTCGCCGCCCGCGGGAAGCGGCGTGTCGCCCGCCGACTGCGTGGACGCGTGGGTTTGCGAAACGCCAACACATCGCGCCGTGAAGAGCCCGCGAGCGACTTCTCAGAACGAGACTGTTGTACAGTCGCCTGAATTTCCTGTGTGCGTTCGCCTTATAATCCACTTCGTGCGAGATGTCGTCTGTTCACGCCGTTTTATACTACTTGATGAATCCTTTGAACAGTTGTTTTTTTCACAATACGCGATACACTAAAGTGACTAAACGTTTAATGAAGCATTTTCTGATATTAATAACATTACTAACTCCACAAAAGTGTCTGACCATACCGTACTTTATCAACCATCAATCACGTATTCATCTATATGTGAGTCCATATTACTTTAATTCTGTGAGCTATTTTTTTTCTTAAATTATTTTGGTGAATAAAAAATATATGCATTACCCACTACCATTCATTTTGATAGGCAAATATTGCATGCCTTCGTATTTCCTAAGTTCAGAAACTATTGGCAGCTTCGAATGATGTGCACGTAGTGTATATACTGCCTCTAGATAGAAAGCATCATTCGTAAAACAGGAGCTGTAGTAATCTCATGTGATTTGTAACAGTCGGCTTTGAGCGGAGTCTTTGAGAATACCGGTAAAGGTTAGCAGATGATCGCCATCGTCTTCTGAAACGATTTCTCTTGGCTCCTAGAAGAGTGGTCATTCAACATGGCGATTCCATCTTTTTTTATTTCATCGATAGGTCACTTTGAAATACAGTGCCTTGTATTGAATAACATTATCCGAGTCAATGAAAATCATTCTGTGATCTTTCACGTATACGCTACGGGGTTTGATATGCGAATAAAATAATACAGCCATCCATAAGCGCACATACGTATTTTGGAGCATACAAAAGGAGTCGGTTATTAAGTATATTAACTCCAGAAGTTACTTACAGCAAGTAGAAATACTAATTGAATAAGATACTTTTACTCTTATTGGAAATGAATATGTTGAATGTAATTGTGTTGTAGAAGTTCAGGTATATGCGTATCGTTCATGCTGTATTGCAAGAATTATGGAAAAGGCAACTTTCAACAATATATTCAATCCCTGTAAGTCGTTAATCATGAAGAGTTTTCGTTCATTTCGCACAAATTTCTACAAAAATAAATATTAAAAAATACGGTATGAGAAACGTGACATGTATGTCACGAATGTGAAACCACTTAAGAAGAAACACTTGTTTTATTCATTCTCTTTTTGCCCCTCGCAGAAGATCTTCACTCGTTAACTAAACGAGGCGGGTAATCTCTCATTTGACATTCTCCGCTCGCCCGACTGTTTGACATCGCGAGACGGACAGTGTCAGAAGAACAAGGAGATAAAAATCGTCCAAATTAGCGCGCAAGTTATTTACGGCTGTTGCCGCCGAAGTTGTTGCTCACCCTGACTTAAAAGGGTTCGAGGTAATGGATAGGCCTCTACTCGATTTCAGATTATTTAATTCCGTACAGACCGAGTTGATGAGTGCTTAAATTGCACACACACGTTTCTGAGACTCGAGGTCGGTTACTGGATCGTCCACACTTAATGGAGTTCTCTTTCATGATATTCTCCTAATGCAAATGCTGAACCAATAGATTTCTATTTTTTTATCTCCTGATATCTCTCATTCCAGACTTTGCAGCAATAATCTCTTTGCACTTAAACATCCACCCATTTAATATTATTCATTGCATGTTCGTTTTTCTTAATTAGTTTTTCTCGAAATGTATTTTCTACAAACCATGTGTATGAGTGCACAAAAATTTAAAAATGTGAAATATATATTTTTTTATTATAAGAATGATTAAAGGCAGTTTCCCACTAGGTTGTATTATTTTTTTCAGTGATACAGAACATTTCGATAACTACAAAGTGTAAATTAAACTTATTATAAGCTTCAACATATCGAAAAAATAAATGGATACTGATCTTGAGTGGAGAATAGATGAAATTCGAGATTTAGAGGAAGTCAAGTATTTCGTGTCAGAACCATTGAGGGTTTGTAGTATTTACATTAACCTACAATTTTTGATCGCATGTGGATCAGTGAATAACAAAGAATATGTGAAACATAGGTAGTATTTACGAATTCTGAATTACAAATATTTAGAACGCCAGTTCGCTAATTCGAAACGACAACGCATGTAGAGTCACTGTGTTTATCAACCTAACGACCTTCAAATTGCCAACACAAAACGCAAACATTTAGTTCCTCCGGGGACACTTGTTGCTTTCCGGACCTCCGATGCTTATTGGATATGTTCTTAATTAAAGAGAAAAACTATACGATGTTGGCATGTTGAGGACCCATCGTTCGGTCGTGAGGATGGGTAAGAGGACGGAATAGGGAAGGATCGCGCTTAAAGGATTGTCGACTTAAAAGTAAAAAAATCTGATGTACAGATAATTAAATCTGTGAAATCAACGAATTTGAAGAATTGTGTTCGAATTATCGTTGACCCACCGTGTCAGATACCGAAGTTCCTCTTTTTGCGGCTTCTGACATTCCACCGTATCGGATGCAGAGACGGGCCGTCGCAGCTGATACGGAGTGTAGGCAGGCCCGACACGACGAGCGGGTCCTTTCACGCAGGTCACGTCGGCGAAGGCGCATGCTGATGCCCCACTTTGGAAAACAAACACTCGTTTCATTATGTAAAAAAGCGCCGCGCTCCAGGAAAACTGTTTAACACTAAATTATCGCGCGGAATGCGACAAGGCGACCGCCGCCGCCGCCGTCTCGGCCCGAATTCCTCGGCGGCGCTGCCCTCGTCCTCGTCCCTGTCCCCGTCCTCGTCTTCGTCCTCAACCCTCCTGCGCGGGCTGCCGATTCCACGCCCTCATTTTCCCGCCCGTCCCCAGCTGCCGTCGGGGGCTGCTCGCTCGAGGAAGTGAGGCTGGGGATGCTACGATGAAAACAGTTGCGGTCGTCGTGTTTGGAGTTCAATTTGCGGTTGTAGTGTAATTGGTCGTACGTTGCTTATTTCATCAAATATGTTATTATTGTGAAAAAGTAAGAATAACTCCCTGCGAAGTTTTAAAATATTAGCATTCAGTCTACTAATGGCTTCCTTTTCGAAACGTGTGTTCTTTGCTGGAAAGCATACTAATTGGTGTTTCAAAAACATAAATACATGTTTTCCTTAGTTGATCGATAGTAATTGCATATCATACGTTCCAAGGGTTGGAATTGTAAGTACTGCACTCCAGACATGAAAAACAATTGAGTTAGAGATAATATTGCCGCACAAGTGGAAGGGTGCAACACGTACTCGTATACAAAGGTTTTGTTGTTCATTCTTTGGTATTGAATACACACGTTGTTGGTTTGAATTTTCGAAATGCACCAAAAAAGTATATTATTTTACTATGCATATTTTAAGATGCTACTTGTCACAATACATCTAGAACTAATGCAGTTATTTTATTTGAAAACTAGAAAATTTCCTGATTTTAGCATCAAATAAATTAGTCATTCATTACTAAAATTAACACATTATTTCTTTTGTTTTCTTTAATATTCCATAAATTCTGGAAGAATACTGGAATCATCGTGTCCAAATATTTCTCATCCTGCTTGTGAGTACGAGTAGTTGAACCCAGACGTTGTTCCTTTGCAGCATCGAGAACAGAATCACCTGTAGCCGTTCTCTGCGCACACGAGCAAGTAAAAAATACCCCTGTATCAGCGCGCGCGTGGGCGGGCGACGGAGGAGGCGCGTGCGTGGGTGTGTGCGGCTGGCGGCGCCCTTCATGTGAGCGCAGCCGCCGCGGAGGTGGCGCCCTCACTTAGCGCCCTGCGATACGCCGCGCCGCGCCCTACCCCACCCCGCCCCACTTCACCACTCGCACCGCGCCCCGCACAGAAATGCCTCTCCACGCATCACCCCGTTCCTCCCCACCCCTCCTCGTCCCGTCTGGCCCGTCCCGCCACATGCCCCTCGCCCCGCCACGCCCCACCCGTGCCCCGCGCCGCCGCATCTGGCGCCTATCGCCGCTTGCGCCTGTCGCCTCCACGGTGTGGCGTCATACGGGTGTAATCGAACACAGACGAGAGTGGTTTGTAAAACAGTAGATTTATTAACAATCTAGACCGTAGTCTCAATTTAACAACTACCCTGCTCACAATAAACTAAATAAATAGACCCACTACAAGGAGAGATAATTTAAGAACGGCTACCACACCGCAACGTAACACCGATGTTCCATGTATGAAGCCGCTCTACTTTGAGACTTGTCTGTTTTGCGCGCGGCACGACGCTACACCGGCCTCCAGCAGGTGCAGGCGCCGCACCGCGCGCCTCGGTCTCCGAGGTTGTTTCGGGCGTGGGGCTCTCCGGTTATCGGCGCTCTCAGATAGCTGCTGGCTGGTAAGTGGATGGATGTGCACGCGCGTCACTGTGGGTGGGACGGCTCTGGGAAAGGCGGACCCTGCTACTCTATGCTCGTCCGTTTTCAAGTTCGTTTTCTGTACGTCAAGCAAAGGAATGGGGGCTCGTGCCAAATACATGCTGCTTGAAAATGCACAATGCATTTAAAACTTAGGCTTCCTAGTTTAGAAATAAACTATATTTCAATTTAAATTCAATCATGTTCAATAGAATGTGATGTTTTATTGTTTTTTACTTATGTTTGACCCACTTGTTTATTATTTACTTACTTCTTTGGGTCTCAAATTATTCATTTACAACAAGAAAAATTATTTTTGTAAGAATCAAATTAAACTCTCAGAGTAAATTCATTCCAAACAATCAGAAACGGCATTCTGAAGAAATACAACTTGCCTGAAATTTATAACACGGTAAGCAAAGAGAAGTTTAGCACATGAAGGATAGGATACCAAATGCATTACGCCACAAAGTGAATTGTTGCGTTTCTCCTGATAAGAGTAAGTAAACGGAAGAAATCCCAGGACAACCCAAAGAAGCTTCTTGTTATCGGTATCGGCGTTGGAAATACCTTCCAAGAACCCTTGAATGGCAGCAAGAGGATGCGGATATTGTAGTCAACCTGTGCCGCAACGTTCCTGAGTTTTTGTTCGTCACTTCCAGGTGAATGCAAGGCCGTCCATGCGGCAATAATTTCTTCGCCCGTCACTGCACGTGCGCGACATACGCATACAATGGACTTTAAAATGAGTGAAAGCAACAAAAATTGCAGTTTTGGAGTTGTGCCAATTCAGCATAAATAAGTGGTTCAGACGAGGACGTTTGAGTTATACCTCTAGGAAACAGCGTTACATGTTGAACAAGGTAATTTTTGCAATTACTTAGGAGCATTTGTGGTGAAAAATTCATTCGCGTGTTTTTCATTTGGACATCAACATTTCGACGTACCTTTTTTTCTTACACTAAAATAAAGCAATTTTGAAACTTTTAGTATTTTCATACTCTTGTTTTCAAACGTCTGACAGACAACTCGCATTTGAAATTAGATTACAACTTATTCTATGTTTAATCTGCAAAGGTAGGGTTCCTATCAAGAACGTTTCTTTTTCTCCATTACCGGCTCAGTTACAAATACCAGTTCTCAGAAATGCTGTTTTCGTAAGGTGTATCTGAACCAATGCGACGAGCGTTCAATATCGCGAGGCCAAACCAAAGACGAACAATAGAGAAGTCCGCAAATATGGGGAAAGAAGGAAATCGCGGCGCAGACATTGTTCCAGCTAGTCGGGTCGGGGTGGGGCCGGTGCGGGTCGGATCGGGTTAACGCGCGCCCATCTATGTGTACGTCGCAAGGCGGCTGCGCTCATCGCCAGGCGCCCATTGTCTCGCCAGCGAAATGAGACGGCGCCGCGACATGCCGCCCGAGACAGACAGACAGACGTCTTCCGAGAGTCCATCACCTTCAGCATTCCTGCGTTTGCTTAAGGTCAATTCCGTAATGGATATTTTTAATCCTGTCCTCCAAATGGATACAACTCAACGATTCAATATTTTTGCACGCATTTGCATTTATTACAGTTTGCCTACACCTTTTGAACGTAAATAGGTAGATCAATGTTTGTGGATATGTGATTATGTCAATCTCAATAGAATGTTGATGCAGCAGCGCTGGAAAGAGAGGCCGCGGCTGCTCGAGAGCTTGGAGAAGACCTCTGCCCGAATCCTATCAGATCACGCAACTGGTATTTGAACCCCTTTTTCCAGGGTGAAAAACTATCACTCTAACTGATACATTACACGTTGACCCATTTTATAGATAAACTATTGTTATACAATTTAGAGACAAATCATGAAACGAAAAAAACTTAAATGCTTTGCAGATGTAATTAAACAACCTTTGCACGAAATAACTCTGAGTCAACATACGACGTGCGATTTTTTATAAATAGTTAGATTTCTAATAAATCAATACATAAGTCCAGATTAATAACTAATTGTCTTAGACGTTAGGTATATTCCCCATTAGCAAAGAGCCTTAATTGACCCGTAAATTACGTCACATCCAAAAACAATATACCTTCTTCTCATTCATGAATATGGTCTATTTATCTCATTTCTATTCTTTAATAATCTTGAAAACTCATTTGACTAAAGGGGAATTTTCAAACTTAAATACGACTTATTTTGACACGTGATACAGGCAACCAGCAAAGTATTTCACACAAATTACGCTCCGTTAACCAAATGGTTCATGTCTCGCAAGGGGAATTCGCAACATCGCAATCTTCTGAGGAACCCTCATTCTCGACCACCACCGCTGCGCATGTTACCTTTCTTATACACAGTCGTTAGCCTTTTGGCCATGGGATGAGTGGTTTTGATAGATGGGTAATAACCGGCATCAGCATGATTTGAATGACGATAGAGTAATGGTGGAATAAGATGCCAGGTTCGGAAGAACGCCAAGGAAACCACCCGCACCTCGGCTTCATCCCTCACAAACTCCCATGGATCGACCGGGACTTGCACCCCGGTACCCCGAGGTGGAAGGTTAGCGGTCTGCCCACTACACTTCGGATCCCCTCAGCAGCGCAGCGCAGGGAGGTGTCCCTTGTGAGTGAGAGGCGTCTTTGGCCGGCATACCAAAAGGGTCGCCACCACAACCACAACCACCACCACCACCACCGCAGCCGCGCTCGCGACCGCCACCGCCACCGCCACCGCCGCGGCCTCCGCCACCGCTGACTGACAGTCACTTGTCTCCGCTGCGCCTCGTGGAAGACGCGCGGGAGATATACATTCATGAATAAAATATTCATCCACCCGTGCTACATTGTGAGCGGCGCGCGGCTGCCCAGGTGGCCGGTGCGGCCCGAGATAACGGATGCGGTGGTGGTGGTGGGGGGGCGAAGGGATGGGAGAGGGCTGCGACCCACTGCGCACGGGGTGAGGCCCAGGGCGGAATGATGCAGTGGATAACCAAGCGACAATAATAGGGAGCGAACGTGATCAAAAGAGATGTGATGTTTGTTACACATCCCACTACCTAAGGAGATGGAACACTGCAATCAGCGGACAGTGCAGAGGGGACATACGTGGTATAATCACTTCAATTCACCGCGCCGTATGTTGAGATTGTGATTTTGTAGAGGAATGTGGAGGGAAGTAAACTTTGCTTCACATGATAAGTCAGTGGCATCGATAAAGTTAATTACAATCGGTAAAGTTGCTTAACATCGATAAAGTTGGTTTGGCAGAAGATTAGGTGAAAGATATGGTAGTGGGTTATGAAATTATGAAGTGACAAGGTCGTGATCCATGTATGGATCAGCGACAAGAATTCGTGATAATTATGATGATCATCAAGATCAAGATAACAGTAGTATCTCTGGAGTGGGGTGTCAACAAATTAATAAAGAGATGACGGTGCTACAAAGTCTGTAGAAAATGTGGAAAAACAAGTTTTAAATGAAAAGAGCGCAATAGTCTGATTTACGGCAATGTAAATAATACAAAAGGAATCTTTAGCGACATGAAATGCGCGAAATAACAAAAATATTGTTCATCATAGAAAATCAAAGTGAGATGAACAAAAAAGGTAATTGAGATGATAGGGGTTTGAACATGGACCAATGAGCAATGAAAGAAACAAGATCAATAAATAAACTACTCTCCATTATTTCTGAACACTGCTGGAAGGTGGACATGATCGGGTCTAGAAAGGATGGATCTGATGAATACTTCATTTATAAAGAAATAATTTGGGGAGCAGCTACATTGGGAACAGCTCGGGCTATAATTGTACGAAAAGGTTGGAGAAATTCAAAATAAATATATAATTGAAATATAAAAGTTCAGAAAAGGTTTTACAAATCTATATTATAATATTTAAAAAGCATTTGGTATACCCATGTAATATCTAACCGTATAATAACCTTTTTTGACCGAAAAGTGGTTTTAAAGTTGATCATTGACGATGTAAATCTGAATCTAGGAGCATTCTTGTATGTCTGTTTTTATAAGATACCGTATCGCTGTGACCCGGCAGAGATGCAATGGGGTAGATAAGAGAGCTCATGATCGGAGGCCGAGAACAAAGGCTCGGGGTGACAACGATGCCTGGATGCACGCGCCTCGTGAGTGACAGGCGAAGAAGAGGTGGCAGCAATTATCGTGACGAGTTGCCTTATAGGCTGGCAGCCACACTCGCCGCCGTTTCTCAGAAGGGTGCTGTGTTCTGGGGTCAACACGAATCTTTAAGAAGATTCTATATGGGACGGCCAAGACTGGCAGAAGAATTCCTCGTTGCTCGTTTAGTGAAAGAGCGCCGCTCAAACTTCTCTCGCGTTGTGGAGTCAGGAGGTTTTGCAACACATTTTTAAATTGAATTATCCAAATCTTACGCGCAGAAATTTTTAGTTATAATTCATAATAGTATCAAGTTGAGTGAAAAGACGTGGAAAAGATGTAGTCTACCTGTAGATATTTCGCTTGCTCTATTTCCAAATGAACAAAATATGCTGCCTAAAGATGAGGTAGATTAATATAAATTTCTTAATACTTAAAAACTAAGTCTAGAGAACCACAAACTCGAAATGCATTCTATAGTAATAAATTTCGCGTTACTAAAAAATCATAAAAGTTGTAAAGTTAATTTGAATCAAAACAATAAAACTTTTTTGTGTTGTCCTACTATGTTGTCATAATCCCGCATAATTATGAAATTCATCTAGAATTATTCTAACAGGTGTTGAGATTAGAATATATCATACGCGAATATTTGGGCAAAGTGAAAACAGAAAATGAGAGGAAGTCTTCTTACCGTTTCATACACGCAGTTAAAACCATCACTGCACGCCACACGTGTGTTCGTTCAACATAGTCCGCGCCAGTTAACTCGCTGCCTACGCGTGCACCGCTGTCGAGCTCCCGTGGACTGACAAGTGAGTCGGGGGCAGATTGCCAGACACGGCAGATTTATGGGTGTCCTATTACATCAAGTGCCTGTTTTTCTCTCCTTGCACTCGCGTGATCATAATGCTAAAGAGCTGGTCTTTCCCTTCGAACACCGTCACACGCCAGGTTTAGTCGTATGAACAAACATGCGAGCAGTACATCATCACATTAAAATTGAGATTAGTGGCCTCGAATTGGAACTTCTCATCTCTTTATTACTTCAGTTTTTGTTGTTGATTTTTATATGATTTTCGCAAAGTATTATTTACGTGAAATGTCTCAAGAAGTTGACAAACATCATACTTGGAGAAACATGGAAAGACGAAAAATGTGACATTGAATTTTAGATATACAAACGTAATTTTTCACAACGGATTCAGATTCAAAATCAACTCATGCGCAAATTTGGCTCTGAAATAAAATTGGTTTCATGCAATACCTCTTCGTATAAATACAGACTACAGTCCTGTTAAAGCAAGTAACAGAACAATCGCATGATTATTAATTTGAAGATGGGAAATAATCGTTAACGAGAATAAATGAAAGTGGGCAATTGTTGCTAACATCCACGTATTATTTTTTTGCAAAATTTAAATTTTGTAATTTGGTCTGTATGTCATCAAATTACACACAAATAAACTGCTCATTAACTTACATTTCCAGCTTTCACGATTAAGCCCGTAAAATCACTCAGGACTCCGGATGTCCACTTCCCCGGAAGGTGTTTGCTTACGATTCGGATATCGGAGCCTCGCCTAGAGCGCGGGTCTGGATTAAAGCGGCTGCCCCAGTAAACGGACGGTAGGATCTGAGTCACAGCGGCGTCCCACTCTCTCCGCCGCTCCGGACCGTGCCGCGGGGAGGCAAAGGGGAGCGCGCAAACCCAGCCCAGCACCACCGCGGGCGGCGGGCGGCATGCGGCATGCGGCATGCGGCATGCGGCGGGCGGCGGGCGGCGGGCGGCGGGCGGCGGGCGGCGGGCGGCGGGCGGCGGGCGGCGGGCGGCGGGCGGCGGGCGGCGGGCGGCGGGCGACGGGCGGCTCGCCCGAGGGACGCTGGGGAACGGTGGGCGGTCGCACATGTACGGTGATAGTTGGAGGAAAGGTGGCTGTTTGATGGCAGGTGGTAAGCAGCGAACGGCAGTAGTCGGAGGACGGCAGGAGATGGCGGGCATGGTGGGCTGCGGGTGTAGTAATCCGTGAGCTATGGACATGGTGTTCGGTGGGTATGGTGTTCGGTGGGCATGGTGTTCGGTGGGCATGGTGTTCGGTGGGCATGGTGAGCGGTGGACATGGTGAGCGGGGAGGGGAAGGTGAATACCATGCGCGGTGGACATGGCGACTCATGGGCTTGGCGGGAGCTGGATATGGTTTACGGTGGGCATGGTGGGCCATTGGCATGGTGGGCGGTGGGCATGATGTGCCGTGGCTATGAGAACAAGGACGGGCATGGTGGGCGGCGGGTGAGCGTGCGGGCGGGTGGGCGGACAGCACGTCCTCGCGAAGCGCGTGCGTGGGCGGCGATATCGCGGGCTATTTCGAGCGTCTGCTCCCCCTCCCGTCCCTCCCCCGCCGCCGCCGCTGCAGACGCAGCAGCTCGCACCGACTCATCTCCACGTCGTTGTGCTTGCGCTCCAGCGGAGAGGGTTTTCAACTCCAAGCGAGATATTTCCTTGCCGCAGACAAAGTAGTACTTTTCATTATGTGTAAAGAAATAGTATTTTTTGAATTAAAAATCGAGAAGTCAGTGAATATTTTATTAAAAAGTTTTTAAGCTGAAACGTTTTAAACGTAGAACAGCGCTTTTCATAACCAATATAAAACGGAAATGAAAATTCGTCGTCTGGAAAGATTGATGCCAGAGACCGATTGTTGCTTTGTGGTCCTTAGAATTTGTCTGCTTTACTTTTGAGATAATTACAAATTGTGGGTGTGAGGCAATGTTTAAGAGTTTGATGAAGTCAATGTACGCTATACACTAGACGCAATTTACTATAATGTTTCCGACCAAAAATAATCATTAAATGGAATGAACATAGAAGAAATGAATATCGTCAGAAAAACACTTGACTGATGAATATTTGGATACACAAAAAATTGATTGGAAATCATGTACTCTTCAGTAATAATTCGACAATTTTAAATTTATTTATAGATATTTATTTATTTACTTATTTATATGTTTATTTATTTATTTTGCTTGAAATTTGGATAGAAATCTTGTTAATAAATTTGAATTCTAGTACTCTGTGTTTATCAACTTATTCACTCCTAGATCAACATTACACAGTGATGATTCAACTGAAATTCCTTCAGTATTAATGCACTCTTCAGTTTCCAGATACAGTAGTTTAAAAAAATATTTCAACACAGTTCAGAAGAAAATGTTTCATCAGGAAAATTAAATTCAACGGTACTTATTTTTTTGACCAATTAAAATCATTTAAAGGCCGCTTTTGATTACAATTTCATCAATTACTTTGCCTCCGAAACGACCTCTACGATTTGAGTGACGACGTTCGTCAGAGCCTGGCATTGCCACGCCGCCGCGGTCGCTCAGGTGCGCGACCGGGCGCCTTCCGTCATGCGCTGAGCGAGCGGCAGCTGTCAGGCAGGGCGCGCTCACTGCGTAAATATCGGTAAGTGACGGCGGCGCGCGGCGACTGCTGGCCGCGTGCAGGAAACGGGGGCGACGTCTAGAAGCGATCGGCCACTGCGACCCTTTCTTGGCAATGCGAGCGGGAGCTGGCGCCTTTGTGACGTTTGTTACTCGTGCCGACGCCGACGTGACGACTGGGGTCCCAATTTTATAGTGGGCGGTGAAATATCTTTCTCTGAATGGTTATTAGGAAGTTCTATATCGTGTCGATAAGATAATATACTCTCATTACAAAATGTAAGTACCGTGAATTATTTGTGTTGCACAACTTCCAAAAAACTGTTCTTCTACAGATGTGCCTCTGAAACAATTTTTTCAATAAGACTCATTCAGAACCATGCGCCTCTTAAATGTATTTTTACATGTGTTCTTTCATGAATATCCTCGTTTGATCCTTGTTTATTTCATCAGTCTAACAATCTCCTTAATCGTACAGCATCCAGGCATTCTTTTCCTATACAAATTTCTAACAGTGAAAAGTTCTGTAACTTTCTATGGCAATCATTTCCAATTTAGCTTATCTTTTCCAGATTATTTTTGAACTTTTATTTTTCTCCTCTTGTCTATTTGTAATGCCCAGATTTTTAATAATTATTCTTCATTCCCGTGGACTTAATGCCGCATTTATTATTCTTTGTTCATTCTTCTCGATAAATTGTCAGTGCACAAGAAAAGTGACATATCTCAACAATGGTCATTTTCAGAACGGTTGTAATCGTAACGGGGGCCGTTTATTTTGCAGCCAAAGACAGTGTTCAAGTTTTTACTTCTCGTGAAATATTTTGATAAATTTTACTAGTAAAGGTAGAGCATTTTCTAAACATATCTTAAACCAAAATAACTGTTTTAGATCTGTTTCACATAAAAAATATGTTCTGAAAGTAGGCCCTAATTGTTGTTCACCTAAAAATATGTCCACTGTTTCCAGACCAACTCAATTGACTTCTTTCTTCATCATTGTCCACCTCTTCCCCGCAATGTCGGGCTCAATTCAATTGCCTCCTCCCGTTCTATTCGTCTTGTGCATTCTCTTCGGATCTTTGTCTCCAATTTTTGCCTTCTCCGTCGCGCGTCGCGCCTTCCCGCTGCGCGGTCGCTGTGGCTCTCTGGCGCATGCGCAGTGGTGGACGCGGACGCGGGCACTTCTTGCTGTAGCGTCTGTGACTTTATGGCCGCGTTCCTGCAATAACATTTCCCGCTCGCAGCGCTGACGGTTTTATTTTCCCTCATTGCAATTCCGACGTTTTGATACTCGACTCTCGATGCGAAAAGTATTCGCTATGTATTGAGATTAAGCACACTGCTCTGTATTTGGAATGAAGTAAAGCGTTCAAATGTACCAATCATTCTGCCACTCTTTTTTTCGTTTGCTCGGTACCTAACACGAACTCGTAGAAATGGTATGTTATTGTCCGTTTTGTACTAACTAGGCTGCATCGCATATTGTGTCAATTGGATTGAACATTAATAATGCTCTGTCAATTTCAAATTGTTTTTAATGCAGCACTTCTTTTTTATTTTAATATTTGAGTTTTTTACAAAATTGGATTTTGTTCTATGTTCTATCATGCAATCATGTATATGAGTGGTTAAAGCAGATTCAAAAGTCTTCGACTTACTTCAATATTCTTTTTTTTATGCTGGTAACATCAATAACAAGACTGATTCATTCGTAACAAATGATTACTTTGTAAAATAAATTATATAATACTTAAAATAAATACGATTAAGATATTCAATTTACCAGCATAATGTTTTGTTAAATAATTTGCACCTATTGCTTGCATCACAAACGATATTAACTTTTCACAAAGCAAAACAAAAAAGGAATATCCTGTGACGTGCGACAAAAGTCAGCCGCATGCAGGAGAAAAAATCGAACGGTAAGAAAACTCCTTGAAATATATTCTACCCTGATCCTTTGTATCATATCATGCTCTATATCTTTGAGTCTTGAGGCACGCAGCTGGATCGCGATACGTTTTTTGTCATAATCGGCTTTTACTTTGTTCACAAGTCCACTCACCGTTAAACATTCTTTGATGAGGTTATGAATATGGAAGGTGCAGACAGTGTGATAAAATGCAACATGAAAGGTTAGAGGCCTACTGCCACCCATTCGATCCAGGTCCCCGAACCCTACTGGGCCGAACCAGGCCTCCAGTATCGGCGTTGTATCAGTTACCAGGCCCCTCCGAAGTCGATGAAGGCCACTTCCTACCTGCTAATCCGATTAGGGGCGGCCGGGGAGCAAGATGGCGAAGGCAACGCCGCCAGTTCCATCACGCATACAAAGCTTCTACTTTAGCTCCCAAAGAAACAGGAATTTCTCTCATTTTCTTAAGACTTGGCGTACGATCCATTCCCTTACGCACATCCTTTGATAGATTAAGTATTAATGATCTCGAATTTAAAATTAAACAGTATTCTTTAAGTAGCAAATCATTTAGAACGCTGAAGTGCATCTTTGTGAAATGTCACTTTTCTTTAAACCCTTTCATTTAAACTTCCAGTACACCATCGTGAAAATAATTTTTAAATAATATTTATATTAGTATTCATTATCGTGCAATGTATTACTGTATTCTCATAATCTTGCCCCGAAAATATTCTGACACAAATAATTAGTGAATATGAAAGTGTTAATTTTTGTTACCATATAGTTTTATGAAAAGTATTTAATGGCATGTTTTCTGATCATAAAATTGTCACTAGAAAACGATTGTGAAATAATGCATCATTAATCCATGGTAACGAAATTAATTAGTCCTTGTAATTCCAAGTGAACAAATATCGCGTAAAGACTCCATCGGTTGAGACCTACATTGATCTTTTTTTTTAACTGTCTCCAAGATTCTTGACGGATTGAAAGAAATGTCATACCATTGTAGCGCCTTAGCCGTCAATGACACAGAACGCATGTTTTAGAGCAACTTTTACACGAAGAGAAATAGAATCATCACGTTCCGCGTACATTGTAAACAACAACAAATATTTCAACCAGGAATATGAGTCACGTCACTTGATAAACCACAATTCACAGACTAGAATGCAAAGTGCGTTCGTGGCGCAAGCCAACCGCAGTCTGTCGTCGTGACCCGCAGCGGGGAGCAGTAAACCGCAGCTCCCGTGCGCCCTGACGCACGTGGTAGTAAACACGTCACAGCCTTCGCGGAAAGGCCGTGATCACCCCGCCTTGCCCGGCCCGGCCCTGCCCGGCCCTGTGCACAATGCAGCCCTGGGAAGGGCGCGAGAGGGCCTGCTGTGAGTCAGGCAACCGACCGCTTCCTCCGCACGAACTAGGATTCCGAGCAATAAAGCCATTTCGGACAGAGTGCAAGAGCCTCTTTTCAAGAAGGAAGTTACAAGTTTTGAAATTATCGCAATGCTGTCAATATACACTTTCAGTAACGTTGGCACCGTGGCGTGTATCCGGATAATATATTTAGAGAATGTAGTAAGCACAGTGCTAGTGATAATTGTGTTGTATATGTACGAGTATAAGCGTAAAATACTGAAATATAGAATGTGTTTAAGTGAATACGTAAAAAACCAGTGGGAATGCGCGGCTTATCGGAACTTTCCCCACTCTTGTGTTATTACGCAACAATGACTCAGTGATTTTTTAAGTGATTAAGTTGAAAGCTACAAATATTTTTTTAAAATTTGTCACCCGCTTTCTTCGTCTCAATTCAGAGTTGGACTTCGTGAATAAAAAAATAACAATTCTTCTGAAAACAAATTTATTTGTGAATGAATAATTTATCGATGAAAATGTCCTTACATAAATGAACAAGGTGGTAGGCAAAATAGAAAACTAAAAAAATTAAAGGACGGATCTAAATTATATAAATAAAATAACGATGCCTTACACGACAATTTAATTTTCTTAGAATTGACTATATCATTTTATGCATTTTTGAAATAGAAAACAAATTAATAATATTTTCGAAAATAAAAATATTTCAACAATGTTGCATGTTTCAATCCACCTGTTCAACAACAATGTTGTCTGTACCAATGTACATTACTTTACGAGAACGCATTCATATTCACATTTTATCTTTTCATCAGTTCCCTTTAAATAAAACGAATGCTACTTATTCATACTCAGCATCCAACATTAAAGACCCATTTCCTAGAAAGCCTTCTGCATCACAGGCCGGTGGCTTCCACACAAGGATCCTCAGAGTGTATCACGCACGTTTCAAACGCACAGACGGCCCGCTACGCACGCACGCACGCACGCAAAACACGCCGCCGCCTCTTGTGCGATCGCAGCACCGGATAAGCCGACGAGCTGCGAACAATGCCGCGTCCCCTTACACCGGCTGTTCTGCCGCCCCCGCTCCCCCGCCCCGCCGCGCCGCGCCCCGCGCACTCGACTCCCCGCCGCCACTTGCTCCGCGTAACGAACCCGCCGGCGCGACGCGGCGTTTGTGTCTTTGTTAGTCTCTTTGATAGCGCCCGGAGATAGCTCCCGCGAGCCTCTGAATCCACGCGCGTGTGCAAACCAACCCCTTTCCTCACCCCCGGGATTCTCGCGGGACAAAAAGCCCCGTGCGCGCCTGGGTCACCCCTCTCTATCACCCTGTCTCACCCCCACGACGAAGCCCGCGTCCGCGTCACGCCCCTTCGAGCCTGTTATCTCCTCGCCTGTCTCTCCGGCGGGCGGCGCGACGCGGCGCGTTGTTTTTAAAGGGTGGGCCGCGGCAGGGGTGGGGCGCGGGAGCTGCCTCTCGGATTGAGTCGCGAGGAGGACACCTAATCAGCGGCGTCGCGTCGCAACGGCGGCTTCGGTGGCGATTACGGTGACAGCGGCGGCGGAGATGGTGGTGGAGGCGGCGACGGCGGAAAAGGCGGCGGTGGGGGCCGTGGCGACGGCGGAGGTGGCGGCGGCAACAGTGGCAGCGACGGAGGTGGCAGCGGCGGCGGCGGTGGCGGTGGTGGTGGCGACAGCAGTGGCAGAAACGGCCACGGCGACGGCGGAGGTGGCGGTGGCGGTGGCGGTGGCAGTTGCGGCGGTGGAGGCGACAGTGGCGGCTGTCACGGTGGTGGTGGTGGCGGCGGCGGCGGTGGCGGCGGCAGCCATGGTGACGCGTCGCGGGGGCGGCTTACTTCCGGGCACGTGGGCGTCATGAAAGGGCCCGCGACGACGGGCTGAGGGCGCGGCCGCATTTACATAAGGGGCGGGCGCCGGCCGACCGGACAATGACCGGATTAGCGACTCGCCGTTTTTCCTCCATTAGCCCACCCGGGGCCCGAGTACCCCGTGCGCCCGATGCCCCTCGCCCCCCCCCCCACCGCGGCGCCCTGCGCATATGGCGACGACGTCCACGCTGCGGCCTTTGTGCGGAGTGGACCCCAAGAGCGGGCAGACCGGAGTTGTGGGGCTAGACTCAGCGATAACATGGGTGGAGGAAGGATGGCTGGATAGTTGGTTGGCCACCTGCACGTGCAAAACTCATGGTCTTTGGAAACTATCTACGAACTGTACCTAACAGTATAACAATGTATAATAAATGAGCAATTAGGTTGTTAACAACATAATCATATTTTTGATGTATCGTAAATTCGTTTAGTTTGGAAGAAGATTCGACCTGATGTAAGTTCGAAAGACGACTAAAATTTGGTTGAGCACAAACAAAGTACTACTTGTAAAAAGACAATCATAACAAACTCTGTCTGAATAGAACTTTATTTTTTTCCTCTTTCAAAGACATAATTTACTGTCTCAGTAGCAGTTTACTGTCTAAGTGTAGGCAAAACTACAATTAACTTGTTTAATAATAATAATAATAATAATAATAATAATAATAATAAAGAATACAATTATTCCGTGTAATGGTTAATATCAATTTGCAAGTAGAGATAAAGGGAAAAAATATCTGATTTTCAAAATAAACATATCAAATTTACACAAGTTTATTGCGTTTAATCATCGAAAAATTACTTATAAAACAATTACACAACCTACAATTACCACACAATTCCCACAATGTTTATATTGATACACATTTATTTAATTGTGTCGTTTATGATGCTCAAACTCTTTTTTCGCTATGTGAAATGAAACTAAAATGCATTCCAAAGTTGACTGCTTCCCCAACTCATCCAACTCTGAAGTCACAAACAACTTTCCTTTCCAGCTTCGTTTGGTGGTCGAGGACCTAAGACAAGGACATATGTGGAAAAAGAGAGAAGCAAGCGGTGAAAAGAAGCCAGGGAAATGGAGTAGCGTCTGTGAATAGCAAACGACGGAGATGCCGATGTCGCACCATACGGAACAATGGCCGGCCGCGAACGCAACACAGGTGACAAATGTTGAGGTGGCGAGAATGACGGGCCAGAACGATGGGAAGGGCGCTGTTTGAGGTTGCAGAGGCCGTTGCGGTAACGATGCAGTAGCGAACGTGAGGCGAAAACGCCCGTAAGATGCTCCAGAGGGGCTCTTGACGTGAATGGGGTTGGGAAGTGAAGAGCCTTTTAGACTCGTGGGACCAGTCCACGTGATTCTTGAGATCCCGTTTATCCGCACAAGGGACGTTTCAGCGAAAGTGAGTTTCCAAAAAAGAGGCTAAATAATCAGTTGTGTAAAGATAAATACAAACTGACTCACGCTAGGTTGCGCTGCGTCATGACTTCATTGATGAAGAGTAATGGCTACGTTACCTTGCCAATACAATTCTAACCATAGCTAATAAGTAATGATGACTTCAACATATTTAAATGGAACAATTATTTCTCGTCTCAATCGCACATACATAATAATTACTTATGTCAATCGATACTTTATAATCACATCGCGTCGAAAGAATTTTTTAACACGTACATGAAGTTGTAAACGAGTTTAATACATTGTATACTACGTGCGAAGGATCATAAAATCTGCTTTTAAACCGAAAAGATCTTATTAACTTATACTCTTTATGACTGTTTTCAGTCTGCCGCCCCAAGCTGTTCGTTTTGGCACAAGACAACATCAGGCGATTTGTTTACTCTGTGTGTTTGTTTCTCCGTTCTCCGTTTGTCGCCGGGCGGCCGCGGCGTGTGGGAGACTGGGAGTGCAGCGGCGGCGGCGGCGCGGCTGCGGGCGCGTGGGCGGGCGGGCGGGCGATGGAAACGTCACCGCTCTGGAACGCGGCGCGGCGTCTCTCTTATCTGCAGACTTGGCTTTAGGTATCGCTGAACAAATAGCACGATAACTGAAGGCGGGCACGCCCCCTGTGTCTTCCCGGAGAGGTGCGAGACGTGTGAGGATCTCCGCCGCCGACCCGTCTGCGTAGGCGACTGCGATGCGCGGGTAGAAGAGGAGCGTAGTGGCTTGATGGGAATTTTAGCTAGCGTTCGTTAGATACATAAATTACTGGATGCAATTGCGAATGTAGATGCGAGTTCACATATGAAATTTCGTTGATGGGAATGTTCTTAAGGTCGAAGCACGAAGGTGGCAGGATTTTCAACACTAAGTAAATAGATGGGTTGGGTCCTCCCCCTGCTTGGATTAAAATTTGAAAGGGCCGGCTGCTGTGATCAGTCGTTTTCATGTTTTCCAACAAGGCGAATGTAGCAGAAATATAATTTACACTGGATTAACGACCGTGCAAAATTATCATTTCTCCGTTCTGTGCCAACTCCCATCTCTAGGACCGAGCCTGTTCCCCTATATACGAATTCATGTTCAGAACTCTTAGTTAGTTCAGTGTGTAGGTAAATGTCAAGTCAAAATCTTTCAAGTCTTGTAACGCCAAAGAATAAAAAGTAATGGACATGTTGACTTTCAATTTTGTTCTCATTTTCGAAATGTTTTATGAAATTGTATGTTCTTCCTGCTTTGAAGAAAGACATGTCTAAATGTGTACATGTTTATTACTGCGGATGAAAATATTTTTTTGACATCGTCTCTGCTTTCGGAATGAATAGAGCAAGACATTTCTTATCGTTCATGAGTTCTCAGTTCCTAGACGTTCAAAAATCTTCGAGAAAGTCATACCCAATTAGATAAGTCATGTAAACTGATATATCTGACTGTTTCACAAGGCGTACTTGAATTTTTAAAAGATACGAAGAAATATTTGCCATTTGTATTTTCAGTTTCATTTCTCTACCTTGAGATCTCGGGGTACATCTTATCACCGACCATATGCAATAATCGACTTAAAGATTTATCTATTAAATAATTCCGTTTGCAATATGGATCGTGTTATTGCGTTCTGAACGTGAAGTATCACTCTAAAGAGTAAAAACTAAAATTATTCCTCTCTGAAAAAATTAATAAAGAATCTCTCTGAGAAATTGAAACAGTCTTTGGGTATAGTAATGTACCTATAAATAAAAAAAGAGTAACTAAATAGTTAAATCTAATGTCCCTAAAACAAAATGATCCCATAATTATTAAGTTCATTTGGATATATCTTAACGGCGAAAAGTGTCAGGTATAGGATGAGATACATTTCCTCCGTAACAGAAACGCTTCAACAGGTGGAAGTGTTCTCAAAAAAGCTCGAGATTGGAACCATATGCTCGCCTAAGAGAGTGGTAGGTGCTCAGCTCTTAGTGAATGAGAGCCACTCGAGCGGTGAGCCTTTTCCACTTGAAGAACTGACGCGAAGAGCCTTTTAAGAGTTGCAGACCTTTTCGCCCCCGGGGATCTTTGTGGAGGGCGCGAGAGGACAACAGCGTGTGGAGGAGTCCCAGAAAAAAATTTCTCTGATGTCAGCTTCCAACTAGAAGACATTTTTTTTTAATCTTCTGCTCTAATAATGTGATGTTATGCTGGGAAGAGATAAAAAATGTACAGCCTAAGTAAAAATGCACCCAAGTAAAAATTGTCAAGAAATTCCACTGATGTGCCTGAAATGTTTCGCTTGTTTTTGAATGCTTGAATAAATTCTAAACTAATAGGCAAGTAAAGGAGCAATTTAATAATGATATTTTGAGCTATCACGACTATGGGGCTACGAAGTGGCTTTTGTGTAACGGAAACATTCTCAGTGATTGTCGATTAAATATATTATTTTAGTTTGTTTGCACCACACACCATTGAATTATGTTAATTGATAGGAATTTATTATCAATATTTGGAAGCTCTCATACATAAACCACTCACGCGTAAACCCTAGTAACAAAAATTCCTGGTAAACGAACGGAATGCTTGAAGCATGAACTCGATACAAAGCAAGAATTCCTCTTCGTTTAACATTGAATATATACATCAGATTATTTGGCTTCATCTCCATGACAATCTAGTAGTCATTATGCAGACTGTTCCAGAAGCAGTTTCATTTCTCCAATGTTCAGGTGTACCTACCATAAGGGCATGACACATCTGGGTCTGTTCTTATTTAACGGAACTATATTACGTGGTTCACAAGCGCCCGAAATAAACAACGTCAACAATAAAAACAACCGCGCGGAGTGCGATCCGCTTTCTCCAGAGAAAACGCAGCTTCCTGCGCGAGGAAGAGCAAGTGGTAGAGATGGTCGCGTGAGAGCGCCCTGCGCCGCACCGGAAGCGGCCGCCCGCCGGAAGACGCCACTCGTCCGCGCCCGGGACGCCTGGCGCCGGCGCCGGCGGCGGCGACGGACCCTTTCGGGCGCCGCGCCGCCCACCGCAGCCGCCGCCGCCGCCGGGATTCCCTCTTTAACCCTAGGATCGGGCCTAGGGGCGGATCAGCCCCACGTGTACGTACCAAACCAGCCGTTTATATTACTACGACGTCTCTCATTTGACAATAAAATGAGTATTTATCAAAATTAATAAAAGAAGAAGAAATTAAGAAAAGCTGATATTGTTCTAGTTATTTTAAATTTACTTTTGTATTTCTAATACAAATAATCGTAAGATATATCGCCTTTCTTAAGACTTGAAAAAGTCTAAGGGTCTTTCATACTTTATGTCAATATCTAAAACTTCTCTCTGACTCACCAGCGTATTACTCCCTTCCAGTACGTATCCTAACCGGAAACGTCTTATGAACAGTTTTAAAAAGGCAATCGCATTTAGTGTAATTAATGTTTCTTCTCGTTAACTTAAGAAGAAATTATTTTGCATTCGGAGAACCATATTGTTCATTGTAACATTTAGAAATTCATAGCAGTAAAATACTGTAAATAATAAAATTAACTATACTCACTCTGAAACGTTTGTGCTTAACTTTCGATTATTTTTTTAATAACATCCGCTCTTCCTAAAAACGTACATCAAAGTGTCGTATCCCATACACACTTACATGTGACATAGGGAATTTGCTCTGGACTTTGTTGACGAAAACCGCATGTAGTTGTTCTCATTTCAAAATCGTCTTCAACGGCACCCAGTGGAATCGCATTTGCGCCGTGCGCGCTCGGCGCTAGAAGCGCAGTTTCCTTGCTCAGAGTTCATCGCTTGGGCGTCCAAGGCCGGGGTTAACGCGCGGCTGCCCCGGGCGCTTGACGCGGTTTGTCGCTTTTGATTCCGCTCGCGCGTGAGGCGGCCACGCCCGCGATAAAGTGGGGTAAGCGTAAAGCAGATAAATGAGCCGCGCTCTGCGCTGCAGCGCGGAGGAATATTCCACTCATAAACGCATTAGTCCGCGTCTCCGCACGGCTCCCTCATGTCAATTGTCGCCGTTAAAAAAAGGCCGGATTTACTTGCGTCTATTAAACTGTATTATGGCAGTAATACGTAACGCTGCTCATTCCGAAAGCTGTTATTAATCGAACGTGCATTCAATGGACGTGTTTCACATTAGTTTTGAATGTCTGGTGCTGGTAGCACAGTCGATGAACAAGAGAATGTGACTCACACTGAAAACATTCGGGGGCAGTACGCCCTCTAAGAGAGTGATGTTTTCTAAGGATATGGAAATGTAGTATACCGTTGAATAAATTATTGTTGTGTGTCACGTTCTGAGAAATATTTCTTCATCACTGCCAAATCTCGATTTCACAACTTTGTTGATTTTTTGTAGGGGAAAATATATTATCTACTCGTAGTAGCTAGTTTATCTTGGTCAGTTTGAGGTCATTATTAAAATATCTACGTTTGTTGGATAAACTTCGTAGATGTAAATAAGTATTTTATAATTGGAGTAATTATTGATTTTATCTATCATTTATAACGTATAATTTTACGAATTAAATCTATAAAAATATAAACTGACATTACTCGTGAACGCATTCTCAACAGAACTATACATTTCAAAAACTTGTCGAAACATTTGAAGGAACCTGGAAATAAAACTTGTGCAAGAGAAATCTTTAAAACAACAACTTCCTTCCCTCTTTGCCATCACACGGCGCCAGGAAGCAAGCGATCGGGCGAAGTGACTCACCTCGGTCGACGATCTTTCCGAAGAGGTTCTTCCCGCGGAAGAAGTTTTTGGTGGAGCAGTTCCAGCGGCGGTTGCGGAACTGGAACTGGCACTCGCCGATGGCCTGGTTGGCGCCCTTCACCACGGCCAGCAGCACGCCCGGGTGGTCGCGCACCAGGCGGCGCTGTTTGCGGCGCAGCGTCGCGTGCACCGCGGGGTCCATGTACAGCTCGCCCGGCGCCAGCGGCAGCAGGTTGTTGGGCTCACCCGCCTTCGCGATGCCCCTGCAACCACACGACACGGCGGTCAAGGTTAGCTCGGGACGCGCAGGCATGGAAATTGCAACTGAAATGCGAAGCAAGGACAATGTAAAACTTATCCTTGCTTTCATGGCGTACTTCTGCGTAGTATTCGGGCTAACAATAATCAAAACAATTACAATTTTTTGAATTTAGAAGAAGAGCTTAATGAAGGTGAAGGTGTCTTGAAGAAGACGTCTCTAATGGCTTTCTCTCAGTGGTGTACTGAAAATCAAATGTTACTTCCCATAGCTGTCACTTAACACGATGTAATACTTTCACCAGTCACCCATTTCAGATCTTTTTGTTTATTACTCGTTCAGTGCTTTTTGAGTAAGTTTGTCCATACTATATACTCTATCAGGAAAATAATTTCCGTGATATATTAGTGGCGCTTGGCGAAAACATAATATGCTTAGCAGAGAAACTGTGAAAAGTGAGGGAATATTCAGTATTATGGAAAAGTCTTTTACCTAATTTTTCAAAACTAAAAAGAAGAAGAAATTTATAATTTTTTTCTTCTTTAGTTCGAATATATTAACAACATATCAACTAATCTTTGAGAATCTAATTCAAAGAAAAAAGCATTTTCCGCATTGCAAAGAGGTAATATAAACTCTAGGTCATTTATCGTTTTGTGAGATTAATGTTGTGGCATATTCTTAACGTTTCTACGCATGTAAGTGTACATACACTGTACACATGAAAGAAAATGCATTCGTGTTACTTTATTCCACCACTCAACACGAAAGTGATGCCGACAATTGCATCATATCGCCTCCACCCCTCTTTTGAAGGGAGCAAGACGTAATAGCACCACTTGTGTTCGTGGGTCACAAACAGGTCGCGAAGAATGCTGATCAGAACCCTCAAAATCATTATGTTACTCGAACACTTATTGTTGTAGATATAGTCACAAGCTCCTTTGTCCTGTAGTTGTGACGCTAATTCCCTCCAGCCATCTGATCTCATTACTTATTCACCCCTCTTTTCCTGTCAACTCTCCCCTATTGAAATGTCGCTTCCAACAGATTCGCCCCGTTCCCTAACTCTTCGCCATTACACAGAGAAAAATAAATACCAACTTGCGCCGGCGGAAATGTTTACATAACGCAAACTAAGAGAGAGGATTAGTTAGAACATTGATTTGCCTCGAACAATGAGATTGTGAAACCATACTCTTCAAAGTATCGGAAAAACAAGTAGATTCATTTTGTACAACAATAAAATATAATTTCTTCATTAAAGTGTTCTTGTATGGAGTCCTTGGAAGATCAATTGTTTTTATATCGTTTTACGACAGTAAATAAAACATTCCAAGGATAATACACTTCTAACAAAAAACGTTGGTCCTGTCGATTCTCTGCAAATGGAGTGCGGTGATTTGACGTGTAGAAAACAATTTTAAGACACTTTAAAGATATTCAAAGTGTTGAGATTTTCTACAGTATTTTGAGTTTACGTTTTCATGCAACTGCGGCGCTTTTATTAATGTTAGATAACAAATTATTTTGCGTCGTAATTACGAGCGTTATTAGTTCTGGCACGAAGCCATCGGCAAATTCTTACGTTGCAACGTGCTTTGCTTCTTTCATGAGTTGAAACACGTGCCTTTTTAGTTTCTCTATTAGTTTAAACTTTGAATTACATGTCCGATGCCGTAACCTTTACGCTGCTTCCAGAATATTTGTTGAAGCAAAACGAACGCAGCTATTAACTGAATAATTCATACTGGTTTGTGTACGTGCAGGTAATGCGAATGTAGTCAATAGAATGCTCAGTAAAGGAAGCTACGTCTCTTAATTTATAGCAAACATTATAGAAGATCGTATCATCACCTTGACTTATTGAGTCATATAATTCTTTAAATTGAATATGTTTTATACATAAATTCCTTTTTACGTTTCGTAATTTTGTGGTAACTGTGTAGAAAAGTACTAATTATATGCACGTTATAAGCCAAAATGCTGTCTTTAAGATGTAAAATATTTGTGGAGGATGAAAGAGAGTTCATAACTTCATTTATTTTCCAATTTTAAAATATAAAGTTGATTAAAATCAAATGGAATATTTTGAAAAATAGAGCAGAGGCTGCATAAAAAGACATTAGGGCATTGATCTTAGTAAACTATATGAAAGTGGTGGCAACGGAGATCACAATTTTAAAGGTGACGGCCATTCTTTTAGTGCTGTATCTAATTGAAAAAGATGCTTGTTTAGTAAAGGATGAAATAATGTTTGAAAAATTATGATTAGGAAAATACATGAGATATCTATGTGTCTTGACTGGAACTCCACGACGATAACATTAACAAAGTGATGTTGATGTTAATAACATACGCAAAAAAATACGAGGATAATTCGAAAGTGCAGACTGAGCACCGAGACAAAGGAAAATCAAATAAATGTGGATAGAGAAGGCGGAGGCGACAGCAGCGGATACAAAGACGCGGTTGCAAATAGAGCACGCGCAGCCACGGAGGAGATACAGTAGGGATGTAGAGATGATTGTGAAGGTAGTGTTGGTGGATATGTTGGTCGCGCTGCCGGTTGTAGTGGTGGTAGTGGTAGTTGTGGTGATGGTTGTGTGGTGGAGATGGTTGTGTGGTGGAGATGGTTGTGTGGTGGAGATGGTTGTGGTGGAGATGGTTGTGGCTGTGGTGATGGAGGTGGTTGTGGCTGAGGCGGTGGCTGTGGTGGTAGTGGTAGTTGTGGTGGAGGTTGTGGTGGTGGAGGTGGAGGTGGCAGTAGCGGCCGTTACGGCGTGGGAGGCACGTAAGGGCGTTTCCGCGGCGCCGCGCCGTCTCTTTGGCGATTGCATCTCCGTCGTTGCTCATCGCAGTCGCTGCCGCGCGCGCGTGCACCTTTGCCTGCGCCGCCGCCGTCTCTTCACCTGCACGTCCACCCTCACCATTGCCCTCCCTCCGCACTAACTATAATCTCAACCTTCTCCGTGGTACCTTCCACCACAGCTTTTCACTCTCCTCGTCGTCTAACGTACGGTACGATCCCGTTCTAAACGCAGAAGAAATCTCGCACCCCATCATCACTGTAACGATTGAACATTTAGAACAACGTGTTTTGATAAAAGCAAGCCATCGCAACGGGAGATGTTTACTTAGGAAAACAAACAAAGAAGCGAGATCACTTCAGATGAGCTAATTGTTTGTTTTTTTTTAATGAAAGGAAGTGTGACAATAAAATCGGAATATCGAAGAAAACGAACTCCACTGGCCACTCCAACCCCGCTGCAGCAGCGGTGGTTCCCCGCTCGCCTGCCGCCTCCGCCACCTGTTCGCACCGCGCGGCGCGGCGCGGAACCGCGTTCCCGCGCTCGCTGATGACCTTTGCGATAGGCGCGCGCGCTCCATTAATCTTCCCCTCCGCCGCCGCCGCCGCCGCCGCCGCCGCCGTCGTTGGGCCACTCGCCCCCGAGGGCGCCGCTCGAGCCCCGCCTGCGCCCCGCGGCGTCGCCTCGCCGCGCTGCGTCGCCCTGAGCCGTGCAGCCGGTGCCGTTCTCCGCACCGCAGCCGCCGCCGCCGCCGCCGCCGCCGCCGCCGGCCAGTCTACGCCGCCGGGGAGGCTCATTCACGCGGTATTTATCGCTGCGATACTTATCGAATGTAATGTAACGTATTTGTTGTGTGTTTTGATTGCTGAAGTATCTGTATGATTGATTGATCGAGTGATATGAGAACAGTGTGCGTGGTAATATGTGTAATTTTCTCTGACCTTGTAATTACGAAGTGTAATATTATCAACAAACATATCGGCTTTTATCGAGAATGTTCAAACGTCCTGTTTTGCTTGTTATTAAAGTCATACTTAACTGTGTCTCTTAAAATATTCATTTTTCGTGTGTTGGCGTTTCTGATATATCTTGTACATGGTATTTTAGATTTCACAAAATGAATACTGATTCTTGTATTAAAACATTACGACCTATTTGTTTATTTGATATCACATCTACTAATGTTGCATAAATAGATCGTTGTAGGTGCTATTTTATTCCCCTCCCTCTAACTGTCATATATTTTGTTTCTGTTTTCTTGAAATTGTAATAAGCTCAAAGTAACATATTTTATATTACAGAATTTCATTCTATACTAATAAGGGGAACTGTAATTTATCGCTCCAAATGCTTCTGACCATGCAACCCGAATTCATCAATCTAAGCCTCACTTTCCTACTTGTTTGCAAAGCAACGCGCTAATCGTTCACTCCATCCTCCATCACCCACGACGCGTCTTTGCCTCGACAGATGGACCGTGACATCGACTGCTCGACAAAAACCTCGTCGTTATTCATTTATTGGCCGCGAGGCCGCGGTGGGCGTAGTTACGAATTCATCCGCCTGTCGCGCTGAACACGACGTTCAGCAAAACGCGCGCTTCATCGTAACGAACGTTGCGAAAAAGCGTGGAGCTCGTTGGAAGCTGACTGTCGCTAAAAAGCTGGCGGTCTCTGCCGGTCGAATCTCGAACACGACGACGTCTCCGCGACTCCGTGCGCGGGGTGTCGAGGTGCGGAGCAGCTGACCAAGGCGGTGCGGCAGCGCAGGACAGGAGCACGGTGTACCTCAAGGTCGAAAACATGGTCAAAACCTCAAAAATAATTTGGAGAAGTTCAACCATTAGTGTTGATAGACTAATTCTTGGTACATCACTTGTGTAAATACCATTACTAATCTACGTACTGCCTGTTTTCATCACTTCACAAAATCACATTAAATATAACATGAAATATTTGTCAATTATCTTAAAAGTTATAGATTTCTTTTAATTGCGAAATGTTGGTATCATCCTTTCGCTTAACAATATTTTAAGAATAACTACATTTAACTGCGAACTGCAATTTCATGGTTTTGAGATTATTTTTCAAGATTTCATTATTTGAATCAATTGTTTTCATGATTACATGATTTTGAGGGCATGAAAGAAGATGACAACGAACTGTGCACAATGTTTGGGCCAAGCTTAGTATGTTTATTTTTATCCTACAATATTCGGCGTTAAAATAGTCACGATAATTAATACTCAGCACTTCCTCATATGTTAGTATCTTACACTTTCTGTTGGAATATTAGATTCGCTTTTTCGTAATTTAACATCAGAGAAGTAATCAGCAGCCTCTACGACACTTATCCAGGAACTGATAAATAGAAGTAATGTCAAAGTCTCTTGGTATTTTGGCCACGTTTTTGTCAACTTGTGGCGCCTCCGTGGGCGGTGTGCGGGCGCGGACGGAGGCGGCAGTGGCCGCGGCGGCGAGAACGAGGGGTGACGTCGCGCAGTGCTCGGCCGTGAGTTGCTGGAGAGCGCCGTGACACGAAGCGGAAGTCCTCCGTCTGGCGGCGGATTTTAACACAACGCGAACGTTGTTTTGCGGCCAGACGCTCCTGATGTAACGTGGAGGGAACGTTTTTCTTCCCAGGATTCCGAGTTTTTCTCGGCGGTTCCGGGAAGCGCAGAGTGATGCGGGGGAGTTGCACACGTTTTTTTTTATTTCGGGGACGTCGCGTCGCCTTGTCTTCCCTGACACCGAAAAGAACCTTCCCGTGACGAGTCGCGGATTAAATCGCGAACGCGTACGTGAACGAGGACGATGGATGTCGTGGTCCGCGGATCGGTGACGCGGGTGTGAGTGGTTGCGTACCCATTTGGGCGCGAGGCTATAAATTTGATTTCAAGTGACACGCAGCAGATGGAAAATCAGTTCATGCATAAATGAAACCATCATTAAATCCATGCTAATATTTTTCTATTCTGATTCCCGGCGCTAGACAGCAAGTTTTATCACCTCGCATCTGGCGTTAATGATCTAGACTCTCGGCAACGTGCCAGCTGAGCGACGTGAACCCCTGTGCAAAGGATACATGACGGTGACGAGAAAACACGACTTCTCCGACGTTTTGTTAGATCACTGTGACATAACTTATATGTAGTCTGTCCTCAATAGAGAGTACTGCAAACCACAAATGGAAGTTGAGAATTCTTAATGAAAGGCTGGCACTTCTTTTACTTTCAAGTTTACATATGCAAGCTCCCTGCTCGTCCAGAATGTCACTTATTAGCATGTACCACTTGGCTTCTTTTTAAAACGTTAATATCAATTAATCAAAGAAACTTCTTGTTTCACACCACTAACGTACTTTTTATAATCCATTTTTAGTAGAGTGATCTAAGGAAACTAATTAACAATTAATACTGCATCTAGGCATATATTGAATGTGTTAATGAAATTAATTTTAAAATAATAGTTAAATAGTAGGGAATAGTAATTTAATAAAAAGTTGATTGACTTACAATCAACTTTTCGACTTTTTGACAATGTGAATAGTATCGAGATAAAGGCGTGATTTTAAAGGTTTTTATTTTACAAATTAAACTCGTGCTTAGTTAAGATAATGTATAACGTTTTAGAAACTCAATATTCTCTGGAAAGATACAGAGCTCACCGTATATGTTTCCTTCAAATGACAAAATTTGTCGTTTTTTAAACATCAACATGTATATTAATGAAACTGCTTTAATTAGTGACAAAACCTAACTTTTACGGTGATAACTACAAGAGTTGGTGACATTATCTCCACAAGAGTTGGTGAAATTATCCAACGGAGATTTTATTTTAATTTTATTGTCATTCTCTCAGGGATAAATATTCGCGTATCATATGTTTTTAAGTTATTTGAAATGGCGATAATAAAATGATGAGATTTTTAGGAAATCATTACAGGTTATCATAAAACGTGAGGTTTCCTTGTCAGTGCCCCAAGTCATGGACGGTCCCAGAAATCTACTCCTCTTGAAGTACATTTCTAGAAGAATTTTGAAAATAAAATATTTTCGAACATGCCTCCAAGTTTAACTTTCTAGTAGAAAAATTATTACTAATTTGAAACACCGTTCATATGGTTTATTTGGAACTGTTTATTAATTTTTTTTAAAGTTATAATTTATAGTAAGTTTACATAGTCTACATTACATAGTTACTACAAATAATTTTAACCTAAAGCAAAGTGTTTCCTTCATTTTCTTCACTGACATAACCCTCTTAAGCATCACCCGAAGCCGCCGTCCCCGCGAGTCCCATCACGCGAGTCCCCGCGAGGTGCAGCCGCCGGCACTGTGCGGTGCGCGTCTGCAGGATCGCTATCTTAAACGACCGCAGGAGCGTCGCGCCGCGCCGCGTCATGAGGGTGGCGTGCGTGCGCACGCTCGCGCCGCAGCGTCAGCGACGCGACGACGAAGGCGGAGGCGGCGGCGGCGATGCGAGATAAGCGCCCGGAATCCGAACCCCGTCCCTCCGCCCGGCTTCCTCACAAACTCCTACTTGTTTCATACCTACAGCAATGCATCGGAGTTCAGACTCTTCACTTGCTACTAAGTCGTTCCGCTGGAATGTTATAGTTTGCGTGCGTGGATGCCTTGCTTCTCGCTTACATCACAGGCGCTTCGTAACAATTCGATCTATGAATGATAATTGTATTTTTTGTGAACTATTCCAAATGTCGATTTGGCTTATAAATGAGCTCGCCTATACATTATTTAAAACCAGGAATTAGAGCAAGATGAGAGTTCATAGAATTCCATTGAATGGAATAAACTGCTTATTTGCAACTTCTCTCGTCAAAATTCGAAATGAAAGCAATGTTATGCGATACAAAAATTATGGTATCGGAAAAACGTACGTGGCATCAAAATATAGAAATGTAATAAAAATTATATATGTTTATTCGTTCAGTTCTCAAAGATGATGTCATTAAAGACACCGGACGCTAACAAACGTTGGAGAGAAGAGCAAGAATTCATACTAATACTTGTAATGATTTGCACGGTTTTGTCACTAATCTAGTGTTACTCTTTGAAATTCGAAAGCTTCTAGTTTTTACTCGTTCAAAAGAATATCGGTATGTTTTAAAACAAGGGAGCGGCAGATCCTTTCAAATTACCTGGAAGCCTTTTTTGTGGAGGCCTTGTAGTGAAAACGTACTCTCATGTCGTCTCAGGGAAAGTTCGAGTGAGTTTCTTTTACAAATATTACACTACACTTTCTCTCCTGCACAGCTCTGGAAAACATGCACATGGTTTAGAAAAGGTTAAACGTCTACTCTCATATTCTTCTTTTGAAGAGGAATAGCGACGATTAGTTAATATAAAAATAGAAGATATTGCTGAGATCATGCTGGAAATGGTATATTAATTTTTTGATAGAAGTAACACATACAGTAGCGTTGTAAATATTTGTGCAAGGCAGATCGTAAATGATTCCCTAGAAAGAATTACGAGCAAAATTCTTGACTTGTTGCAGAACTTCTTCCTTGAAGACATCACATGAAAACAAATATATCTCGAAAAAAGCTAAGCAAACTAAAGCAGTTTGTTCCCAGCAAGGAGAAGACAATCTTCACAGCAAAACGAACCCGTTACCCACACATTAGCACAACCGCACGCCAAACGTAGCGAAATTCCTCCGCTCCACACAACGCAGACGATGAGCGTCCGCCACATCCAATACATATTCCAGAACGATACAGCGTCCCCTGCGCGACCAGCAATCCCTCCGATTTCCTCGCTTTTCTCTCCCAGCGACACCTGCAAAATCCGCACGACCGGTTTGCACCCATAAAGCGCGTTTCACCCGCCGCCGTTCTGCTCCGTTTACGACTCGTCCCCCTCACTCCGATCACCCGCGCGCTTCCAATCACCTCCACACACACAACGGCACGACGCGGCATAACTAAGGCCTGTTGCCGCGTATGGGGCGCAGCGCTCGGGAGAGACTCTTCTTCCAGAAGCGGCCATAATTGTATCGAACGCTCCGGGCTCCCGAGAATCCTTGCCGCGCGTGCAAAAACGCGCCCCGCAGTCGCGTGCGTTCGCGCGCCCCGCGCCGCGCGGGGACGTGCGCTGCAGCTGGGACGCGGCCCGCGCTGCCCGCTCGCGGCTTTTGTTTTACGGCGCGCGGATGTCCTAATAGACGAGAATTTTGGCCACAAGATGTAGTTAAAATGGGGACTGGACGCAGTCTAATGAACGGCACACGATTTTCTGAGATGTGTTCTGAGAGATGAAGGGGTTCGGGATTTGAGGGCTGTTGAATTCCACTTCGACACACTAAACACCAGTTTCTGAACTTTTTTCATTTCTCTGGGATATTGTTTGGGTTTATGTGGGCGTCAACGGTCGAGTGTCGCTGGGAAGACGCACTCGTATTCCTACGTTCGATTTCTTGCGGTAGGTGTGTCGTGGACTGAGTCCCGCGCCCTCGCACTGGCGGGGGAGGGCGCCGAGGGGAAGGGCGCCGAGGGGGCGAGCGCTGAAGCTCGGACGCGCGGTTATTACAGAGGCGCCCTGGTCGTTCACTCGCCGCTTTCGTTTTGCGGCGCGTGGACGTCGCGGAGGCCAGCAACGCCGGTGGCGGAGAGTCGCGTCGGAGGTGGTCGGTCTGAAGAGGCGGAGGTGGAGGTGGGTACTCAACGAATGTATGGCGATGTGGTCAATTCCTAGTCAACATTGAGGCATTTCAGACTCGGTTTATTTATCGCTGGGCTAATGAGACATTTCTGGGGTATAACATCGAGGAAATGAACAAATTCTCGTTATGCTCAAGGATCTTGACTAAATTTCCAATGACAAGAAATATGAAAATTGTTAATTTTGTTGTTCATGTTTTCTCTAGATTCTGTATTTTTGAAAAAAGTTGATATAATTTCATTTAAATAAATTTTTAATTTTAAATTAATCTTTCTGAAAATTTCAGCTTTGATCCAAAAAGATATTTAAATTTAATAATATTTTTCCGTGATTAAACATTACAACCGAAAATGTGTTTATACTTAAAATCAAGCATCGCATTCGTCATTTTATTCATTAAAAAAAAGATCTGTGCGCGAGACTTGGTGAGGAAGTTTCAAAATACCCGCAAACTCGAAAACAAATAATCATCTACTTAGATACGCATTCCGAAATTGTAACTACGTTGTAATATGGTAACAGTAAACTAATAATATTGTTAATAATAAGATGAAACAAATAAACAAATAAAATCCATAGAAATGTTTGAGAGGTTTACGTCGAGTATAGATCCTAGTGGTTCAGCCACAAAAAATCCTTACTTAAAACAAGCTGGATACTGCCACCGCATCAGTAAACTGAGAGCACTCCTGAACTACATCTGCGCGCTCTACATTTACGCGACCCGTCCCCTTTATTACATCGCATGACGCGCACGTCAACAAGGCCACGTGAGTCGCGTCGCGTCGCGTCGCAGCACCCGGGCGGGCGGGCGGGATGTCGCACGCGTGACGCTATGGGGCATTGTCCGGCGCCGCGACGCCAGGCGACACATTGCGATGCGTCTGAGCGCGCGCGACGCGACGCGAAGCGACGTTTTCCTCCGCTGGCGCGACGCGCTGCGGCGCGCGTTTTTCGCCGCCGGCCCTGCCCTCCGCGCCGAGCTGCGCCGCGCCGCGCCGTCCGCGGCCCATAAGTTTCTGTCGTTCGCGTTGTGTGACAGATTGGCTCCCACGACGCCGCAATTTATGAGGGCGGCCTCTCGAGAATTTTTACTCCAATTTGTCGGGGCCGTACCGCTTATGGCGAGACGGGAATGAAATTTACTGTTACTTTACTCGAGGAGTCTGCAGATGCCGTGGTCGTGCCGCGGGTCGTAATGATCGTGCTTTTGAAGTGTCGAATTATAAATAATTAGGCTCGATACAATGAACGAGCCCCTGAACAGCCATTGTTTTCTGTGTATTCTCTCGTGTGTTTTTTTTTCGGTGTTTATTTGTTTGTTTTTCTTTGTTTTCGTTTGTTGCACGTCAGTCGCTTGTCAAGACAGCGTTCCAGAAGAAATAATCACGCACGCTTTATTCGCCATCTGTTTGCGCGAAGGGCTATTAAGATTTTCAGGTCGTACTCTTCTTGAGAAAACGTGTTTCGTGAAGAGGACATTGCGATAATACTCGTTCGGTCCGTTTCTCAATCCAGAACCCGTTCTTTACGTGTTCATCTTCCATTTTAAGAGTCTGCCGTCCATTCCAATCTCCTTACGCACGTGAAGCATTTTTGCGTCTGTGTAACAAGCATACTTTCGATTAACATCCTTTCTGGGCACGAATATGTGCGTACGAGAATATTAGACGTAGAAATATGTTGTTTTCATTGCGGATATTAAAAGATGAACAAATAATGAGTTACGTTTGTGTCAATGTAATATTATTCAGATTTCAGAAAAACATAAGTTCTCATTCGGACGTAAACTGACCTAGTTATATTGTTAATGTAAAATGAGAAATAAAAATGTTGTACACATTGCCACGAAAAATTTATTGGGAAATTAAGTTAGTAATGAGCAAATAATTTCAACATCCTTAAAAAAGACAGAGTTTTTATGTGCATGATTTAAAGATAATAAGTAGTATTAGTGGTATCCATCAACAAGATTGAAACTTTTTATATTCCATTTTAAAGTTATTTTAGAGGCATCATTGTGAAACTAGTTTCTTTGAGTACATAATTTCGAAGAGATTCTATAAAGAGCAAACGTTCCGTAATATGTTAATGATGTTTAATGAGTAAAGCACTGCTTCGAATTGCTTCTTGATTGCACTTGAATCTGCCAGTTCATAAGGCGACCGCAAACTTCGGCGATAATTTCGCCCAACCGCAACCGCTTGAACCACAAACACAGGGACAACGCGCTTGCGCTGTTTTTCCACTTCCCTCATGCAATGGCTTTATTTCGGGCAGATAAGAGAAAGGGAGAGTGGGTGAAGACGTAAAATGTTCCATATTACATTTCTCAACTCAAATAATTTACACAATTAAAAAAAACACGATTCGTCTGGTTTTATATTAAAAGGCAATGTGGCTTTCAGCGCAGATATTTGTATGTAAAATGTAACGATGAACAAGAGTATTATTTCCCTCTCTAACAATATTTTAATTGATGTAAATGTAAAAGAAAAAAGTCAAATTTCTTGTAAGAATTTGTTTTTGAAAACAACAAAAGATAACAAGTTGTCATTAAAAAAGGGTAGAATAGTGCTACGTGAAAAATTGCTCAATGGAAGAGTAATTTCAACATGTTATATTTAAATACGCTTGCTAAAAAATTCTAGATGGAAAGTACCACTAAATTAACTACAAATCTTAGAAAAAACAGTAGCCGCAGTAAAAAAAAGTAGGAAACATACATGACAGTACAATCTCGTCCACAATTGGATTGCATATAGTAGTTTAGTTGAAGTATTTTCATAGTGTGGTAGAAGGAGTAGTTGTCTCAACAGATTTTAAAATGAAGAATTAGTTTGTTCAAGGAACAAAAGAAAATTTGCTCTTATTGACATCCAACATTGCTCTCGATGTCGAGTAATGTCATCGCGACGCCTTCCTCTCGATTTGAATAGGCTTTGCAAATAGACCGGGAACGTTCGCACTTGCTCGGCTTCATGGACAAATATGTTCAAGGTGTTTGAGAATCGACAACCACAAATGTTTGCATGTATCATCGATCTGCCGTCGCGCTGAACGCATATTTACAAACGAACTAATTGGAATGACAGCTAACAAGAATAACTGCGGAACAAGAAATGTTAAAAAATAAACAATTTTCTTTTCTATTTATACATTAATTCAAGCATTAATAATCCATTTTTGTTGTTAAAATGCATGTTTCCACTCACACACACATGTCCATGTGTGTATAATGGAAATTGTATTTTCATTTAAATACAGGAACTAAGAATTGAAAACAGTAATCAAAATTCTCAGCCCAAGAATAAACTTCTAATGATTAAATGAAATATGCTGCTTTATATTGTTTTTCAGTTTCAAAAACAACACTGTTTCGAAACATACGTGTAGTCCCCATCCAATAATCCAGACATGTTTCCAAATGAAGAATGTTTCCTTTAAAACAGAAAAGGAAACTTCACGTATTGTGAAAATATTTATTTTCTGTCGAATCCACTTTTCACACGCAATGGTTTGCTCTCTAATTAACCTCTAGCTGTAGCAGAGGAAGCTCGTTTTTTCCACCTGTTCGTCGCACTAACGACCAGCAGCCGTGCACCAAAGCACGTTAACGACACAGACTCGACTTAACGAAGCGTCTTACGAGGAGAACCGCACTTGCGGTCGGTCTACAAGGTATCACATTACCAGCAACACTGGCCACAAACCACGGGACCAGCGTAGCGGCTCTTCTCGAGGTGTTGTGTGGATACTATCTTCACCGTAACGATAACATTTGTTGAAGCTATTTGCATCGAGGTTTAATAAACAAACAAGTACTTTTCTTCTGTTTGATTGCAGGATCATGCGAATAGCTAACATCCCGTAACGGTTGCAAACTCGACTTGACTTGATTCATGACTTGTTAGTGTATTTCCAGCTTCCAACTTGAGGAATGTTGATTTCTTAGATAACGAGTATTAATTAGTTATTAAAATAATTTGAGTCAGCAAATTCTAGAAAAAATGAGTTTATACAAAAGCATGCGATTTATGGGATCAAAAAGTTTGACCTTATATTCTGATATATATTTTCCAAGTCTTGGAAAATTATTCTGAAGGAAAATAAAATATTATCAAACACTAAAAGTATTGTATTTCTCCAACGTTTAAAGTTTAAATATCGATTAAAATAGGTTAGCGTCAATTCATGACGTGAACGGAAAAGCTCATATCATGTCTGCATTGCATTTACGCACTACTTTCGCAGAAACGATGCGGAAAATAAGTTTCCGCCTTGTTAGAAACGAATGATCGGAACAGAGTTTCTGACCACATTCTAATGCCGGTATGCAAGTTCCTCTTTGTCGTCTCTTGGCCTTTTGCTTCCAGTGGATGAGTTGTTGAGGAAGATACTTCAAATGGTACTGCTTATGTCGTTACTTGAGTGATTCGATTATTTGTTGATTTTTAGAAAACTATCAGAGATTTATATCTTATCCAATGAAATTTCCAGAAATCTTCGTTTAGCATTTATGTAGTTGTTTCATGACTTTGAAACACTCTGCGCACGTTTTCTTATTCGCTCACTTTTAATGTAGATGGTTGAATTATGAAAAACAAGTGTTGTTCACAATATTGTTAACGAGAAATGTTTGTTCCCGTGTGACAAAAACCAATAGAATACATGTTCTGATAGTACTGCTGGCGAAATAAGTGGTCTTCTCTCACTTCCGCGTGGAAGACATATGCAGGATCATATGTGCATGCAGGTATGTAGTATTCGTATGCAGGTTCAGAGGCTCTATTGCACTCCAAACATTATTCCCATCTACAGGAAAATGTCTTGAAAATTTTCTACCGTTGGAATAATGAGGAAGAAAATGTTCTGAATACATATATTTAGCACTGATGTCGTAATGAAAAGAATGAAAATGAAGTATTCAGAAGCAGAATTTCCTTAATTTTAGCCTTTATTGCAGGAACATAAAACGTAACTTCCACCACTGCTTTCTTTTCCTTTTGTTATTTTCCTCTTGATGCAACATTGCCGTTCCACGATAGTCATATTCTCCAAGAACCCGACTGAAGTACCGTAATACAATGAATGTTTACCGAGTATTAGTCACTTGTCCATTTTCTTTCGTGTCAAAGTTATTCAGACGCAATCAAATTTCTTTTTTGAAACATTTTGTTTGTTTGCGTGACATGAACTTATTTTCTTGTTGCTCAATGCGCCTCAGATATTTTCAATGATTTAAAAATTACAAAATAATTCTCTGTTGAAAACAGACATAGAAAATTGCCATATATTCTTCAACGTGAACTACTTGCTGTCCTTTTTTACGCTTCTTGATTTTGAAAGTTGTCAAATGAGTAATATTTGTCATATAAATAAATCACGTGTGGTGATGTTTTCCGATAACCTCTTAGTTTTACTAGACAGGAGTTATTACCAAGTTTTAATGTAGGGTATGTATCGTTGTACAATATTAGAAACGTGTTTCAATAATTAACGCAAAATATGGGTGTTAATAATCTCGACGTTAAAACAAACATTGCGAAGTATCCATTTTAACGTCATTTTCTTCAGGAAAGTGACGCAATATGTAGAATTTGAATTCTAATTGGGCGTATTTATCCAACTCTGCTATTAAATCAGTTCTTCCAGTTTGCATGTAAGTTGGGTATTTTTTGCTAATAAAACGAAAAATATATAGAAAATTAGTGCGATGTATAGTATTGTGAGGTGTAAGCCAATATAGTAAAAAACGTGCGAGAGATACGCGTCCGAGAGACGAGAGGTGCGTGGAGGGCCGATCACGATGGAAGACACGATCTCGCGTGTGTGCCCGAGGCGCAGGCGTGGCGTGGCGGGGGGCGGGACGTCCAGCGGCGTGGGTGGCGGGACTGCGCAGCTGGGCAAACGGCCCGAGCACCGACGCCCGCCCTCGCGCCTCCCATTTCCATTTCAAACAGCGCAGCGTCCTGCTGCACGAGCGGGCTCTGCGCAGCGCAGCACGGCGCAGCGGGCGAGGGGGCCCTGGCTGGCGTTGCACAACGCGCTGGGATGCACCAACACGGAACGCACAGCTTCCACTGCTTCACACGCCGCTGGTAGGCGTCCGCGAGCAATGAATGGACGAAGTGGAAATTATCTCTACAAGAGGGACGATCAGAAATTAAAAAATAAGTAAACTTTAAGAGGTAACATCAAACCAGGCTTTTTGTATTTTCGATAATTTAACTGTGCAGATGATGAATAATACGGTCTCCATCCGTTTCGAACGGTGACCTTCGTTGCCTTGTCAGTAGATACAATGCAATCCGTTCAATAAACTTTCACATATATTCCAAAGCACTTTGAGAATAAGGGACGAATCGAGGAAGTTAAAAGTGAAAAGAAAATTATTTGTGCAGTAGTCTGTATAGTCGAGAGTGCTTTAGGAAATGTCTTCTTTTCGAATTTTCCAGTAATTTGGTTTTCTTGTGTTGAACATTTCTAAGTGTGAAAATCATATCCAAATTTCATCCGAGAACCATGCCTAAGCCAGCAAATTCCCACAATTAATAATAAATCTAATCTAACAAATAAGGCCATAGAAATCGTGAAGACGGCTGAAACATCACATTAGGTACTCATCGTAATCAAGGTTTAAACTTGTCAAGTATTTTGTGTAATAATGATTACCGAAATTAACTAACATTCTGTTCTAAAAAAATGACAATGGGGTAAATATTATAATAATTAATTATTCGAAAAATTCTTTTAAATACTGTAAGGGTTTTCTTCAAAAGTTCAAACGCCTTTACTTCCTTTAAATATATTTAAGAAATATTAGCAATACATTTTTCGCCATAAATCAATCCAGATATAATGACTATTTCTTTAAGTATTTAAAATTTACCAATGTTTCTGTTTTCACTAAACCTATCTTGTTTCGCCGTTTATCAGATTTGAGCTCAAATGTTTCTCTTCTCATATTATTCAGTTGACTTGTTAGCTTATCTATTATCTTCCAGTTCCTGTTCATCTATTACAAAATAGTCTACCATCTTGCAGCTCTCGTTTGCTTAAATTCTAACACCTTCTCGTCTCTTGTGGCTCAATATCTTAGCGAAGAATTGTATGAGAAAATGTTTCGAAACGCTCATATCACCCCGACTGACATTTCATTACCATAGGACATTATAATTCATTTTCCGATACACACGTGTTTCAGCCATTCAAGTCAATTAGCCGCACACGGCAGTATGTCATTAATGCAAAGTACGAACATCTGTCATTGAACGCGTGTGTGTGACCTGCGTACGCACGAATGCTTCATCATGCGTGTGACAACGACGCACAGTTGGGGCCTAAAACTTTCTCTTCCTCCATTTGTGATACGGAGAAAGTGCTTTATTTACGATTCAGTCCGATGGGAAGCTGGAGAACGGCAAAAATATATTGCTTACATTTGAACGCTGATATGCTCTGGTTTGTTACTGAATTAGTTTTTAATATCGGAAGATATACTATTTTTGAGTCTGCATGCAAATTTGAAGTTACTGCTTACAATATTACTGTGATACATAAGAACGCATTTTAGTGTTTTAGAGTAAAAGTATAATAGACATTTTTATTCCCTAAAGTACGTTAAAAAGTAAGTGACAAGTAGAGTTTGATACATTATATTTCTCGTCAATTGATTTGATTTTTGTTGTATCATTCTTTTAGAAAATACTTTTTGTCGTGTTAGAGTCAATCGATAAATTAAAAATATTTATCTGCACAGTCTCATTGGATTGAATTATCGCAAAATTATTAAAGTCCAAACATTTTCGTAAAAGTATAAGCATTTTGAGTAAAATAAATTTTCATTAACTTTTTGTAAACGTTAACAGGAAAGAAACTAATAACGTATCTCAATAATTGGCATGTAAATAATTACTGAATGTCAAAAAAAGTGCCATTTTTTTCTTTCAAATAAATATTTCATCAGCCTTCTGCCACAACCTTTGCTATTATGAATTCCTCATTGTATCAACCATTCCATTTCATTGATTTTAGAAATATACACATATGATGTTATCATTGTATTAATTGGTCTGGATGTAAGACTATCCTATGCCTATGTTCCTTACAGTTTCAACATCGTGAATTAATTCAACATTTCGTTTCCATTATTTCACGCGTCTCTATTAATTCTTTGTAACGAAGTGCGTTTAAGTTACGCTTAATTTAAAACGATACGTTTTTTAAATTCTGAATTAACGACCGCATTTTCAACCCTGCTTCACAAACACCGCTCTTGTCTCTCGTCAATATTATTCCTCCCGTTGAATGTTTCCCGTGCGCATCAATGCGCGCGAAATGCGCCGGCGTCGGCAGGAGCGTACTCTACGCACGCATAAATTCCCGCTGTCAGCGCCGTGATAAGGCGGAGTGGGCGCGGGGACCGGCCGGGGCGGCGCGGCTGCGAGGAGGAGAAGGGGAGGGGGAGGAGGGGGAGGAGGCGGTGTCGCCAAGTGCGTGCTCGACACGCCGCCGCGCGTAATCACTCTCTTAATGGCCCATAAAGCATCGCTTCGTCGACTTCCTTACGAGGGCTGCAACGGGCAGGGGGGTCTCCGGGAGCCGCTGTGCGACGATGACAATCAAACGCAGTCGCACGCGTGGTGCTTAGACCCCCCCCCCCCCCCGTGGGATAGCGGTCCCAATGCATATTTAAATAAAATTCTATATTGGTTCGTAAATGTATAAATGTGTTGTTAGATCAAAGTTTTAAATTGCCGACGTTGGAGGTTTACTTTTGATTTCAGTTTCATACTTTCAATATTATTAAGGGTTCTAATATTTCACTCATGCACTCATGCTTAGAGCCCTTCGAGGTCAGAAACCGATCAAGGAGATACAATTGATTGTGCGGATATGAGGCGTGATGTATGCCCGTAGTTAATTCCCGAATAATACACTGAGTAGTTATCAAAATGTTAATATTCCTAAGTTGTTTCTTTGAGTGTAAGCCAAAATATGTCTGTTTCGTTGTATCTTGCCCAAAATTTTTCGAAAAATCGTACGCTTCTTCAATTTGGTTTGGAAAAATCGTCAGGTAATTAGAAGCAGTCACCGAGTGAGACACGAATTCATGCAGATGGAAGGATGCCCGAGATTTGTCGGGTGTTGAATTCCACTTATACATTGAGATGTTGTTTTCAAAAAATGTTTATTTATTTTGGTGTTACTTTGCTTTAATTAGCGTTTCTTTGCCCAAATATTTTTTCCGAAAAATCGTGCGGCTCTGATATATCGTTGCAGTGGGACTCTACCGGTTTCGATGGAGAGGAGGCACAAGATTTGTGCAAGTCCTCTCCATTGAGAAGTAGTTTTCAAACTCTTTAATTCCCTTCATTTTGCTTTGCATTTATACCCAAATAGTGTTGACTGAAAAATCATGCGGTTCTGCGAATTAGAGATAGTCTTAAGAACGGAAACAATTTCCTACAATTCGTTGGGGAATGAAGAAGAGACGCAAGATTTAATGGTGGTTGAATTTCACTTGGATTGCTCAATACCACATCTAGAACTGTCATTGCCAAAAATCTCAAGCTCCCACGGCTCTTCTTTGCGTTAACGCACACTTGTCCAAATGATGTTGCGACGTCGGAAACACGCTCTCACGCTCTTGTACTCATAGAGCAATAATTCTTACGACATGCGTGAGAAAACGAGGGGATGCGCCGTTTGTCATTGCTTTCATTCCACCTCTCAATGCTGATTTTATTCGTCGGTTGTTCTTTGCCGATTTGCACAAAAATCGTGCTCTCATATGAAACAAGTTCATGTCGAATTCGTTCGTTGATAACAATGTATTTCTATTTACATTCATTACTATTGATATGGATCACTCATTCGTTTTGAAATTATTTAATGGTATTTTGTTTGTTTCTTTTAAAAATGATTTAATTTAGAAAACCAATTTGATACAAATTGTCTGTAGTTTTTTGGCATGATGTCTACCTCCGTTTTACAATTTTTTCTATGTATCGATATATTACTTTCATTTATTTAATTTTTTTCACATTCAAGAGAATCAATGGGTTATTACTATTTCGTAAGAAAGTAAAGACTTTATAGTGTTTCGTAAATCAATATTTGTGCATTTTGTGTATTTTGTATCACAAATCAATATATTTTGTTCCTTGTGACAATATTTGTTTGTAATGACTTACTAGTAAGACAATGACTAATTAGAAGTTGCAAAATACAATAACAGTATTTGATAACACTACCGTACCGTATTATCGATGTAGTAACTTTAAAGTCATTTGTCGTAAACAAATGTGTTCTATCCCGTTAATTAAATACTAAAAAAACAACAATGCAATTTCTCGCTAACAATCGCATACTAATGGGAGAGGGAACAATGACTGAAAGTACCGCTTCGGCGGAAAGGCCTGCAAGTACACAAAATGTTCAAAATAAATACGTCCTTGTCATAACTCAAAAACTGAAAATATTTACGATTACATTGCTTAAATTATATTAGTATATTACTAAATACGTTTATTATCAGATTTTCAATATTTTAAAAATTTCTTCACTTCGCTTGCAATTTTCTTACGTTTGGCGTTGCCCACTCAACTTGTATTCACCGGGTACAGAAATGTCTTTAATATGCGACTTTTAAGTACATTTTGGAAATAAATAACAAGGCATAAGGGATTAACACAACGTTGACAAAAATACATACATCTTTTTATGAATTCCAATTAAAATTTGGTAACATATCGTAATTATAGTAACTATATTGTTACAGTGGCACGTGAAACGATCATAAAGGCTACATTAATTTTTTTCTTAGCAGATTTCTGTTTTATTAGGAGTTGTAAAATCTGCAAAGAGCATTGGTTGATATATTCATTCTTAGTATTGCTGAGTAAAAATGCTCCATCAGACTAACGCAATAGTTTATGCACTTCCACGAGGGAAAACAAATTACTTTTCATATCACATCGACTTTAAGGGTGAATACTCGCCGTAGTTCAGATATTTCTCGGACACAGGTCCTATACATTTGATTTACCGAGTAACAAAACTAGGGCGGAACTGACGTAAGCTGTTCGTAATGTTATGCACGTGGACCATTAGTTTTTAATGTTTCGGTAAAGTGGGAAGTTGTGGAAATGTTTGCGGAGCTCGAGTTGAGGTCTTCACTCGGTGAGACTATGTTTCTTGCTGGGAAATGATACTTCCCAGACGCTTCTCGTACAACATGACTGCTGAAGTTTACCGACGGAACCGGCGCAAAAACTGTGTCACTAAACACAAAAACAGTATGGAAAATTGCTACCCAGCCAATGTTATATTTTTCTGAATTAATGATTATAAAAATATTTTTTATCAGATATTTTATCAAGAATTAAATTAAGGTGTATACGTACAAATTTAGAATACAAATATTAGTTTTGACAAAAAATCTTCAGTTGAGCAAATGACGCAACATTTGCTACTTTTACAGTAATACTATCATATAGATTTCGAAAGTTATTAAATTTTGTAGACAGTGGATTATTTGGTTTTCCGAAGTGTGTAAATACAAATAATCAATTGCAAAGGAAATGTGTTATTTGAATGGAATGTGTAATACCAATTAGTGAATGAATCTTAATTAGCGATTTTTAGCAGACGATTTTACGACGTTACAAGAAATGAAAACTCACGTTCCGTTGCATGGATGTGTAAAACAAGTTTAAAACGAATCTTTCAGTAAAAACAATTCACGAAATCACTGAAAACATGTTTTGCAACTTTGTAGAAAATTTTAAGTAAACCATATAAATAAAACACAAATAACATATTTTGAACGTTAACAACAAGGTTTACAAAAACATCAAATCAAACATTAAAAAATTAAAATTAAAATTTGATAATATTTAATGCAAAATTTCAACAAGATTAAATATGTAATAATTAACAATAAAAACGTGTTTTGACTGCTCAAGTAGAAGTATCCGAAAATTTATATATATATATATATATATATATATATATATATATATATATATATATATATATATATAATGTAACATATGAAAAGTTGTTTCAACTGATCTGGGCATTGCGTATTGAACACTACAATTACATCATTACAGTTATTTCATTCCAAAACAAAACGATCACTATGTGACAATTAAAACGTATTTGTTCTCCATCACAGAGGGAAAAAAACGTGATATTCAGGCTAGATTCGCAATCGTTCTGTAGAGGTGGCCACTGATCTCATCTTCAGCATCTGGTTGGAGGCAATCATTCTAATTCTAGAAATTCAACAACGGAAATTGGTTCAGATACATCGTCGACAGGCGTGAAAACAGAAAACGTTCATAAAAGTCCCATAAACTATCTCGGAAAGGTTTTAAACAACTTTTTGTAGATCAGTGATCAGCATTAATTATTTCACTCAATTCGGACAATTTTTAAAAATTATTTCGGAGAAAGATTTTTAAAAAATATTTCGAAGAATCGTTCAAAAAACAATTTTTAAAAACTATTTCTGTGAAACCTCTTTTTCCGTGGGCTATCCAGGGGCTCAGTGTCACTCTTCAGAGCAATGCCGATCCCCCTCACAGCGCGCCGGCGTGCTCGGCAGCGGCCGGGTGACGTCGCACCAGGCGACACCGGCGCCGGCGCCGCGCAGGCTCGTGGCGACGGCGGCGGCGGCGGCGGCGGGGGCACCGGTCGCCCACGAACACGCCGCCGCGCCGCGGCAACACTCGGCCGCACGAGGAAATAAAACAAAACCCCGCGAAGACCCGCTCCGCCGGATTCCGAGTAAAAAGAATTCGACCGGACGCCCCGATCAGGCGGGCGCAGAAAGTGAAAATCGCGGGCTCCTAACTACACGCTATGGCAACCGCAGAAAGTACTTCGCCAAACACACAATTTGCGGAAACGTCGAAAAAATCGATTAAACTTTGTTTGCGAATATTTTTTGTAATCGATTATCCTTGTTGAGTTAAATAATAAATTTATTAACAAACTGACTTTCGGAATTTTTGCAATGTCAAATGTCTTGATCAGCGAATTGAAACTTTATGTGCACATAAATGACCTGATGTAACACACGGGATGCCAAGCCCGACCATTATAATTTTGAAAACACAAAGGTGCGGTGTGCGAAACATGTTGAGACACGTTGAAGCCAAGTAGTTGGACGCCAGGAGTACTCCTTGAGCCGTCGCTGGATGACGGCTGGAGCTGTCACCCGATCGAAGAGTGGGGAGAGCAAACGCATCGATACTCCCAAAAAAGGAGCAACGACGCTGGGGCAATTATGCAAACCGGTCGATTCCCGGGGCCGGCGACGGCGGCGGCGCGGAGCGGCGTGGGAACAAATACGCGCGCAGGGGCGGCGGCGGCGCCACATGCAAAGCGCCGCGAGGGGGCGGGGCGGGCGCGGCGCGGTGGGGCGGGGCGGGGCCGGCCGGGCCGGACCGGGCCGTGCCGGGCCGCGGGTTCGAGGCCGAGCGCCGGCCGGCGCACGTGGAGAGCAGAGCGGAGCGGCGCGGGCGGCGCCGTCGCGGGACCTACCACCACTTGGAGCCTCGTCCGCGCGACATCTTGGCGCGCGTCGCGGCGCGCGCGGCGAGTCCCGCCAGCGCCATGAGCAGCAGCAAGGGGATCGCGGCGGCGGCCCTCATGGTCGGCGGCGAAGCGGCGTCGCTGGCTGCTGCTGCTGCGGCCGGGGCGCGGCGGCCCCGGCGTCCATGGCCCTCCCCGCAGCCTCCGAAGCACGGGCCCTGCTCCGCCCGCCCGACGCGCCTGCACGCGCTCTCTGGCCAGGGCACGCGACCACGCAGCAGCGGCCTTCTTCGGGTCGGCGGTCACCGCGGCCGACGCGCTCGCACTGACGCGCCGCGCCGCCGCCGCCCTCGCCCCCGCCGCCCCGCCGCCGCCGCCGCCACGCCGCCGCCGCCGCCACCGCCACCACCGCCGCCGCCGTGGGTCCACGCCGCGCCGGCCCCGGGGGCCCGCGCCGCGCGGGGGTGGGGCGGGAGAGCGCGCGCGCGCCGCCACGGCGGAGGCGGGGCGTGGGCGCGCCGGCCAATGGCGGCGCCGGCCGCGAGGTCACGTGGGGCCCGCGCCACCCCCGCGGGCGGCGCGACCGCGGGCCAATGGCAGGCCGGGGCCGCGCGGCGCGTCGGGTCGCCGCGGGCCACCGCGCGGACGGGCCCCGGCCGTGTCGCTCCGCGCCGCGCCGCGCCGCACCGGCCCGCAACAGGTAGCGGCGGCGCAGGCGGCGGCGGGGGCGGCGGCCGGGTGTCGACACCTCGGGCGGCGGCGCGGCCACCCGCGGCGGCGCGCCGCCCCCGTCGCCCCCGTCGCCCGCGCGCCACCGCCGCCCGAGTGGAAAGCGCCCGCCCGGCCTTTCTCTGCGCCGCGGCGTGGGAGAGCCACTGCACGTAAACAGAAGTGCGCTGCTTCGTCCGCCCGCCTCCCGGATTAACTACGATGGATATGGCCTCGGCACTCGACAGCCCGGCACTCGCTATCACCGGCAAAATATAGTCATTTCTGTTACATTTTGTTGGAATAGAAATAGAATGATAACGACTTGCATTTAATAAACCGATCATAGCTTCCTTCACTGTGAAAATTAGCCATATCCGTGGATATCTAATTGTATGTTATCTGTGAAAGTCAAAGAGAATGCCTTCGTCATGTCACACCTAAGAATGTAAGAAATGAAGAGTGTGTTGAAAACATTGCAACGAAATATTTCTTCTACTGAAGATGTGATAATATGACCTTCCAATTGCAAAAAGGAGAGAAACTATCGATTGTACAATGCATCAGGTATATACATTTTCCAAAATTAACTTTAATTTTATAGTGAATTCGATTTATTGCTCTGAAACTCAAACCAAACGCAGTGTTGACATCCGAAACAGTGCAGCGCCATTTGGATGAGGACAATTTCGAGAACTGGGTCAGAACAAGCACTGGCAAAATCATGGACTTTAGTATGGATATTTAACAGCTGCGCTTCTGTCTTGCACAGACTTCGGTTTCAACAATCCATAAAATTGTATGTAGTGTGGTTCCTTCTTCATATATTCCGTCTTTAAGATATTCTTTGCATAAATTTATCCTCTTGAAGTACGTACTACACTGAAAAAGTCGAACCTCGTCAAAAATGGTCGAAAAAATCGACATGAATTATAATATAAATGTTGTTAATAAATCCATAACGCAAGAAAAATGATAAAAAACAACTCATAGTCAAACCTTCGCAAACCGTCACAGAATGTGTTTGATGTTTTCTTGAAATTCCTGGTACAACATCCAAAGTGTCCATACTGGACAGAAGATCCTCAATTGTCTTCAAAATTGACCCATACACGTGTTTCCTTTTAATTCATAACTACCATTCCCGTAACATTCTTGTACCTAACCTCAAGCACGCTTCCGTGAATTGGGCTGCATTTCCGAAGTTCTCAGTGTAGTTTAATATGCCAAATTCCCATACCCAGTGCGTAACTCCGTATGTCACAACTGACGTCATGCAACAGCATGTCGTAAGGGAAGAGACAGCCCGCCTTCACGTGTTATCTGATGGGAATGCAAATTTTGGTTATGTTGATATGTAAGGAAATGAAGTACTTTGTATAATAGTGCCATGTTATTTTAGTATTCGTGAAGGCTCAATTTGTAACAATTTTTAATGTATTCCAGTGTCATATGAGAATATTTTATTTGTTTTTCTTGATCAGTGCATGCTACGTTTTGGAATGTTTTATGTGGTTTGGTTCTGAAGCATTTTTTTCACCAAGGTACTTGTCTATATTATTAATTTCTAATACGCGCAAATATTTAGAGAAAGTTTTGCTGCTTCTGGCAATGTGATGTGTGTATGCTTTCGTTAGAAATCCAAAAACTCGGTAAAAATTATAAAAATTTAAATAATTTAATATATATAATAAAAAAATTTAAAAAATAAAATTATATATTTGATCGTGTTATTCCGAATATTCCCTTCGTGTGCGCACCAACGTAATTACCATTCTCAATGAAGACCGCCAATAAATATTTGACCTTTATTTCTTGTGTTATGGTGCTAGAAATTTTCAAATTTTTGAGATGTAAAGAACTGTTGTACTGTATGATACATACACTTTAGTATGTTATTGCAGTATTTGTGAAAACGGATTTCTACTGTAATATTTAATTTATTGCAGTGTTTTACGAGAGTATTTTCTTTGTTGTTGTTGAACACCGTGCGTGATAATTTTTTGAATAAACATTTTTTTTGTATGCCAGCATTATAGACGACCTTTTCTATTGTAAGAAATTGTTCACAAAAGACCATTTTACGGCATAAAGAATGAAGTATTAGTATTTTACACTACGAATAATTGCGTCATAACGAATTCATGGAATTCCAGCAATAGAATCATGGGAAGATAGAGGTGAACGGATCAGCCAACTACCGTTTTTTGGCACAATGTCAAATTCCCGAGACGTCACAAAGTTGTTTCGCAAAATTAAGTTTGATTCTGTTATAAATTTATAATGCTGTTATACAAAAATATATCGTATGTAACTCGTTTATAATATTGTTTTATTGCATTCGTACAAATTGCATTCGGTTTTAAAGTCGCTTGTTTCAACACACGTACTCATGCAATAAAGCTTAAAATAGTAAACTAATTGCATTTACTATTATTGTGTGGTTTCGTTCAGTAGCATGTTTTGCTAGTGCAATACTAATAGCGAATTAGCTTTAAACAGATTACCTTGTAAAAGTCCTTTTGGAAAATCCACCGCTATAAACTTTTCTCGGGCTGGAGATATTCTGTATCTCGCATTAATTGATGTCGTTAATGATTTGATTTTGGCACCCTTAAGGGGTAACGAGCACCAAATAAATTGTTACAAAATAATAGTGATATTTTCTTTATAATGCATGTGTTTTCTATCACGAATCTGAGAAATTCAAGAGGGCCGAGGTATGCAAAATGGCCGAGGAAGGGCAATTCGCGCTTCATCTTTCTTTGAGAACATAGCAGATACACTATCCAAGTTACATACAAGTACACTGTTTACCGCCTGCCATCCACACTTCCTACCCATCGACACCGTTCACCACACGCAGCACCCTCACATTCTCACTGTCATTAAACGGCAAGGATGAATCACAACCGCCATTGCCCACGCCGTCCTCACCAGCACCGCCCCCTTCTGCGTCACCTTCCTCACCCTCACTGCGGTTCCATTGTAACTGTCATCGTCCCCATCATTGTCCATACCGCCGTCACCGCCCTCACCCCCCACCCACCCACTGCTCTCACTACTGTCACCACCCTTACCGCCCTTACACGTCTCTATGCCACCATTGCCCGTATCAGCCGTTAACCGTCTTGGAACCCCACAGCTCCCTCACCGCCCACGTTTGGCGTCGGCCGCCCACGCTGTCCACCCCGCCCACCCCGCCCACGTCGCCCACGCCGTCCACGCCGCCCCGTGGCCGTCCGCGCCGTGTTAGCGGCCACCTTCTAATGCGGGGCGGCGCGGGGCGGTGCGGGATTCCTGGCGCTCATTGTGAGGCGCGGCCTCTGGCCGGATTACTCGCTCGAGCGGCGGAAGTTGTTTTGTTCGCTGCTTGTCTTGCGCCCCAAGGCAGCGCCCATTGTTGCTTTGAATGCGCCGAGGCAGGAGCAACGAACCGTGGGCCACGAGACGAGTTTAAGCTGAGCCTGCTAATTCTGTCCTCGAGAAGTACATTACCTTCAGAAACGCCGTGCTTGAAGAGACATCCTCTTTGTGAACAAGGAAATGCGAAATAATATGGGATATTGTCGCGGAGGAGAACCCTTGCGACGAAAGCATCACGGATCATACTCCGTCTCCATTATTATAGATCGATTATTTTCCAAAAGTTTCATTAAAACTTAATATACGAGTTTTAGTCGTCACTTTTAACTGGCAGCCATGACACCATTATAACCATCTGCTGCCGCAGAGTAACTTCCCCTCCAGTCGTTCCAGTCGTTCGGCTCTGGTGATTGTTTCACTAATCGCGCCAGATTGCGTCGTGCTCATTGGGTGCCGATCTCGTGCTAACAGTTGGCATCTGTGTAGCATCAAGAAGCTCTCCTAGGAATGCTTCCTAAATTTAGAGAGTCAGGATGGACGTAGTATGACTGAATGGGATGAATGAATGGTTATAGTTATCTATTACATTTATATAACACGTTCATGATAGTTAATTTGTTTACAAAATTCCTGCGAATGTCGATGCAAAACAGTTTTAAATTCCATTAGCGACACAAATGGGGAGTTTTAAAATTATGGGGAGAATTGAAGGGCTGTTTAAAAAATTCAACTATTTGTCATTCATATTAAATTCATATTTTATGAATAAATAAACATTCGTTGTGAAGAAAGAAGCCATTGGGATAGCCTTTTGTGTCCACCAACACAAACATGAACTTCACTTCTCTGTCGCCTCTACTTCTAACCAAGAGATGAATCTGAGAAAGATTTTCATTGAGGTGCCACTCGTCACCCCCCGAGAGAGACATTCACGCGGACTTCTTCAAGGAGATCGTCTTGATAAAGCAGAAGCGCTTTCCAGGTGTCTCTAAGCGGGTCACCACTTCAGAGCTGTCGACACAGCACGTGGCGTGCGTGGGGACCGACAGACAGACTGGAACAGAAGGAAGCTTCGTAATTGGCTGCGACACCGAGCCTACGCAGGGCAGCATGAGGTGAGACAGGCAGGAGAAGAATGTGTGACAAAGAAGAGAGTGAAGCTGGATCTTGACTGAAAAGGGAATGAACAAAAAAGTAAAAAGGAAAGTAGACCTTGGAAAGGTATCTTCACTTCACTTGTATGAGGGTGGTAATTTTGAAAATCAGCAAAGAAACTCAACATGTGATTTTTGCAAAGGAATGAAACATAGAAATGAGAAAACTTTCTGTTCATTCCATGATTAATTTCCAGATACTTTTCACCTTAAACATTACTCGCAAGATTTATACTCTCCATATAAGAAATAATTTTGTTTTCTTCTACCAATCTAATGTATTCCTTTAGCGGCTCTCAGTATATAAATTGAGAACGATATGAACATTCGTTTCAAAAAATTTAGCGGTGAACATTTTATACATTTTAATTTGATTTATTTTCCCCAAAAAAGAGTGAAAATTGTATCTGAGATCGGGGAGAATCGTAATTTGCACAAGTTTTTTTGAGTTCCAGAATCCTTACCTCCCACTTATACTATTCGAACACAGTTGTATGGAATAAAAGAACAAACAGTTTATGGTGAGCAACATTTGAAAATCAGAAATTTTCACTCTCGTGTAATAGGAATTATAAGTAATAGTAACTAAATCTAAAGTAATAATAGTAATTAAATATAAAGTAATAATAGTAATTAAATATAAAGTAATAATAGTCTTCATAAAAATGCATTTGTTTTGGAAATTCTTACATAAATTCAGTCACAACCCCACAGTTTGCGCATGTATTTCGAAATCGGTGGCAGTAATACCGTGATTTATTTTTTGTTAATCTATTTTTTAATAGGGTGCCTCTAGGATAGAAAAGCGCTAGCTCTATTTCTCGTAGCACACTACATTAAGGCAGTAGCGAATGGACCGGCAGATGTGTGCTGTCAGAGGCGTTTAGGCGTGCGGAGATAGAGAGCAGGAGGAGCGAATGGCCGAGCAGATGTGGCGGAAGTGCACCTCTTGAACGTCGGATCGCCAGGGCACCGGGACCTCCGAGGGCGCGGACGAAGGGGAGGGCGTGAGGGCGCGGGAGGCGTCACGCGCTGGCGCCCCCACCGGCACCCCGGAGCCCTTCGGCGGCGCCACAGCCCTTCCGGCGCTGAAAAGTGGTCGCCCCGGGCGGAGGCGGCGGGGACAGCTGGGGAGGACGACGGCGATGGGATGGTGGTGGGGTGGGGGCAGGGGAGGAGGCGATGGGGCAGTTGGTGGGGCAGTGGCGGGGCGGTGGCGGGCGAGGGGTGGGCTGCGGGGATGGCGTTGGAGAGTGGCAATGGCAGGGCAAGGGCTTTTTTTTTCTTTTGTCCCCTCCACAGTAACCCTATGGAGAAGGGGAATTTATTTTCTTTAAATTATGTACATGTTGCCTTGCGGCTTAAGCAGCTAGAGGAGGCGCTTTTTCTTAAGCTAAGTTTTACATTTTAGTCCTAAGTTAACTTACTTGCACTTTGGCATTACTAACTTACACTAAGCTCAGTTTTGGTATACTATAATATTACATAAATTGTTATTTTACGGGTGAGATATTTTTTCTTTTTTTCTACATTCACAAATCATTCATACTAGTTTCATTATTAACCAATCATTCTTACCATTCATTTGCACTTGCAGGGCAAGGGGGAAAACGACGACGGGGAGAGCGCCTAGGAGGTAGGGGTGAGGCGACGGGGCAGAGAGGTCGAGGGAGGTGGGGACAACGGCGAGTCAGCGGCGACGGAGATGGCAGTGGGCGAATGTGGTGGCGGGGATGGCGTCAATCGCAGGGTACTGCGCCGGAGGTTGAGGCGGCGGTGACGGTGGAGGCGGGATCCTCAACGTGAGCGGGAACGGTGGCGGGGGCGGCGAGGCGGAGTCACGGGCTTGAGTGTCACAGCTGCCGGGCCCGAAATATCCTCCCACGCCCGCACCACCCACGCGCCCTCTGAGAGGGCGAATGTTTCAAACTTCCTCACTTAACAGAGCGCGCGAGGCGCCGCCGCCCGCCCCCGGCCAGGTGCGTTTCGCGGGAGGCTGGAAAAAGCGCCGACGCGGAGAGCTTCCTGCGATTCACAAGGGCCGGATTTCTAAATTTGGCGCGCGTGACTGGCGCCGAAAGAACCGACCCGCCGACCCTTTCCCTCTCCCTTTGCTCCGTATTTCTTTCTTCCACTAGACTTCCGTACTGATACATCACTCCATGATGTATGCGGAGAAATATAGAATTTTTTTTATTTATTTCTATCATGCCTCTTCTTTTAAAGGACTGATATTGTTTGTGTTACATATTTATTCATACATCTTTTATAATTACGTGTATTAGTCAGTTATTGATGTAGAATTACAGTGTTGATTTCTCAACCTGTGTGCATATAATATTCTGTGAAATTTCTTTCATTTGTCCCATTTAAAAGTTAGTCAATTAGCAACTACGAAGTACGTGTTCTCTTGCGTTGTTTATAATGTCGCGCTTACTTACGTTTTAATCCTGGCGTACAACAGCCGAATGCAGCTTCCTCTAGCTAGTAGCCCGAGATACGGTAGACCGCGCCTCCATAAATGTTGAAGGAGCTTGTTTTACAAGGAAGTGACAAGCAGACACGTAGCGTGGAAGCTCTTTGCAGCTTAGGGCAGGAGAGACCCCAAACAGATAAGTCCCGTCGTAAACGGTGTTAACAGATTCGACCGATGCTCGGGGAAGCCATTGAGGAAGATCTGGAATTTCGCGAGACATTGTCAAAGGCATTAGGGCCGGACTATACGACTTGTTTGGTCTCACGCCACGCAAGAGGATCTTCCGACTCAAAGGCACCATTGAGTTGCAGGGAAGAGCGTAGGTTAATGCTCTCCTGAATGTTTAGCTTGTATTCGTTCAGTGGATCTCGGGAATTACGGTCAGTGAATCAATTCATAGCACGAGGATGGGTGAATAGTAGCCGTGCAACAAAAGAATTCCAGTCGCTGGAGCAATCACGAGTCATAAGACAGGCTGAAATCCACTTAAAAGATTTGTTATACCTGCCTTATAGTAACTCTGGAAAACAAGTATTAACGACATCTGTAGCCTCGAGCGTAAAAGAACCGTCTTACGGTCGTGAGTGCCGGTGATTCACTTTTTGAGTGCCGGTGATTCGCGGAAGGTCGCAGATTCGATCTCAGGAGGATGCCGAAAAATGTTTAAGTTGAGGGAGATTGTGGCGTCTGCCGCAATCGGATGTCCTCGGGCGTCTGATCCGATGAGTGGTTTCCGCTTCCGCTTTCAGGCAAAAGCCAAGCCCTTTAAATCGAACCACCGAGCGCGCACTGTGTATCTTTCCCATTCGCTTCCCATTCTGTCCCAGACACCAATGATCATAGCAGTGTAACACCACAATCGCATCAACTCAACTCGAAATCAAATAAAACAAGTAAGTATTTAATTGTTTGGTAGGGTCTTTACCGTGGTGGTAATGTCATCCAAACATGGTGACATTGCCACTCAATGGCGTTGCCACTACGTTTCCTCGGTGAAGAATTGAAATATTTGTGACTAAATGTGCAGAATTTTACATTGTTCTATTAGATGATATATTTTCATCTGTTCTGCATATTTTATTCGACTGGTTTCAGTTTACCAATATGCATAGTATACGTATAGTATGTGGTAGTACATTGGCTATTGAAAATTAAAATATCATTATTACTGATACATTGCAATGGCATTGAAAAATTGGAAATTATCGTGGTTTCATGTTATTTTTAACCATATACAATTTTGTACATAAGACAACTATTGAAAAGTAATTTTTCTAAGTAGTAATCCCTGAATTGCATTTGCATTTACTTTTGAATAAAAAAAATACCCTTTCTCTTAGTCACTTTTTGTTTACTTTTGATATTCATGTACATTAAGTAAATAATATTGAGTTATATAACAATTGCGCGAATCAGATGTTTCTCGTATGTATGTACCGAGTTTGTTTCCAGAGCGATAAAAGAGGATCGCGCTAATCACTTCGCTCATTGTTGGGTATACCATTATTTAACAAGCCGTGAAAAGCATTATGAACCTCTTTGTAAAATTACTTTTTACAGAAGTATATGAATTGGAGTTAATATCGTATCCCTCTTGAATATAAATAAAAATAAAGACCTCGTCAAGGCGAAAGACAATTGCGAAACGTAAAAACGCATCTGACACGCGTCGTGATATGTGTCCGCTTCATAATGTTTTGCATGGTAATAGTTAGGATGAAAAAAATAAGCATTTTGCACACAGAAACGAACCACCAGAAACCGCGTTTCGCGTACGTTTCGCGTACGTTTTGCGTACGCTCGTGTTAACAGCAGTTTCTATAATTAAAAGGAAGGGGCTACATGCAAAGGCATTTTATGAGTATTCCACGAAGATCCAGAAAAACCTATGAAAGTGACTTTTGTATTAATACGCAATAATGAGGCAAGTGAAATCCCGCTATCCCTCACAGCACGATTGTTAACAAATTATTATACTCTTAGTACTGAGAATTAAACAGCGTCATCGGAGATGGCTGTAGAAGTCTTGAAGTCGTGGAACACGGAACAACTGAGACGAACAGGAAAAGCGACAATAAAGTTTACAACGGAGGAAGAATTACCGGTACAGTAAACCTGTTCGCTATAACGGTTTGTCGTAGGACGAAACGTAAATAATGAACTATGTTTTCACTAACTGCATTGTGTCCGTAAAAACGATAAAATCGTTCTTTTCTGCATCTCTTCCTGAAAGTGAAGTTAAATTACAAATAATTGTCCACTAGAAACATTCTTTGGATACCCGTAAGCGAAGGTACAGTCACGAATACCAAGGAGTGAATTAACTGTGTATATTACATTTTCGTAATTCAGTAATCTGGTGCGCCAACAGAAACCTGTCCAACAATTTATTATCTACAAAACTTGTCAATAAAACAAAATGATAAAATTCAATTTACTTGAATTTTATCCCTAAAATTCAACGCCATCTCTTGAGACTGAAAATATCTCGGTGGATTACCATTTGTCATTTCGCGTCGTTTCAAAACACTACGTCCTCTATTTTATCTTAAGAATATTTCAGCAACAGTAATTGAACTATAATAACGAAATTAATATTAAGTATATTTGAAATCCAGCTCTATTTATTTCGAAACGCTCCTCATAAAAATTTCCAGAGATAACTAATATTACCAATCTCTAATCCTTATGAGTATTTTGTCAATGTCACTACTTTGTACTCTGAATTTTATTGTTCACGATGTAATGTGCGTCATGTATTTAAATAATCACAGCACTCCGTTATATTGACATCTCACTGTTCGCCGGTGACTGCATTTCTGACGCACAAGATCGCCAAATAAAAAGCTGTGGTACATGGAAACAATAGCATTTCCATTATGAGTGTTTCTGTACAAGTAATAATAACCCCCGTGGTAATTAAGACATATTAAGCTTATTCAGCTACCATTAATACGAAACGCTCAATTTCCTTTCCTTCCATATCACTAAAGACATAACATATAGGACGGCACTATCATCCCATAAATATCCAGTACGACATTTACCACATTCCGTCAAGCACAACCTTCAGAGAGAAAGTGCGCGCTCGCACGTCTTCACCTTCCGGCTCCATTTGCACAGTCAGGTTCTTTTCGCCGCCGCCGGCGACGACAACGACGGAGCCACGGGTCCCCGAGCTACCGCCGCCGGTCGTCAAAGATCGCGAAGACGCGGGAGGCGGGGTGGAGCGGGGCGAAGCGGGGCGAAGCGGGGCGGAGCGGGGCGGAGCGGGGCGGAGCGGGGCGGAGGGAAGCGGGCAGTAAATTCCTGAACGCCGCCACCCGCAGGGTCGCCGTACTGCCCGCCGCGCCGCGCCACGCCGCGCCGCCTCGCCTGCTCTTTCAGCCCGAACCGGAGAAATTTACAAGTCCCGCGCCTCTAATACCTTTCTTCGGAGGCCCTCAAAAGGAATGTTTCCACGCTACTTTACCGCTACTGAGGAGCTGGCGCGCGGGGCGCCGCTGTAAGGGGCGGGGCGGGGCGGTCCGCTTTGCCGGCCGCGGGGGGCGCGCGCGCGGCTCCCGGCCCGCGCTCCGCGAGACACTTTTGTCACTTGGGACAATGGCCGTAATGGGGTCTTGCATGGGAAGCGCAATTCCGGTCGAGTTTTGGGGAGAGGCGGGGTAAGGTCGAGAGAGATTTACGATTGGTGGGGTTTGAACTCTAGAGGGACTACTGGATTTAAAAAATGTGATCGGACAGTCTATATTCTATGCCATCCTATTATCGATGAGAGCGGGAGACATTTATGTTTCATGGAGTTTTGGACATTCAAAGAAACTGGTGAATTTGAAAATAATGATCTGCAATTCACTGACCTATAAATGTTTGTTAAATGCAATAACGGTCGTAAGTAAAAAACATTGACTTTTCATAAAACGTTGTCTCTTCTTTGAGGCAACCGCAGAGCAACGTTAATTGCCAATTCAGAATAATTTTAGCTCGCGTCTGATTTTGAGCTTTGGGGGAATTTTGTTTGCTAATTCGACATTGTGTCTCCCGAGAGGGGAGCTCGCTTGGCTTAGCCGGAAGCAACGGCCGCGGAGAGCACGAGTGGTCGTCGGGCCCCAGCACCTTCAGTCACATTTGTTATTTATTTATTCGTTCGATTTGCCAGAAGCTTACACGAATCATACACAGTCACTTCATGCAAGAAATAAAACATAACAATAAAATAATATAGTAATATAGTACTACAAACACACTTTTAGGTCTCTCAGCCATTCGGCTCCCGCGTCGCTTAAGTTATGAAGTGATTCAAGATTACCATTTTCAAATCCATAAATCGGGCACTGAATAATGTGGTCCATGGTCTGGGGTAGTCCACACTCACACTCACCGTCCTCACTATATCCCCATTTCCTTAGCTGCTCTTTGCATCTTCCAAATCCAGTCCGGAGTCGATTTAACGTTGTCCACTGGCGCCTCTTCAGGTTGAAACCTGGAACCCGCTTAGTGGGGTCATCTATGAGGGTCCAATTCCTAACCTTCGTCTCCTTCCATATTCTTTTCCATTCTCCAGAGGTGTCGTACAGGTCTCTTGGGTTCATGCAAAAGGGTCGCCTCGATTTGAGACGATTGTTTCCATACACATACTCATGTATTGGGAGTTTGGGATTGGCTTCTATTTTCGATCTTTCTTTAGATGCGGCTTGTTCTCTGCGGATATATGGTGGCTGTATATTAGTTAACACAGGAAGCCAGTGGACACGGGCTGCTTTCAGCGTTCCGCTAATCAGCCTCATGGCCTCGTTTAGCTGGACGTCCACTTTTTTGGCATGTACGCTGTTCTTCCATACTGGGGCACTATACTCCGCAACGGAATAGACCAGCGCCAGCGCGGATGTACGGAGAGTAGCAGCAGAACTTCCCCACGAGGTACCTGCCAATTTCGAAATAAGGTTGTTTCGGGTCTTCATTTTTTGACTTGTCGCCACCAGGTGCTCTCTGTAGGTAAGACTTCGATCGAGTTTAACTCCTAGATATTTTGGTGCTCTTTCATGTTTTATGTTCCGGCCGCAGAACTTCAATTTCATCTCTCTCTTAGCCTCTTTGTTATTGAGATGCATTACCGTACATACAGGTTTGTGTGGGTTAGCCATCAAGTGCCATCTCCGATAGTAATGCTGTAGTCTCGTCAGGTCCGGGTTTAAATCTTTTTCCAATTGCTCAAAAGTCTTACGTTGGAGAGCTACCGCAAGGTCGTCAGCATACGCAAACTTTTTTGCTTTCAGCTCCGGAAGATCTGCTATATAGAGATTAAATAAACACGGAGACATTACCGATCCTTGTGGTAGTCCGTTTCGCAAAAACCGTGGTTGACAAGCTTTTCCTTGTGATATTACCCGAAACTTCCTTCCTGACAACATATTTTTCAGAAGTCTAGTTATTTTTAAGCACTTTATAGTTCTTGTCAGTTTGAAGAACAAACCATCCAGCCATACAGTGTCATAGGCCGCTGATAGGTCGAGCAGTACGACTCCTGTCTTGTTCCTATTTTGGAATCCATTTTCGATAAATGTAGTCAGTGAAAGAACCTGATCACAGCAGCTTCTATTTGCACGAAAGCCAGCTTGTTCCATGGGTATTTCCTTATCCAATATAGGTCCTAATCTTGTCAACAGGATTCTCTCAAAGAGCTTGTACGTAGTACAAAGGAGGGAAATCGGTCTATAATCTGCAGTCTCATTCCCCTCTTTTCCTGGCTTTAAGATAGCTATGATTCTTGCCTCTTTCCATATCTCAGGCACCATACTAGTCTCAAGGATATTAGTAAAGAGGTCCGCCAGCCACTTTATTCCTCTGAGCCCAAGGTTTTTCAGAAATTCTGGCGGGATATCGTCCGGGCCGGCAGCTTTCCCTTGCTGCATTTGTAGGATTCCTTTATTCACCTCTTCTACGGATATCTGCTCAGACAACTGGGTATTCTCAGAGCAGTTCTTCTCAGCGTCCCTCATTAATGCCTGAATTTTCATCCTTTGCCTTTTTGAAACGCTGATTCTTGCTCTTCGAGCGAGGGATGCACTTATCTTCACTGGATTCATCTTACTCGCCTTCTTTTGAGGTAGATGTGCGCCTCCGAGTTTCCGCAATAGATTCCAGGTCTTTCGGCTAGAGTGCGAGAAATCCAGGCTTTCCACCAGCTCATGCCAACGTTGTCTCCGTTCTTCGTCCAGGAGCGATGTTAGGGCTTCTGCGGTCTCCGGTTCTTCCAATTCATTATATCTATACAACAGCCTTTGACACTCCTCAGACCAACCTGGTATGAAGGCCTTTCTTGCCCCTCTAGGAATGCTTTTATGGGCCGATTTAATAACCAGTCTTAAGAATCTATAATAATTTGCTGGGATGGGAGGAATCCTAGGCACCACCTTCTCTATATACTCCTTGTACTCGGTCCATTGTGCTTTCCTCATATTCCAGCGTGGGATGGGGGGGCTTATCAGAATTGGTATTTGGAGGCCTACACTGATAACTGTGGGCCTATGTTGGCTTTTTGGGAATCTGCTAAGTACTGTCCTCTGTACTGGCAACACTCTCCCCGAGCTCTCTGTTGAGACAAAACATAGGTCGGGAGTGGTAGATGTTCTCCACACCCGAGAAGTAAAGGTGGCTCTATCTTTCCCGTCATAGACTAAGTGGAAGCTATTAATGTCGGCCCAGTCTCCAAGGCGCTCTCCATGTTTGTCAGGCGAATGATAACCCCACCTGGTATGATGGGAGTTAAAATCTCCGACATATATAGCTGGATGTTCTGCTTTGGGCAGCACGTGGGGCTCCCACTCCTGGGAAGGTGGCTTGTAGACATTGTATATTGTGGTACCACCAATCTTCATACCAATACAATGGATAGATGTATCCATTATCTCTGTCACTTTGTCCAGAAGTTCTTGTCGAACCAATGTTGCGGTACCAAATTTCTCATGTCCCATGGATGTAACGATTTCATATCCGGGTATGTTAAGTTTATGGATAGATCTCTCGTCTAGGTGCGTCTCCTGGATAGCCAGTACGTCGATCTTTTCTATGTGCATCATCTTAGAGAGGATATCTCCTTTTGCTTTACTATAGCCTTCCACATTCACTTGTAAGATACGAAGTTGGTATTTCATCTTTATTGGTAATTCTTCCCTACTCATCCTACCACGTCTCCTCTTATACTGCTGTGATATCTGTCGCTGCCGCTTCTGGCTGGGCCGGGAGGTACTAGGACGTTCGGCCATCGTTGTGGTGACTATTAGCTTCATGAGTGATATTTTCTACCACACACTAGCTCTCAGTAGCGGTGCACACTCACTACTGAGGGGAGTAGGCCTCGTCAAGGCGGTCACCATCTACCCCAGTCACATCTGTAATGCGACAGCGATCAAATTTACAGTTTTCCTTTGGAAACACAATTCCGAACGCCAGTTGGGATGTGCAGAAAAAAAAATTGTTACATGGAGTTTTGTATCCCAAGGAAACTGGTTTATTTGGTATATATCGATGATCTGATGAATACTATTTAATGAGCTTCGGTCATTAAATTCAGTACCATTATACCAGAATGGAGAGGACATATTTTAAGGGGGTTTTGATCCGCAACAAACCGATGGACTTAAAAATGATACCTGATACACTCATTTTCAAAAATAGATCATTACATTCAATCCTATTTTTTTTCATAAATTTACTAAAACTTTCTTAATAATAATAATATAATAATAATAATAATAATAATAAAGTAAAAATATTTCTTTTGGTGACGGAAACTAGGAATTTTCTTAATTGCTAACTAACGTCTCAGGATCGTTTTCACCTTAACCGTAGTCATTGACGTTGGAAGAGAAGAGACTGAAATTGCATTGATAATTAATATGCGTTCTTTATGCGCTGAATGGGTCGTAAATAAGTATAAAAGTACAGGTATAAATCTGTAAAAGAATGAAAAAAATATGCAAGACTGAGCAAAACTGAGCAAGACTGAGGGCGCGGGCTAGGGCGCGGGCGAGGGCGCGGGCGAGGGCGCGGGCGAGGGCGCGGGCGAGGGCGCGAGCGAGGGCGCGGGCGAGGGCGCGGGCGAGGGCGCGGGCGAGGGCGCGGGCGAGGGCGCGGGCGAGGGCGCGGGCGAGGGCGCGGGCGAGGGCGCGGGCGAGGGCGCGGGCGAGGGCGCGGGCGAGGGCGCGGGCGAGGGCGCGGGCGAGGGCGCGTGCGAGGGCGCGGGCGAGGGCGCGGGCGAGGGCGCGGGCGAGGGCGCGGGCGCGGGCGAGGGCGAGGGCGCGGGCGAGGGCGCGGGCGAGGGCGCGGGGGAGGGCGCGGGGGAGGGCGCGGGCGAGGGCGCGGGGGAGGGCGCAGGAGGCCTCGCGCACGTGCGGAAGTGGGCCACGTGAGGCGACTTTCGAGAAGGCGACACAAAGAATGACACTGAGAGACGGCGGCCTCCGGGGAGCGGGGCTTCGAACCGTTACCTGCAAGGCTGTAAAGAAATATACGTTAGGCCGAGTATTTCCTCGTCGGAAACGAGAGCATAAACGTAATTGGCACAAATACGAGATGCATTAATTAGCACATGAAAATGGTCATACGGTTTTTTATTATGTATCATCGTATAAATAATAATAATAATTTTAACAGTAATAGTAATAGTAATAACAATAGTAATAATAATAGTAATAATATATATATATATATATATATATATATATATATATATATATATATCTTAATATATATAAATCTCGTGTCACAATGTTTGTCCTCAAAGAACTCCTAAACCACTTAACCGATTATAATAAAATTCGCACACCATGTGCAGTTCGATCCAACTTGAAAGATAGGATAGTTTAAATCTCAAATTATAGTCGCAATTTTAATTTATTGCTAATTTATTACAAATTTGATTGTTGTAATAATTGTAGATAATTGTGACTGTCAAATAATAACAGACAAATAATTAGCAATAAATTAAAATTGCGACTATAATTTGAGATTTAAACTATCCTATCTTTCAAGTTGGATCGAACTGCACATGGTGTGCGAATTTTATTATAATCGGTTAAGTGGTTTAGGAGTCCATTGAGGACAAAAATTGTGACACGAGACGAGATTTATATATATTAAGAATACAACAATCAGCTAGCTGACCCGGCCACGCGTTGCACGCGTTGTGCTGCCACGGAAACAAGGAAAACCACATCCTTCCATTACAGGCATATTCAAAGCTAAGACATTGGGGAGACTTTACACGGTACATCCAAAGCAACGTGAGTGCTTCTATTTACGTTTGTTATTGGTGAATGTTTCCGGACCAACGTCTTTTGAATTTTTACGAACAGTTAATGGTCGAGTATTCAATACATACCAGGATGCATGTCGTGAACTGAAATTGCTAGAAGACGATAACCATTGGGACTTAACGCTTGCTGATGCTGCGTTGACATCAACACCGAATAACATTCGTCAGTTGTTTGCAATTATTTTGACGACATGTTATCCCTCGCAAGCACAAACTTTGTGGGAAAAATATAAAAATTGTATGACAGAAGACATATTGCACCGAATTAGACAAACAAATCAATGGCAAAACATAGATTATACACCAGAGATGTACAATGAAGCATTGGTCTTGATCGAGGATTTATGTGTTCTTATTTCAAATTTACCAATTAATCATTATGGTATGCCATCACCTAATCGTCCAGCCACCTACTTAGTCAATACCGATTTACAACGAGAAAATCAATATGACCATGAAAGTTTAGCAACAATTATCATGAACAGTGAACCATTACTGGCAGCAGAACAAAAAATTATTTATGATCGGATTACGCTGGCTGTTGCTGCTGAACAAGGCGTTTTTTTTTCTTGGATGCACCCGGTGGAACCGGTAAGACATTTTTAATATCGTTGATTCTTGCCAAAATACGGTCGCAACAAAAAATCGCATTAGCAGTAGCATCGTCAGGCATTGCGGCTACTTTACTGGATGGTGGGCGAACAGCACATTCACCATTCAAGCTGCCATTGGACGTTCATAATAAACCAGATGCAATGTGTAACATCAAAAAAAATAGTGGAATAGCTGCAGTGTTGCGGAAGAGTTCTATAATAATTTGGGATGAGTGCACAATGGCACACAAATATTCACTTGAAGCATTAAACAGAACTATGCAAGATTTAAACAGCAATAATAAACTTTTCGGTGGTGCTATCTTACTTTTGTCTGGTGACTTCCGGCAGACCTTACCGGTTATACCTCGCTCTACTTTCGCGGATGAGATTAATGCATGTTTGAAACAATCATTCTTATGGCGAAGTGTTGAAACACTTCGATTGACCATAAATATGCGAGTACAATTGCAAAATGATCCATCAGCACAAATATTTTCCGAACAACTACTAGATATTGGGAACGGTAAAATAGAACTGCAACCAAATACGCAATGCATTAAACTACCAGACAATTTTTGCACTGTTGTTCAGGATAAAAATGAATTGATTCAGAGTATTTTCCCGGATATACAGAATAATTATTTGAATCATGAATGGCTTAGTCAACGGGCGATTTTGGCAGCCAAAATCGTTGATGTTGACGAAATTAACTTCCAGATACAACAGTTATTACCAGGCGATATGATGTCTTTTAAATCAATCGATACTGTTGTTGATGAAAATGAAAGTGTAAATTTTCCGATTGAATTTTTAAATTCATTAGATATCCCTGGAATGCCACCACATAATCTTCGATTAAAGATTGGTTCCCCTATTATTCTCCTCCGTAATTTGAATCCACCTCAATTATGTAACGGTACGCGTTTGGTCATCAAAAAGATCACCGGAAACATTCTTGAAGCAACCATTTTGGCTGGGAAGTTTAAAGGAAAAGTGGTCCTGCTGCCACGTATTCCGATGATACCATCAGATTCTACCATACCCTTCAAAAGGCTACAGTTTCCAATTCGTTTAGCTTTCGTCATTTCTATAAATAAATCTCAAGGTCAAACAATGTCCATTTGTGGTTTAGATTTGGAAAATCCATGTTTTTCTCATGGTCAACTATATGTTGCGTGTTCACGTGTTGGGAAAACGTCTAATCTATTTGTGTTAGCTAAAGACAGGTTAACCAAAAACATTGTGCACCGATTGGTGTTAAATTAAATTGAATTCGAAAGTATTTATAATTGAATAGTACTTATATTTGTTATACAAATTAAATGGAAATAATAAATCTGATAAATTTTTATTTTGTACCTATTGATTTCTGCTTAATATCAAGTGTAAGAACATTTTAATTAATTGTGTTCAACGTACTTCCCCTTCAAATCTCAATCCAGTGAATTTGTATACCAACATCAATATTTTCGTCTTTATTGGTAAATAATTTCAAGCACAAACTTTCGCAAGCACAAACTTTGTGGGAAAAATATAAAAATTGTATGACAGAAGACATATTGCACCGAATTAGACAAACAAATCAATGCCAAAACATAGATTATACACCAGAGATGTACAATGAAGCAATTATCTGTTAACTCCAAATGATTCTAACAGATGTCGACACCTTTCGACTGGGTTGAGTAAGTAATCAATAGATGGCGCTGCTATGGTAAAAAATCAGCTCCAAGAATCAGGACAGCAGAAGGTCATGCACAAGAATCTCAATAACAGTGTAACGAACGTATTCAAGAGAATATCATAAGAACACTGTGACACGAGATTTATATATATTAAGATTATTTAACCTCCATTTAAAATTATTTTGCACTTATTATTTCAATGTGCTATGATAACATGTTTTTCAGTTCCTCTTTCTAATATTTAAACTATTATTATTATTTTCAGTCAAATGCCACCGAAAAAATCTAACCTCAACAACGCGAGCAGCAAAGGGTCACGACGCAAACGTGTTGAAAGAGCACAGCAATTACCAGAACAAATCGAAACAAGAAATGCAGCTCAAAGAATCAGGACTGCAGATATTGGGAACGGTAAAATAGAACTGCAACCAAATACGCAATGCATTAAACTACCAGACAATTTTTGCACTGTTGTTCAGGATAAAAATGAATTGATTCAGAGTATTTTCCCGGATATACAGAATAATTATTTGAATCATGAATGGCTTAGTCAACGGGCGATTTTGGCAGCCAAAAACGTTGATGTTGACGAAATTAACTTCCAGATACTACAGTTATTACCAGGCGATATGATGTCTTTTAAATCAATCGATACTGTTGTTGATGAAAATGAAAGTGTAAATTTTCCGATTGAATTTTTAAATTCATTAGATATCCCTGGAATGCCACCACATAATCTTCGATTAAAGATTGGTTCCACTATTATTCTCCTCCGTAATTTGAATCCACCTCAATTATGTAACGGTACGCGTTTGGTCATCAAAAAGATCACCGGAAACATTCTTGAAGCAACCATTTTGGCTGGGAAGTTTAAAGGAAAAGTGGTCCTGCTGCCACGTATTCCGATGATACCATCAGATTCTACCATACCCTTCAAAAGGCTACAGTTTCCAATTCGTTTAGCTTTCGCCATTTCTATAAATAAATCTCAAGGTCAAACAATGTCCATTTGTGGTTTAGATTTGGAAAATCCATGTTTTTCTCATGGGCAACTATATGTTGCGTGTTCACGTGTTGGGAAACCGTCTAATATATTTGTGTTAGCTAAAGACAGGTTAACCAAAAACATTGTGCACCGATTGGTGTTAAATTAAATTGAATTTGAAAGTATTTATAATTGAATAGTACTTATATTTGTTATACAAATTAAATGGAAATAATAAATCTGATAAATTTTTATTTTGTACCTATTGATTTCTGCTTAATATCAAGTGTAAGAACATTTTAATTAATTGTGTTCAACGTACTTCCCCTTCAAATCTCAATCCAGTGAATTTGTATACCAACATCAATATTTTCGTCTTTATTGGTAAATAATTTCATTGTACTAAAGGGTTATAGTAGTAGAAAGTCAAATAAGGAGATCACCATATTTTTTTACAAATACCATCTGTGTGAAAAAGCATAGTGGACTCCGTGACTGATGTTCTCTTATTGTTCCTCTTAGATTGTTTACTATAATGTAATATAACAAAAACTTTAGCCACAGCAACGCGTGGCCGGGTCAGCTAGTATATATATATATTACAATGAAAGTAGCAGACCCTTCTAGTATTTTCCGAAACATCCAAATTCCCCTAAAGCAAACAAACAAGCAAGGCTTGAGGCAGGCCTCGCAGGTTGTAAATCTATCGCTGCTGCATTGTTCCCTCAGAGTAAGTCTGATCTAGGGGAGAGGATTTTCATCTTATACATTTATCCCAATGTCTGAGCCAAACAGTGTTTCAGAATCTTACGTAATCATGATTAATAAATTAATTCATTATTAGCTTGTAAATGTTGATACCAGTTCTATTGATATTTTTTTCGCCTTCATCTCTTACATAATGTGGCACAATGAGTAAAAAATCCATAATAGCGTTACACTGCCGTTATGCTTCAAAAAATTTGTTTAGAGGCCCCGTAGGCGTACTATGCACTGAGGAACTCCATATGCTCATCTTGGCTCTTATGAGCAGGGAGAGGAGAGCAATTAGGTTGAATGGATACGACCTCCAACCTCCAACATCCCCCTTCTTTGCTTCATATAAAAGATCTCGAAGGTGGGTGATGATGAAATGAATGTTATTGATAAGATAGATGGGGCGGACGAAGTGGCCACGAACACGTGGTATTGGGATATCGACCCAAAGATTCAAGTGTAAAGTGGTCTTCAGATCAACAGCCCGAAACCCCCCCGCCCCCTGCTGGACTGCATTGCTATTCCGTTGTGTTGTTGAATTTTATAGAAACTAATTGAACATTTACTATGCAACTTGAAAGTTCATATTATTTTCTTTCTTCCTTGTAAGTTAATTTGAAGTGATTAGGTATTTTGTAGTATAATGTAAAGGACATTATTCCTATTTACTGAAACAAATCGTCCATAGTTTCAAATGTATTTTTATGATCGAACTGGATTTCACTAGGAATGTCTTGTACTTTTCATTAAAGAATAATTATCAATTTCCCTTCAAAATTTGTCTCTCGTTATAATGAAAAGTCGAATATTTTAAGTCAATGTAAACAAATTTGAAAGAAAAATAATGAATCAACTATTTTGGAAAACAAATACATACATATAGAAGTATTAAATTGCTTAGGCAATGCTTTTCAGTTCCAAACGGACTATTATTTTAGTGATTCTGATTGGTAGATCCAATTGTGACACCCAATATTATAACAGTCCCATCCTAATCCAACAGACAAAATTTCGATTCCATAACTTCAATAAAAATCCACCTTCAAAACAACTCGAAGGAACCGGACCGTGTGAAACGTCTCGACAAAAATCTCCTCAAACCCAAGAGAAAAAAAGAAAAAAAAATTACGCCGACAAACAGCGCGAGCGAGAATTCCTCGGCCGTGTCTCGGTCGTCGGGGGCATCTCGTGTTTCGGCCGGCGACTCGCCGCGCCCTGTCACAGCCTTCTGACGAGCGCGTCTGCGGCCCCAACAAGCTCGCGCCGCCCTTCGAGAGACAGCGAGCAAACAGGTGCGAGCAGGGTGACCGGCCCGCCCGCGCCCACGCCCGCGCCCTCGCCCGCGCCCTCGAGAGGTCCCGCAAACAGGGCTCCGAGGGATAATATTGTCTTCCCAAATATTGGACATTTCGCTGGGCAAACGCCGCCGCCGCCGCTTTGTCTCTTCTCGAGGAGTGTTGATGCGCGCTTGTTTTAAAAACCAAAATGGCGCCGCGAAGAAAGTTCCGGATCGCGCCGCGGGGCGCGCGCGCGGCGGCGGGCGGCGCGCCGCCGCCGCCGCCGCCGCCGCCGCCGCTGAGGGAGACGACAGTCGGTCGCTTCGGGAATGAATTATTCTGACGGAGGGAAAATATTGACGCAGGGGGGTGGGGGGAGGAATGGATGGGGTGAAGGAGGGAAGGGGAGGCGAGTTGGAAATAGACAGCGCTGAGAGCGTGGGTGCGTAATGCACGCGGACTTCTCTTCCTCGTTTTGGAATGCGGTATGAATGGAATTCGCTCGAGCCTTCACAATATCATTAGATTTGGGAGGCTTTTTGTTTTATTAAATATAATTGCAAAACATTACATCCCACTTCAGAAAATGAACATCTTACCCACTCGTCAAAAACAAACTTCATAAATTGCACCCTGCAATTTTCAATTTGTATTTTATAAATATATAAAAACGTTTTATCTCCAAATGAAAATGGCTGTGTTCCTAATCGCTAGTATTTGGCTGACAAAGTGTAAATAAACAGATATTTGAAAAACTGTAATTATGTTAGAACGTGCCAACACGTGTACGTATTTAATACGGATAGTTTTAAGATTTATGGCTAAAAAAATACTGAAATCTGCTTAAGTTAAAATCTGTTGAGATTCTTTGTTGAATCACTAATTTTCATGTTCTTGTGCAATCAAGTTTTACAATTATTCTATTGGTAAACTCGTTTACCCAGCAACATTTCAAATTTGAAATGCATTAATAATATTCTCCGTATTGAAGACAGTGGGCGTAAGGTTGTGGTAACATTTTTGCTTTCCAATATTCTGTTTAATAGTATATAATGAAGTTTTTGTATTTATTTTCAGTTTTTAATGAGAATAGGTATATTTTTAATGTTGAATTTCCTAGCAGACTTACGAGAAAGTTTCGGCCAAGCGAAGGAGAACTGATGTTCTCGTCATATGACAATATTATTTAAATATAGAGTACTCAAAGGAGGCCAATAACGGTTAATTGTCGATATAGCAACTAATTTGTTTCTGACACATTTGGTCAAATGGATAAAATCAAGAATCCTATTACTATTAAATTATTTCCTTACACAGGAAAACACTTACGTAGTGAGTTATATCTATTACGTATTCCTCTATGACTGGGCTGCTGAGAACAAATGTGTGAGAATGAGCAGTAGAGCCCAACACAATGACATTCAGTTCCGATCGTTATCGAAGATGAGACCAGTCCGCTCTCTCCGAGAATGTCAGTTCTGGCACTGGCATAATCGAGACCGGATGATACTAGCAGTACGCTCTGAAGTAGGTCACAATTTGCTGGCCGAAACGTCAGCCAAAATGTCAGTGACGCGGCTCGTCCCAGATAGCCTAGACAACACCAACTCCGGCCGCGGAAGCCTATAGTAGAAGCGGATAGTGATGTTAGGCCAGTTATCGGATTCTGCTCTCCATCTTGGTAAACGAACGTGCAATAAAAAATGCTGGAAGTTTCAGGGACTGCGTGAAGGATGTTTGATGCAGGATTGCTATACTCCCTTGTCGCACTATTGGTTAAAGCTTTCAGATTAGGCAGAGATGATGTGAAGGATAACCCCCGTACAAGATGACCCCAATGGTGGAGAACTCTTGCGCCGCTGGCAAAGGAAGTTTCTGGAACATCCACCTTACTCACCTGATAGCAGTCACTGTGATTATGATATCTTCAGCAAAATGAAAGGACACCTGCGAAGAATCCGGGACAATACCAGAGAAGAAATTATTCATGCTATAGGGTGGCCAATATGGGACATTAACAGAAGTAGAAGCACGGTTGATGTACGATTCCTTCCTAACACTTGGCAAAAGGTCATTTCTAACAGATGCGATTATGTTGAGGGTGTGTTATTGTAAATACCTCTGTCAATAAAGTCATTTCAGACAAAAACACACAACATTTCTCATTACTTTTTATCCAACCCTTGTAGAATACGTTTTGCCCGATTCTAATGAGCACTTTAGGCAAAGAACATTCTGAAGAACCAAGAGATGCAATTGTGCATTTACAGATCGATACACCGAGTAGTTATGGATGTCCATCTGTTAACCATGAGTGAATTACTGCGGTGAATTATTAACTGATAAATATTTGCAGGTTTAATTTTCTAAATAACCCTTTTTAAATAGTAGTAATGTGACCGGTCACACTAACCTCTAGAATAAACATAATTAATATTATAGTTAGGGAACATGAGTATCCTTTACTTCTTTCAGTGCATTTAAAAGAAATAACTTAATCTTCTCGGGATGTTATAAAAACCCTTCAATCTCTTTTAATTACTACCACTACTTTACGCTAGAAGTGAACCAATAAATCCTTGAAGAAGACCTCCACGCACGTACCATTCCCGAAGTTCTGCATTCCCTTCAACTTTCCCAAGGCCTCAATTACTGCAGAAATTGCTGCAATAAAAGCACTTTCATCCCGCGGAGCGCTATTACAAATAGTACGAATAGGGGTAGGCGGGCTCACCTGCAGTAAAAACAACCTTGAATGGACTCCGACCCACAGTGCTAACGTTTTATGGGCCGATTGTTTCCCAAACTGCCCTCAAATTGTATACCTCTGCAGCGTCTGACGCCCGAATCCTGTTGGGTGGTATTTCAGCCGCTGACAACTCTCCTCTCGCCGGCCGTGGCGGGGCTTTCGCCCGTCCGCGCGCCGCTGACGCCAAGGGCGAGAATTGCGTGCTGGGGGAAACCGCCCCGTGTCTTTGGTGGCGCCGCGCAGTGGCCCCGAATCACACCACAAACGTACGTGTTTTCTTCTTTTCGAAACACGAAAAATTATTTAAAAAATATGTTGGTTAGAGTGGAGGTTTTGGTTAAAGTGGTTAAAAAGACCGATGTGTAATTAGATAGATTATTGACGAACGCGGTAGCGCGAGTGTATAATTACAAACGAGCACATAACGGAATTTAACTACGTGTGTTAAAAACGTTTGCTCAAAGAGCTATGAGTAACTGGCGTTACAAATTCCACTGTGCAATCACGTATAGTTGACTGCTCCTTCTCACTCCCTACGTAGGTTGAAACGACGTAGGTTATACGACCCCTGTTATCACACAGAATTCTAAAATACAACTTTATAGCTGGTAGGAAATTGTACAATGTTGTACGCACTCGTAACTGTTTTTTTCTAGATTCCTTATTTTGTTATTCCCTTCGCTGCTCGTCCGTTTGTTCTCCGTTTTGGCCCAGTGTGGGCGGTGTGGCGCCGGGCAGGTAGCCGAGCTGGACGGAGCACGCGCAATTCGCAACGCCCGTGCACTGCATCATCCTCGCACCCTCCCGACACGCCCACCCCTCGCTCGCCCTCTCCCTTTGCGCGACGTTGCCAACAGTTCAACAATAAAAAAATTGGAGCCACTTTTAGAAAATTTTTAAAATGCTGTTCAGACTTGTAATGTACCAGCCAAAACCAAAATATCGGTTTCAAAGTCAAGGGCCATCGAGTCCATTTAAATTGATTGGGAATATCAAGTTTGGAGAAAATCGGCTGAATGATTTAGGCGCCAGCGTTGACTACAGAGACTATACACGGACAGACAAACGTTTTGCCGCCAATCGATTTTTCAATATAGAGAACCTACAAAACATTAACACAAACACACACACACACGCACATCACACACACATATGTGCGTGCGTGTGTGTGTGAACAAAATTTGTCCCCTTTTTCGTTACCAGACCCCGGCAATGAGAGTTCGCAAATTTGCCGTTTTCCGACCCCCGATAACAATACTATCACTTCTTTTGAAGCAAGGGCGATAAAGTAAAAAGAAACAAATACAACAATTAAATATCACGTGACGAAATCAGCGTTTCTCATTGCATTTTATCAAATGGAGATGTTATGAATCTACTACCTTGAAAGTATGTCAAAAACCCAATCGAATTGGGCATTCATTCATATATCATCGTAAGTTTTCTTTTCCAAATACCTTAATTTGAATTCTTGATTTAGGACATTTCAAAATGTTAAAAATAATTAATAAACCTATTAATAGCTGTCAATGAAATTTCCTTGGAAGGAACAACTTCATACTTTTCTCGGAGAGATTCAATTGTCTGGGAAGGGAACGATTCTTGGCACCCCCTCGTAAAATCACACTCGATTCTCACAGCGCATTAAGAGGGTTGAATACATTTAAATACATTGCACTTTTTACGTTTTGCTTTTCTGGACAGTGGGTAGTAATTATATTGTTTTAAAATTTCTAAATCTCTCTCATTTCAATAGTATTAACAACTGAACGATATGAAACAATATTTTGAGGGAGTTTCTATTTTCCTTGTAAGTTTTTATCTTCCCTACACCTCCAATATTAAAGACAAAGATCTCTTTCGCGATGCAATGTGACTTTCAATGCTCATTTATCCCTTCGATCAACTGAATGGCGTTATATAGAATGCGACCATTCCACAAAAATGTAAAAAGGAAGCCATGATGTTCTTCAGGCAACTGAGTCATTCCTTGATTTCTCATAATGTCTCCAAGAGATGTTTGCATTGTTTTGGTCTTGAAAAGCAGAAATTCTAATTAAGCTCTTACGTACTTTAAGCTGAAATACCATTAAACATTCAGAAAATTATCAAAGATAGGAAACGTTTAAGGTATTTCCCAAATTCACCCAACTCTTTTACACAACTTCATTAAGTTGTAGGTATTTAAGTGATTGTATGCACCTTTTTAAAAATTAGAATAATAATTGAGTAATAACAAAATTCGAAATATATTGAATAAAAGTATTCATAATATTACGTATTCTCACTAGTTTTTTCAGTGTTTTATCGATAATAAATGTTTTCAAGAATATTTAAGTATGAGGTCATATTTGTATGGTTCAATTAAATTTTAATTGCATCATCTGAGACCTGATTTGGCATTTGTTACAATGAGAAATCTTTCTACTGCACTAAAAGCTCTCACTGGAATCAAAAACGTAGGCGCAAAAACGTATGGAAACTGGACTATTCGTTGTATAAAAATTTTACTTTTTAAACATTTTCGTGCACCCGCAACTTATGTGTCAAAAAGGGGAAGTGCTCAGTGATTGAGGACACATTAGCCCATACTGATAATTAAGGATTTCACAGAATATTGAACGATTTAGGTCATATAAATACTAGAGAGACGTACTACTTATATTATCAACTCTACTTACAATTTATTGCAGTTAAATGTTTTTTGTGAGCTTTGTTTATTGTTATTTTCTTCTAATTTTTTATTCGCTCCTTGTAATAAAGGCAAATAATTACTACATCCTAAACTTGAGATATCATAATGTATATTCTTATATTACATTTACATATTATATGGGATATTACATTTGATTATATATACTATTAGGTATTGCAAACGATATAAATTCACTTACCATATAATTACAATAATATATTCCTATCTCATTTTACACTTTTCAATTGAATTGCACACAGTGATTGAAATGGAATTTATATGTAAAAAAGTATATTCTTCCACGAATGAACAGATTAAGAAATTCACTCCTCGCATGGTTTTTGGTAACCAGAATCATAACCTCTAACGAATATCACATAGTGTAATGTCCAGTAATAGACCAATAAATATAACAGACCATGAAAATAAATATCTAGTGAATCATATCCAAACACCACTTACAGAGGTCATGAACCGAACCCAATTTAACCCCACGCCCATTCACCGCGTACACCCGAACCACTCATATAACTTTACGAGGGCAGTTGCCTTGTTTACCTTGGCGCAAGCGCCCATCCTTTCGCGCCCGGGCGTTCGATTTCGGCAACGCCGCCGCCGCTCTCTCCCACGGGAGCAGCGAGGTGCTCGCGCCGACAAAACGCTACAAGCGGCGGCCTGCGCGCAAGCTGGGTGCGACGGGCAGCGGTTATTATGAAGAGGCGCGCTAAACACAGGCGGCGGCGGGCGGCGGAAACGGCTCACTTAGGGCGCGCATTGTGCGCCGCCCATTAGGGCACAATGGCGCGCCGGTGGCCGCCCTTCGGGGCCCTCGCGCGGGGCGGCCCGGCCCGGGAGGGCCCGCGCTGTAAAACCTACCTGTCGACGCCGCGATTTGATCGACGCTCCTCGCGGACCCCCCGCGCTCTCTTTGCGCGCGCCTTCGCGCCCGCACCGCCTCCGCCTCCGAGCGCGCCCGCGCCCCGGGTGGGCGGTGATGGACCGACGTAGATGTAGTCAGGTTCGCAGGTATGGTATGAAATGTACTTGCTGCGTAATAAATGTTGCATTTATTACATGCAACATTTATTATTATTATACGCGCAAAGATCTTGTTCACTGTCCTGAATTTATTGAAGTATTATTACTTCATGACTGAGGTTACTGTTTTCAGAACATTACATACGGCAGTTTTACGTCAAAACGTCGTATGTGTTCATTATTAGATGTAGTGTAGATATATTTACTAACAATTTGATAAAACTGCCATTACTTCCCAAAAGAACCAAAACAAAAGTCATTTGTGTATTATAAATGTTGTCGAGAGAAAAAGTCGAGTGAGCAAGATAGGGCGGAAAAATAACTGGGGAGGGGGGATGCACAAGAAGAGCGAGGGCGTCCATTAGGTATCGTCGCGGAGCATCCTCTCCTCGCGACCTCTCCACTTCGTCACCGGACGATTGCATCCCCTGCGCCGCGTTCCTTTGACAGGCTAGACCCGCCCCCGCCTTGCCCCCGCCCCCGCCACGCCCCGCATTTCACCCCCCTCCCCTCCCTGCCCAGCCGCCCCCACCCCTTCGTCGTCCACACATGGTGTCACGCTCTTCCCCAAACCAATTCTTTGTTCTTCTTCGTGGATCGTACTATTTTCACTTAACAGTACACTTTAGATCTTTATATTTTTCTATCCCTTTTCATTTTCATTTGGTTTTCTAAAGTAAATCTACTGTTTCGTTATTACCAACTATCATGTTCTCAGATTTCGTGTTAATCGTGAGTTCAGCTCGTAAATACAATTTATTAGCATCTTCAGCAATGACCTTATCAATTAGTCAGCATCTTCTGCAAATGTTAACTGATCGTCTGCAAAATTTGAAGAGAGGTATCTCCTATTGTTACTCCCGTTTCATAATATTTTTTGTCACATCTCTAAAATTTAGATGTATTTTGAAAAGAGTGAACGCTAGACGTGGCCGAGATCGCTAAGGCAGTAGTGCCGTAGCGATCTTGTACCGAAAGATCGCGGGTTCGAGTCCCGCCTCGGGCATGGTTGTATTGTGTTCGTCCTTTAACCCCCTATCATCATCATCATATCAGGGAAGGCAACGGGAAACCACCCTGAATAATTTATCCCAAGAAAGTCCGTTATGGGTCACCTAACTTTCGTATATGGAAGATAGGACCAAAGAAGAAGAACGATAGACAAATACCCTATTGAAGGCCTTTACACACCGGGAATGGAACAGAGAGTCTGCTGCCAGTCTTTATCTAAGACTTATTATTCTTATATGGATGTTGTGTGGCATCAATTATATTCTTACTCAAATTGAAATTTTTCATTTCTTGCTAAACTCTTGTAACTGTATCATTGTCATACTGTTTCTACAAAATTATTAACCTCTGTTCGTCGCCACCCCAGTTCGTTGCCAAACGTTTTATAGTAAATGTTGCCTGCTACAAATCTACCAGTCCTAAAATCACATTGCTCTTCTTCATCTTTTCCTACTTCTTTGATAATTTAGCAAGAGAATGACTACTCTTCAAAATAGTTTGTTAAATTAACTGGAAACTAACACAAAAATTCTTCGATCTGAAAGTGTAATAAAATTAAAAGAAATCCAATTTAAAAATAATAATATTACAGTAGGCCATAGTTGAAAGATTGCACTCAATAAATCATGAATTTCTATTAAATAGAAAGATGAGATGCTGAAAATAGCATCAGGAAGCAAACAGGAAATATGACAGGAATTCACTTAGTTCTCAGAAACGGAAATTGTGAAATAAATTCAGTACTGAGAACTTTCCACGTCTTCCGATGAGAGAAAGCACAAACAATAGAAAGGAAGTAAGGTAATAAACTTGATGGCCCATCGACCTTTTTACACGGAAATATGAATGAAGCTTTTGCGGGGAAATTCAGGTAGATGACTAAGACCTAAACCTAAAATAACCTTTAACAGAAATTTTGAGACTAGGTTGAGACTAGACGATCAATGACCGACTGACGACGGTATTCAACAAGAGCTTTCATAAAGCAATAAAATAATTTAAGTACGTGGCATACGAAAGTTGGGACAGAGGTTCTGGCAACAAGTTTTTTCTAAAAGAAATATTATGGAATCTCATCATTTTATTTGTCGCGTGAAAGAAATGCAATATTACTTTCGCTACTATTCTTGAACGATGGATTGAAAAAATGCGGGAAGATTGAGGGTATTAGTTACGAAATCGGCCACTAGATTTTATGAAGCAATGCCAATCTCTGGAGAATCAGTCATGCCTTTGCAACGTTCTCAATAATTTGCGTTCTAACTTTCTCTGGAGTATCTCCTGTGATAGATCTTCACGTACTTCGGTAATTTCTTTAGTTTTTTTTTTTTTTTGAGAAAATAACGTGTAGACATTCTCGTCATCAAAAGAAAATTGTTTCTATTTCACGCCAGCAAAGATGTTTTTGGAATTTTGTCATCAGTGCTGGCTGCGATCTTTTGCCTTCACCTGTTTATTGTGCCAGAGAGGGGGAAACAAGGTCATCGTTCAAGAAAAGTTGCGCGAGTAATACTAGTGTGTGTTCACAACAACAATGGTTATTTTAGTGACTCTATTAGCACAGACAGCCGTGTGAAATCCGTTATCTGACTACCACCGCGGCGAGATTAATTTCGAGCAATGCTCCCACATCAAGTTAGCCGTTCTCAGTGGAATAAATTCCCTAGAATGTCACAGGAAATTGGTGGAAAATTGATGTAGGAGTGTTGCTGGGCACGGCAGTATCCCGACATATACTTTGACAATGCTCTCTGTGCTAATAGAGTTAGTCAAAAAAACATTTGTTGTTGTGAACACACAGAAGTACTGCATTTCTTTTATGCGACAATTAAAATTATGTGATCCCAGAATTATTTCTTTTAGAAAAAAAATAGTTGCCATGACTTCTGCACAAGCCTCGTATTTTTCTTTCCATAACTGTTAGTAGTTTCTTTGAAAATAATTTCAAATACACTATAACTAAGAAAATTAAAAAAAAACTTTATTGTAGCTTATGAGTAAGTGATGATTTTGAATGACATGAGATGCTTCTCGTATCAGAAATAGAACATGTGGTCCTCGGGACACAACCCGCAACCCGCAACGCAGCGACGCTAAACCAGGAAGTTTCATTTGATCACAAGTGAACGGCTAGACGTTTCGGAGCGAAGATAGGAGAAAGCTACGTTTCATATGAAAATTCAAAAATTGGCCCTATTTTTATAGAAAATGCAAAAATATCACTTTTAAAAATAATACAGTGTGTTTTATGAAACACTGAACATACGCCAATTTGATATCTCCAGATGAGTTTTTGATGTACTAAAATTATCCAGTAAACAGAGATGTGCTTTTAAATGGAAAGTTGTGGAGAAGTTCTTTAAATTAATTTGTAATAAATACTACACTTCAATGTAAGAAGCATTCAATTAACATATATAAATTACTTCATCCACATCAGTACCGAAACAAAAATTGAACGCAGTTCAATCTAGAGCATCTATACTTTACGGTTAGTTTTAATTCAAGAGTATCTAAACTATACGTATAGAACTTTTTCAAAAGAACCTCACTTTCTACACAAATTACATTAATAAATCCATAATTTATTTCACTTCTCTAGATCCCATGGAGAAAAAATTTAAATTAGTATTAAAAAATTTTAAAAATCTTTGTTTACCCTTGCGATTGTGAACTAGATAAAATATTTCATATGAAAATATTTTTCATTAAATATATGAGAAAAAACATTTTCTTTCTCCTAGTACCTTCGAAATAAAATAATCAATAAAATGTATTACAAATACGCAATAAATTAATATACTGTAACCACCCACGGCTCAATAGATGAACTAAAATTTACTCATAGATTATCAACAGTCAATTAATAATCTGAACACTGTGTTGTTTCAATGGAAACATTCGATTCAGAGGCATCATCCTTATTTATTCAGATGTTTTATCCTTTGGTCCGACGATTTCTTAAAAAAGAATTCATATTACAACAGTAATTGTATTTTAGGATCCAGTCACTAACATAAAAGCAAAACCCTTTTCAAAGAAAAACAGGAAGTAATTGACATTTCTTGGGCCTTCTCTTGCTTCATGAGAATCTCTTTACACTCAACAGCTAATAAAATCAAGAGCAAGAAAGAACATATCTTCATGATTAATTCAATTATTAGTAGCTCAATTAAATTTAAGATTCATTTCAAATAATTGTGGTATACTAAAAGATTGGTTCTTTCAATAATTTCCGATAAACCAGAAAATTATTTCAGTGTATTAACGCTGCATAAAATAAAAGGAAAAGACCCAATCGATTTCTCACCAATTTATTTTCCACATTCTCATAACATTTTAAACACATTGTTAGCAACTTTAAAGAATTAAAATTAGTTCCTTAATTCCGTTTACTAATACTGAATTCATTTTTTAAATGAAAAATATATTTGTAATTATAAGATCGTTAACCTCTTTTGCACAATGATTTAATAAATACACTTTTCAAATAATTCAAAACCAACGGTGAAATTCTGAGAGATATAGGACTTCTTGAATAGCCCCTCATAATATTCTACATCAAGATCTTAAAAGTGTTAATTAATTAAGTTTAAATAAATATTATTAATCTAACAAACTCCAAATCAACAGCCATTATACTGCATTGTAAGTGCACGTTACTTCCTCTTTTATGGGTCAATTGTTTCAAGAGGTTGTTATAAATAAAACATAAGAAATTACATACACGTTTCTTTGTCTTCAAAACACAAATTCTTCCCTCCCATTCTGAGTTGTTCGTACGCGTTACTTCAGGGCTCATCACCACTCAAAACACGACCTTGATATCTCTCGATACATTTGCTTCGTCTACTGCGCGAATCCTGGGTCTCTTCGCTCGGAAGTGTTATTTGTGATAGAATGATACTAAAAAATGTATTATCACTGAGTTTCTGAAGATACAAAATTATTTAGTTCTTACTTCACGGAACGTAGGTTTTTTCTGGTACAATGAAGACTCTGTTGTGTTCGGCTGTCTCGAAACCGTTATCTCGTTTTGGTCATAGCTTCCATGTAGACCCATTAGAATAGTCCCGAATATTTTCAACGTCCTCTCACTGAGTTTTTCTCATGACATTGGGAATAATAATCCCGTGATGACTGAATGTTAGTAATAAATTGTAGAAATATAATTATAGATACATATACAATTGATTTGCTTAATGAAATCGTCTAACGTATGGGCTGAGTTTCACCAGATATAATACCTCTTGCCTTATGTATTCATGAACCTCGTCGGTCCTCATCAGTCATTTCAAGTTGTTGCTGTATCTTCTCTTTGCGGGTCAAGGCACATTTACTACCCAATTTATTTGTGAAGCGCATGAGGTATCGAAAATGTCATAACAGTATAATATATCTTAACGTCATTAAAAATCTTTACCAAACCACGACTCCCTTTAGTTCTCTGAATGTTTCTGCCCAAAATCTATACAAGCATGAAAAGCTTTCCAAGAGGTAAAAATGCATTTATATTTCATAAAACTTTATTTCTTCAAAAGTTAATGTAAATGACATATACGTATTATATTTATAAATTAAATTCATATTATCATGTGCTTCTTATGCAGAGAAAATGTTGTTGGCTAAAAAGTCCGATATCATTATTACCGTTCTTCACGTAATTACCTGGGTCTTACATTTTGATGCAAAAAGTATCCCCATCACCGCCTGAATCACGGCGCTGACAAAGCATGTGAACTCATACGGCTAATTACCCTTCTCCGGGGCACAAAGAATTCCAGCAATGACGCGATACAATTTCCGAGGAACGATGGCGTCCTCGCCGCATTCCCGCGCTGGGAGCCGCGTGCCGGTGTACCACAGGGCGGCCGGCGGCGCCTCCGCCTCCGATCTATTCGTCCCCGCGCCCCGCGCCCTCGCCCCGCGCCCCGCGCCCCGCGCCCCGCGCCCCGCGCCGCGCCTCGCTCCACGCCCTTGCACAATCCGGCGGTGAGGTGGCGATTCTCGGCGCCGTAGTTTAGTCTCGGGCTCACTTAACCGCCCCCGGGAATGGGGCGGGGGCGGGACGGGTGAGCTCCATTAGGCAGCTTCCTGCCACCTCCGCGCCGCCGCCGCCTCCTTTGCAGCTGGCACGGCGCGTCACCGGGGGCGGGGCTCGCTACTCAACATTCCTTCGGAGCATCAACCGTCCCCCTGAACTGCCTCCGCCCCCTGCCCCGCCCCCGCCGTCACGGGCCGTGGGAGACAACACGGCTGCAATGCTTCGGTTGCGTTATCTCCTCCAATCTGGTTAGAGAGATCTGTGAGAACGTGATTCGCAGGATAGCGCGGTGGAAATCTCCCAGAAGCGAAGCGTGGATTGGAGGATAAGAAGAAAAAAACGTTTGAGTTAAAAGGTCGCGCGTGAGAAAGGTCGAAAATTGTCGCGTCTTGACCAAAGATTACTATAATTATGTGATATTACTCATCAAGGAGACGGCGGATCCCTTCCTAAAATTCACACCATATTTTTGCCTGTTTTGTTGGATTCCCTCTGAACTGTTGACCTTTCCTATGCGATTTCCCCTAAATTTCAGAAAACGTTCACGTGATTTTTGTTAATATTTAAAGATTTATTGACAATTATTTATACTCACTTAACATTTTATTATTACTCTGAAAGGAGCACAAAGTTACGTTTAATATTTACAAGTATAGGTAAAAATGTAATTATTTACTAAGTCATACGTACAAGTACCCAATATCACGAGAAACAACTCATTTTGTTTACCGAAGGTTACCTCAAAAAGGCTTTTGTAATTAAGAAAGGCAACTTAAACAACAGTTCTTATTGTCCTTTATGTACAAAAGAGGAGGAAAGAATTTTAATTTTTTTGATAGCTTTTTACTTTCTCGCTACTGTTTAGGTAGGATAGAGAAAGTATTGTAATGCTGCGAGAAAAAACTGCGAATTATTTATTGAGGTCTGCGAGATGCATGCATTTACAATGTATAATGAATGGTAGGAAGAGATGTAGGGTTTATGCTTCTCTGCCTGGTTCCCTGCCTCCACAGAATCGCTATTCATCTAAAAATTATTTATGCTGTATTGAATAATGATGATGGCACTACGCCAGAAGTTAGATTTTCTTTTTTATGAATGATGTTTTGTGTAAACGATTTTAAATGTTTCAAATTATAAATTCTTGGATCTAGATAATTAGACACTAAAATCAATTTTTTTAATGTGTTCATTAGACAACGGAAAATTCATACATAATAATCAACCTGATATCCATGCATCCTTCTATTAGCAGTAAAATTAGTTGTCTACCCCGCCTCGTGTCATTCCCTTGAGATTAATGGAATCTGTATTAAATTTTAGTACTTGCGAGATTTCTATTTTAAACCACACATATTTCGTTGTTGTCGGTTTTTTTTCTTTCTTTCTTAAAACAGTTTTGTGCATTTTCCCTACAACAAGACTGCTCTCCTGAGCGAGACATTGAAAAACAATCAGATGCTTAACCCGAGCATTTTTCTTTCTCCCGTCTCCCCCAATCGTGTTTTGTTTACTTCCGAAAGCAACAATACAAATCGTCGTTCCCTGACCTCTCTCGACTCGACAGCGTACCCCCTCTTATTCCTATCCCACGTGGCGCTCCATCGCTCCGAGAGACGGCGCTCCCGAAAGAGGCACGACAGAAGACATTCAAAATAAATAATAAATAAATTGTAAATAATTATTATTTATTTTACTGGATTGGCTTTTTCTTTCTCTCTCAAAATAAGCAAACCAAGCAAGCACAGTTACACAAGTACATTGCGTAATCACTACACATTTTTATATAGTTTTACAGTTTGATTAATTGTTTTTAAATTCCCGGAATTTTGAAAAACATCCCATCAGGGATCGTAACATGGAAAATACATTTTAAAACATTTGTTATCAAACTATAAAAATTATCAATTAAAAAAGTCGATGAATCCTGGCTGTAAAGTTAAATGAAATTAGCAAAATGAAGCACAATTTCAATTAATTTGACACAATTACTAAATGCATACTTTCAAACAGGTAAATATATCAGTACGACAGGTGTATATCAGTGGTCATTATACCAAAAAGTAATTTGAAACTATTCAAAATTGAAAAAAGAATTTCATCGTGGAAAGGGAATTTAAAATAAAAATGAAACTGCCCCCTGACGCGAATAATGCTAGATTGACAAGAGACATTTTGGTTGATTTCTCCGCAAAAAGGACCATTTAAATTAAGCAAAAAACGGAAATAGAATTTGCAATGGAAATTTGAAAAATGGAATTTTTATTTCTTGTTTGTATCTATACATTTCTTTAAAATGGTAGGTAGAAACAACTTCTTCAAAAAAACCTGCGAGTGCCCTTTTGGCGCGTGTGTGTGCGCCCACTGTGCATCGCGTGGCGGTGGGGGGGGAACGCGTGTGGGCGCGCGGGTGACATATGGCGGGGCCCCCGCGGACGACGCGCCGCCGTCCCTCACCCAAGGAGGCGCAGGGGCGGGGTGGCGCCGGCGGCCGCGCGCCCCTTGTAAATCGCTCCGAGAGCATCGCCTCCGGCGCCTCCGCACGCACGCCCACGCGCGACCACGCGCGACCACGTCCTCTACGCCCTCCACGTCCTGTACGCCCTCCACGTCCTCTACGCCCTCCACGTCCTCTACGCCCTCCACGTCCTCTACGCCCTCCACGTCCTCTTCGCCCTCCACGTCCTCTACGCCCTCCACGTCCTCTACGCCCTCCACGTCCTCTACGCCCTACACGTCCTCTACGCCCTACACGTCCTCTACGCCCTCCACGTCCTCTACGCCCTCCACGTCCTCTCCTCTACGCCCTCCACGTCCTCTACGCCCTCCACGTCCTCTCCTCTACGCCCTCCACGTCCTCTACGCCCTCCACGTCCTCTACCCCCTCCTCGTCCTCTACGCCCTCCACGTCCTCTACGCCCTCCACGTACTCCAGGCCCTGCTTTAACTCTGGAAAGACCTACGTAAAATATGTTGCGTCGTTGCTTTCGATTAAAATTTTCTCATTGTAGTTCTTTCGGGATTATTTTTACTATTTCCTTCAACGGGCTAATTATAAAAAACACGTATAATTTTTGTTTTAGATAGATAGATAGATTTATTAGAACTGCAAATGGGTATGACCCGGTGGCAGTTAAGGAACAATAATTGCAGAAATTACAAGACTTACATTAATAATAAAATAATAACAATAGTAACAATAATAATAATAATAATAATAATAATAATAATAATAATACCGTACAATACAGTACAAGACGAAAAGCAGCATTGGAAAGAGCATTGATCGCGTTCACCGCACTTCACTTCACTACACTTCACTACACTACACTTTTTTGTTTTGAATTACACTGACCATCACATCACAGCACTACACCGCACTACACAACACTTACTCATTTAATATCAGTTACTGTTATCTTGTTCTAACTTATTTCTAAAACTTCGGACACTGAGAGGAAAAGCTTTGAAAACTGCCGCAGGTAAACTGTTCCAATCTCTAATTGTTCTATTACAAAAGGAAAACTTCCCAAGATCTGAATTTTGTTTCCTTGCTCGAATTTTGTGGGTGTGATCGCTTCGGCCGAAATAATTTGGTTTTTCTAGTCTAATCTGAATTTCCTTCCAAGCTGGTTGACCTACGTACGATTTATAAAGAGCGCAAAGCCTCGCCTTTGTTCTTCTCGTTTCTAGAGGTTCCCATGACTTTTTTGTTACGTTACGTCTATAGGTAAACTTATTCGCTTTTCTCTGTATTCTATCTAGATTTTTCCGGTGCGCCTTTCTGTATGGATCCCAACACGCAACTCCGTATTCCATGAGAGGGCGAACCAGCGTAAGATATGCTAATTCTTTGGCGTTTGCAGAACTTTTCTTTAGTATTCGCATTACAAAATGTAAAGACTTCCACGCTTTTCTTACTGTCTGATTTATATGCACCTCCCACCCTAATTTACTATCTAGATGAATGCCTAAATACTTGCATGATGAGACTCTTGGGATGATTACCTCACCTAAACGATAGTCTGGTTCCTCATAATTTCGTCCCCGCCCGAACGTTATTGTTTTGAAATTTTATGAATAGCAACTAGCTAGGTTAAAAATGTAAATGAACATTAAATTAATATGCTAATATGACAATATCTCTAAGAGTAACAACATGTGCATGAACTGGGGAGCATGTTTGCAAAATACCTATAAGACCAGGCGGGGTGTTTTATTCTGTGACTGGGTGTAAAATGAGACAATGATGAAAAGAGAATATCAAAATATATGTTTATGTTTTTCGTTAAATTTAACAATAAAAATTACACATCTCAATCCATTACATTATTCTCTAATTTCAACAATCCTACATTTTATTTCTTGCTGGAAATGTATTTTCAAGCATACTTGCCACATCTATCATAGATTATGTGTTTTATTTTTATTATTATTATCTGTAGTTTTATTATCTTTGAAAAACGTAGTCATTTGATTTAATAGTCTCTTAAACCCTTCCCTTAGTATTAAATAATAATTTGATAAAACTCTGTGAAAAATCACACTTACTTTTTATAATTATCCGTGTTGAGAAATCAGTGAATACGACTCTAAAAGCCAGCTATAAGAAACTGTATGAAAGTTCTTTAATCAAAAGGAACAAATGTATTAAGAAAATAAGACAGCTCGTCCACTCTTTGCCTCTCCCCCTCCCCTTGGCCTTTCGTGGGTTTCATCATGTACCGCCCACGTTAGGTCTGTGAAGCAGCCAACACAACACACCTAATACATACTGCTAAGTCAAATCGACTAATTTTAGTACATTACCGAGTAAAAATTTAAATTGTCTAGATTTACTTCACAAACATTCCTCCATCAAATTGCATAGTAATCCTTTTCGTCACTTGCAATAGCTTTTATCTAGATTCCAATCGCTCGCGACAGCGTTCTATAGTTATCTCAACATTCTGGTAATAGTTATCGATTACGAAACCTCCCTAGTGTTGTTTATGGATTTTTCATTGCTGACAAATGACTGTCATCTGGTTTATACCAGCATCGGTCAAATCATATTGCATATATTTTCAGTAAATAGTTTCCTTTTTTACTCTCTCGTCTTACTACATACGTAGTTAAGAGGAAATATTGTAATGTTGCCGCGGAAATCGGCTGTTTTTTTGTCAGAAAACTCATGTTGTTAAGCCCTAGTAACCAAAACGTTGATTAATCTTGTTCCCATGTGTAGTAAATTACTCCTAATATGTATTGTCAGAATCCAAATTGTGTGTTCTTGACACCGAAAAATCGATGGACGAAAGACGTATGTCTGTTCGTCCGTCTGCCCATCTGTCCGCCCGTCTATCAGTTCGTCCGTCTGTTCCTCCGTCGGTCTGTCCGTCCGATTGTCTGTCCGTCCTTCGCCCTGCCCGTCTGCCCGTCTACGGTCGACGCTAGCGCCTAAACCGTTCAACGAATTTTCAAAAATTGATATTCCCCAATCAATCTAAACGATCTCAAGGTTCTGTGAGTTTGACACGGATATTTTGATCTTTGAGGTTTCTTTACATGAACCCTCAATAATATTTCTAAAATTTTCTCACAATGGGATTAAAAACATGGCGGAGTCTCATTTTCGTTAAAATTTCTGAATTTTTGACAATTGCATATGGCTTTTGGCGTATTTCAAAAGGTACAATACTAAAGGTAGAGTTTTTTCTGAAATGAAATGTTTAAAAAAAATAGACTTTTAAATAAGGTATAAGGTATGAATTTTTTAAACCGAGTAGTTTTCGCATAATTTCTTCTCGACGTCAAGGCAATTTATATTTTTCCTCAAAAACGACCGCAAATTATTTCTGTAACTTTTTCCCGGATAAAGTTTCCTTAGAAATGGCACCTATCTCCTATTCGTTGAACTTTTTGAATTTTCGATAATTGCAAAAGTTACAAATAATGGGAGAGTGGACGTACTGAAGGAGTACCACTAGTTTCTCATTTTACCTATATAATAGATTGTAATACCCTAATCAATTTTTTCACCTTAATATATCCAGCATCTGATATTATTCCCATAGAATAGTAGAAATTGTAAACAAGTATATATTATCTGTTTCTTCTTGTACACGAATATAAAGTCATATTTGTGACGTAAACAAAGTGACGTATAGCAACCATTCAGATTTCCAACCCTGTGTTTTCGACCATGGAGTATCGCACATCTAACAAAGTTGAGAATCGTCCATAAAATGTCTTTGAAATGAAAAATACTGAGGACATGAGAGATCTGTTTTTGATTGAGAGTCTGTAATACATAAACAAAACAATTACTTATCAATCTAATACTGTATTACAGAGTAATACTGTTATAACTTTCTTATACAGAAAAAAGTGGGCATATTTTTTTAAATTTTATGTAACTTTTTATCTTCACTTTTATAAATACTTACATTGTTTTCGTGCGTGTAAATAATATGACATGGCGCACTAAAAAGAATATATGAATAGAATTTAGCATCAAATCCTAAAGTGTGGATGTGAATGTAAGGGGCCTACAGTTCAAATTATGTTTATTCTTTCAGGTAGTTTCCAAGATTTGAGTAATATAAAAAATTATTACCTTACAAAAGTTATGTTATATGATCGTATTCATCAAAGTTTTCGACGAACATTGTGACAAACCTACTTGCATGCTGCATCTGCAGTATACAAGTAAAAGTGAGAGAGATTGTCTTGAGATCTCAAAAATCTTCTTTGTAAATCAGAGATAATTTCTGAGATCTCAAGGGACTCTATGAATTGTATTTTGTGGACGAATTAAAACGTAAAATTTGGTTTCCTTAGAATTTGGATTTTTCTTTTCAATGATTATATTTTACTTTCTCGCCGTAGCGAGAGTACTCTGTAGACTAGACAGACAGTTTTGTAATGCTGCGCAAAGACGCTGAATTATTGACAGAAAACGAAAAAGTGGATTATTCCAGTTCCTAATTTAGAAAAAAACCTGTAGTACGTGCAGCAGCCAGAATCCATGTTTTGTGGGTCCTTGGTATCGAAAAATAGATTGACTACAAAACGTCTATTCATCTATCTGTCCGGCTTTCTTTCCGACTGTCTGTCCGTCAGTTTGACTGACTTACTGTCTGTCTGTCTGTCTGTCTGCCTCTCCGTCTGTCGACTGTCTGTTTGCCTCTTCGTGTGTTTGTCTTTGAATCTGTCCGTCTGTGAACAACGCTAACAATTTTCAAAAAAATGGCTCCATAGTTTTTTATTTAATTTTGTTGTTGGATAGTGTGAAGGACGTTTAAATTGTGTAAGTCTCGTGTTGGTTAAAAACCCTGACTTTTCGAAAATTGCAAAAGTTAAATTTTGTTCAGTTTTTCTACAATGAAAATATTAAAGATAAATATTGTTTTCCTAAATGAAGTCTGTTCCTTGAAGATATATTTTGAAATAAGGTCAAGTAATATTTTTCGTAATGTAGCGTGAAAATTCCGGCGAAAAAGTACGTGCTATTTTAGCACCACTAGTTTTTTTAATTTTTCTTTTCATTAGTTCATTTGAACGACTAAGTGTTTTTAGCATGTTAGATTATAATCGAATTAGTTACATCTTCTCGTTTAACTTTCATGAAACTTCTTTAAACCTATCACAGACTAATATACAATATTCATGTGATTAAAATTCTTTATTCTTCATACTACATGCGATTTACGAAATTTTCTACTCCAGATTATATTTTCTGCTCAGAGTGGTGTAGAAATAATTAGAAAATCACAGTTTATTTAAAATCTGTGATGTAGTTTTTGGTGAAAGTTTTAATTAGACAAAATTAGTAGAGCGCGTCGAATTGTGCAATTATGGGGAGAACGAAGATTGTTAATCAAGTCCTTTACGCAAGTTTTATGAGTCACCGTCTCAGAGCTTTAGTGTTATCCGGTGGTTTTATCTAAATTGGTTTTGTTTATTTATTTATTGATGTTTAGAGGCCTTCAACAGCCGATTTATTTGACGCCCACGAATGATGAACTAATGAGAAGATTATAAAGATAATGATAAACACTGGTAGAAACACAGACAGTGTACTCAAGAAACCCCGAGGAAACGTGCCAAAAGCTCACTTTGTCCATCACAAATTGCAGGTGAATTGGCCATGCACTAAACGTGGGTCCCAGTGCTGGTATAGGAACCTGTCATTTTGCCGCAACCTCACCTACGTAAATTGGATTGTTTTAATAAAATGTTAATATTCTTAATAACAGAAAGCTCTATTAAGGTCAAAGTCAAGCAACATTTATATTGCTATCAAAGAGAAGGCAACTAAGATCTTTTTTCATTTGTCTCTGGAACGAAAGAGAAGGCAATAGAAGAATGGGTGGTAGAGACCGCTTGGGAACAACGAATCAGAATGGAAAGGAAAACACTCGTCGGCACCCATCACAAAAACTCGGCATGAATGATGGTTGAGAGCAGGGTGAAGTGAACAAAACCGCTGTAATGGACCCTCTGAAAAGTATCGCTTACGTCGTGTATGAGCGCCCCACTCATTCATAGCGAGTAAAATTCCCTCATCCTTTTCTCAAAGCGAGCTCCGCTTTTCGGTGGTGGGTGGGCGCGACCTGGCAGGGCAGGGCAGGGTAGGGCGCTGTGTTCCTGCTCAGGTATACGTGGCTACCTTTGGCCACCATGGAAGCTTCCAGCGCCTCGACTTCCTCTGTCGCCCCCCCTCTCACTCTCAATCAAGCGAGGCTCCAAAAGAACGGCATGGCTTGGGGACCATGCCCCCCTTGAAATTGTACAGTGTTGAAATTTTTTTAAAATAATTATAAATATTCTCCAAAATGTTACATTACTTTTTAGTTTATCTCAAAACAATAACAAATAACGTATTTTCAAAATATTCTGTTGTAAAGGTCTCCAAGTTTAAATTCAAACACTTTCTACTAGAAAAAGTAGTATAGAAGATGTAAGTATAACATCATTTAAATGAGTGATATCCAAATCTTTAAAAAAAATTAACAAATTCTTATTAAAACTAAGATGTAAACGAAATAAATATATTAAAAAAATTAAATTCGGCTAAACCTTAAATGGGGTGAGAGCAATACTCACGGCAAGCCTTGGTGCACCGGTAACTAAAATGTAACTAGAAGGCAGGCTTCCTCGTCCGGAGTCAGAATCGTGCAGAATGCATTTCGCTCTGAGGAAGGTGGCAGCATGAATGACAATACGTTGGCTCTGTCCCTAGGGCGCGGCGTCGCCCGAACAGCCAAGAAGATTCTAAACATTTTCAAATACAATATTTATTATTCAAACTTTTTTGGAACATTTTCACATTTAGACTTAAGATTTTTAACCATAGAAACTCTAATAATATTTGATGGAATTATTTTTTCTTGTAATAATGTAATATATAATAAGAAATATGTAATAATGTAATATGCAATAATATTTCTAGTAATATATAATAATTTTTGCGTGTGATATCTATGTAACGTTCCCAAAAGTTACGTGTTTGGACGAATGTAAAAAATTACTCTATGCTAAAGCAATTTATTTAATTTCTAAAAAACATGACTAATGCTAAACCTTTGCTTTCTGAGTAATGACTAGTAACTAAAGCTAGCCTTCTACTTTCCTCTTAAAAATCAAAAATATAAAATTACTAGTATAACACTGTCGCGTGCGGTGTATCGAGTTCGTCCACCAAGATGAATGAAGAAATATAAAGAGTAGTCCACAGTTAACGAGGCACACACAAATCTACGCATTGACTCTCAGACGGCAGAGCAAGAACGGGGCAAGGTATTACGTATCTGCATTTCTGACTTATCGGATTTGAAAGAAAGATAAGTAAAGAACTGCAGCGTGACGAACGCCGCATGACCACTTGTGTCACTTAAAAAGTGTTTCATATATTTTTTTAAGAATAAATCTTAAATATTTTCTGAGAAAATTGGGGATATATAATCTATATTCTCTGGGAAACTACCCTTACTCTCTATCATATCACCGCCACCTAATAGCAAATTCATCACTACAACCACTACCACTGGTTAAACTGCGCGTCAAGAAATTCTCTCCGCAGTGGCACCTTGCTGGTGAGAGTGCTAGTAACAGAAATTATGTTGGTAGCACGAGCTGTAGCTCGTAAAAAGTAAATTGCATACTCACCACAATCATAACAGATGCTGTGAGTGTTATCGTCATCACTTGTTTCCCAGTGATCTGTTTGCTACCGACATAAATGCAATTTTTAATAGGAGGCCCTGACTTGGCACAGTGCGGGGAGACGTTCCTGTCGCACTATATATTTACGCTATATTGACATAAAAGAAGAATTTAGGTCTGATTGACTTCTCTTGCACTTAAAAGGAAATGATTCATTCACTGACATTAACATACTAAATACTAACCGCTGGGGTGACACCTGAAGAGGAAAATTCCCCATATGCCAATGAGCGCCGGTTCTCACCATCCAGCAGCGGAGGAACGCTACTGTCCCAGGAATAAATAACATTCATTGTACTAACGGGACTAATGATCAAAGTTGACGTGCGTGGAAACATAAATCAATTACAACCAGTGGTTTCGTTTTCCATCAACGCCACCGCAACCACCAAATAACCCAGAACGAGATCAACCTTCACCACCTCTACTTATAATCTCGACCAAGAACTACTACGTCAATATGAGAGACTCAATCTCTAGGTCTCAACCACCACCAATATAATCATTGTTAGAGCCATTAAAATATTATATTACCCTTAGAAAGATTTATTGTAAAAAATCATAATAATTAAAATGATCAAATGTGTATTCTAACTCCAATTTACATCAGCACTTCATGGAGGGAAATATATTTTCCTCGTAATCTTGATTGCATCTGGCCATCAAATGTTCTTTGAAAACCCCTTTGAACAGAAAACGTATTTTACGATTTCTCTGCTGAAAATGGTGGCACACGGAATTTCGGTTCAACGAATAATTTGTTTCACTCGCGACGATGACTCTACGAAGTGAATTGAATTGAATTGAATTAATCCCTTATTTTACGTGGCGAGACTCAGGCCATTAGGCCTGCTCTTCCGTCTGACCACGTAAATTTCGCTACGCTCCTTTCACCAACTAGCAGAGAAAGGAGGTATTTCTTGGGCGAGATTTGAATTTAGCTCAGAGGCGTAATTTAGGCTTGAGGATCTTTTACATGCAAGTAAATCATGGGGCAGCCGGCTTTACTCCCCCCCTCCCGAAGGAAGGCGTACGAAGGATTTTTTCGCCCTGAAAAATCCATGGCTTCGATCGGGTTTGAACCCGCCAACTTGGGTACAATAATTCGAAACGCTAACCGTTACACCATCGCCGCCGAAGTGCAATTCTCAACTAAATTATTCTCTTTGAAATGCCCAAACGGAATCAGAGAAACTTCGTCATCATTTTCGTTCTTGGAACTTGTGTTTTCACCAGCACTAATAAAAGCTGCATCGTTTCATTTTCAGAGAGCTCTGTTACTTAAAAGAATCGCTTCTTCTTGCATTTTATTTGTGATTACTCGTGAGCGCGATAAGACTGTTGGCTGCTTGCAGAGAAAGACAAAACGCAACAGTGCCTTCGTGTTGCCCAGACTTGCAGGGTTGTTTTCAGCTTGATGAAAATGGGGACCGAAAAAGAAAAAAAAATATGACAGGAAAGGATGAAAAAAATATCAAAATTAAGCACTATATTAAAAATAGTCATGAGGATCAAACCAAATGAAAATCCTCCAAAACAGCTCTAGAAGTACAGCCACGTGTTTGTTAAAAGTCTTAAAATCATAACAATAATAAAAAGACATTTTGCCAAACCACCGAGCTCTAGTCGTTATTCTACCAACTCCCCCCACAACCATTACATTCGAAAATACCACAATCTTCACTTTCGCCGCTTCCTCCACAATTGAATAATATCAGACCTACCACCAACACTTGTCAGTTGAAGCGGCATCCTAGCAACGTTGCTAATCTGTCCTCCACCCCAACCCTGACCCGAAGCCCTCCGCCTCCCTCCTCCCCCAACCGGGGCCTCCGGAGTGTCACCGCTACCTGGCGCCCCGTGCGCCGCTGCGGGCCGGGCCTCTCATTAGGGGCGGGCGGCGCTTTGTGCGCGGCTAATAGACAGCCGCGGGCCCACTGGCGGGGTGGGGACGGGGGCGAGGGCGGCGGCTTAGTGCGCGCCGCTCGCTCCCAAAAGCCGCGGCCACGAGCGAGGCCCAGGCGCCGCCGCCCCACCCCCGCCCCCGCCGGATCGCTTGCAGCGGCGACCCCCTCGCCCATTCGATCCCGGCCCAAAGGCCTGCCCCGCTGGGCGCCACGCCGCGCCGCGTTGACACTCTCAGCGCCAAAAGCGACGGGTGTGTTTTAGAAATATTGCGGTCCTCTCCGTTCTAAAGAGTCTGGAGTGGGCAGTAATCCCTTCCATATAATATTCTTCGGGTAGGAAAAAAAACACCAACGTCTTCTCAATTGAATTAATACTAAATGTTTCTAATAAGTGTAACGCATCGTTTCTAAACTGCAGTTTCTTAACGAGTTCCCTGCTTCTTTGATGCCCTGAAGGTTCTACACCGGAGTATTTTTTTTTTATTGTTTGACTCCTGTAAACGATAATAAGGAAATCTGACTTTTTTGTACATGTATAAAACTCCATCGCGATAAAAGCTAGTACAAGTGGTACTGCTGTTATTCTGTTTAGGGAATAACCCTCAGGCGTGCATCAAATTGCACAATACCTTATCTTCGCAATAGTGTTGTACTCCGTAGAACGAGTGGTCAGATATGTGCAGAGTCTCAAATTCAACAATACATAAAATTAAATTGACAATATGATATTCTTTGGGAAGGATAAGCTTGCAGGTACGATGGGAAGACATGCTGAGCGGCGACGCTACTTTCCAACTCGAGGTCAGAGTGAGGTGTCGAGCGACAGGAATCGACCTGCGTGCAGAGCGTCTATTGAAGAGTCTGAGGCCTGACATAAAGCTATCAAATAGGAAGAATTAATTAAAAATTCATTCATTATCTAATTTCAGTGCTTGCGCAAATATTTAAGAATTGTTTTCAATATGTATTAAATCATAATCATATATTGTAATAATATAATAATATTCCTTGGATATGAATATATTTGCCAACCAAGACGTAGAAGGCAGCAAAATTAGAAGAAATGTAGCTCAAATAATATCTTCGAAAAATTGTGTGAATATTGGTTTGTAAAAAATGTTATATCAGACATTAATTAATATTAAAAGTAAAGAATATAATTTAATGTACAATAAAGTAAAACAATATTTTATTCACGAGATAAAATGTTTAGCACCCGAGATGATGAAGGGAGCTGTGTGCCAAATTTCAAGAGAAAAAGAAGCTAGAAATGTCAAATAGGTTTCTTTATTTCATATGCAATTGCCCAAACAAAAGATATTTTCTATGTTTTAATATGATCTTTTATTATTTTAGGGCGTCGTTGAGATGTAAGCAAATTGTTACATTTCGAACTATAAAAATAGGGTGTAAGCAATTACTTATATTTTAAATAGTGATTTTTAATGTAATTCTTTACATATCGGGTTGCTTTTCTATATTTTAAGTAGTTATTAACGAGAAAAAAGTATTTAATTGGTTGTTTTAAATTCTCATTTATCCAATTGTACCGATTTGCTCAGTAATTCCAAAGCGAATTTTTTGATTGGTGTTTCTGGGCACGTTCACTGTCATGGTCATTAGTTCCGGTAGTGTACTGAACGTTTTATCGCGGAAGTGACAGTGTTTCTCCCACAAGGATAATGAGATCTTGCGCCCACCAATTCTTGTGGATTTCCCTTTCACGTATCCCTCCTAGTGGGCCACCGCCCCAGCCAGGACAAGATTTAAGCTCCCGTTACATGTTATAGTGCAGTGCATGTAAGCCTTAGTATGTATAAGTAAGGATGAGGTAAGGAGAGAAAGAACAGTTCGCGCCTGATTCTTAGCCCTTATGTTAAGGGGCTCCGCTGTACGCCTGGTACCTGGTACCATGGACAACTACCGATCAGCACATTCGACCGCTAGAATTTTCCTACACACGACTGAATTCGACCTAGTTAACTAAGTAGTCTCGAAAATACGTCACTTTTGGGACTCGACTATCTCGGTAAGTCACTGCAGAGACATCGGCAATGCAGGCCCTGATCTACAAGCAGTCGCTGCGAAGTTTTAAAATTAAATTATTTGTTTTCGTGACTTCTTTGACAATGAAACCTCGGTTTTTCTATGCTTTAGTTTTCATACGATTCGATTTTCCACAAGGTTTTGTTTCTTCGAAATTGTGTCCCGGTTTTTGAACATCCACTCGATTTTCGTTCAGCTGAAAATTTCGTCCGTACGACATGTGTGTCCAACCGCCCACGTGACTCAGATTCTCATTCCCGGATCAAGAGTCCACCCAAAGCACCCCATGCGTTGTGACTCAATCAAGATCCTGGTTGAGTGAACGTCACCCTGCACATTCATTCCAAACAGTACATCATAATCCATGTTTTTGTGCTTGATTGTTGAGTGCGGGTACTAAACAAACCATATTATTGGCAAAGAAAGTTTTGAGTGCTAGCCTTTTCGTAAAGAAAGGAAGAAACACGGAAGGATTCACGAAAGAGCTCGTATCAAAACACATAAATTACATTAAAAAATTATATTCATTATTATTTATAGGAAGGAATTAATTAGATTTGCATTGTTTCTGAGACGAGATATTGCTTCAGCTTCCGAACATTCGATTTTCCTCGAACGTTTTCGAACGGGTTCATCAGGAAAACTAAGGCTACTCTATTAATACGGTACTCTTCACGCACATCGAGAATATTTTTCCACTTCGAAATACGTGTCATTCCTTTTTGACCAAAACGCCCTCCCTTGGCGATCTCTCGCCCAGCGAGTGGCGCCGCGTGGTCCTTCAACGGGTCCTTTTCTTCCCTTTCGTTCAGCTGGCCCCAGCAGCCCAGCACCCTCCCTCATGCGCCCACCCGCACCCCCACCCTCGCCCCCGCACGCACCCTCGCGCGCGCAAACACTTTTCCCGCCCCCGCCCCCGCCCTCTCTTGACGAAAGCGAACTCCAGGCTCAGAGCCGTGCAGCCGACTGCGTTGAAGTGAGGCCGTCACGTGCCACAAAGAGATCACCCTCGAAAAGATGCCCATTTCTGCACTCGCCCTACTCCCCCTTCCGCCCCCATCCCTCCCCACCCGCCACCAACAAAACTGCAAACAACGCCCTCTATTCACAGTTTGTCTGTCCTTCCGTTCGCTTGAAGCCACTCGCGAGCCCCTAAAGGGATTAGAGAGAAACATGATCTTCAGGAGGTTGACTACGGTTTGGCGATTCACTCCCCGTATTAACCGAAATTCATCGGAACAAACTGTCACGCAGGCTGACATAAACGTGTTTTCTAGCGGTTCTTTTGTGTACGACGTGAACGACAAATAAGAAGTCCAATTTTCTGTGTTTAGTGAGACGGTGTGGTAAACAGTTCGGGAGACTTAACGAGAGAAAACGCTTGACCAAAAAGAAGTGGAAAATCAGGGCAATGAAAAATATTATGCGATTAGTTGACCTAAATCTTCGAAACTTTTCTTGTAAAGTTCACGGTAGTTCAAAAGGTAAGGACTCTTGACTCTATCGTTTTTCGTCTATTGAAAGTAGTCAAGAAAGATGGCAAATAGTAGATACTTTGTATTATTGTATTCTGCACATCGTAATATACATAATTGTATTATTTATACAAATTGTGCTATAAAAAACAAATTTTGGTAGAGAGTCAACGACGAATATTAAATTGGGAGTCAGAAAAAATCTTTACAAAAAGAGTAAATGTTATTTAAAATAATCATAAAATTAGCATTAGATTTTATATTGTATATTTACTATAAGTTTAGTCTTAATTTGAAATTGCATTTATATGTATTTACATACACAGCGATTTACACTTCTTTATTTTCAGTAATATTTTTAATTTGTACATTTTGAGAAATGAATATTGATAATACAATAGTTATTTTTCTTCCTGCTGTCTACATTTTGCTCGTACCGTTGTTCCTTTGAAACACATGTTTTCAAACCGTGTAAAGATGGTGTCTTTGTTTTGATTTGGTTGGAAGAGTCTTTGGATTTTTCTCAGCTCAGATGTCACTCGAGGTGTCGCTTTCCTTATCCTTGACTGGCTGGAAGCGAGCTTCTAGTTCACAAAAGGATTGCAGAACAATAAGGTACCGTTTCAAGACGAACCTGAAAAGTTCCCCCCATTTCGCTGTTCACTGTCCAGAAAATACACCTCCCGAGTTTCAGTTCATAACCAGGGTGTATTAACTTCCAACATCTGTAACTATGATTTTTTTCAAAGTTATTTGTAAAAAAACGTAATATGCCTTTAACATATTATGAAACTTTTTTAATTACTTTGACAAATATGAAGATGAATTTAGGGAGTGGCAATAATTAACGCATTTAGAAATAACATATTGGTTGAAATGAAGATTTATATAATTCGTAATTTAATACGCGCTCGAAAAATCGATATTAAAATTCTGACGCAATTACGTACCTAGTATACCGTTAACATTTAAAAAAATATGTGTGTTCTCCTTTCAGTGCTGGAGACCATTTGGGAAAATATGAACTCTGCACTGAACATTTTCCAAAGAATAAACATTCTGTTTCATTCTCTACGTAAATTTGACTATCTAGAAGAGAATCTTTAATGTTAAGGGGGGAAGTATTTAAAAATCTCGCTCATATTACATTTTCAATTCCTGTAGTAAAAACTACTCACGTTTACTCATTAATTTTAATATCAAATAGAACAGTGTTTGTTTGATAATGATGTAAAAATTTAATTTTCATTCCTTTTTTCGGAAATTACAAATGTTCACTTTTTTAAAATTTCTTATCGCGTCCAGAATAACTTGAACAATCTTTTTATGTAATCGATACTATTATAGAAATATTTTGAATAGTCGAACAAAGCTTTTTGAACTTTTTGACAGTTTTTGCGCAGGTTTATTAAAAAAGGGCTTATTTAAAACATGTATAGTGATGAAGTCTTGTGCACTTAATTAATCGGTAGAAGGAGGGTTGTTGCGGACGCATTCAATCTTTAAACAATATAGATTTTCCGTTTCCCCTGTGTGGGTGTGGCAGGGGCTTGCGGCACTTGAGCCCACATACGCGTTACATCGGGGCTATGGGGTGGAATCCCACGTAAGACGTGGACGCAGTGTACTATGACATGGTAGAGCTCCTTCACCCTCCAGGTTTACCTTTCAAATCCCCTCTCTCCCCTTTCAGACATCGATACTTTCCTCCAGAACCGGCTGTACGCAGCCGAAATGAGACGAAGGGAACAAAAAATCATACTAAAACGGAAGTATAAACTTATGAAGAAAATGAATATTAATACGATCGCTGGTGCGGTAGGTACCTTCTAATAATTAAATAAGTAAAAGATGTGATCCGGTATCAAAATTATATTTTATCTACAGATCTTTTCGGTCGCGTAGCGATCATCCTCAGAGATTGCGCATGCGGGCGGAAAACAAAGTTCTGCGGCAAGAAGGCAGAAAAAAAGTACCGCAGAACTTTGTCTTCCGTCCTCATGCTGTAATCTCTGAAGAATGATCGCTACGCGATCGAAAATATCTTTACATTAAATATAATTTTCATACCGGACTATATTTTACTTATATAATTAGCAAGAATACTTAACAAGAGAATGTATGAATACTACTTAAGAAATATGACATACCTTATGCCTATTTGGAAAAAGGTGGATATTCAAAACTTATAGATACGTGAGTGAAACAATCCATAGATTATCAATCAAAACGAAAAACAGATATTATCCGCGCACGTTTTCTTGAGCCCTCGCTTCGCTAGATGCGAGAGGAGTGGTGGGTTTGGCTGTTTTGACAAAAGGAATTTTACGTCTAATTGGTAGTTTATTTTTCTCATGCAAAATAGTTTTTAATACGCGGGAACGAACATTTCTCGTTACCAGATTTTCTACAACGCTCGTTGCTATAATATATTCTTAATTCAACTAATGTTGGGAAAGGAGTGTGGGTAGATATTCCGAGGCTCAAGAAAACTTACGGATATATTACACACATCCAAAACCTAATTTCAACACTGACAGTGCTATATTCGCAAGATTCTATTACATTGTCATTGTATGTATCAAAAGTGAAACATTTTAATAATAGTTTTTTCAAACAACGTGAATACCGATGGGGCGTAGAAGAAAGATACAGTTCACAGAGGTATATGTTGGAATTTCTGTCTACCGGTGACGCACGCGCACTCTGTTGTGTGTTCTCGAAACTGCAAGCTTCGGAGAAGACGGAAACGTGTGGCGCATGTCATGCCATCTCTGAGCAACTGGTGGAAGCTTTTGCACTTCATCCCCGCGGCAATTTTGAATGAGCGGATTTTACTAGAGGCAAAACTTTTCCGATTAAAGCTCATCATTTGTTACTTCGTAATTTGAATATAAGTATCAAATACCTGGTTAAATACTGCTTCTACATCCTTTCTACTTTCTCGCATACTACATATGTAGTATAGAGAGTTATGTAATGCTGCACGCAAAACGGCGATTTTTTGGAAGAAAAATTCTTATTCTAAATTCTTGATACCAAAAAATATGAAAATTCCTGTTTCTTTATTTACTATACTACTTCCTCTAACACATTATGTAGTCAGAATACACGTTTTGAGGGTCTATGATACCGAAAAATTGGTTTACGGCAAAACATCTGTCCGTCTGTTTGTCCGCCCGTCTGTTTATCTGTGAACAACGCTAGTGGCTAAACCGTAATAGGATTTTCACCACAATTGATATTTCACACTCAATCTGTCTGATGTCGCGCCCCTTTGAATTTGAAACCGATGTTTTAATTTTTGTGGGAACTTTATATGAAACCTCAGGGACATTTTCAAATATTTCTAAAACTAGTGGTGCGGCAGAATCGCACAGACTTTATCGTACTAGTTTTCTAATATCTTTGATGTCGCCTTGCTTTTCGATGCTGCCCCATTCTTTTTTCAGTTGTCATCTATAGGCGCCCAAAGAACATTTTTTCTGAACTTTCCTCAATTTTTCGGTTTCCTAATAGTAGAACGCAAATATTACTTTAAGAATATTAAAGCAGAGTAAAACCTCGTTATAAATGGCAATTGTATTGCTAAATTAGGAGCCGTTTTTAAGAAAATGGCAATTTAGCTCAACTGTATATGCAAAATTGAAACACTTTTCACAGAAAAGTTTTGACTTTTCGAAAAACTTCATTTAAATGCATTTGTAGAACTTTAACTTACAAATGCAATAGTGTTGACAAATTTCTAGAAATATGCAGATTAACGTCGTGAAATATATTTCAAAAAATTAACATTTGTGTAATTAAAAAAACATAACAAAAATACACCAACATTAATTTTGTCTTATTAAACAATGCAATTAGTACTCTCCGTCCAAAAAATGTGAAGAAAACATTTGGGGCTATTATTGAGAAAATGGCGTTTTAGCGTCCCTAAAAATGCGGAATTTTGAGCACATTTTCACAGAAAACTTTTGACTTTTCCAGAAACTTTATATGACATTATTGAAATTACATGTACTCATAAATATAAAAATTTAAATAAATCGCCGCTAATGTAAATTATAACGACGTGTGAGACAAGTAAAAAAAATTAAATGTTTGTACTTCTTGAAAAAGAAAATAATAGAGGAAAATGGCATTTAGGTCATCTAATAGAGTATATTTAGTACTATTCCTACTAAAAGTTTAAAGAAAAAATTTAATTAAATACATTTATATAAGTTAGTAAATTAAAAAAGAGTTAACTCTGATAAATAGGACTTATGCTACTTTTATAAGTGTACTTTATTCTCACAAGAAACCTAAAGAAAAATATTTTTTGGGCCTTCATGTAAAGTACCCCCAAATTTGAGAGAATGTTTTTCAAAATCTCAAAGCTTCCACTGCAGCCATGTGGTTTCTTCAATTTGGAAAAAAATCCTACGCATGGATTAGGCACTAGTGGTGTTCACAGACGGATTTGCACGCATCGGAATTTTAATCCTTGTCTGAGGCAACTTTTAGGTTGATATTGAAATATACAATTGTGCTCACGTCAAAATAGAGATTTTTAAATAATTCCAGCAAACCAAACAGTATTTTATGAAATGGGGTGAAAGAGTTAGCTTATTTAATAGGCTTGGATTATGCGAACAAAACCCTACTAATAGCACACTGCCCCCCACCTAACACCCAGTACCCCACTCTTTCTCAAGCTTCCATTGCTTCCATATTGTAACGTCACTCTTGTACACGATTATTTTGCCTCGCGTTGTGCAGTCATTTTGTAACCTGCATTAACTTTGGATGTTGCTAATTAATCCTATGTTATCATGCCGCAAGCTGGGTAACAATTTGTAACGTTTTTATGATCCTCCTAATTTAATTTACCCTGCTGTGCAGGTAAATTAATTACTCTAATAACCCATAGTTTGGCTAGCTCTGTTTTTTCTTTAAAATCTTGCATGAGTTCGACGTACAACATACGTCACCCTATCTGTAGCACGTGGATGTGTGACTTTGTACAGACATATCAATTCCTGGAACTTCTGTGGAATTTACTGCTAACTGAATTGATGGCAATTCAATGAAATATCAGCCTTTCTTTTCAAACAACAATTAATATGTTTCTATTAGTTCTTTCTGTTCTTCTTTTGTTCTAATAGTTTCGAGCTCGAAACTACACTTCGCTCTTTTCTGTTGTTCTAATAGTTTCGAGCTCGTTATTGATTAATGATTCTATGGCCTTTAACATGGCTAAACCGTACGGTTTTGATAAAGTTCGTAAGCTTACAGAATGTCTTCTCGATTGGTTCGATGTCACCGTCTTCTCCAAAAGGGGATGTCCTGAGTCCCCCTGTGGTATGGTTTGTGAACCTATTGTCCGTGTAAACTATAAATGTTTTCCGATTGTTGCTAATTATACAGACCGCTATTCCCTACATCTGCCTTATATAATCGCGTCGCGACTTTCTCACTAGGCTTAGGGCGAAACCTCAATTCGAGACTACTGTTTCCTTTAAATTAACAATTTACAATTCCCTCTACGAAACAAACATCATGTAAACCCAGGAACATGAATTCTAAATACTTAAAATGCAAACTTCCTATACGACAAATGTAACTGTCATTAAAAGAAATGCAAACATTTCCCCACTTAAAACTCAAATGAACAAACTACTTAGCCTACACTATTATGGACTGATCAAACAAATATTGATCCACAATGTACATCTACTATCGCAAAATTAATATACAATATTCATTACCATCTAAAGTGCTTGGCTGCTTCCGTGAGAGAGAGAATATCTATCATTTTGCTGAAGGTTAATTTTCAACGACCTCCCCTAATCAATTCCATGTTAATGACACGAGGCCGTGCCGTACCTCGACAATACAGTTTCTGTCAGCATCCAGCACGACACGCATACATGTTTATACTTCGTTGCTACGCTACGCGTAATCCTTGGATTTTAACATTCTCGATGCATTTAATTCCGTCGTGTCGCACCGGTGTGACATTCTGGTATGTTACACTATGGACGGACTCGCGATAGTCCACGATGCTACCCATTTTTAAAACATGTGTTGCAGCCAAAAGCCAAAAGGCGTGAGCCAAAAGGCAAAAGGCATTTGCTTCGGGGAGTACAAAGTTTGATCTTAAAGTTTTCAGAATCTCCCCACTACTGTCCTTGAGTATGCGCTCAGCCATGTCGCTGATTTCAACAGTTCCCAAGCTGATGAGACAATTGAATTACGCCTACGTCATCTTTTGCTATACTGTTTCGACTTCAATTCGTCCTATCAGCTTGGGAAGTGTTGAAATCAGCAACATGGCTGACCGCATACCCAAGGACAGTAGTGGGGAGATTCTGGAAACTTTTAGGATCATTTTTAAAACGTTTATCATTCGCTCAAGCGGACACATACAACTAAATTCGTCCACAAAAATTGCGCTGGTGATATGCACAAAGCAAACGAGTAAATTTACTGCAAGTTTAATAATTTCTGTAATTTTCCCGAGGTTGATTTTTCTGGGGGGCGCCCTAGGGCCCTTCAGAAGCAGGCCTTTCAGGAGCTGCCTGTAGTGTGATTCTGAATTGGGATGAGAAGGGAAAAACAGCGCACGCTCCCACGCCCTCCATGGTCCCTTTGTAAAGATAGTGTTTTTGATTCCATATTCGCCGGATTTATTTATTGATTGATTATTTTGTGTTTTCGTCATGTCAATGACTTTTCCATTAGTCTCGTAAGTGTAGTGTAAATTATATCCCAGAAGGTAGCGGTGTTCCTCACCCGTTTGAGAGATTCGGAGCCGGCTGTCCTTCACGTCGGTTGGTTGAATCACCTCCTGCGGGGCATCACCCCAGCCGGAGCCAGGTCGAAGATCTGCCACTGACGGGGTCCAAACCCGACAAAATCTCTACTTATTTAAAGTGTTATGTTTGTTTTTACTCTACTTTGTTTTTACTCTACTTATTTAAAGCGAGGTACCTTATAATAATTCTATCACATTACCACGCAATACTATCATTAATTTCGAGCGAGCAACATTTCAAGAAGAAATTTATACACATTCAATATTAGTGGTGCTACAACTGTTCATTCTTTCTCGTATGTGTGGTAACGGTTACGTAATATTGTAATTTGCACCTTTTACTATACTAACACTTCAATCATTACTTGAAAAATCAAATTATATAACTCAAAATTACGCGAAATCCGCTCCTCATAGTTTACCTTAAAGGATTTAAAGACCTAATATTGAGAAATAGGCGGAGAAAAGTAAAAACTGCCCTGTTGTCAAGGCTATCCGGGACGAGCCGCGTCAATGTCTAACGGTGGCTAACGTTTCGGCCAGCGTATTGTGGCCTTCTTCAGAGCGTACTCCCGAATAGCCTAGACAACATAAACTCCGGCCGCGGAAACCTACGCAACTAAAAACCGCCCTTTTCCTTGAAGGAATTTCCGTCGGATCGCTCCCCGGGCCCCGGTGGGCGAGCAGCGCCGGGAGGCGACGGACACGGGGCGGCGCACGGGCGCGCGCAGAGGCGATCGCATTAGCGAAGCCCCGCGCGCCGCCGCGTTAACGAGATGGGCGGTCGCCCACGGCGCTCGCCGTCAGCACGTGCCCCTGCGCTGCCGACGCAACTGGATTGGGGGCGAGCGACACGGCCCAGCCGCCTTTTCCTTCCCGGCGAAGGCCTTCGGGAATTTCTGTGAAAGGGGAAGAAATTGTTGGAACTGTGGGTATGCGTGTGATGGAGGAGAAAGAGAGGGAGGGGAGATACGAAGTAAGGGAGAGAGAGACGAAAAATACGAGAGAAAATTGTATGTATGTATTTATTTGGAATTTTGGGTCGATTATCCGACATTGCCGGCTAGAAAACGGTGTCCCCCTTGTCTGGGCCTAGTTTAATTCCCACAATTGGAGGGTAAGAGAGACATGTGGCAAACATGACGCATTCCCTTCGCCATCATTAGCCTTCACTTCAAATTTCGCTTTTACAATCAATTCAGCCTGGAAGCTTGGTAAAATGGCTTAATATTGTTACTATTTTAAGACTTTTTAAAACGTCGAGAGGTTTTAATCAATATTGTAACTAGTATATCGTACGTATAAAAGCACTTTCTTGTATTCGGGGGAAAAGGAGGGGGGAAATGTAGCCATTTTCCTGAAAATGTTTAAAATGTCACAGGCGCTTGATGTTAACTACCCCTCAAAATTAAAATAACTTAATGATAATCGTCAGAGCACCCTTAGATATTACTTCTAACCCGTTTCCGCTCAAAAGCTTCTAATTTGACAATTATGCGTGACACATGCCATCCATCCACACAGACATCCCGATTGGGGGGTACAAATTGCTTTATCTTCTCGCCATCTTCAGCTATCTTTACTATCATTAAAACATTACTAATAGACCTTAATTTTAACGTGGGCGTAAAATTACTGCTGAAAATAATCTTAAATTCGGACATTACGACAAAAAATTTGAGATCGTATGGTCAGGTGATTCCTATAACTTTTTTCTTATACTAGTGAAAGGAGAAAAAATAAAAATATGAAATATGGATTTACACCACTCGGGCTTTAAGTACCCCCCAAAATTATGTTGAGTAAATATTACAAAGTATTGCACGATGTTACAACATTGCATAACACTGCGTTGATCATTTTTACGTGGTCAAATTATAATTTCCTTTGTTGATGATCATTCAAAAATAATCTTAAGGTTTCTTCGTATACTTTCCTGTGCATAAGACCATAAGCCATTTTCAATACCTCAAGAGGTATCCTGTTATACAATAGTAAGTAATCCCGTTAGTAAAACTTGTCTTGCCAAACCGACAGTTCAGCAATGTGCTTTTGCCTCTTAAGATGAAATGGCACGAAATTTGATTGAGGCACTTATCACTTGTTTTTGGATTTGTAAATATATTAAAAGGGACCGAATCGAATGTTTTATAGTGCTTTAGAACAAATTGTTTTTTCTTTTTCTCAAGAGGAATGCGCAAGTTAACACTACAGCTTTCAAAACACTCTTCTTTCTGTGTAATGAACATAAAATACCTTAAGCCAAAAAACCCCTAGTTCTTACAAGGGATAATATAACATCGAAGTACTTGAAAAATATAACATGGCGAAACAGAACCCTAAAAAACCAATCATGGACCGCGCACAATCTTTCTTTCCTCTTCCTTGACTTATCCTCTCCCCTTATATACACATACGCACACTTACATGTACTACACAATCATGGAGAATTTTGATCCCAGGCTGGGGCGATGGGCTGGTGGAGGAAATACCTGGGGAGGGAAAAATTCCCCTCAGACCGACGTGTAGGTTGTCACTGAATCTCACCATTCAGCTGGGAAAGAACACCGTCACTTCCAGGTATAAAACATTATCTACATTAACAGGTCTAGTGTCCATATCAGTCACCGTGTCAAGATATATCAGTCAATGCTCGAAAACTTACACATTTGTTGTTTATAAAGACATTGTAGGTCTTTTCAATAAATTGCTCGTACGAGTTGACATTCAAGACCGAATTGCCGTGGCGACAACATCGCTCGCTCCAGCCTAGCCAGTGCAGTTACTTAGTGAACTTTATAAGCGTGTAAGAAGGAAGTACTCGTTGTGTAAAGAAGTGAAGTACAATCGGCTAATATACAGTACACCATTAACCAACAGTCACATATCAGTTATTATTAACGGTGAGCGCCCTTCAGGCAGCTGTAACCTAGGTCACAGCGTTGCATGAGCCATGACAACTCTATACGGCAGCGAAGTGCCATGAACAGTACCTCCAGCAGTCCATAAATTCAACAACAACAACTCGTATTCGGAGCCATCCCGAGCTGTCAAAACCTGCCTCAAATATGCAGAATGGGCAGTTTGCAATTGTCCAAGGTGCCGATTGCAGCTTGCAACAGCTCACCGGGGCCGGAAACCTCCAGGTCGGTAACCTCTGCTCAGCAAAAGACGCAGCTAGCGACGAAGCAGTCATTTCCGACAATAATAGTGAGTCGCTACCAATTATTAACAGTGATAAACGAACTCTAACTCAGAAAAATAGACCTCCCCCAAATAAGAAATCAACCACTTCAAAATCAACTCAGTATAATAAACCAGTGGGAAACAGATTTGCAGTGCTAGAGAAACTATCAAATCAAGACAAAATATTTGAGTTTGGCAATGTCACTCCGCCCCAAGAAGACGAAAATCTAAGAATTCCTCCCATTTTTTAAATAATATCCATAATATCTCAGAATTCAATAAAGAGATTAAAAACAAATTAACCAACCAATTTACAACGGAATATAACGGAAACAGAATGAAATTATGTTTAAATCAATAGCAGACTTCAGAACAGCCATCAACAGCAAATGCTCATTGAAACCAAAAGACAGTACCGCACTTACAAAAACCCATCCAATAAAAATGTTTCTGTCGTTTTCAAAAATATTCACCCAACAATTACACTAGAATAAAAAACCGAAGATCTTCAACACAAATTCCGTTCATCAACAGTGTAACAATACTTTATAAAAAATAACGTGCCCTTTCCAGTAATTACTGGAGAATTCAACGGTAGTCAAAGTATCAAATAAGTGCTACAAATTAATCAGATCCGTAACATTAGTGTTAAACCAGAAACGAATTGTACAGCGTATGCGGGGCTTGGTCTTTGGACACACGAAGAATATTTGTAACAATTCAATTGCGTGCATTTTCTGTTAATTGCCCTCAAAAAGACTTACTTGCAATATGTAAAAATTGCAATGGATCGCACAGAGCTGATATTAGATCAATAGAATGCCCATATTATAAAAAGCAAATGGACATCCCCTCAAATAACCCCAAATCAGGTAATAATAAAAATAGATTAAGAAATAATCCCCCTCCACCCCACTTAAGACTTACCTCACAAAACTTTCCGTTTTCCCCACTGCTAACAATATTCCAAATTTCCCATTTGCTCCAAACCCTCGGCAAAATACAAATCAAATCAAACAATTTAACAATTCATCCACACAACCTCCTCTTATGAATAATACTAATACTAACTCTTTCATTAATTCCATTATTAACTCAATTACCTACTTCTTAGTCAATATTATTAATAATATCATCCCAACAATAGTCATCAATTTACAAGCATCTCTCTCAGCCTATTTTAACAATAATAATGCAACAGTACCATAAAAATAATATAAATCTTGCTCAACTGGAATGCGAATGGCATCAACATTAAAAAGTTACAACTAACTTATTTTCTAAAAGATAACAAAATAAATGTGGCCTGCATAATGGAAACGCATTTAAAATCAGATATTACATTTAACATAACAGGTTATACTGTAGTCAGAACTGACAGATCAAATGCAAACGGAGGTGCAAATGCAAACCATTTATTAAAATCAATTTTCCACACACTCCACGTCTCGAAACCACAGCCATTAAATTCCCTTTAAGTAATAGATTAATAACCCTAATAGCGGCATACAAGCCTCCGAAAATAAAATTTTTTGATTCGATATCACACATTTCTTAATACTAAAATCACCATGTGGGGATGCAAAAATACCAATACTGCAGGACACCAACTCAGCAAAATAATGACAGACCTCTAACTTCAATTAATTATACCAGCAGAACCCACTCACTACCCCACAGATCATAATAAACACCCAGATATATTAGCCATTGCGATTTCTAACACTCAAACTATTTTTCACTCTGCTCCTTTCTTCCAACCATCTGCCAACCATCATCTCAAATCAAAAAATCACCCCCTCACTCACCAACTCTTATACTTAACACACCCACTTAAAACATCCACTGGAAAAAATTTAAGAACATAATTCAAAAACAATCACCACTTTAAAATATCAAAAACTCCCTTAGAAATAGAACAAGCCATAGCCCTCTTAAACAATATGATAATTAACTTAATCAACATTCTTAATAATAATGCTCACTCCCTACCATTACGCATTTTAATAAAACACTTCCAAAAAACATTCTCACAATTATTAACTCTAGAAACAAAACAAGAAGACTTTGGTGAATCACGAGAAACCCACAGCTTAAGAAAGAGCTAAATTTACTGACCAATATCGTAACAAATTCAACAAGAGAACATAAACAAACAACTTACAATGATTTAATCCGGTCTCTAAGCACAAATAACAACTCGTTTTGGAAATTCACTAAAAATATCTTGAAAAAGAAAGCAATAATACCCCCTTTAACAACTCCAACGGGCAAGAAATTCGTTTCTTATGAGAAGGCTGAAGCATTAGCCGATCGCTTTGCTAAATCATTCACTCCCAATACCAACTTACCCCTTGCATTCAAACATACTCGAAATAGCATCTTCCCCCAACTATAACGTACCACACAAAGTTAACTACATCTTACCAAATGAAATCATTAATATAATTAAAAATTTGCCGTTAAAAAAGCCCCTGGACACGACAAAATAAGTAACAAAATCTTAAAATACTTACCTAATCCCGCAATAGCATACGTCGCCAATATTTACAATTCAATAATTAGAACTGGCTACTTCTCCGTGGAAAGGAAAAAAATCAAATGTAATACCCATCCCCAAGCCATTCAAGAATCTCAGCAGCACTGAAAACTACAGACCCATTAGCCTTCTTCCCACGCTATCAAGAGTCCTAGAAAAAATAATTCTTAAAAGACTCACGGAGCATATACACACTACATTTCAAAAAAATCTCCATACAATAGTTACCTTTTTAGACATTTCAAAAGCTTTTGACAAAGAGTGGCATCCTGGCTTAATATTCAAACTTAAAGAAATAGATACTCCCAACTATCTAATTAATATCATTAATAGCTTTCTCCAGGATAGAACATTTTCAGTCACAGTTAACAAACACACATCCAATCCCCGCAGAATTACACCTGGATTATCTCAAGGCTCATCACTGTCCCCCTTTTCAACATGTGCACAGCCGACATTCGCATAACATCACATACGCACATTGCCCAATTCACCGATGACACCGCCATTTTTATATCGAATCATTCAAGTTAATCTATAAACAAATTCAAACACATCTAAATAAAATTGATGAATGGTCTGTCAAGTGAAAAATCAAACTCATTCCGACAAAATCATCAGCCAAAATGTTCTTAATAAGAACATTTTCAACCCCAACTCCACTCCAAATAAACAATCACCCAATTCCATGGGCCCCACACAATAAGACAAATAATTAGGGCTGCATCTTGATACCAGACTAAATTGAAAAAATAACGTAACTGTAAAACCACAGCAAGCCAAAATAAAACTAATTCAACTAAAACCACTCTTAAATCGAAATAGTAAACTCCTATTAAACAATGCCATCACCATCTATAAATCAATAATTAGACCCCTAATGCTTTATGCATGCCCTATCTCGATCAACGCCTCTAAAATTAACATCAATAAAATACAGATCATCCGAAATCATTTCCTCAGAGATGCCACTCATGCACCCTGGTTCATCTCAAACATTCAACTGCACCAAGAATTTAATTTACCTCCTATAGTTTACCATATTGCATTCCTATCTAACAATTTCTTCTCCAAAATAAACACAATAACCCAAGTCACCCATTACGACCTAGCCACCACCTACCAGCTCCCACCTAGAATTAAAAATACATACCCATTAGATTCATTCCGCAACATATTTTCAGAACTCAATTAATCACATAGGTGCTTTGTGAGTTTCCTATTCATGTGTTGTTGTAATATTAGCATTTAAGTTAAATGTAAGTCAGAAAATACATATGATGTAGTATAAATAATACTGAACTATGTATATTCGTCCATTAATAAATATATATTTAAAAAAACAGAATTGTTTGACGCCATCGCGCTACTAGTTACTTCCTAAATAAAGGGAAGGGAGTGCTTTATGGGGTAGGTCGCTAATTAAGCAAATAATGGCGTGGGTTTTTCGCATTAACGGTTAAAGCCGCAATATATTTTTTTGTTATATAGACGAATTGTATGATTGGGATTAAGAATATAGTTTTAACACATTTTTCGCTACAAAATGAATTTGAAACGAAATTTATTATTCCGTGATAAATGCGAAATTTTTGCAATATCCATTAAATAATTACTTTTGCTACAAATGGGTGAGAAAATTAATGTTCATTGTCATTTTTTATGTTTTAAATACAAAAAATTTCAAAGCAATAAAATATTTAAAAAACACAATAATGAATTAATCACATTGTCCCGTATCGCTGAACTTATCTAGATCACTTTGTTCTCTTGATCGCGTAAAACAGATGCTCATGTTCGTCGAGTGGAAACGAGGACTTCTATGCTCCTTTGCGTTTGACACCGATGTTCGGTTTTGTAATTCGATCTTGCAGCCTACGACCAAGGCCGCTATGCGAGAGCTCAAGTGCACTGGAGAACCTGCGAGCGCTCGCCACAGTGCCTGTAATTACAGCACTTTACATCGTCTTAGCTTGATTTCAAGTGTTGTGATTCCTACCATGCAAATTTTTTAAGGTGAGTTCTTGATTTTTATGCCGCTTAACTCGATCTGTTTTGTAAATGTAATATATTTTATTGTAAATGTTTTTATTGTCTTCCTCAGCAAAAGTTTCTGATGAAGCACCGAAACTTCCCTGTTATTATAATGATCTTCAATCAAAATGTATGTTCAATAAATGTTGACGAGTGTTATATATCAGTGAATTATTTACTTGCCCGTCGTAAAAAATAATGAACAGATTTTCTTATTTATGTATGAAAATATTAGTAAACATGAACAATATTTGTACTTATTTTTGTATCTATAAATTTATTTATTGATGCAAAATGATAAGGAGTTTATTTAATATTTAGAGGGTTATATAAGCGAATTTAAATATTCAGAAGTACAAAAAGGATCACCTGATCATTTGCTTAATGATTCAATGGAAAATAAATGAAAACCCCAATGGGATAATAATTTAACTTAAAAAAAATATAGAAAAAAAGCATTCGAAAGATAACGTTTAAACTAATAAGCTAAACAATACGGAAATATTTTTAATGTCATTGAACACCAACTGATCTTTAGTAAAACAAAATTATCAATGCGATATTAAGGCGGTGTAGTGAAACAAAGAATATGACGCTGGATGTGAAAAATATTGAGTCTTATGTCATGATCATTTAACTGATATCGGTATTTGTCAGGAGGTAAAAAATGGATTTGTTAACTTGAAGATCGCCAGGAGAATACATACATCTAATGTTTACAGATACTATGCAACTATGATCTCAGTAAGCATGAGGGGGAAGGACAAGGGGGGTGAGACCAGGTAAGGAAGGACGAGATGGGAAGGAAATTGTCGGGGCGAGGATGGCCAGGACGGAGGATGGTTGGGTGGGGCCACGCGAGGCAGGAGGAGGCGGAGCAAGGCGAGACGAGGGTCAGGGGAGGACAAGGTCAAGGAGGATCGGGAGGGCGTACAGTACAGATATAATTCTCTCCTTTTGCTGTCTAATAGATGGTTAGGGTTTCGTTCGTATTGATTCGTGATTCCGGGTGCGTCAAGTGTTAAAGTCATTAGTCTCGTACGTGTAATGGATTTTTTGCACAGAAGTTGAGGATGGTATTTCCCCGCTGGATGGCGCTAACACAAGTGGGCTTGAGGATATTTTCCCCAACCAGCTATCTCCCACCAGCGTGCCGCCACCAATCCTGGATAAGCTTTAAGCTCCTGACTGGTCTTCCAACAAGCGTGGTAATATAGTGCATGTGTGTGTGAGTGTGTGTGTGTGTGTGTGAGAGAGAGAGAGAGAGAGAGAGAGAGAGAGAGAGAGAGAGAGAGAGGATAGAACAAGGAAGAGGAAAGAAAGATCGCGCATGTCCATGACCCGTTTGTTAGGGCACTGCTCCGGCATTCGTCTGGTATTCATGGGAGAAACCACTGAAAACTACTGATCAGAGCAGCCAGACACTAGAATATTCCTCAAGATAGCGGGTGAATTTGACCCAGCTGCCAAGCTAGAGTTGAAAATCTTGCCACCGTCGGGATTCCAATTTTAAGACCTCCCGTTTAAAGGTGTCAAACGATACTCTGAGTCATCTTTGCCAGTATGTTTATCGTAAAGAGTTCCCGAGCAACGGGTGCTTGAGCGAGTTGTCGAAACAGGCCAGCTGCATCCTTCATATGTGAGTCAGGCGAAATCCCACAAAGGCGGCCGCCGGGGCTCAGAGGGCCGTGTCGCGGCGCGCGGCCGACGAAGCCCCGGGCTGGGGGGCTTGGGGGGCTTCAGGCCGGCGTCGTCGGCGGCCCCGCGCGTCGCTCAGTGCGCGGCGAGCGGCGGCGAGCGGACGGCCAGCAGCAGCGGCGAGCGCGGCGCCTCGCAGCCATCGGCGACCTGCTGTCTGTGGAGGCGGAGCCGGAGGGCGCTTGTGGGTGGCGCGGGCGGCCGACGCCATGGCGGCGGACGAGCTCCCGGAGACGCTCCGCATCGAGGCGCTGCCCGACCCCGGCGAGCGCTTCCAGCTGGGCGAGCGCCTCGGCTCGGGCGTCTACAGCGAGGTCTTCCAGGCGACCGACGCAGCGCAGGGCGAGTACCGCTTCAGCCTCTTCGGCTCGTCTGCGAGAATATGCTTTTTTCACGTCTTGAGGGATCGAAATAAAAACTGGCCCAACGTTTCAGGAAACTAACAGGTCAAAATGGCTGAATAGACTAATTGCTACCAATGCTATTTCTTCAATTCCTCAAAACATGATAATATGTGTATTCTCGTTTCAAAGTGATTCGGTGATGGTGGAATACTACAATATTTAAACGTCAAATGTATAATTGATGACCCCAGGGCTAGTACCTCGCCACCAATTGAACTTAATCGGGTCAGACATCGGGCAAACGTGAGAATCCGTATTTTTTCGTAACTCGAGAGATAAAATTAATGACAGAAAACCCATTTCAAACATTTGAAACTGGTGTCATTTTCAAATTCCTGATTTTACTGTTTATAGTATCCAACGTGATGTTATTTTCCATTCCTCAAAACATACTAAAAAACCAATTATGTTTCATAGTTCTCAGATTTGTAGAATTCAGCAATATTGAAACATCCAAAATTGAAATGAAGACTGAACATCCAAACATTCGAAAATTAAAAACATCCAAAATTGACGCAGCCCAGGACGAGTCCCTCGCCACCAACTGAACTCATTCGTATCATGTTTAAGTGTTGTGAGAATATCGCGTACACTTGAAAAGATAGGCAGAAAAACTAGCCCGTTTCATGCAAGTAACAATTTCAAATGACTGAATAAACAGTTTACCTACGAACTGCTATTCTTTTTAACTCCTTAAAAAGACAACATTGGTTTTTATTCGTAGTGATTACGCTTGTACTGTATAGGATAGTAATATTTAAACGTCCGCTGCTGAACCACAATCGTCGAAATTTAAATCGTGGAAATTTAAATCGTCGAAATTTAAATCGCCGAAATGCGCCACAAGAATCGGATTTAAATTCCCTAGGACAGTTTGAATACAAATTTTAAAATTTACATTCAATGAATGCAAAAATTACATTATATTATTTTTCTTTAAAACTTCGTATGCTAAAAAAATAGTCTTAAGAACAATGTATTTGTAATTTAGTTGGGTTTTATGTTACTTCTCGAAACAATTCGGTAAATGCAGTGAAGTATCCCATTCTTACATTGTCGCTCCCTCAGGAAGCTTCAGTTGTTTCGTCACCCATTTAATCTCTCGGCTATCTATACAGGTATGGCTATCCCTTACATTATCACTTTCACTTTCATCTCCTAAAAACTCACTGACATTTGTCTTTTTAGAGCACTAACAATTAGTCTTATCGTCGCAAAACTCTGACACACCATGAAGAAAATAAAAGAAAAACATTTTCTTCTTTTACTATTACGATTGAAAATATACTGATGCGAGGTGCTTTATAAAATTAGTTTCCATTTCTGACCTAAGCGTGCCTTGCGAGCTGAGGTCTTCATGCGTCATAAAGACCCCCAATACGACGGGTGATTTCAGCTTCGTTCGGAATACGTGGCAGATTTACCTGACCGGGGTTGTGCGTCTCATGTTCAACCGAGACTCGAAGGCACCCACTCACACCCAGTTTTATCGGTACGGGACTCTGGATTTACGTTGAATTTTGATATGCGTGTAAAATGCTAAATGCTCTCGCGAAGAACGTAGCTATATATATATATATATATATATATATATATATATATATATATATATATATATATATATATATATTGAAACCCATAATATGTGTTTCATTACACTAATTAAATCATTAGTGTAAGAAATCAACATCTATTTTGGACTGCGCGGTGCGTACGCCAGGCGCTGCGAACAGCGGGGGGAGCCAGCAACGGTCGCCGCCGCCACCGGTGCCCGCCGGGAGGCCAGCGTGAGATTTTCGGTTAGAAGCGGGGCAGCGAGCACGTGTAAGCAGCCGTTGCGACAGTCGAGCCGTGCCGCCCGTCGATGAAGGACGTGGCCGGCGTGCTTCCGGTCAGGAAAGAGTCGTTAGGAGAATCGCGAGAGAGACGTTAGCAGAGCGGCGACGAGTGCGGACGTGCGGCGAGAGCTCACCGCTAGTGCATGGACGCATATAACATGCGACGTACTATATGTGCTATCGGAAACCGAGAAGCAATAGGCGTGTAAATAGGACATTAAAAGTATCAGTAGAGTGAAAGATTAGTGTTGGTAGAATAATTGATTTCGCTTCTACTAGTTGGTGCGGTAGAAATATTATTGAAATTGTGCGGTACGGAACTGTGACCGGTATGCAGGATAGGCGCGGGTTAAGTAATTAAACCCACTGACGGACAGTGATTCGAGGGAGGTGCGACGCCGAGGTATCAAGATCCTAATCGGGGAAGAATTGCAGGAGCATCAGCCGTGGACGATTGCCACGCCATCCGCCGCCGACGGCCCGCAGCAGCAGCAGAGGTCGACAATCCTGTCGGCACGAGCGGTTCTACGAACATCATAGGTATTCGATCGGGGCCCCGAAGGTATGAGAAATGCATTTCACACTTAATCTTGGTACCAAGGCAGAGTGTAAAAAACATTGTCTGATTATGTAAATAACAAATTTGATCTACAAATAAATCTTGTTCATGATTGTATTTCTATTTATGATTAACTTCCCCAATGTTGCACCAACTTATCCAGGGACCCATTCACGTAAAAGATACCCTCCTTTAGTATTATATTGCAGTGAAAATACCTGGCATCACCAGGTATGTCACAATATATATATATATATATATATATATATATATATATATATATATATATATATATAAATAGTTGCAGTAGGTATATAGATGTTTCTCTGTTTCCCTATGATTGACCAGCTACAAACATAAAGGTATGAGATAGTACACGTTTGCTGCTGTGTTAATTCATTGCAGCATCCACGATGGTGATATAAATACTTGGTATTTTCATGAAAGCTAATTCCAAGTGGTCAAGGGATTATTCTGGTGAGGACTTTAATGCAGTGGATGTGGCTCAGGGTGAATACGCTGCTCGAAACCCAAAGATTCTTTCAATTTGAAAGGTAAAATAACGTCTAGTGTATCTAAATATAGTTCCCTATTCGAAACGTTTCTTTCTGCTTTAATCTTATTCATGATAAATGAATAAAAACATAAAACGGGAGTAATCATAAAACTTTGCAAATTCCAAGTTTTTACGTACACGGTAATGATATTTGAGAACACACGATCATTTACACACACACGATCATAAACACACAAGTCAAACAGAAGCTAAAGCAGTATTAAGTTCAGCGTTACCTTTCGTGAAACATATTCCAAAGAATTATCGATCCCGTATATATTTAATGTCACTTCCACTTCCTAATATTTATAATTTCAAAGAGAAAGCCAGCTGATAGGTGATTTTCTATTTTAGTTTTACATTCTGAGTGTGCGATCCTGAGTATATTGAAGTGACAAAGGTCATGGGATGGTAATATGCAAATATACTGATAGTACAGTTACAGGTACAAAAGGTATAAAAGTGCAATGCATTGGCAGAGTTTTTATTTGTACTCAAATTATTTGTATGAAAAGGTTTCTGGCCTTTTTACTGCTGATTGACGGAAGTTAACAGACTCTGAGCGCAGAAAAGTAGTTGAAGCTAGACGCATGGAACATTCATTTCGGAAATATTTAGGGAATTCAACATTAGGAGATCCACAGTGTCAAGTTTGCCAAGAACTCCTAAATTCAGGCATAACCTCTCACCATGGTCAACGCAGTATCCTACGGCTTTCACTTAATGACTGACAGCATCGGCGTTTGCATAACGTTGTCAGTGCTAACAGACAAGCAACACTGCGAGAAATGACCGCAGAAATTTATGTACGACGAACGTATCCGTTAGAACAATGGGGTTAAATTTGGCTTTAATGGGCTATGGAAGCAGAAGACCGACTCGTGAACCTTTGCTAACAGCACGACATTGCCTGTAGTGCCTGTCCTGGGCTCTTGACCGTATCGATTGAACCTTAGACGACCGTAAAACTGCGGCTTGGTCAGATGAATCCCTATTTCAATTGGTAAGGGCTAAAGGGAGGCTTTGAATGTGGCGCAGTCGCCATGAACCCGTGGATCCAAGTTGTCAACAAGTTCATCATCCAGATCACCGAACATGAATCCCATTGGAACATTTTTGGGACATAATCAAGAGCTCCGTTATTTCACAAAATCCTGCACTGGCAACACTTTCGCAATTATGGACGACTACAGAGGCATCATTGCTCAATATTTCTTCTGGGAACTTCCAATGACTTGTTGAGTCCATGTCACGTCTAGTTGCTGCACTTCGCCGGGTGAAGAGAGGTCCAACACATTAAGAGGTATCCCATGACCTTTGTCATCTCTGTGTGTATACGTTCAAATTGTCGTGTGTCATGAGTTTACGGTTATACGGTCTTGTGTATATTACACACAATCGCGTTTTTGTGCCCCACGTACGTTATTGTGTTCAATGTGAAAGAGGTTTAAGATTGTAGAATAAAGCCAGGAAGCAATCTTTCGAACTCTGGGTTTGTTTCGTGATTTTTCCATTTTCTCTGTCTATATTCATCCACACACCTCATCTTCATTCTAATAGTGTCATCACAATCATCGTCATATTCGTCGCATCATAACCAAACGCATATGTGTGTCGGGAAAGTCCATTATTAACAGCGTTGTGACACTGGCTGAGGACAACAATAATAAAATAAAAGAACATTTACTAATGTTAACGCTTCAAGCATTTCTCGATGTCATGTTAAAATGAATCTTGTAAATTAGTCGGGTAATCTCGTAAAGGTTACTCGTCAAGGCCATTAGACGTTAGATTTTCAACACATAAAAAATATTTTTGTTTTTTTTAGCACCTACAAGTCCGCGCCCTACTAGTAACTGAGACACCTGGGCAGAAGCTTTGAGCGGTGTGTGTGTGTGCAGGGGGGCGGCGCGTTGCCATCAAGGTGATCGCGCTGACGCTGAACGTGGCCGCGGACGTGCGCGAGGAGTACGCCGTGCTGCGCCGTCTGTGCTCGCACCCCAACCTCCCCGACCTGCACGGCGCCTTCCTCAAGCGAGGGGCCACGCGCCGGGAGTCCGACCAGCTATGGTTCGTCATGGAGGTGAGCCCCGGCGGCCGCAAGGCACACCCGTGCGGCCATCTCCAGTTCATGTCAAAATGGCGACCCGGGATAGCACCGTGATCTTGGATGGTTAATGCTATGTCCATAATCTATAGTATAAGGTTGTAAATTTTACTGCTATCACGATTATAATTATCACCAATAAATAAACAAAAATATAATTAGTGGATGAAAAATGAATTATCTATAGTGCAATACACATTTCTCAAAACGTATGAACGTTACAGATTTTTAATATTTATTTTGTATAGAGCAATGTTATTTAGAGAGCCTATCTTATATAGAGCAAATTTATTTTGAATACATTCTTAGGTTCAAGGGAGTCTCATAGTTGTATTTAAAACATCATAGAAGAGAAATAATAGTGTTATTTTGAATATGTTTCGCTAAAAAAGTAAATAGATTGATAGTATTATAATGAAGTTGAGACCGTAATTGGAACAAAAACAAATGTACACAATATCCTAGTCTACTGCAATATTCTAGTCACCGCATACTTTCCTTCATCTCCTTACATTTGACATGTTACAGCTGTGTGAAGGCGGACCAATCACTGACTTGGTGTCGTCACTACACCGGCAAGGACGACGGATGTCTGAAGAACATATTGCTTACGTACTAAAGGAAGCAGCTAAGGTAACTGGAGTACTTGTTCGAATATATTTTTTTTTAAATTAACAGAAATGTTCTTCGCATTTGTGAGAGATTCTCTCTCAAATACATGATACGGTGGTTTAAAATATGAGTAGTTTTACGTAACATCAAGTAGTAATGTGAAAGTTTGGATAAGTAATTCAGTAACATTTGAACACTTCCAGATGTAGAAGATAGTACGTCTTTTGCATTGTTTTTCTTATTGGGATCAGATATTATGTATATAAATCATAATTCTAATTAAAACTTAATTTGGATTCAATTATTAATAATGTCTGTTCTTAAAGCTAATCCATTATGTTTAATATAATTCTTACTGTTATATTTTCCTCCCATCTGCTTGTGTGTTAACAAAACATAAATTGTGCGCAGGGTCTCTGGCACTTACACGAAAACCACGTAGTCCATCGTGATGTGAAGGGCAGCAACATCTTGCTGACCAAAGACGGGGAAGTGAAACTGGTTGACTTTGGACTTGCCAGGTGAGATAAACCATTCTTAAAATCAAAGACCAATTGATGGATACAATTAATTACGCAATTTGTAATAATAGATCAGTCTAATTTTTAGTAGAGTAGCAATTGACGGTTTGCATCTTCCGAGAATCTCCTCTTTCGTCTCAAACGTCTTTCAATTAAAGGCTGATCAATTACAGTAAATGATTAGTGTTAATAAATAACATTGCATGTGCGTATACTACATATTTTTCAAAAAAAGTTTCGTGAGTGTAGTTGCTATTTTTTATTTGTGAATACGCCGTCTCATTCTGTTATCAATATGATAATAAATATGTCACACTTCATTGTGTATATATTTATTTGTAATTCATACACGCAGACCAGCCATACTTAAATTTTGGATATAAAGTCAATGAGCTGTTACTCTTTGATCAATGTAGCTGAATAAAGGAAAGGAAAAAATTTAGTAAGGTGCAGAGTTCCGTGGGTAACATTCATATTTTGATGTGTGCGTACAAAACATCATGCCATGGCTCTCTTTATAAAGAAAACCGAAGCTAGGCGACAGAGTGCGAAAGAAACTGCGAGCTCAACTAACGGTCTGCATAGTCTGGTGAGTCTCCCAGAGGGCACAGAGGCCTGAAGCGCGGCCATGGTGCGCAGGGAGCTGGCGAGCACCATGGGCAAGAGCGGCACCACGCTGGGCTCCCCGTGCTGGATGGCGCCCGAGGTGGTGGCCGCGCGCGACTCCGACGGCTACGACAACCGCGCGGACGTCTGGGCGCTCGGTGAGCACTCGCCCATCGCCCACCGGCCTCCACTCCCCGCTCCCCGCTCTTCCCCAACACGCACCCCTCTCACCGCTCTCCTCACGGCTCCCCTCCCCGCTCCCCTCCCCGCTCCTTCCGCCCACCTCACCCAAAACACCCTCCCGCCCAACTTCCCCGCTCCCGTCCACGCCGCTCACACTCCTCTCTCACCCTCTTCCTCCCCGCTCACCATCCCCTCTCACCCTCCACACTCACTCTCCCCGCTATCCCTCCCCCGCTCCCCTTCTCCCCTCTCCGCTCAGCATCCACTCTCCCCCTCCCCGCTCCACGCCCTTCAGCCCCCCCCCCCACGCCAATGACGCCTCGCCCCTCCACAAAGCCTTTGGGTTCACTTCCGATTTTCATTCGGAAGCAGCCATTCAAAATGCACATAAAATCGTGAATAGATTTGCGTATTGCGGGGAAGCATTCAAATTCTCGTTTCTCACGAAATGGAAAAATGTGGATGACGAAAACTTCATTTCCCTCTCTCGTCTATTTAATCCTCTGAATCCTGGCATTGTCGTATTCCCTTCTTTTGACTTTTTTATTTACGTGAAAGAACTCAATATTTTCAAGTTCTTTGCAATTCTATTACATGAATTTAAATAATAAAAAATAACAAAGATACAGGATCACAAATATTGATGTTTGGTATAGATTTTAAATTCATTATTAAGTTTGCGAAGGTTTTGGAATATATAAATATATCCTCATGGCTTATTTGAACATAAAACAAAGTTAAGTACACACAACATTAGTTTTCCAAAGAAACCTTTATTTTGAAAAGTATTGCCTAAATTAGGTTCAATATTTATCTTCAAATTATAGACAAGGTTTATTTTAGTGAGACGTATCCTGCAATTCATCTGTTACTACCTTGTTATTCAGTCTGGATGGGTTTTCTACTCATCTCAATATCTAACTGTGAATGTGTTAAAGCACGTGGACCTGACTGCTTAGATAGATAGATTTATTATTCCTGCAGGTAGGTTTATACAACCTGGTGGCAGAACACTACAATTAACATATTACAGTTAGCAATATTGATACAATGTAATTTTAAAACATTTTAAGACAATAATATTAATAATAATATGATAACAATAAAGAAAATAATAACAATAACAGCATTAAATCTACATTTTATAACTGTCTTGCACAGATATTTTAACTAATAATTACACTTTTTAAATACACTGCGCTTCACTTCTCGTTCTACTTCTCTATTGCACTGCACTTCACAACACGTCACGACATTCCAATTCAACTACTACTTTAAATATAATTATATATTTTACAAAGCAGTGAATTTAATAGTAACTATCACAATACTAATAATAAAAATAACAATTATAATAAAATAATAACTATTTTAATAAGCCTAACTTACTAATTAATAAATTTTACAAATGTTCTTAGTTAACATACTTTTGAAACTTTGTACACCATGGCTGCCGCATGCAACTTATTCCAGTCCGTTATTGTTCTATTTGTGAGGGAAAATTTTGCAACATCTGATGTCTGTGGCCTGAACTGAATTTTGTGCTTGTGATCCCCTCTACTAAAGTAAGTGGGTCTATCGAGTCGAATGAAAATATCTTTACAAGCTGGATAACCGGCATTTCTTCCTATTGCTGCGGAAAGTAAGTTTCGAAGTTCAGACATTGTGTTCCTTTTGTGAATTTCTATAAGTGTCCCAACAAATCGCCCCGTATTTCATTAATTGAATTGAATTTGCCTTATTTTACGTGGCGAGACTGGGGCCATCAGGCCCGTTCTTCCGTCTGACCACGCAAATTTTGCTACGCTCCTTTCATCAACTAGCAGAGAAAGGAAGTATTTCTTGGGCGAGAAACAGGCAATTTGAATTTAGCTCAGAGGCGTCATTTAGGCTTGAGGATCTTTTACATGCAAGTAAATCTACAAACATGGGACAGACGGCTTTACTTCCCCTCCGTACGAAGGATTTTGTCGCCATAAAAACCCACGGCTTCAATCGGGTTTGAACCCGCTAGTTGGGTACAACAGTCCGGTACGCTAACCGTTACACCATCGCCGCCGCCGATGCACGAAGTATAGATAAGTAAGCTAAGTGCTGGTGCTCGCGGTTGCAGGCATCGTGGCGATCGAGCTGGCGGACGGGAAGCCGCCCTTCTACGACATGCACCCCACGCGCGCGCTCTTCCAGATCGTGCGCAACCCGCCGCCCGCGCTCTTCCGCCCCGCCAACTGGACGCAGATGTTCAACGACTTCATCGCAGAGTAAGCCACCCCCCCCCCCCACCCTCCGCCTCACTGGCGCTGGCGTACTACGAAAGTCAAAAGGAACATTTTCATATTTGAAAGAATTGCAAGACAAAATTCAAATCACTCATACAATTACGACTTAAGTACCGCTTGATCAAATGAACAATTTTGCTCCACAGTGTTGGTTATGCCATAGCAAAAGTAATGGCATTCATCTTGGTCACCAATGTGGACGTCAAATAATATTCTAATTTTATAAATAGTTTTCGATAGCATATCTAGCAGCTTCGGCTAGCAGACACTAGGCGGCGAAACAATGTTCAGGCAGAGAAAATATGCAGAACATTGTCTTCTCAGTGACTATTAACCTGTTTTGATAATAATGGATTCATAATGGCTACAAAAGCTCATAAAGACATTAAATTAAATTATTTTATAGGTAAACATGAGTGTTTCATTAATTTTAAATAAAGAATCAACCTTTCCAAAATCATCTTAATAAAGTTTACTGACCTAGAATTATTGATCTTTCAATTCATAAACTTTATCGCTTTCCTTATAAATATCAGTAAATATACTTTAATTAATAAATTTATGTTTTCATATTTAAATATTTACAGTATTACGAGGTGATGTTTAGTAACAAAATAAAATCTAAGGGGAACGCGCGGCATACCGAAACTTCTCATCTTCTCAGAGTTATTACGCAACAATTACTCACTTCCTAGTCCATAGTGCCTAGTGTCCTTTAAAGATCTATTTTGATGGATTAATTCTACCGAGAATGAAATCTCTAGCTTTAATCTCTGGTGGTAAAGGACAGGTTTGAAAATAAATTTGAACTTGAAATTTTCAAAACTTCAGGGGTTTTAATTATAAACACCAGAACCGTTAAAATTCTTTTAAATGCAAACTATTCAATTTATTTGCAATTTCTTCAATTCGAGAAAACAATTAAAGAAAACAATAGCAACCATTTTAAAGAAAATTTTGAAAATATCAGAGTCATTAGGTAAAATCTTACCCAAATCTAAAATATCTTTAAAACCTCGGAAACGACACAATTAGGGCGTACCCCTCATCTACCACGTTTGAACTTGAAAGCATCCAATCAGTTAGTTGTGCCTGACAGACCGTACATACAGACAGGCCTCGATTTTCGGACTCGAAATTGTGCGTATGTCCTCGCCACCGTCCTCGCCACCATCTTAAAATCTTTGGAACAAAACTAATGAATCTTAATCGTAACACGTGTGCGAAGTTACCACTCGACGGAAACTTAAACACGGCTTTTACGACTGAATATTCGAGATGTATTTTTGTGGATATTCTAACAATCCTTTTTTTATACAGTATAGGGAGGAAAAGTCGCAAATATAAATGAAACCTTTTTCAGTTAAAAATCTGTTGAAGTAGTATGAGATCCATAATGAATTTCGCCACAAATTTACTTACTATTTGAGAAAATATAATTGTTAATAAATTGTCTGTAATTTTTTTATGATTTTATAGATGCTTGACAAAGAATCCTGAGCATCGTCCCTACATGGTTGAAATTCTGGAGCATCCATTTTTGACAGAGTTGCAGCAAAATGACTATACTGTAAGTAAAATATTGTTACGGTGTGTAAATGGTTCACAATAAATGTTACAAACTTGTAGGGAAGGTCAAAGGTGATCAGTTTTTGCGAATGATCGTGAACGAAGAAATTTGATTAAATAGCGTTTCTCCCAGATTGGTAGGCAACGAATCCTACGTGGGTTTCAGGTACAAAAATCTATTTAACGTACAATTCAGAGACCAATCAGTAATTTATTACATGTATATATTTATTATATGCAATTTACCACTATGTTTATTCGAAAAATGTGATCATCTTCAAACTCGTGATGCCCAAGAAGTTAGTAACATTTATTGAGAATCATCATTACTGGCACTACAACTCTCTAAGAGTCTTGGCCTCCAGGATGAGCCTCTTCCATCCATCTCAATCCAGTGCTACACACCATTACCCATTGCTGGGTCATCTTCCAAAGAAAGATTGTCCGAGGTTTTTCCTTGACTTTGCAACTGGAATTTGTTTTCCGGAAAGGACAGTTTATCCTCATGATCAAACCCAAACCTGAAGAACCATGAGTTTTGATTTCAGACAACTCTTCTCCTATAGTAGCCCCATTCTTTAGGTCAGTTCCCCCCGCTGGCCGATGAGATTCTTCTAATTCTGTCCTTTTCTGGCGTTTTTCTCGTCTGATTCGTAGCATTTGACCTGTCCGGCAAGGGAGGCCCTACTGGTAGCAACGTCACCGTTGGTTTAGCTCTCTGAGTCACTGGGATACTCAAGCCCCACCACCTGTAGTCATTTTTGCAATATTTGCATGTCCAAACCCATGAGTCACAACGGGCCAATAGCCTCCCCCCCCCCGCTGACGCCCTGTTTGCTCAGGGCTCCAACTGATGTCACGGCAGTGCCTCTGATCGGGATGTTCTAGAGTTCGAATCCCACGATTGCAGGATTTTCGATACTAGCTACGGAGCTGGGTCGAGGTCAGGCGCTGCCTGGAGGAGAATTCTAGCGGCCTGCTGCAGTAATCGGTAGTTTCCCGAGGTTTCTCCAATCAACACCGGGCGAATGCCGAAGTAGTGCCCTAACAAACGGGATACGGACCGCGCGCGTTTTTTCCTTCCTCTTCCAAGTCCTATTTTCTCCCCTTGCACTCACTTCAACCTTAAGGCATTACACTACCACACATTCTGGGAGATCAGTAGGGAGCTTAGAGTTTGTCCCGGCTGAGACGGTTCCCCGCTTGTGGGAGATACCTGTTTCGGGAAAACCCACCAAGCCGAAGTATCCGGTCGGCACGTGATCCCACTATCCAGCGGGGGAAATCATCCCAACCTTTCGTGGAAAAAAGCATTCACTACACTTACGGAACTAATGACCATTTACACGCTTGGAAATACAAAATAATCACACCGACCCCCCTACATCGCCCTAAGAGTTCGGAACATTTATTGTGAGTCACCCCGCAATATTAGCACGTCCAAACACGAGTATCCACGGGGCCCTGACCCGCCCGCTGGTGTCGGTGTTTGCAGCTGCAGCAGGAGCTGCGCGTGCTGAGCGCGTCGGCTGTGAGCGCGGGCGCGGCGCGGCGGCGGCCGGCCGAGGTGGCGGTGCGCGGCGCGCTGCTGCAGGCCTCGCACACGGCGCCGCCCGAGCCGCTGCGCGTGGAGGACCTGGCGGCGCTCGAGCCGCTGGTGGACGACGCCATGCTCGAGGAGCTGCTCGAGCGCTTCCGGCGCGGCGAGCCCTACACCTTCGCCGGCGACGTGCTGCTCGCGCTGGGGCCCTGCGGACGCGACGATGACTGCACGCCCAGGGTGAGACACGCACGGGCAACGCCCACTAAATCACTTAATGATAATAATAATAATAATAATAATAGTAATAGTAATAATAATAATAATAATAGTAATAGTAATATCAATAATAATAATAATAATAGTAATAGTAATATCAATAATAATAATAATAGTAATAGTAATAATAATAGTAATAGTAATAATAGTATCTAGTAGTTCTGTGAATGTTCTCGTCTGACTGCATTACAAGCAAATGACAGACTAAATATTGAATAATAGAGTTTCGTTTAGCTAGAACCATTGAACAGGTTATGAAATGCAGCCATTTAAATAGCCATCATCTTATGTCAGTACCAGGTAATAATAATCCTTATGCATATCACGGACTTTATATTCTTAAGAACATTTGCAATAGAATACAATTACGCATTTTGTCGAGGTTACGTAACTTATTTACATGCAGACAAAATGACGAACAGTCGAGTTAAAACAGGACCTCGCTACGCTGACATAGTACCAAACCCGAAAGAATTGCCGGTTACTTTGTAAATCTGAAACAATCAGATTGCATCACTCATGATTCAGTATTTGCGTATCAGTTTTGGTTATAAATATCCTAAGACAATATAGTACTCAAGTTACTCAAGCGATAAAGCATTTTCACAGTGAATATTATGAGACAATGAATAAGTGTGATACAAATCAGTACGGTCTGTTTAAAAACATGTTTAATTAATGTAACAACGAATTTCATTTTTAATAGCTGAATGGAATAAAAAACGAAATCAAAATTCTCACGTCCTAGAAAAAGCAATACACTACTAAGTTAATTTCTATAATAAGTTAATTTACGCTTTTAAGACTTTTTGAGTACTTTTGACTTGTTCCCGGGAATGAACATATCGAACAAACATCAGCGTAAGTTTTCCTGAGAATTCGTTTTCGAAGCATGCTGAGGACGTGGGAGAATGGAGTAGTGGAATATTATCACCCACTAGCGATCAATCACGAGCAATGAAATGAAATCGATCGATTATTTACCGTTTGCAATTACTATGATACATTAAACAACGAAGAAAACATGGTTACAAGTTGTCAACAAACCATTTATCTGTAAAATGCTGAATGCTGTAAGAATGTGGAGATACCCATACCCGATTACATTTGAGCAGCTGATAGATTTGTGACTGGATATGCGTTGTTGTGCACAGTACCACGCCAAGTACCAGTTCAAGTCGCGCTCGGACAACGCGCCGCACCCGTTCGCCGTGGCGGACCGCGCGCTGCAGGACGCGCTGCACCACGAGGAGGCGCAGCACGTGGTGCTGGCCGGGGAGGCGTGCTCGGGCAAGAGCGCGCAGCTGCGCCGCATGCTCGCCCACTTCGCCTTCCTCGGAAAGGTACGGCCACGCCCCCAACTCACAACTTCAGTATTTACTTGGCTGTGCGGGTAACGCCACGCCCCAAACACACATCTTCAGAATTTACTTGGCTGTGCTGGTGACGCCACGCCCCCTACACACAACTTCAGTATTTACTTGGCTGTGCGGGTAACACCACGCCCCAAACACACAACTTCAGAATTTACTTGGCTGTGCGGGTGACGCCACGCCCCCTACACACAACTTCAGTATTTCCTTGGCTGTGCGGGTGACGCCGCGTCCATGGCGAATGTGCCGTCGTTTCGGTCACCATTCTGCGACCTTCCTCAGGGCGTAATGCCTAGCATTGCCATGGACGCGGCGTCATCCGGGCAGCCAAGTAAATACAGACTCCGGCCGCGGAAGCCTATACTCTCACACAACTTTAGACATCCACATGATTCTCTCTAGAGTAGTCCTAACATCTACGCAGAACGCTCGTCCACTTCGCCTTGCTCGGAAAGGTACTGCCACGCCCCCAACACACAATTCCAGACATCTACATGATTGTCTATAGGGTAGTTCTCACATCTGAACAGCCTGCTCGCCCACTTCACCGTCTTCGGAAAGATACAGCTACGCTCCACGCACACTGCTCCAGCCCTCCAGTTGATTGTCTTACATGTCGATAGAGTAGTCCTAACATCTGCAGTGCACGCTCGTCCACTTCGCTTTCCTCGGAAAGATGCAGCTACGTTCCACCACTCCACTCCAGTCCTCCAGATAATTCTCTCTAAAGTAGTCCTAACATCTGCGCTGCACGCTCGTCCACTTTACCTTCCTCGGAAAGGTACTGCCACGCCCCCAACACACAACTCCAGACATCCACATGATTCTCTCCAGAGTAGTCCTAACATCTGCGCTGCACGATCGTCCACTTTGCTTTCCTCGGAAAGGTACTGCCACGCCCCACGCACACCACTCCATTACAGCCCTCCAAATGATTCTCTCTAGAGTAGTCCTAACATCTGCGCTGCACGCTCGTCCACTTCGCTTTCCTCGGAAAGGTACGTACACGCTCACGCATACCACTCCAGACATCCAAATGATTGTCTGTGGGTAGTCCTAACATCTGCTTCCCTTGCTCTCCCACTTCAGCCTTCCATATGATTTTTTTTTGTCTTTTTTAGAACAGCTTCACCTCGGTAGCATTTCCGAAAAGCTGAAACCAACATCCTCATTTCTTTCAGGGGATGAATATATTTGGTTCGTGCGTAATAAGTGCGTTGTGCGTTGCAGTCGGCGCACAACGTGGGGGAGCGCGTGGAGCGGTGCCTGGCGGCGCTGACGGCGTTCGCCAACGCGGCCACGCCCGTGCACGCCGACAGCACGCGCCACCTGCTGCAGCTGCAGCTCACCTTCACGCGCACCGGCAAGCTCAGCGGCGCCATCTTCTGGATCTCCATGCTCGAGAAGTGGCGCATCTACACTGACGACTGGTCAGCACAAACGGACTGCTCTTTGGCCTTCTGTCATTCTTGGTTGGCCGGAAACGTCGTGGGCACGTTTGCCAACTTTATTTTATTTCAATCTGCTATTATTCTGCGACCTCCAGGTGAAATGTGGAAGTTTTTTCTCATTTTGCTTTGAAGATGGTTACAGTTTGAGAACCGAAAGGTTGGCAACCATGCCTGTAACGCGGCGTCTTCCGGTCAACCAAAAATTCATTGACTTATTTGCCGAGGAAGATAAAATTTTCATTTAATTTAGCATTACTGAAATATTTAGTACACTTGAATTAAGAATTTTGAATGGATGTTTCCAAAATAATCATTTGTTTTTTAAACAAAAACAAAGCTCAAAATTTGGGTGACAGTAAAAATATGATGGGTATCTTATCTTTCGCATGTATATCTAAGATTTACTGTATTGATCGTATATTTCTAGGAAACAGTATTGTGATATCTCCTTCCATTTTCTTAAAATACACATCGTATATTCTTTTCATCATAATTACTATGAATGTAATTTTTATAATAATTGTTAACTTTAAACAATTTCTTTTCTTGCTCAAAAAATTTCAGATAACATGCACCAACAGAATTTATATGCTACAATATAATCAGAAATTGAAGAAAATTATTTGAGTCATATTCTGTCCGCCAAAAGTGTCTTTTCAGAACATTCAAATTACTAAGAAATATCCAGGCACATCTAAAAGTAAAAGAATTTTCCCTTTTGTTATACCGTAAAAGTCATGAAATTACATTATGTTTAGTCCAAAAACCACGAGTTATTGAAAACCTACCACCATATACTGTCGTCTTTGCTCGATAATACGCTTCTATAACAATGATTTAGAATTGTTTGTGGATTTAGGCTCTTTTGTCTTTGTCCAAAATGACCACAGGATAAAAGCATTCATTACTTTCACGGAGAGAGAACCCACAATCATAGAGTAGAGCAGTTACGCCGCAGCCATCTGTGCGATATACGTCGACAATCAACACCTGAATGCTAATCCCATTCTGCTCTTGGCTGTCGGCGAGTCGCCGCATACAAGGTTCTGATGGCGGATGTTTCGACCAGACCAGCCCTGAGGAAGACCACAATAAGACGGTAGAAAGGTCGGCATCACAGCCTTCGACGGGGCGTCACTCGGACAGCCAAGAACACTCGTTAGACTCTTGCCTTGGAAGCCTACGACTTCACTAAAGGCCCATTCACAATGCAAACATAAACATAAGCATAACGCACAGACGTAAACCTTAACATAAGTGTTAGACTGAAGTATTCATAACTACAACAACACGATTTCACAACACGACTAACACAAACGTAAGAAAAATAAGAGTTTCTATTGGCTGTGAGACATTCTGATTTACTATTGGTTGGATGTGTGAATCGATTTCAAGGTATCGACTGTGTCCATGGCCCTTATGGCGTTAGTTTTCTTCTATCGAGTTCGCTCCAATTTTGATTCTCGATTTTGAGTTACCGTTCTGTGATTGGTTCATTTCTTATGTCTTACTTAAGCATAAGCACAGAATCTTGAAACTTGCAAGCTTTGAAGTTCACGTCTTACATACTTATGCGATCGCACTGTGAATGAGTCCGCTTATGGACGTAGTCCTAACTTTTATGTTAACGTCATGCTTATGTTAATGCTTGCATTGTGAATGGGCCTTAAACCCGCGTCCGTCGCTGCGCAGCCGCCAGGCCAACTTCCACGTGCTGTACTACCTGGTGGACTCACTGGAGGAGGACGGCGCCATGCGCAAGTTGGGGCTGGAGCCCGGCCGCAGCTACCGCTACCTGCGCCGCGGGGGCGGGGCGGGCGGCGCGGGCGGCGCGGGCAACGGGGGCGAGTCGGTGGGCGGCGGTGGCCCGCGCATGGCGCCCCGCGCGGACAACGCTGCAGCCTTCCGGCGCCTGGAGGTGAGGACGCACACGCCGACGCGCCGGTGCACGAGAAAAGTGGCGGATCTCGAAATGTTTACGTGGCAAAAGTATTCGCAAACTTTTTACGTGGTAAAGAGGTCGTATACTGAATAGAGACCTATAGTTAGCGACCAAACAGTAAAGGACAATATATTTCAAAATTATTAATTTTTTGTTTATAGTATCGCTGATAAATTCTATGAACTACTGTTAATACTGTAAGACAAAATCTGTACTGTTAAGATACAGTTTTAAAATTATTTAATTCAAATAAATATTTATTTAAATGAAATAACTTTAAAGGTGAGAACTTATGAAATACAGATTACATCATATATCAAGTTAAATATAATATATTACAATATTAAAGTTTTTTTATTAATAAGAAAGTCCATTTTGTAAATATATTTCTTGAGTAAAAATATTATTTCCGAAATGTATTACTTTTCTTTTGCACCAACGATATACTACAATATATTTAAAAGACCGATTTCTTTTTCATTATATTGACATGCAGGAGAAGTCATTTCAAGTGAAAATCAAACACCATCGTCGAATCGATTAGATGAACAAATGTTTCTTATGTCAGTTGATGAGAAACACTTCAATCATAATGTCGCTTCTTCACAATGTCTCTTCTTTTATAACATCCAAGACGTTGTGCATATAATACGTCAAAGTGCTGAGGATATTTTAAAGCATTGCTGAAGAGGGGATATACTTTTTTAATACAAACGGTTAAAAGCTCAAATTTGAGAATTGATAGAATTGATGTGCAAATTACATCAGTCTTGTATCACTAGCGGAACAGTGATCGCGCCGAACCTCACCATCCGGACGACAGAATTTTAGTGTTCTCGCTGCTCGTAAATGCTGCAAATGATTTCTCGAGTCTTCGAAATGCGCACAAAGTACCAGTGACTACCAAAAGACTTTTTAGAAGAATCTCTAGTTATATTTTCAACCTGAAATGGCTCCTACTGTAATTCTACCAAATGTGTGTTTCAATATATTACAAAAAGTGACGCTATTTACTTAAATTTACTGGCTTTGGATTAATAAAATTGTTTTGTTTCTAGTCACTGTACCTACAGTTTATCGATTCAATAATAATACTTTCCATTAATTTTCTTTTAAGTATTATTGGTATTTTTCAGATTTCTAAAGAGGTACAAAAGCAAGGATGCCCGATATCTATTCTATCAAGCAACATTGATTACTTGGCTGAATTTTGGAAGCAATAGTGGATAATACAGACGTACACATTTGTGGAAAATATCTAAAACATTGCGTCAAATTTCTGTTAAACGATAAAGATATTTACGTACCGTGGTAAAAAAATACTTCACCTGAAGTGCACATAGCCTTCTGTGACCCTACAACATCCATTAGCTTGTATTTTGCCTGGCCCTCTGCTCCGATGGCGGCGCGTGCGTGCGTAGGGGGAGCTGCGCGAGGCGCTGGGGCTGGAGGCGGCGGCGCTGGAGGCGCTGTGGGCGGCGCTGGCCGCCGTGCTGCTGCTGGGCGAGCTGCACTTCGAGCCGGACCCCGGCGACCGCGACGCCGCCGCGCTGCGCAACCCAGACGTCGCCAGGGAGGGTGAGCCTCGCCACTCACACACACATACGCACGCGCGCGCACACTCACGAGCACACGCAGGTGATGACGTGAAAAATTCCAGTTGGTTTAAGTCGCATATTCTCGTATAAGTAGTAGAGTTCGTACTGTGTTTGTTTTATATTACGGCTATAATTTGCCGAAAAGTGATTTGGTTTTTTGACTTTATCATAAAATTACTTCAATTTTCGCTGTTATTTCAGCATGACTCTAAAAATTGAAATTTTTTTCTCGAGTTCTAGTGCCAAACAAGTACATACAAGTTCAAGACGTCATTCAAATTTCTACAAAAATAACTTTTGTAGTCCTTAATTATTAAGGATCTTTTTGCTAAAGTATCCCGTTACACGTGTTTAAACGATACGAGTGAAAAGAACGCTAGCAACAGTTGATCAACTAAGGGAAATATCATTTTTAGTTATTGATTTCATTATTGTAAAAGAATATTTCTGGATCTTTGGCTTAAAGATTCCATAATATTTGTACGTATAAGCAGGGTTACCATTACTTTTGTCATTCGTTTCATTGTTTAATTAAGTTTGTGTATTTTATTGTTTAATTTAATTGTGACATACATAATGTGTGGCGTCCGAGAATAACGTGCGTGTGCTTGTGCGTGTGTGCGTGTGCGCAGTGGCGCGGCTGCTGGCGGTGGACGAGAAGAAACTGTGCTGGGCGCTGCTCAACTACTGCGTGGTGGCCGACGACCGCACGGCCGTGCGCCGCCGCCACAGCGCGGCCGAGGCCAGCGCCGCGCGCCACGTTCTCGCCTCCACGCTGTACGCGCGCCTGCTCGACTGGCTCGTCAACGTCGCCAACTGGCGCCTCTCCTTCACGCGCGCCGTCTAGTAAGCCAAAGCACACACGCCAAGGGAAGGGCCACGAGATTAAGGAAAATGCTCCCCTCCTTCGACCTTGCAAGTTTACAGACAAGATTCTCTGTTATAATACAATGGAAAATGAGAATACTTCATTAATACCTGGATATCTCAAATGCCATGATACCTGAAGTTCCTCGATTTATTAAACCCTAAACTGCTTATCTAAATCCTTTATATGTCTAATTATTCTATATCTTGGATTTCATGAAGTTAAATTTTATTCATCCTCATTAATTAATTAATCCTCATTCTATAGACTCTATTTTAGAAACTCAAACTATAAAAAGTCGAAACATGTGATAATTCTGTTTTTTTCACGTCGTATATCAGTTCGTTTTAAATTAAATTTAGTGTAAATGTCATCATAATGTTTTGAAATGAATAGTATACGTGTCATACACGCAAATTACAAAGTATACGTTCAAGTTAAATAACGTGATTCAATCGGGTTATGCTCAATCATTGCTGAAATAAAATTTTCCAGAGGGAAATATCTACATACTCTGTGACAATGCTTTATATTGTGAATGTAGTTTTATTGTTTAGTTTGAATTCAAAAGATTGACTATCAGATAGTTTGCTGTCTTTTGTAGTACTTCAGTCTTATTCTTTTTTCATCTTCGTATTATTTTTTGCCAATAACTCATTCCAACTCTTATATTTCTTTTACACATTTTATTGTATGAAATGAAAGTTCTTATATGTATTTCCATTTTAAAGGACCATATATCAGTAATTTATCTTGAACCTTCATTTATTTTCGATTTCGCTTTTTCTTAAAGGTCTAAGACAGTAACAGCTGTTTTTATCTTTTACTTCTAAGTAAATGCTTTTTTCTCTCATAATTACAGTGGCGATCAGCACGTTGTAAATATCGTGGATATGTTTGGCTTTGAATGTCATCGAGTAAACGGCTTGGAACAACTATTTGTCAATACAATGAACGAGCAACTGCAGTATTACTACAACCAACGCATCTTTGCTTGGGAGCTGGTAAGTCTCTTTCTGGTCTCTTTAGTGTGGTATCTTTGTTTGTAAAAATATTTTAAGATTTTCAGTTTAAAGAACAATAGTGAAACAACAATGAAGGTAAATTAAATTAATTCACTAATAATTACAATTATATCTATTAATGACAGCCAATATAGTTGCTCTGCTTAAAACTAACATCTAAGTCTTTTGTATCAACCTGTTTAAAATACATTATTCCCAATAAAATAAAAGGACTACCGATAAAAGTCTTGTAGCTATTTTCTTACCGACGGCTAAGCAAAACACTGAGAGAGGAAATTAAAATCGTAGAATAAACAAATAAAACGCATTGTTTCTGAGAAATTGTTTCCATTTTCTTCACAAATTCATACGAGATCAAATTTTGCCAAAGTAAAATTTCAGCGTTGTAGAAGTATTACTTTGAAAGAACTATTTTTCTTTGTTAACCACCTTGATTTGCACCAATGTCATGTGCTCATATCTGGTTTTGTAAAACAATTCATGCGAGGATTCTGATTTTGAAACAAAACCCATGTGATTTATTTGGCTTTCAAACAAAATTTTGATGTATTAGAAACCCTTGATCTCTCTGCAACTTACTTAGTATTCTGCGCATATTGATCATCGTACAAAATCCTTCGTACGCCTTCCTTCGGAGGGGAAGTAAAGACGGCTGTCCCATGTTAGTAGATTTACTTGCATGTAAAAGATCCTCAAGCCTAAATGACGCCTCTGAGCTAAATTCAAATCGCCTGTTTCTCGCCCAAGAAATACCTCCTTTCTCTGCTAGTTGATGAAAGGAGCGTAGCGAAATTTGCGTGGTCAGACGGAAGAGCGGGCCTGATGGCCCGAGTCTCGCCATGTAAAATAAGGCAAATTCAATTCAATCCAATCGTATTCTTAAAACTAATTTTGAGGCATGTATATAGTTTTGATATCGATCGCTATTTGTATATCGTAAACCGAACAGGTTGTATCTCGTTCATGTCAAAACGTGACATCTTGTTCAATGTCAAAACGAAGCCAAATAACCTGTACATGGACAAAGGAATATCGTATGATGAGAAAACTGAAAACTAAAGTCAATAGAAGTGGGCGTGAAACCTCGCTTGTTGATGCCCTGGTGCGCTGTGTGCGCAGCAAGAGCACCGCGAGGAGGGTCTGCCGGCGCCGCCGCTGCGCTACGCCGACAACAAGGCGACGCTGGACGCGCTGCTGGCGCGCCCCAACGGCCTACTCCACCTGCTCGACGACCCCTCGCTGCGCGACCCCGCCCACCTGCTCGGTACGCACGCCCTCCTCCAATCACAGGCCAGGAACCAGAATAAGCCATAAGCTTCCTTCTATTTGTAGATGTTCTTATATTTATTGATCACATGGCAAGCGCACAAGGCCCAGAATACATCAGATGCGGTCCAATACGTCACAATTTATATATATATATATATATATATATATATATATATATATATATATATATATATATATATATATATCAGTGAATATAATTTTGGATGACGAGTTTCTCATTTTGTTACTATATATTTCTCGTAGATATTTATGAATGGTTTTAGATAGTAACCAGAACACACACACTTCGACATAAATCGACATTCTAATATTAATACCGGGAGCCTTGCTATGCCTAGCGAGGCTGAACATATTAATGCACCAAGCCCTTCAAATGTACAGGACAAAAGGAATGTAAATATTGTCGAGAGGTGCATCTTTATTCCCATTGTTCTGTGAAATTACCGAACGAATTGCAACGAAATAGAACACAACAATGTTGACGTTACAGGCAAAGAGTTAAGATAAATAATTGCATTTTATTATGACATATCGCAAAGATCTATTTTCGTTTGCATTTAAAATCGTTACTACTTTCCTTTTGTTTAAGCAAAGTGTTGTAAAAAATTCTTTGAAGCTCACTTTGTACAATGAACTGTGTCAATGCGTACGATAAAAAAGCTTCAAAACGTGAGTTGTAGATAAACGTAAGCCACATTATGATCAAATACCTTTTTGTTGTTAAGATCAGTAGCTCAGTGACTTACTGATTTTATCTTGCTGGAGGAAACACGTAATTGATAAGTTAGATCAAGATTAGCGATGTCGTAATGGTTGAAACGTCCTGTGTATTGAATAGATCGTCTTCCTCAATTACAAAAATGTAATAATATTATTTCAAATGAAGCTTTCATTATTCTAGTCCATGCCAAAGTACTGATTCATTCGACAGTTATATTACAATTTAATTTAGTGAAATTAGCTCAATATGTATGCAAGATAGTCAAATATATATTTCTCATCGCCCACATAATGAGCGGGTATCATTTATTTATGGAAAAGAAACCATTTGTTATATTGCGACAAATATCAACGAGTTGTTTCCTTTTTTTGAATTCCATGTGACGGGTAGGTATTAGGTGTTAGCATAAGGTGATTGTGAGGTGAGCGTGAGCGTGGCGCGCGCGCGTGCCGCAGGGGCGCTGCGGCGTGCGGGCCACTCGCCGCACCTGAGCGTGCCGTCGGCCGGCGCCGTGAGCGGGGGCGCCCTGGAGTTCTCCGTGGCGCACTACACGGGCACCGTCACCTACCGCGCCGCCGGCCTCTACGACAAGAACCGCGACTTCCTGCCGCCGGACCTCATCGAGGTACTCATGCCGACAGCGCCTGCGCCAAATGATTCACTAAACGAAACTTGAAAACAAAAACTATTAGAGCAATAAAATTAGACGGGTTGCTGTATCACCGTAACGAAGAGATAGATGTCATCAGGCGTCAGAAATTGGCTGACGTGAATGTTTGTTACGTTTCATGTAGGAGATACTCGGTCATTCATATCCATGAGAGTTCTTCCTTCTTTTTTGAATCATCCTCAAACGAAAGCCCCAAGAACCCTCTAGACGAACATCATGAAGTCATGTTCAAAGTTCAGTATACTCTTACCGGAACTAAAAATATCGTCTAGAGAAAAATGGCGTATTTGTTTACAATATTGTGATGGTTTATTATGAAAGTTTTGTTGATGTATACAAAAGTATTGCATGAAAGTAAGTAAGTGCATTCAAGTTTTGTAAGAAAAATATATTTAATCTATAATAAAACGATTGATATTTCTTCATGCAATGCAAATATTTTAGAATATTGGAATAGAATTACAATACGTAAAATATATATTAAATGTAAATTAAATATTATGACATTGACGAATTGGCATAAATAGACTTAGTTCGTACGACAAATACTATTAAAAGTCGGTATTTTAAATAATGATCAAATATCTTGTAGTTTTGCCAGTTTATATCAAATCATACCAAAATGTTTTGAGTCGTCTGAATATTTGCTTAAATTTGTATATTTCCGTAAAATCTGAATTTAATCACATTTATTTACATTTTACGGTTTGCCTGGAAATGTAAAATAACAAACATAATATACCAATTTACTTTAGCCCTTGAAATGGTTAATTTGTTTTATAGTCGTATATTGTATTTTCCAAATTAATCCATTTGAATTAATTCTCATCTTTAGGTTTCTATTTTTTGAATCAAAAATAATAAAAAGTTGCCAGCATTGTTCGAAGATTGGAGGTACACAGATCTTAAACTAAGTAAATTGGATTTCTTGCCGTAACTAAACAATTTCGTCTAGAAAAATTCTTACCGCACTAGTTCAATGGTGATTCAAATAGAAAGGAAGCGAAAATGTAGATATGTTGAGGTCCAGTTCCTCGCACGGAAAAGATAGCAACAATTCCCTTGTTTCGATGGCCTTCGTTACAATGAAGAAGACTGCTTGTTCTAGATGATATACAACCAATATCGACGTTGAGCGAGCCGTCACCTTCAGAATCTTGATTTCTTTAGGGTGGTATCAATGTTTTGGTATATCATTTGGAACAAGTATTATAGAATCCCGTTGATGACATTGAATAATAATAATAATAATAATAATAATAATAATAATAATAATAATAATAATAAGTAACTCAAATATTCTTGTGTAACTTAATATTTTACCCTTGAAAAAGTGACCAAAAAGAACTCCCATCTCCCAAGCGTTTGTCCAGTTTCCCTTAAACCATGAAGCAAATACTGATGTGGCCCCTTATTTTGCTTCGGAACACAAATGAACCTTCACTATGCGCACATTTTATTGAGCTCTCATTTTGGTAGTTGTGTTAGTGGTAAGGCTTGCCTTGTTATTTTGTTAGCGCTGCTTTTAGCATTTTCTTCGTAATTCAAATACGTGTAGTAAAGTAATAGAGTGGGGATTCTTGAGCTCAAGGAAACGTGCGCAGATTGTACTTCTCACTCGTATATCAAACACAGTTCTCACTGATTTCCTTTCGACAAACTCTTGATACATTATATTGTGTATTACCCTTGTCCACTGCCTTTAATCGATGAAAGATATGACTTTGTCCGTTGTGGCAGGTACTTCGCCATTCGTCGGAGCCCGTGGTGCAGCAGCTGTTCAGCGGCCGCCTCACCAAAGCCGGCAACCTGGCTCTCACGGAGGACCTGCCTGCGGGGGTGGTGCCGATGGCGAAGGAAGGCGGCGCGGGGGCGGGCGCGGGCGGGAAGGCGGCTGGCGCGGGGCGGCGGCGCTGGGGGGCGGCGCTCGTCGCTGGCGCAGGCAACGACCGCGTCGCCAGGGTAAGAGCACGCAGCCACCCTTTCCCAATACACACTTGCCGACCGAGGTTTGCCGACTCAGACTTGCCGACTCAGACTTGCCGACTCAGACTTGCCGACCCAGACTTGCCGACCCAGACTTGCCGACTCAGACTTGCCGACTCAGACTTGCCGACCCAGACTTGCCGACTCAGACTTGCCGACTCAGACTTGCCGACTCAGACTTGCCGACTCAGACTTGCCGACCCAGACTTGCCGACCCAGACTTGCCGACTCAGACTTGCCGACCCAGACTTGCCGACCCAGACTTGCCGACCCAGACTTGCCGACTCAGACTTGCCGACTCAGACTTGCCGACTCAGACTTGCCGACTCAGACTTGCCGACTCAGACTTGCCGACCCAGACTTGCTGACTCAGACTTGCCGACTCAGACGTGCCGACCCAGACTTGCCGACTCAGACTTGCCGACTCAGACTTGCCGACCCAGACTTGCCGACCCAGACTTGCCGACCCAGACTTGCCGACTCAGACTTGCCGACTCAGACTTGCCGACCCAGACTTGCCGACTCAGACTTGCCGACTCAGACTTGCCGACTCAGACTTGCCGACTCAGACTTGCCGACCCAGACTTGCCGACCCAGACTTGCCGACTCAGACTTGCCGACTCAGACTTGCCGACCCAGACTTGCCGACCCAGACTTGCCGACTCAGACTTGCCGACTCAGACTTGCCGACTCAGACTTGCCGACTCAGACTTGCCGACTCAGACTTGCCGACCCAGACTTGCTGACTCAGACTTGCCGACTCAGACGTGCCGACCCAGACTTGCCGACTCAGACTTGCCGACTCAGACTTGCCGACCCAGACTTGCCGACCCAGACTTGCCGACCCAGACTTGCCGACCCAGACTTGCCGACCCAGACTTGCCGACCCAGACTTGCCGACCCAGACTTGCCGACCCAGACTTGCCGACCCAGACTTGCCGACCCAGACTTGCCGACCCAGACTTGCCGACCTAGACTGACCAAACCAGACTTTCTAACCCAGACTTACCCGCATCAGATTGAAAGCACGATTTTGGATAGCAAAAACCGACGTCATCAAATATTTTAAAATTCGACACTCGGGATTGGATGTTACAGATCCTTTACAATCGCTATGTATGAGGCTTACACATAAACTGGCTTAAATACATTTCGCAAGAGTAGACATCCGCCTCCTATCACTTCTTACTGCTGTTTAAAACTTTAAAGCGTTTGGAAATTAAACGCTTTTGTTGCTGAATACACGGCGAAGAAATGATTGTCTTCTCATTTGCTGTCGTCTACATCGGTCTCGGATTCTGACAGTCGTTGAGCCTGCGCTTTCAGCAAGGGCCAAAAACGGGAGACCGGCCGGGAGATCGCGTCTAAAAAAGAGTGGTAGATAAGAGTCACGAAAAGAAGGGACAGAGCAATTATCGAGAATCACACTGCCGAATAAAATAGTTGTCAGCAGCGAACGGACACTTTACAGTGTTGGGGAAAGATTGTGTACATTATTTCTTGAATGAAAATAGTATTTTCTGAGTTATAAGTAAGCTTTTGGAGAAATATTGTATGTACACTGTTTCGACATCCGATGGTGTCATCTTTAAATGCGAGTTAGTCTGGATTTGAATACCCTATTCAACACACCATATTTGTCCTAATTAGTAGACTCGCGCCTAGAATTTCTAAATGGGAAAGTTACGTAAATGTTGATGATAATAATTTTTAACTTAGCTTGAAAACATTTCTGGGCGTATTAACAATCTCGGACAGGGGTGCAGTTACATATTTGGGTTGTGAGCTGCGGATTATTGTGTAGACTCAAATCGTAATGAGCATTACAAATATACACTTCGAATGAATATCAGAAACTCCAGGCTCAAACTTTCCAGGAATTTGAATCCCTTGAATGCAATAAGATTGAATTATTTATTAGCAATTCTACGGTACACGTAGTTCAATCGATTATGTTAAGTGGACGCTGTGTACACTAGCGCTGCTAAGCCATCTGCATACGCAGTAACGGACCGCTGCGATTCATGGTTGACGCGTTCTCGTTGCCTAGACATTGGACGGGAGACATGGTGGCCGTATTGTGTAAGCAAACAACAGCACTCTACTCCATCATCAGATGGCGGGAGCAACGTACGCAGTCGGTTCTAGCGTTATTATTAGTCCATAGGGCAAGTTGTGTTCTCACTGTAAAGTCCACACATTATGTAAACAGATTTTGTTTTCTCAACTGTGGGATGAAGCGACGCGTAGAATAGCAGTCAGTTCCAGGATTCAAATCTGCGCCCCTTATTCGGAGTGAATTAAGGGAAATTGGTTAGGCTCTCGTTCCTTCTTCATTATTCACTCTATTATAATTGACTTATCAAATTGTTCATCACCTGTCGTGGAAGTAAATGTTCAACGTCAGTAAATCGACTCAAGACTGTGAATTCCTACAAAACAGCATTTTGTATTTTTTGATAAATTAGAATATTTAAATTGTTTCAATATGATTTGTGAATTTCTTCAACTTAGTAGCGTGATAGTATTGCTTACACTTCAGCATAACAATTTTAGAGTCACACTGACTCGCTTTATTTGCGCCTCTGCAAGTTGTTGGTTAGGTTACGCCGTCGGCCTTCGTGAATTATATACAACAACCTGGGATTGTGCAACGTATTATTTCCATCACGTTTGAAGCCATGATATTTCAGGGAGCAGTTAACTTGCTTAGCTCGCGCATTTTTTAAATGAGAGACGAGGCTCCGGCTTTTGGTCTACATCAGGGCGGCTGAAATGAAAGATGCCGTGGCAAAGTGTGTGTGGGGGTTCGCTTACGTTATCCACGTCCCACTCCACTTTTACTACACTATGGCAAGTGCCCGACCGTCTCCCGTCCCTGCCCCCTCCCTACTCATCAACCAGCTGTCCATACGGGTTGCTTGCTGGTCTAAACGATGGGGACGTACAAATTACAATAATGTATTAAGTGAGAGGGAATGCTTTTGCTCTCATAGGAATTCACTAACCCAATCAGCTTAAAATTGTGATGATAGCAGAAATGCATTTCCGATATTTATTAAGAAGAAAATGAAATCTTATAACACAAAGCAACTGAAAATTGAACAACGCCGAGCGCCAAGTGTCCAAGGGCTCTATTTGGCGTCATAACGTTTTTGGTTACGCGTCGTGAGAGCAGTTCTGTGTCAACTGCTCTGTGCTCTCATTGCGATATGTTGCTCGCTACTGCTGATGTTGCTGTTGTGATCGGATGAAAGAACATGAACACGTGTCTGTCGCCCAAACAAGTGACTACATCACGCTGCCCTCCCCCTCCTAGCTGTTAAGTAAACAGAAATAGTTGGATTATAGTCTTCTTACAGTTTTATCAAAACAAGATGTACATAATCCTTTACCAAATGAATGCTTAATTATCTTCTTTCTTTCTTCTCATCCGAGATAGTATATTTCCCCATTACCCCGGATAAACGCGAGTGAACTGCATCAAATCCCTTCAAATCGTAACTTTGAAAGAATTCATGTCACCCCTTTTTGTAATTAACAAAACAAAAGAATATAGCAATTTTGCGTTTATGTCATCTTATAGAGTGAATTTAGCACATCCCTATTAAAAATTTAAAGAAAACGTTTGCAGCCGTTTTATAGAAAATTTTCTTTGTCAATTTTTGAAAACTGCAAAAATTGCATGCAATTTTGCGCGAAACTACTAACATTTACAACTACTAACATTTTCAAAAAATGTACATGACCTTCATGAAAGAACAAATTATGAACAACAAATTTTATTTGGTGAAAAAACTCTATCTTTAATTTTATTGTTGTAGGAAGAAAAAATTCAAACTTTTGAAATTTTCGAAAATTCAGAGTTAATAGTGAAAATTGGACAAATGCCACATTTATAAGTATATTTTACTTTACTCCTTTAAGAAATTTAAAGAAAAAATTTGGGTCCACTTTTGAAGAAATCTTGAAAATATACCAGAGACTTCATGTCAAGTACTCCCATAACTAATGTATGATTTTCAAAATCGCAGAGCTTCAACTCAGACCAAATGGACAGGGGTTTCTTCAATTTGTAAAAAATCTTCGCATGGTTTAGGCGTTAGTGTTCTTCACATACACTAGACGGACGGACGGATTGACGGACGTTCAGACCGACGTACAGACCGACGTACAGACCGACGGACAGATCGACGGACAGATCGACGGACAGACCGACAGACAGACCGACAGACAGACCGACGGACAGACCGACAGACGGAAGAACGGACGGAAGGGTGTACGTTAAAAAAAACAACACTTTTTCGATATTAGAGGAACCCAAAACGTCTATTTCCTTTGAAATCTTAAAATCGATTTTCCGCAGCCAAAAATAATTTTCCCTATACTCCGTATATACGTACTTATACGGGAAAGTAAAAATGCCGTATAAAAACTGGTCATTTCCTTTGTCGTGACATAAAATTAATGTCTATAATAAACGGCATTGTTCTAAAGTGAAAATAAAAAAAAAACATTTCATTGAAATCCGCCCCTAGTCATAATCATCCTCACCGCTTCCTAATGAGGCAGCGCGTGGCGTGTGGCGTGTTGCAGAAGTACAACACGGCGTCGCGCGGCCGCTTCTCGCAGTCGCGCGGGCTGCGCACGGCCAGCGGCGTGTTCCGCGCCGCGGGGTTGGAGGCCCTGCGCGCGCTGGCCGGCGGCGGCGTGCACCCGGTGCGCTGCCTGCGCGCGTCGCTGGCCGGCGCCCCGCGCGCCGCGCAGCCGGAGCTGCTGCGCCAGCAGCTGCGCGCGCTCGCCGTGCTCGACACGGCCCGCGCGCGCCGCGACGGATACCCCTGCCGGGTGCCCTTCGCCGAGTTCATTCGCAGGTCGGTCGCCCGCCCGCTCGCTCGCCATGGGCTGTGCCATTCTTGATGATCATTGAAGCCAAACTAATTTGGGGGCGTGGTTAGTGAGTAACACGTAGAAATGATTCGCATCCATATCCCAAACATTGGTTAAATGTGTTGGTGCTGTCCAAAGAAAGCATAAGTTAGTTGGATCTTCCAGCGGTACACAATAGTTCTCAAATCACGTGAACCTAAAATTTTGCACCTTCCGAAATTTTACTGTTACGTTTCATGGTTCTGTTCAAATGAATTTCACAATTGACGTTCAGCGATTTGGATGAGTCCTTTGCGACGTGGCTCTCAATCGTTCTCGTTACATTCAAGTTTCATTGTGAAAGAACCTCAAGTTCGCCCAAAGCAATTTACGCTCCCCCAAGGAATCGACTCATTGCCGTGAGAACCATGGAAAAAGACTCGAATCAGCGAGCGGAATGTCACCGTATACAATAACCTAACATTTTAAGTTGCAGTTTGTTATAAATTTAAGTTGATAATGAAGTTTTGATCTTCGACCTAGACAGTTGTCATCCTTGAGTCTATCCAACGCATGAAGTTTCCAATACTTTAAAGGCACAGTTGACGCATCACTACGCATCTCCAATTTGGTGAAGAGGCTGTTGCCTAAGCGATTAATGTAAATTAAACGTCTTTTAGTCCGCCAACACAAAATTTCCAGTGCATTTTATTCCAAACTACATTTTTTGTTTAGAAGTTTGCACTTTGTAAGAAAAAATAAAATATATTCAAAATAATTTATTTATGAAAATTACTTACAATCTATAAGGCATATTTTGAGTAATTGCTTATAAAATAGCTTGAAAAAGATATTTATGCCAATTCTTGTTGCGTTCACGCCTCAAAAACTCTAAGCACGCCACAAAAACAACCAAGCGCATTTGAACTATGAAACAGATGCTTTTGATCCCGCGAGACCCCGTCTCTCATTCTTCCCTGGTTCAGCGTACTCGCAGGGACGCAAGTCGTGCGACAATTTGGGTGAAACTTTGCCTTTGTACTAGTAGAGCAGGAATTCTTAAAATAAGGGTGTCTTCAAACAAAAGATTCATTTAAAACTGGGAAGAATGTTTCGAAAAATACACTGCTTAAATCGCTCACCAAGATTGATAATAAAAATTTCAAATAATTCATAAGCACGAAATATTAATATTACTAATTATTTTATAAAAATATTTTATTCATGATAAATGCTATAGTATTATTTCTGTGGTATAGATAAATTGTGAGGGTACCACACCCAGCCAATCTTAACAAATAAAGAGGTCGAAAGAAAGAGAATTTTACGGAGATGTTCACTAAACTAGAGCCGATCGCGTTCAAGCACCTCTCCTTTGCCGTAGGGATGTCACCGTTGGCCCGGAGATAAACGCTTGGCCCGGGCATGCCAAGTGGACCACCCACTAGCGCATGACAGGTCTACAGGATAGCACTCAGTGAGATCATTGTAACTCCGATGTTGGGTTCTCTGATCGCGGATAATTGTTCAGATTTAAATTTGTGCACTTAAAAGAGGACAGAAAAAGAAGGGCGACACGAAAGTGAATAGTAGGAAGATATTTTCGATGACCTTCATCTTAATAAATAGTTTTGTCAATAGTAAAATTCCACTGATCACCTATCAAAGAGCAACAATAGAATATTAGAACCAAGTAATAAAGTGCACGGCACGTTATTATGATACGTTACATATAATGCAATGTAATAATTTCACTCGTTACAGATACAAGTTCCTGGCTTTCGAATTTGACGAGAACGTGGAAGAGACTCGTGACAACTGTCGCTTGTTACTGGTGCGCTTGAAGATGGAAGGCTGGCTCATGGGCAACAAGAAAGTGTTCCTGACGTACTACAATGAAGAATATCTCTCTAGGTAAGATTACTTAATAAGAAATGTAATTCATACGTTATACTAATTGTTTATTTTAAAGTTACGAGAATTATGCTTAATAACTTCCCGACAATATAGAAAACGTTTCGAATATAAGTTTATCATTTTAAAAATGTAGTTCCTAATTGTGAAAAAATTAAAAACCATCAGTTACAATCAGGTCTAGAAGATGAAACAATAAAATTTGTAAAACATTGTAAATAATAAAATTCAAAATAATACTAAACAAAGAATGACATATCTGTGGCAGTGTACACGATATACAGTCTACCACCAGACAGTTATACAGACTCCCACCAGTTATACAGTCCATCACGACCATCAGATAGTTACAGTCCGCCAGACGACGTGCCCCTTGCTCCCGCTGAGGGAGGCGTCCCTTTCGCCGCGCATGCGCAGGCTGTACGAGACGCAGGTGAAGAAGATCGTGCGCGTGCAGACGATGCTGCGCGCCTTCTTGGCGCGGCGCGTGGTGCAGAAGAAGACCAAGGAGCAGCTGGCCGGTACGCCCCCGGCCACTTACAAGGCTTCGCCGCCGGCCAACGCCGCTTCGCCCGCCGCCGCCGCCGCTGGCGCCTCTCCAGCTTCGACGCCCTCGGCCGCCGGTTCGCCCGCCGCGACTCCCGCCGCCTCCGCTTCGCCGGCTGACACCCCCGCGGCTTCGCCCCAGGCCTCGCCCAAAGCTTCGCCCAAAAGCTCGCCCGCGGCGACGCCCCAGGGCTCGCCGCAAGGGTCACCCGAGGCGTCCCCCAAGGGCTCACCTCAAGGGTCGCCCACGGCTTCGCCCACGGCGTCGCCCGCGGCGTCGCCCAAAGCTTCGCCCAAAAGCTCGCCCGCGGCGTCGCCCAAGGGCTCGCCTCAAGGGTCGCCCGCGGCGTCGCCCAAAGCTTCGCAGGGCAACTCGCCCGCCGCCTCGGATGAGGACGAAGCGGAGTAGCTAAGCTGGCGCCTCGTTTAGATCTTTGGCTTTGAAGCCGCCTGGGCTGTGCTTGGATGGGGCCAGGGGATGCTATAAGGGCTGTCAAGGCGCTGGCAAGCCATAACGTTGTTGTAGAAATATTGTAGCTTATAGAGATTATGTATTTTAGACAGTAGATTTTCTCTAACAAGCACTATGATTTGACGGGCATTTAAATTACCTGGAGGTTTTCCGTTCTCATTTTTTAACGTTTAGTTGAGTGGTTTCTCTCTTTAACATTTGGTTGAATTGTTTTTGAGCACTCCCAAGTATTGTAGTTCATAGTGGTTATGCATTTAGAAGGTAAATTAGGTTTATCAAACACTATTATTTACTTGGCATTTCAATTATTTGGAAATTTTATGAGCCCATTTTGTCGTTTTGAAAGTTTGGCTGAGTGGTTTCTGAAAACTCCCTAACAATAGTAGTATAACTAACGTAGACTTGTACGTAGAATTATTTTCTTCAATTTATGAATATTATCATCTACTCTAAATAGTACTCTTCATATTTCTTGCCCGTTTTCTCTTTGTGTTAGTATAATAATAGTATATAATTCGTGACGGAAATTTACAATTCGAAATCAGCTAGTATTAATTGATAAATATTAACAAGCTCATACTTATTTAATTTTTGGCACTCTTGTTAACAATTTTCGGATTGTTTCTCTGCAGCTTCTCCACAGTTCCTTCGCATCAAGCCTGTGTGCCTCTATTGCGTTGCCTGCAGCCTCTCATACGTTTGACTGCAGTTATGAAATAGTGTACCAGGCTTAAGTTGTAAGGTTTTCAATTTCCAGCTTCTAAGTAGTTATTGTGCCATGAACCGCTAGACAAAACATGAATTCGCAACATCGTATTGTAGAGTAATTATGGGCAAAAACTGTGCATTTAGACGAGCGTTCTTTTCTTCGCGTAATCTTCTAGCTCTTGCTAACAGTTACTTTTATGCATCAAGAAAGGAATTTTACCATAACATTTTCCTATTATTGCAACATTTCCCTATTATTGCAAGGGATTGCATGTATGCGATGTTTTCATACTCTTAACAATGAAGGTAATGTTTGTGGTTGAGTAATAACAATGATAAAAACCTTTTAAGAGGATATATCAATTTTCCTAAAACGTAGATAAAATTCTTTAAAAATTTAGCACTTTATTATCCGTTAACCTAGTGCTTTTAATAAATTATTATTTGTAACAAATATAATTTCACTTTACTCATCCAATCTTTATATCTTCACTTTACTCATCCAATCATTGGAGTATCGTGAATACTGTTTATTGTGACAATTTGGTGGTTTACGCTTAACGTCTTGGCATCTGTATTAGAGAAAAGCAAGATAACGCAATTAAATTTGCAACAGCTGTAGCGCGCTAATTCCTAAAACTGTAGAGAAGCCTAATCATTAATTTACTCGCCCCCAGATGATGTTGCTTTAGTCTTAGAGTGCATTAAAGTATATGCCGTTAGAAATATATTCTACGGGAACGAGATATATGAACAGCATAAAATATAAAGGTAAAAAATTTTCATTACAAATCAAAATTTAAGAAGTCCATTTTTTTAAATTATTTGGGTGAAAAGTACTGTTACTCTTCTTTATTTCATCCAGAGTAGTTTACTATTTTGCATGTTCTGTTTCCTCATTACATTTTCCTATAATGTTGCACACACGTCTGGTACGAATTCAATTCTTGCAGTACGTGCATGTGAAATATGTAGTTAACCTTTGTCGTACAATAAAAAAATACGACCTACAGAAATGTAAATTGTATTGTTGTGATTATATAAAATAACAAGTAACGTTCCTAATATAAATATACTTTTCCATCTCATCAGGCATGTGCATGTTTCAGCTGAATGTTTTGTGTACGAGTAGAAAATATAAGCTAAAATTCAGGAATGTACACAAAATTAAAATTAAGTTTATATTATTTATTATTTTGTAAATATTTATATATATATATATAAAACAAACATATTTTTTGTTTTTTAATAATGTTCCATTTTGTGTAATTTATGGCAATTAAAGTCGATTTGACAATTCTAGAAACCTAAATTTCACAAAAATTTCACAAAACTTAGAATTCATGCGATATTAAGAATTAGATTCATATTTTGATAACCCATGAAGACTGAATGTTGGATTAGTATATGTTGACTATATTATACGCACCGGAGCATGTTTGTTGTTTACTCTGATGTATAGTTTATTCACGTTGTTATTGTTTTTCGTTTAGTTAAATACACGCACTATCATTCGGGTAATAAAAAATACTGCGCAATTTAATAACTATATTTTTTGTAACAATAATAGTGAATGTACCAGACGTGTAGCAACAATAAAGTTAAATTTAAATTACACTCTATATTCGTTTTACTTCTCTTCTCCTTTCATTCCTTCATTTCCCATTCTTAACTATATTACAAAACCAATTTCTATGGTATTGTAGAATGAGAGTAAATGTTTTAATCACAAATATAAACGCACAATTAAATATTAGATATTGACTTTTATCAGTTGTTCAATAAATGGATTGATAGATTTTCCGGTATCATTTCATTGTAGTGTTGGTATATATTTTACCAGCGCCTTGAAGTGAAACTGTATGAAAATACAGTTTATTAATAATATTTATAAATAAAGATTATAAAATACGATTTCGTATATCACATACCTTGTACTTATTTACGTGAGTGAACAACAAACTTACGTAAGAAAGATTAGGTAATGGCAGAATGCAGATATTAAAGTAATCTACATTATAGTAATCTAGATTAAAGTAATCTAGAAACAAAAGTGCATTAAATTATCTCTGAATACTTATGAAGATTTCCCATTACTGTTCCTGTAGGCAAAGGGAATTAATTTCAAAATGTATTCCATTATTTTCAGAATAACTAGGGGGGTCTTCTTTAGTAAAAAAAACTTCAAATTCAAAGTTGTATTTGGGAAAAATATTAAGGGATAATAAACTAAAATTACATGTAATATTTTAACCCTTTGCCCTCGTACGGCATGTCTGAGATGACATCTTGAATTGTTGTCTCAGCTCGCGTGCTGACAGGAAGTATATTGTCCTACAGGTCGGAGGGCATCTCTGAGATGACTCAAGGAAATGGCGCGTTGACTCGGAGGGTGTGCGCGCTTCGCACTTCCGTCAGGTCGACCATTGTTTCGCAGTCTCATGAGCAGACGTGTTACATATTATTCAACGGGCTTTATTTTTTAAACTGTACTGAACTCGTTCGTTATTTTTTTGCTATAACTTCACAATGAAATATATATTCGAATAATAAATTTAAAAAATGACAATATTTTTTCTTTAATTTTGAAAATCACATTTCAAATTGATCTACTTTTGTAGTTAAATTCATTGATTGTGTAATTTCGGGAATAAACAACTCAAGAACTTGCAAGAAAGCATTTATTTTATTTCTTAATAAAATATTAATATGTACAGAAATAACTTTTAGTTTCCAATCTCTCTTGATTTTCTTTTGGGTGTGAAACCGCTCAAAACATTCCCCCGGATGGGCCGGATTGCCAGGACAAGTTTTGCGGTAATAGTTTGTAGTTCTTCTCTCTTGTTTTCTGTCGCTGCAAACTTTGCAGTCTCGATTTCCTTTCTTACTGTATATGGCATGAAATTTGCCATCAAGTCTGGTGATATCCAAAACACTGTCCAATTCAGAGGATGAGCGCTTCGATGTTCGATGATGTCTGTATTCTCCTACTAGTTGCTTGATGAGTTTTTTTCGAAACAACCTTGCACGGATATCTTCCTCTGGAAAAGCCTGTTTGAACAATAGATAGGCGTTGTTGATGGTTACATCTAATAACCAGAAGAATACAGCATTGTAGGCTTTCACGGCCGGAGTCAATATTCTTCATGTCTTCCGGGCTGATGGGCCGTGGTCCAATTGGCTTTGAGATACCAAACGTTTCGCCCACGACTGCGGTGGGCATCTTCAGTGGCGAGGTCTCGGGCGAAGTGTCCGGGACGGCGGCTGACTGGCGACTGACGCCAGTCGCCAGTCAGCCGCCGTCCCGGACACTTCGCCCGAGACCTCGCCACTGAAGATGCCCACCGCAGTCGTGGGCGAAACGTTTGGTATCTCAAAGCCAATTGGACCACGGCCCATCAGCCCGGAAGACATGAAGAATATAAACCAGAAGAATAATTTCCTCCACAACTTTGCAGTTTTACGCCCGAAAGCGAATGAAGTTGCGTAATGATCTGCCACGTCAACTCCTCCCATGAATGCATTGTATTCGCACACTGCAACAGGCTTCTGAAATTCAGTATCTTTCCAAATTCCATTACACTTTTGTTTCCGAACTATGGTCTTCATTTTACTGTTATAGAAAGTAGTTAGTGTACAAATTAATCGTTTGTCTTTCCAAGCAATGACAGACATTTTTGATGTTTTCATAGATACAAATTCTCCTTTTTTCAGTTTTTTCAAAGCTTTTGGTTTCATCTCAACTGGAAAACCTTTTCTAATGGTATTGACAGTTCCAGTCAAATGAACACCCAAACTTAGTAATTCGAGTGCCAATTGTGGACTAGTGTAATACGTCTGTGAAGACATGCGCCCCTCTTCCTCCTCCGGGAGAACTCAAATATTTCTTTACCAGGTGCACAACTATTCTGCTCGTGAATGGTAAGTCAGGCCTCGCCATATTCATACACGTGTGTGCTCCAAAATACGTATCTAAGGAGTATACATATCCATTTTTGGCATCAGACAGAACAAAAACTTTGATACCCCACTTTGTGGGTTTGTCTTTATTGTAAGTTTTGAATGAAACTCTGCCTTTGAATCCTATAGTACTTTCGTCCACAGAGATTTGTTTGATAGGCGTGTAGTACCTTTGAAATTTTTCTTCTAAATTATTCATAATCTTCTTCAACTTTCGTAAATTACTCGAACTGGCATTATCAGCGAATGTGCCTTTCTCTGGCACGTTAACATGTAGATTCCAAAATAATTGCAAAAATCGCTCTCTGCTGAAAACATCGCCGAAGAACGGCTGATGATCCAGCCAATTTGTACTAAAATAATCTTGCAGTTCTATTTTTTCATTTAAAGCCATGTTCAGTAAAACACCCAAAAATGCTTTGAATTCTTCATTGGTGACGTGATACCACGATGACCAAATACTGCGTTTGGTAAATGGCATGTTTTTCTTTACCTTTTCGTCTCCGTATCTATTAGTTTCTTTCACAATGTCTTCAATCAGGTCATTAGAAAAAAAGTAATTCAAAAAAATCTAGTGGAGTTTTAAGTTTATTACCTCTTGGTGGCTGATACCCAGGTTTTGAAAGAAATGGAATTTCATTAAACCCGGTGTCTTCTTCACGACAAGCAATCCACGTGTCATCACTCTGTGTAATGTTGCTGCTGTCAACTTCCGCGTCTACATCAGAGTCCATAAAATCTGAAGAATTTTCTTCCGCTTCACTACAAATAAATTCTTCATCAGAATCACTTATTATATCACCTTCACTAAGTTCTTGTAGAAGTTTCTGTATATCTACGTCTTCCAAAGTATCCATTTTGTTGTCGCTACTTAACACTTCCACACTGTAGAAACACTCTGTAAAGCAGAACGACAAGAATGAGTGTGGAAAAACTTTTTCGATCAGATAGCGTCCGTAAGTATTTCAATAGATCAACTATTTTCGATTCACGAGGCTGTCTCATTGTTAAATGATGATCTTATCTCGAAATATGAACAAAAAGTAGCTGTCATCTCTGAGATGCCCTCCGATTGAATCAAGAAATTGACGCTGTCATCTGAGAGATGCCCTCCGACCTGTAGGACGAGCCACCGTCCTGAGGTCTCCGACCTACGCGCCATCGACGCCATGTCATCATATAGATGCCTTTCGACATGTAGGAAGTTTAGTTTATGAAAGCTTCCGACCACAAAGGGTTAAAAGATGCAACGTGAGATATATTTCCAATTTTTCCAATTTAGTAGTATATTAGACTATTGCATTAAATATGATTTCCTAAAACTTTTGACCCAAAAAAGTGAGTGTTCAATGCTGATTTACAGAAAAAAAGAAATCTGAAGTAAAGAAGGTGAAGAAAGAAGTAAAAATAAAAGAAGAGGAGAAAGATAAAGAGGAAGGAGAAGGTAAAGAGGAGCCAATGGACGAAGAATCAGCTGCTCTTATTATCCAGAAACGTAAGTATTGCATTTTGCAACATTCTCGATAGTAAACCTCTACACATACTATAGGACCAAAGATCTGATACATATAGAGAATTAAAGTGAACATTTTGAGTATCCGAAACATATTTTTCGATATATTCAGAAATATTTATAGTTAGCATTTTTCAACCCTTCATTATTTAAATTTTGAGTCCTTTGATAATTGTATCCCCTATTCAAACAAAGAAACATTGCCTTCAGAAAGTTTAGAGGAGTACATAATTTGTTGCATGTTCTTCTAGGATTTTAAATTTTAAGTATCCATATGAAAGAATTTTTCATAGTATAGACCATTTCGTCACAAAAAGTAGTTACAAATGTCTTTCACCGATTCTCTATTATCACTTTAGAATATTTTTTAAAATTATATGTTTAACTATTAGTGATATACAGAGATGCTAATTTGTATTATTCATTACAAAAAGAGAATTCTAGTTATGCGACCCCTGCATGTCTTGGCGTGAAAAGCAAATTCGTTTGATCTGTGTAATCCAAAGTATTGTGTGATCCTCGTAACTTTTATTTATTTATTTAACGACAAAAACAATTGAAAACTGTGTGACGTAATCGGACAGAAGTGTATCAGTGCACATTTTCTTAAATTCTGGGATCCCTACCCTAACCCATATGCAAGTTGAAATCTGAATGCAGTTGGAAATGAGCATTTTTGACCTGACCAAGATGGGAGTCATTGACCCAGAAGCTGAGGTACAGAACTTGTTACAGGCTGTTTAGTATACAGTCAAAATGGTAAATAATACATTAAATATGATTGTTAAAATTAACATTACTTCCCTTTTTGATGCTCAAATTTTCATCTTTTGATGATGATTTTGAGTCTCTAATTGTGAAGAAACAGTTATGCAGCAGAAAAGATTTTACTTGGTACTTAAACTTGCGTATCTAATTTAATCGTTTAATGTCATCTGGCAATGTGTAGTAAAATAATGAACATGAAGTGTAAGTGAATTTTTTGTAATGAGCTGTTGATACTGTCACCTGATGAATATTATTCCTGCGTCTAGTGTTATAGTTATAGACATCCGTATTTGCTGAAAATATATTTCCACACACTCGAGTAAGTCTTTTTTTGACAAAAAACACTGATTCGTTAATCAAGAAGCAAGGTATGCGTAGATTTTCTAACTTAATAAAGAGAGGCTTATAAGAATCACTTGGGTGGGATTTGCTTATTGTTCGTGTACTTGTTTTTGTAATCTAAATATCTTGAAGCTGTAGGATGTGTATCGTCAGAATTTTACGACATATCTGAGGCGAGAATGAACATTCGCAAAATATACTCAACGAACAATATGAATGCTGACTGAATTTGATAGAACTCTGAAAGCATAGAATAATAAACTTAATTTTGTGTTCATTTCATATCAATGGGGGTTCCATTTGATGTGAGACTAAATTGAGAGACTCAATTTTTTTGTTAGGTTAAAATCGGTGAATTGCACATGTTCATTTTCAATGAAGCCATTGTTTATTTGAAATGTAAAACTGGATTGAAACAGTTTTCTTCTTCTTCTTCTTCTTCTTCTTCTTCTTCTTCTTCTTCTTCTTCTTCTTCTTCTTCTTCTTCTTCTTCTTCTTCTTCTTCTTCTTCTTCTTCTTCTTCTTCTTCTGCACTTCATGGATTAGACTTGAGCCTGTTCCATCTTCACAAGTTTTCCTTCCATCGTTTTTTGCTTTTTTGCATCGTTTATTTTGCTTCAAATTCCTTCAGCATTTAATTTTTCCCTTATCTTCTCATTACGAACATGATCTTCTTTCGTGCAGCCTAGCGATCTCCTCAAAAACTTCATTTCAGCGGCCTGGATTCTGCTTAAATTTTTTTTGTTGGTACCCATCTTTCGCTTCCGTATAGAAGAGTTGCAAGAATCATGGTCTTATAAAATTTTATTCTTGTGTCTTGTCTTATCTTGTTTTTTAGTGTGTTATGTATAGTATCACAAATCCTTTGAAACTTTGCCGATTTAATGTTGATATCTTTATTGGTATCTTGATCGACTTGATAACCTAAGAAATTGAAATTGGTAATTTGCTCTAAGGATGTTTTGTCCAAAATAATTTTTGATCTTAATGAATGTTTTCCCCAAAATGCCATCACCTTTGTTTTTTCTTTCGATATTTCAACATCGTATTTTTTACATAAATGATTTAAGTGGAATAATGCATATTGTAAATCATCTTCTGTTTCCTGGAATATCAATGCGTCGTCTGCGTAAAATAAGATATTTAAAATATTTTATTTTGATATCTTAATACCTCTGTAAATTACTTTCTTCCAATTTTGGATAATGTCATCGATATAAATATTAAAAAGTGTAGGTGATACTGGGCAGCCTTGCCGCACTCCTCTGTTTATCAATATTTTATCACTTTCATTTGTTCCTACTTTTATAACAATAGTAGAATCTTTATACAAGCTCTTTATTACTTCTACTAACTTTTGACAATATCCATTATTTTTCATTATAGACCAGAGTTTCACTCTATTTACGTTTTCGAAGGCTTTTACAAAATCTATGAAAGCTATGTGTATCTGTTGGTTGAACTCCTTTCTCTTTTTTTTATTATTTGTTTCAGTATAAATATGTTGTCTGTAGTCGATCTCCCTTTTCTAAAACCATTCTGTTCTTCACCAATAAGAATTTCTGAGATACATTTTATTCTTTTATTTAGTATTCTAGCGTACAGCTTGTACACTGCATTTAAGATACTGGAATCAGTTTTCTTTTCTTTTTTATTAATTTGTTATCACGTAACCAATTTTTAAACATTGGCTCTTTCCGTATACTTTCATTTTCTAAATCCATGTTGGCAATTTGTGAGCTCTTCGTGTTTTCTGAAAAAGATTTCCATTCGCATGTAAAAAGTCTCTCTAATGTTTTTGAAAAAAACTGACAAAAGAAAAATTGACCAATAATTTTGAATTTCATTTTCGTTGCCTTTTCGAAGAATGGCTTAATCTTAGACGTTTTAAAAATATCTGGAAAAGTTCATGTGCATAAGGATGATTTAAAATAGTTAACGGATGTATAATGGCAGGCGCACGAGTCTTTAACAATCAATCCGGATTCAGGAAATTCATCTAATCCGGCCGAAATATTATTTTTCAGTTTGCCAATTATTTTGAGAATTTCGTAGAAACAGGTTTCGGAAATAAATATTACGACTCAAACGTTTGTTAAAACATCTGATGTTGAATGGGCTGTCACGTCTGCTGTTGAATAGGTTGAATGGGAAGTCACTAGGGGCTGAAGACCCATATTCTAATGAGCAGGAAATGAAATGAACTGAAGACCCCTAGTGACACAACGAATTTTCAATTAATAGGAAATGGAAGATGTCAATAGTTTCCTGGACGATTATTCCGCCGTTTTACTTAAGAAATGAATTCACTGAAACTTCCTTGATTAAACATTGTGTCTTAATACTTCTCCATACATCTTAATTCTATTTTTGCTTCAGAGTATAGAGGTTACCGAGTAAGGAAGCAGACAGGTCCTGCATTGCAGAAGTCAGCTTCACGTAAGTAACAGTAGTGTGTAAGCATGAATGAATGCTGTAAAATGACGATGTTCAAACATCGGGTAAAACTTCGTGCTTAGTTTCTGCACTTGGTATTGCTTGACATTAAGTGAAATCGTTGAGAGAACAGCGAGAATATTTCTGTCTATAGAATAGAATACTACCTATTTTTTTTGCAATCTCATTTATCTTGCAATATTTAGAAAATTTGCATAATGTTTACTCATTTTATATTTTTGAGAGTGAAAACATAATTTATATAATAAATCTAGAACTATACTCCCCAGCATTTATTGTTAAAAACTTAAATAGAATTGATACTTATGATTTTGCACAAGTCTGAAAAGATATTTATTACAGGAAAGTTAAAACACGTCCCAATTTTACTCATATTAATTTTTATGAGTAACATAGATAACAGCAATACTCTTCAACAAAAGGCGAAACCAAATTTATTATATATTTCCCCAATGAAAGTTTTTCCGCTCCACATCCAAGAGAAATTTGTCAATGAATTTAGATGAGACAGTACGTCGTGACTTTGTTGCAGGCCCTCTGGACGAAGAAACTCTGGACTTCATCCGCAGCTACTGCCAGCGCTGGCGCGCGCGGACCATCTTCCAAGTGCTCATGCTCTACCGCGCCGCGCGCCGCCAGGACCTCGTCTACTTCTGCCAGCAGGTGCGTACTTTAGAACAGGCCCGTCTTGACGTACGTATTCGAAGGGCCCTAAACGTTCAAGGGCTCCATATAGTTCTTAAAACAAGATTTAATACTAAATTTTTCAAAAAATAAAATTTAAAAACTGTATAAAAAGTGATGAGTGATTAAACAATGCCATAATGGTGTGATGTCAACCATCATTGGATAATATTTGTAATATGGAATGTTGCTGGTTGATGCAAGAATGTCACTCAGTGATGAGAAGTTTATTTTAATTGAACTTATTTTTAAAGTGGGGGAAGGGGAAGAACGGTAAAAGTAAGAACAGGGGGCTCCCAAATTACCATAGACCCAAGGACCCCCAATGGTTTTAAACCGGCCTACTTTAGAAACTCTCTCTTCCTCTCTATATTTTCTTCCGAAATGAATGCGCACGAAGAAGTTTCTCCCTCTTCCAAACCAATGCTTTTGGGGATAACCATTACAATACGCCGCATTAAGACGCAGAAGCTGTGTATCAGCTTAGAACTGTGCAGCTTGCACAACCACAACTGGTTACCACAAAAATGTAAACTATTTAAAAATATTTAATTACTAATTAACTGCGCAAAATGAATTTAATTGCTCTTCAAATTTTAGTGTAATTAATGGATATATGGCATCCGATTTATGGCACTTCATTCACAACCGGTCTCCACAAACGCAAATGCGTATATCGAATTAGTAGAACTATTTGTTTGTTAATTAGTGGCGCGAAATGATGAAATTGCTGCTTGCGTGGCGCGCAGGTGCACCTGTACAACCAGCAGGCGGTGGGCGCGCTGCGGCGCAGCGAGGCGCCGGCGCCCGTCGACGCGGTGGACCCGGCGGTGCGCGCCAGCACGTGGCTGGGCCGGCCGCGCCCCACCGTGCGCAAGCTGCCCTTCCGCATGGGCGACGTGCCCTTCTTCGACACCGCGCCCTACTGCGAGCCAGGGTGAGCCGCGCCCGCCCGCCCCCCACCACCCTCTCCGCTCCCTTCATTTCATTCGTTCCGTTTCACTTGCCGATTCTCTGCGATCTGCGAATTCATTATCAATAGAACTAACAGTTTACAAGGGTTGGGTCAAACTTTTTTAATAAAATCGTCATAATTATTTTGTTTCTTGCGAACTAAGTTTCTGAAGGATTCCGTTTGGCAATTTGACGAGATTTTTTTTTTTTTTGCTGTTGATAATATTCCAATACGAGCAGTCAATGGGGAAAAACAACTCTCGACCAAAAAATAACTTGAACTTCTGAATAGGCTGTTCTGAAGTACAGTAGTAGTACAGTAAGTACAAAGTTTCTTGGGATACAGATTTCAAGGGGATCTTATTTTACAGATTGTTTTTGTTCCGTACGACTATGTATTTCCAAACCAGAGCGCTCGTTGCAGGAAGAAAGTCCGGAAACAGACGTGTTATATGTAGACACTCTTGTGATTAACTCCGCATTCTGATATCCAACCATGAATGTGATATGATAGCCTTCCAAGCTGGTCCATTACTGACATGTGTCTCATAAAACATGAAAATTAGTTGAGCTACCTATGAGAATTTACACATCCAACATAGCTTCTTCACTTTTATTTATTTATTTATTTATTTATTTATTTATTTATTTATTTATTTATTTATTTATTTATTTATTTATTTATTTATTTATTTATTTATTTATTTATTTATTTATTTATTTATTTATTTATTTATTTATTTATTTATTTATTTATTTATTTATTTATTTATTTATTTATTTATTTATTTATTTATTTATTTATTTATTTATTTATTTATTTATTTATTTATTTATTTATTTATTTATTTACTTATTTATTTATTTATTTATTTATTTACTTATTTATTTATTTATTTATTTAAATTATATGTATTTTCAATTTAAACCGGTTATGAAATACGTAACACAGTGACTTCCAAGGGCTGCGTACAGGTGTTCCCTTTTTAAGGACATTAGACCCTTCTCTTCTATTTCTGGTTGGATTCTTGCGCAGATTCGATCCATCCAGCCTAGACATGGACGCAGAATTCGATTCGGAGTCCTGGGATGCGCCGATGAGAAGAACCGAATCGGAAGAGCTGAACTGGCCTGGCACCCGCAGCATCAGCGTGCGAGGTAAGACGCGAATAACGTATTTCTCTTCGAACCCCGCTCACAATATTGTGGTAAATCAACTTCCTATTTGTCGAAATGGCCTGGAAACTACTTTGTGAAAGCCAACTAACGTGTGTAGTATATTAATAATTCACCTTGTAAAATTGTCTTGCTGGTGTAATTATAAATTTAATGTGATCTGAATTGTCGATTCACTATTTCAATATATAATTCGATTGCATTTTTTGCGATCATAAACAAACAGAATGATTTCAAATGAATTTCTATTTTTTTTTAAATATTTCTAATCACAACTTTTCGATAATGTATTTGCCCTCATCCTCAGGCTGTAATTAATTAATTTAAAATATATTTCAAGCAATTATGTAAAAATGGAGAAAATGTTGTAGGTCAAAGGCGTAATTTAAGTTACCGTGTATTTCCCGTTAATAATCCAGACGACAGGTATTTATACCCCTTTGTCACATTGAAAAATAGAGCTTTAAGTGGTTAAACGCAGACAAGGATAATGTTTGATGCAAATAAAATCTAATTCTTATTTTGCGTCATTAAAAGTTAGAAACTAATGTAATAATTAACTTACAAAAATTTTAACGTGCTTATATTAGTCTCATTTATTTAATTTCTTTTAAAAACCTTACTGAATGAAATGTAATAAGAACTAGTAAATATTCCTCTTCTTAGAGTTATTTTCTATATTTTCACTTCGTAAATGTACAAACCACAGTTCTTTTATTATTGTTATTAGACCGACATAGAGTAAATAACTTATGAGACTGTGATTTGTAACGAAGTCAGTCATTCGTAATATCGGCCATGTTTCATTCATTATTATTCGTAATTCTCTTTATTTTAAGAAAAAAAATAAAGTAATCATAAACTCATTTGTTTCGACCGTTCTTAATGGTCGGCGGACTGTTAACTTCTTAACGGATCGTTAACGGACGCGGCCGATAAGAATGGTTTCCCGTTTCTATTTGAGTGCGTTGTCTTTCCAAAAAACGATATTGTTGGCGATATTGACGGTGTGTGTGTGCGCGCGCAGACCAGGAGGTGCAGACGGGCGCGCAGGAGCAGGCTGAGGCGGGGGCGGGGGCGGGGCCGGGGCCGGGCAGCGGCTCCGACCCGCGCCTCAACACGCTCAAGCGCGCGCCCTTCCGCCGCGACCCCGAGAGCCTCGAGGAGTTCCAGCGCCGCCGCCAGCAGCGCGTCGCCGCCGCCGCCGCTAACGCCCCCGCGCCCGACCGACCGCCCTCCGCCCACGCCCACGCCAACTCGCCCGCCGTCTACAAGGCGCCCAAGGTAAGGCAGCCCCTCAACCACCCAGCGCCTGGTCACGACTTATGAATTAAGAGAGTTGGTAGCATTATTACACAGTGAACTTTTGAAGTAAGAAATGTGTTTATTAGGTTTAACTTAATAGTAGTTTATGCAATTAGTTTATAATGTTAAGCTTTATTGCATGAGTACTTGTTTTGAAAACGAGCGACTTTACGAGCGAGTTTTTTCAAATTTGTACAAATGTAATAAAGCAACAATATAAACGAGTTGCATACTATATTTTTTTGTATAACAGCATTATACATTTATAAGAGAATCAAACTTAATTTTGCGAAACAACTTCTCTGTGACGACTCGGGTATTTGACATCGTGCGAGTAAACGGTTGTCGGCTGTTCCGTTTATCTCTACCTCCCCCGATTCTCTCGCTATCATTTGCGAAATATGTAATGACACAATCATTCGTGACATAAATTCTAATACGTCATCATTTTTGCCGTAAAATGTCCGATTATGAACGATTTCTTGCAACAGAAAAGGTTCTTTTATAATGCTGGAGTACAAAAAAAATATTATAGACTCTCCTCGCGGAACTGCACATTCAGAGCATTTATACCCAGCATTAGTCCTTAAAACACATACATTTGGTGCCTTGGATAAAACTACTACTGCTTCCAATTACGGGTGCCCGACCATAAACTTGCAAGCTTGTCAGGTGGGGCGCGCAATCGCTTACCATCTCAACTATCGCCAACTATCTCCCACTACATGTTCATTCGGAAACATCATTTTCTTTGCAATATTCTTTGACACGCGCTCCGCACCTCACGTCTTCATGCCATAAATCTCACCTAACAACTCACACCTTGGGCCCAGAACAGAATAGGGATGTTTCCTCTTCAGTAAATAACCCTTTTTCTAGAAGCCCGTATCTAATTTAACGCCCAATTGCTATCTTATTTTTTAATATTTTATCCCCTTTCAGAAGCACTTCAATCTAATTGTGCGCGTTTGTTTCAGAAGGGGTCGCGGGTGAACAGCCCCGTGGTGAGCAGCTCCCCGGCGCACCGCAAACAGCCTGCGCCGCCGCCGCCCGTCTTCGACTCCCCGCAGCCCTACCGGCCCCCGCACAGCGCCGGCGCGGCCCCCGGCGGCTTCAACAACGGAGCAGGCAACCTGTAAGGCCCCGCACCGCGCGCCTGGGCACCTTCATTGGCGCTGCTAGCTCTTAAGATTACATACACTGCTCTTGAGCACCGTACTCTTAAGTTGCAAATTTTATCTATATTAACAATATAATTTATAATTAAATAATATTTCGTAATATAATTATACTATAAAGCTTATATTAAGATTTAAGTATTCTTCGCCCGTACATTTATTTATCACAGTCTATCGGGCAGGAAAAGAAGCACCGTACTCTTAAGTTGAAAATTTTATCTAAATTAACAATATAATTTATAATTAAATAATATATCGTAATATAAGTATAATATAAAGATTATATTAAGATTTAAGTACCCGTTGCTTGCACATTTATTTATCACAGTCTATCAACCAGGAAAAGGAATGTATTATATTTAGAGTGTAAAATGAAAGTAAATTAATTTTCATCCATAAACCCCGCTTTTCCCACCCCACCCGGCCCCATACCGCTTCGCTCCACTCCGCCCCGACCCACCCCACCTCCGCCTCACCCCGATCCACTCCGATCCATAATATTCCGCTCCGTTCCCCTCTCGACCCAATCCCACTGCTTTCCCCTCCTCTGCCACTCTCTATCCTTCCCTTTCTTCTCCGTTCCACTCCGTCCTAGCCTAAGTTATACATTTTGTCATTTAAACATACTGAACTTATTTATTATTCTTTGAAAATAATGGATAATGAAATCTACTATCCAACTACATTTCGTAATCCTTTAGAACAGGGCTGTCCAACTGGCGGCCCGCGGGCCGTATGCGGCCTGCGGTGCCATTTATTGTCAAAAGTTCAAGTCCCTTGCATCCATATCGAGCGGTAAAATAGGGCGCCTAACGCACGCGCCCTGTCGGGGGACAACACCCCCTTAATGTAAAAAAAGGTTAAGTATAGATTAAGAATTTTTCTAGTAAATTCAGAAATTTAAAATCACCCCAATACGTTTTCCTGCTTTAGGCCTGGCACGGCCTAATATCACTCATGATTCCATTCCTCCCCCTTCCGTTTCAGAGAAGCCACACAATCTGCCGAGATCAACACTACGGGGGAAGTCAGGTGGGGATCGCCCGATTACAGTGAATATGGCTCGCAACCATGTTAAAGGTTTTAGTTGTGGCTCTTTGTGTCCGTATTCCTGCCCCGTGAACCTACAAAACACAAATTCCCTCCAACGAAGTAAAAATGTAACTTTCTCTACCCCCATTGAATATGTGTATAACAGTGACTATATCCCGCAACCTTGTTAAAGGTTTTAGTTGTAGTCCTTTGAGCCTTACAAGTTGAACGCCCCTGCTTTAGAAGTATTCATTCTTATTTTCCAAGAGTATTTTCCATGTGCATGCGTTGGTGTGGCAGGCACGGCGGCGGCGGCGGCGCGCGTGCGCGCGAGCGCGGGGTCCCCGCGGGGCGGTCGGACCACATCGCGGAGCTGCAGCAGCTGGGGCGGCGCGGGGACGCGTACGGCGACGACAGCGACGAGGAGCCGCCCTTCAACTTCAAGGTGCTGCCCCCTCCCCCTCCCCCTTCCCCCTCCTACTCCTGCCTCACACCGGCTGCGGTGGCACGGCGACAATGTCCGTTAATTTCTTGGCTATCCGGGTGACGCCGCGTCGTGGGCTGGGCGGCCGACGTTTCGCTTGACATGTCGCAGGCTTCTTCAGGGCAGTGACGACCCAGTGGTCACTGCCCTGAGAAAGCCTGCGACATGTCGGGCGAAACGTCGGTCTCCCAGCCAACGACGCGGCGTCTCCCGAATAGCCAAGAATTTATGGATTCGAGCCGCGGAAGCTTACGTGTGCATCTGACAATGTCCGTTGCCCCGGAAGCGTGGCTAAACCCGGTTCGAGTCCCGACGTTGGCGTTGGAGGGATTATGACACTAAATATCTAAGCCGATTTCAGCAACTGTCGAAAGCCCTCTAGCGGCAGCCTGCTTTAAGAGGTAGTTTTCATGTGTTTTCCAATCAATAAAGAGTGAATGCCGAAGCAACATATTAACAAAAGTGACACGAACTGGGTGCGATCTCTCCATCCATTTTATTTTTACCCCTTGCCTTCCTATTTACTCACACTTACATCACGGCAGTATCACACATGACGTGAGAACAGGCCGGACGCTTACAGATTGTCCCCATTGGGTCTGAGAGTCTGCCCCGTGAACCTACAAAAAAAATTCCCCTCTCGCAAAGAAAAAATGTAACTTTCTCTACCCCATTGTATAATTTTGTCATCTGATGGCGGCATAATGATACTCATTACGATATAGATTTCATTAGAAGCTTACAAACCAAGTATTTACACTTATTTAGTCATTGAGAATCTATCTGGTAAATGTTTCGTTCGATTGTCTACATTAAAATTGCATTTAATTATAGTATGCGTGTCATTTTAATTTATTTTATTAGTAGTAATTTTTTGTATAATATTATTTAGAATAAATTGGATCGGAATTTAACTTTGATCCTATTTGCGCAGTACTCCCTCGCAGGCCGATTGGTAACCAAATTCACCTACGTAGGGTCAAGGTAGGATAGGGTTAGGGACCTGTCCGCTAGGTGGCCTTGGCTGATTCATGCATGACAACTGCCACCAAACGAGTCAGTGTAAAAGTTTAACTTAGAAAAGTTACCATAAGTCGTAGAAAAAGCACCATATGAATCTCCATGTAATGGGTATTAATACATAAGTGTGATATAACAATACGAGCGAGGAACGAGCGAGTAGTTGATACTCGGGTACTTGTGTCAACCCATTGACCACAAATGGCGCCTAATGGAGTATCTGCACAGACGAGTCGACTATATATTGTAAATCCTCACTTTTCAATACATCAATTTAATAAAATATACACTGAGATAATAGAACAAGAGCGTTACATTGCTGCAGCGATTCAAAAGTGGAATGTCGATTAATATATAAGCAGAATAAGCACGCGCTTAGAACCCATTCAGGATAGGAATTTGAATTGAAATGGATTGATGCCTTATTTTACGGGGCGAGACTCGGGCCATCAGGCCCGCTCTTCCTCTTTCACGCAAATTTCGCAATGCTCCTTTCATCAACTAGCAGAGAAAGGAGGTACTTCTTGGGCGACGAAGGCTCAGAGGCGTCATTTTGGCTTGAGGATCTTTTACATGCAAGTAAATCTACTAATATGGGACAGCCGGCTTTACTTCCCCTCCGAAGGAAGGCGTCGATCGGGTTGGAACTCACCAACTTGGGTATAACAGTCCGATACGCTAACCATTACACCATCGCGCGCCACAAACCATCGCGCGCCGCCCATTACTAGGAATACCCATTATTTTTTAAACAAAATTTTATATTAATATATAAATATTTTAATATTCAAATTTTAAAGTTGCAAAAAGGTAAAGATAATGTTCATATTAATATTTGGTACGTGTATTACCCATTACAATATTATTAGGGGGTTCCTATAGATTGCTCATGCTTAGGATTCCTCAAGATATTATTTGGGCCTTGCAACGATTCGCAAAATATGTATGAGACCACTATTTCGTTATTTTAATTATCACAGTAGTGTCTCACTCAGACTTGAATTTATTGTAGCGGTTTTAAAAGTAATGCAAAAGAATTGATACACACAATAATTTGTTCAAAAAGTGTAGATCTCGTCAGCATCAGTAATGTGCTTATAAAATCAAAAAAAAAAAAATTATTTTCATAACTGACAGTACGGATCGTGTCCGTACACATTATTTTTAAGATGATATAAACAAAGTAATTACTAAAAAGTGTGTTGTTTAACTATTTTTTTTCCTTTCAGGGCATGCTTCGTAAAACCAATTGCAACAGAGCTTCACTGAGGAGAGCAACAGAAAAGGAAAGGGATTCGCCGAGCGGGCAGACGAACTACGGGGTCAGCCAAGTGTACGGAGCAGACAGAAACTTCAACCGAAAAGATAGCCCTTCGTACAACAACAACCCTTACTCTAGCTCTGACGTGCCGGAGCTCGTAAGTTCTCCAGTCTCGAAGTACGACGCCGTTCCTCCTTTCACGAGATCCTCTCCTCCTGTCGTCAATGCGCGTCGAGACAGTCCCGTCACCAACGACAACTGGAGGTCGGACGACGGCGGCTTCGATAGGAAGGCAAGCCTGAGAGATCAAAGAGGCTACGCAACACCACCCAGTAACGCGATCTACGACCAGAGCAGAGATCAAATGACATCATATAACAATAGAGATGTTTATAAAAGCAGACGAGATGACTTCTCAGTAACCAATAACAGGAAAGAGAGTCTTGATGAAAAGACCAACTGGACCAATGACATCAATCGAAATATGTCTGAAAATATCAGTGAAGATGTTGGAGAAACTGAATTGATCCCAGGCATACGAATCCAAGGTCAGGTGGCGGATTTGTAGAGAAAATTAATAACAGAATGACAACAGTGCATCTGCCTACCTCAACATTATCTGGAACCCAATATATTTCTGTACACCAATGCCATTCTCATGAACAAAAGGCAATTGATAAACGTAACTCTGAAACAATAATTCTTAATCCCTTTGTATAACAAATACAACTAACGTCAAAATGGAAAATATTACAAAACAAATTTAAGAATTTAAATTTTACTGCCACATTATCTGACACTCAGTCAATAAATAAACTCCATGTGAAATCTCAACCTTTGTGTTCTAAAATAATATAAAAATTTAAACTTTATAATGTTAAATTAAATCCCTCATAGAAAGCACATTTAAGTATCAAAATAAATATAAATTAATTAGGTTTGAATTGAGGCGTTTGTTGTCAAACCAGCACATTCCATTTGCAAAAATTGCACTAGGTAAACAAAAATCTTATTGTGTCTACACACGGTTTGGTAGGAAGGGAATATGTTCTCGCTATATTTTGAGTGGTAATAAGCTATATTTGAACGTTTTTCATGAGGTTATGAAGGTCCAACTTAGCTTATCAAAAAATTTTAGTAAAATCATCTAATGAGCGTGTTTTGATAGCAAACATCTCAAATGTAATATTTCAAGAAATTCCTTCCTGTTGTACTGCAAAATAATTAGTGAATAAAGAATTCATTCAGAGTTCATATATTCAAATTGCGTTTAGTAATTTCCCAGTGTTTTGTACAAACTTTCAATAGTTTATCAATTCAAGTACCCTTTTATAATCCCAAATTTATCTTCCTCAAACACTAAATTTCGTCTACATTTCACAATATTTGAGAGTATTACTGGCAAATCTCACAGGTATACACAAACTTTGTAAAACAGTGATAATTTTTTTCTAAAATCTAGTTTAGTTTTGAAAACGAATCTAAAATCCAAAATAATGATATAATATCTACCACATACTTCCACCAGTTAAGCTGAAACGAAGAGAAAATTACTTTTCTTTCAGTGAAAGTCCTGAAAACTGATGGAATTACTAGATAACTGGAGAAAATAAAATTTAAAAATGGATATTTAGTAGCCATTAAAAACTTCTTTCCATTCTATTGCACAAGCACTGAAGACAAAATATATCATTATAGGTATATTTTATGAAACTGATAGATTTCGAATCTTCATCCAAAATGATGCTTAGCTGCTGTATTACAGTGGTTAAGTTGGAGAAAGAGACCGGTGCAACCACAAATACTAGCTGGTGCGCACCGAAACTGTCACGAATAATCCGCTAAGATCTAACAGTTTTGCTACTTTTACTAAACAAATTTCTCGTATAACCAGCTGTTGGCGTGAGTTAAGTAAATATTTTGTAAAAACTGTTTTGATTACATTAAAACAATTTTTTTTCAATAAGTGACTTTATTCTTTGAGTTACTAATCCACTTTCATAATTTCTGATTTTAATGATAGTAAAAGTTATATATCACCAATTTTCAATTTTCATTAATGATTTTAATAGTAAAATAATCGTCTAAAAACGGACTATTTCGCACCCGCTCCGTAAGTGCTACTGCGTGAATAGTGAGATTTAAGGCCCTCTTATGCACACCTTCAGACAGGGGCAAGTGCGAATAAGTACTATCGCATTGAATTATTAATAAAAAAATTACTGTGAGTAAATCATAGTTTTGAATCTGTTTTTCAAAACAAAACTGTCACAAAAGCATGTGAAAAAATAAGAAAATTGTGGCTGCAAGAATTAAGATTTTGCACTCACGTAAAGTCACACTTTCCATAAACTAATGCGCATTTACCCTACATTACCTTACACCACATGCAGGTTCAAAGCCATTTATTCTGGGATACTTTTTGTAAACTTTTTGAAAGTGAAAAAATGGAAGAAATGTATATTCACTTCTGTTAGCAAAAGATTGTATGTCTTGTCTGTATGAATATTACGGTATATGTCCTCTGTCTATATGAATATTACTCTATATGCCTCCTTTCTATATCTTTATTGTATATGTCTTATCGCTTTATGAATCACGACGTATTTCCGTCATACGAACTCCATACGTTGAAGTAGGTATTTAAGATTTTGTCAAAAAAGGAACACAGTCATTCGTGGATTTCTTACATATTATCTAGTAATTACCATTTCTACATATGTTTCATTCAATATTTAGTTCCATACTGCACCACTGCTGCACTCTGAGATGGACCAATCCAGAACCAATCAGCGTCAATGTCAGTGGACGCGGTGTTTTCCTTTGGGAGGGGGAGGGGAGGTGAGTCAGTTGCAGGCGTCCTCTTGTGAAGGAAGGTTTCAGCGGCAGTGCACGTGCCAGCAGAGTTTCCGCGAGGTACTTTCCTTATTTTCTGGAGCGGCTTTCAAGAAATAGGCCTTTTTTGTTTCCTGCGAGAGTTTTGCTTTCAATCGAATATTATGGTTTCCGTTGGCTTCCGCCATAGATTGAATTAGACATTGTGACACATCCTAATATGATATTTAAGGTCGTATCGTATTGCTTTGTCATTTTTTCCAACGAGTTGGTGCATATTCTGATTGTTTAAATATTTATCATTTTTATATTTTGAACTGGACCAAAGGGAACACTAGAGTTCTCAGCCGACTTTAATGGCACTTTTAAGTCCAGAGAAATCAAATTTGAAATATCTATTGGAAGGTACGATATTTCTCGATAGTTTTTGTATAGTTTTATAACTTGGTTTCCTGTAGCAACAATTTCTCATTTTAAGGTCGTTAATCTATTCACCATTCAGCTAATGGGGATTGTAACTGACCCCCTTGCTTATGCAATATATGAAGGCCGTGTACATACGTACAAGTAATAAGCTGAGGTGAGCTTCCTTTTTCAGCGCCATGTTCTTTAAAAGAAATTCCCTTAAAAGTGAGGGATGTTTTTAAACAAAGTGACCCGTCGCAGCGAGAGTAGATGCGCGAAAAAAATCGTAAGAGAGAGGCCCGGAAATTCCTCGCGAACGCAGCAAGGTATTACTCGCGCAACTTTTCTTGAATGTTGGGTTGAAGAAATGCGGGTAGAGTGGGGGTATTAGTTACGAAATCGACTACTAGATTTTACGAAGCAATGCCAATCTCTGGAGAATCAGTCATGCTTTCTCAACGTTCTCAATGATTTGCGTTCTAACTTTCTCAGAAATTCGAGGTATCTCCTCTGATAGATGTTTACATGCTTCGGTCATTTCTTTAGATTTTTGGAGAAATGACGGATAGAAGTTTTCAAAATAAAATTTTATATTTCGCGCCAGTGAAGATGTTTGGAATGTTGTCATCAGTGCTCGCTGCGAGCTTTTGCCTTCATCTGTTTCTTGTGCCAGAGAGGGGGAAGCAAAGGTCATCGTTCAAGAAAAGTTGCGCGAGTAATAACGACACGGGTCTGCGCGTCGTGGACCGCCTGGTGTCAAAATGAGTTCTTCATAAAATTGCATTGAACCAAACAGGTGCATTCGTCAGAAAAGGAATAATATCTCTAAAGATGTAGTGAGGAATACGCCATTACAAAAAATTTATTCAAAGATATTTATACCTACTGAGGGTCGTGGACTGGAGGGTAAGATGTCCCGATGTACCCAACATTCACATCTAAATCACGAGTATTAAGGGTGAAATAAAATTAGGAATGTCAAACGTAAGTGGAAAAACGTTTAGTAAATAGGTGACTAGAACACAAAATGCATAGAAAGATTAATATTTTCTATGCATACAGTATTTTTATATGCCGTTCCTGTGCTGTCCTTTCTCTAGTGTTAATTCATGGTACCAGTTAGAGCAAAATATATTTGTCACTTTTTTCATCGGTGAAACTAAGCAAAATCTCTAATTATAGTGAAACAAAATGTGAATCTTATTAACTCAATAGTTATTAAAAGGTTACATACGTACAAAGCTAATGGTGTTTCATCAAATAACAATCGATAATTGTGATAATTTTGTTACAACATTCTGAAGGATACAATTCAAATGTATTATAGGTGGAAATACCCGGAGGATCATGCTTACACGGAGTATAAAGTTCGAAAAAAGCTAGTCTAGCCCTTTGACGAGGTCAATGGTAGTTTATATGCCAAATAAATGGCTGAAGGATTCTTTTTACGTGACTGGAATTTTGCTCCACTATTGTATTTAAAGTCGTGTCAGTCAGTCATATGTTGAAATACTTAACAGCTGGTTATTGGATTGCAAGTGGTTGAACGGTGAAAACCCCTTGAATTGCCAACTAATATCGCAAAATAGTAAAGACGTGAATTCGTGAATTGAATTAGATTTAAAAACGGGTATTCTTATTGTATAGATGGTCGCATTGTATAGATGGTCGCATATTATAGAATTTGTTATAAATTATTCGGAGGCAATATTGAATGATTATAAATTTTCACTGACTAGTTCAAAAAGTAAATGTAAAATCGGAAAAATTATTTCATTTCGATTCTGTGGCTCTGAAGCCATTACACGGTTGAAAAAAGTAACTGTTGCGGAGAAAACTATACAGTAATAATGCGTTACGTCTCAGAAAAAATTGAAATGTTTCTTGCAGGCATGTGAACACAAAAATCGCACGATCAGTTTATAATTCGGCTGTGCTTACTCTCATGCAACCTCTGCTATTGCACTGTTCCCAACTCCAATGCGAGATGAAAATCATTTAAATTTGAATTTGACCGTGAGAAATTAGGGTTCAGGGCCTTGCTACACTCGCGGGTTACACGATCAATGTTCTCGGTAGTTTCTATAGTACTACAGACCGTCTCAACCTCATATTGCAGCAGGAAATGGGCGAAGGTGTCGCTTAATTTCCGCTACCACGTAGCGCAAGCCGAATTGGTCGAAGAATCTTCCAAAGAAACCTAATAATCACACGGTTCAACTAATTAAGATACAAATATATTTATGAAGTATTGTAACAAATCATGAATATAATATTTATTATACTATTTATAAGTTTTTTTGTTTTGAAGACGTCCGGTCTCCATAACATAATACGATCGTAATTTTGAATGAGCATTCTAATCTCTCAATAAATTTGAAGAAAAATGCACGCTAATGATACTGTTTATGGAAAAAAATAGTTAACATAACACTTGCAATGCAAATACGGCTAATATATTTTTATTACTGTCACTAAGAAATGGTGACAAATTTGCTACGGAAGACCACATGTGCTGAGTTTGAGAAAATAAAATGGGAAATTATTTTTCTTGCAACGACAAAAAAAAGTATCCCAGGTAATCATGAAAACATTATTTCAGTTATTAAAAGGCTTTTTCAATAAGTAGAAGATTACGATGTATAGTAAAATGTTGCAAAAGTAATCTGACAAATAATTTAAAAATTTGCATTCAGTCAATTTTCCGTAAAAAAAAATCGAAGTAGCTATAATTAAACACGTAGACGAAACCGCTAATATCGCTTAGTAATTGCCTTTCGACGATTAATTCCATACCTTAAGGTATTGTGTTTAAAAGATGCAAGATAAATCGGATACATAGTTGACTGCAGTGCTCCCTCGATTTTCTTCCAGAATTTACAGGGTGTAACAATCTTGTTTGTACACTTATATTTTGTAACTAAAACTAAATATTTACATTATTTTGTAAGAACTATTTTGTCGTATCTTTATTTTTGTCTTTATGTAACTCTAAGGAAATAAAAACAACAAACACACTTAATTTGTTTTCAAATAAAAATACAAATAAATAATTTAACAAAATTATTGCTATTATGGTGCAACAGTCTTACTTGTACAATATCAAAAATATTTAAGAATATATTCAAAAAGTCAGAAAAAATATATTTAAAACCCTGACGCATAGCTTTTAGCTTTGAGAACTGTTTTGCACCGTCTCTATATTGAATGCACCTCATATCATCAGGTTTTCCCTCATATCATCAGGTTAATTGTTCCAGTGACTGAGGTTTTTTTGAATGCACCCTTTTCTTCAAATCAACCCGCAAACGTTCGTTTGGGTTCAGATCAGGAGATAGATGAGTAGCTCACAATTGCTTAGGCACCATTGCAGATATCAGCAGTATGAGGGGGGTTATTATCTTGTTGAAAGATGTATTTTGGCCCTTCTTGCATTTTTTTCTGCACTCTTCATATTTCTTTAAGACATCTAAGAATCCCCATTTGTTCATAATGCTGTCGATATTGACAGTTCCAAACCCCATTAGACGACATGCGCCCCCAAAACATCACAGAATCTTCTCTATATTTCACAATAGGCAGATTATTACAACTTTTCGTTGGCCGTATTTCCTTTTGTAATGTAGAATGGCTCAACTTACATTTCAATGTTTTCTGTTTCGAATTTTACGTGTCCTAATTCTATTTCACTTTCCTTTAGTATTAAATGACTTACCCCCCCACTTTTTTTACAAATAATGTTACGCCAACCATGCTAACAAAATTGTTTCAGATTTAAAGTATCACTTTAAGGATTGTCATCAGCAATGGACACCGAAATGAAGCCAAAGGAGAAAAATTGTGAAAATATTCAGTCTCTTCCGCCACGCACAGAAAACTGTCTAAAAGAGGACCCTGCAACTCCAGGAATAGTTTGTAACTTCCCGCCACTGCCACAGCCCTTTCCCCCTTGTTCCCGCCCTCCTGTTTCTTCTTCTTCTTCTTCTTCTTCTTCTTCTTCTTCTTCTTCTTCTTCTTCTTCTTCATCTTCTTCTTGCATTCCTTCATCAGACGCGGACTTGCAACAACCAGATGTCGATACCATAGGTAAAGATGGTGTGCAAGTTGAACCTCGCCCACCAACTGCTGGCAACGATCTAAAAGATAATCCTGCAACTCCAGGAATGGTTGGCAACTTCCCTAAACCGCGTTTCCCGTCCCCTTGCTCCCTCCCTCTTCCCCCATCTCCTTGCACCCCTCCATCGGACGCGGAGTTGCAACAACCCGACGTCGATACCATAAGTAAAGATGGTGTGAAAGTTGAACCTCGCCCACCAACCGCGGGCAACGATCTAAAAGATAATCCTGCAACTCCAGGAATGGTTGGCAGCTTCCCTAAACCGCGTTTCCCGTCCCCTTGCTCCCTCCCTCTTCCTCCATCTCCTTGCACCCCTCCATCAGACGTGGACTTGCAACAACCAGACGTCGATTCCATAGGTGAAGATGGTGTGCATGTTAAACCTCGCTCACCAAACGCGGTCAATGATCTAAAAGATAACCCTGCAACTCCAGGAGTGGTTGGCAACATCTCTGAACAGCCTTTTCCGTCCCTTTGCTCCCTCCCTCTTCCTCCTTCTCCGACTACTTCCTGTCCTCCGTCGGTCGCAGACTTGCAATGACCCAATGTCTGTCTCAAAAAATACTGGGTAAATGTTGATCCGCAGCCTCCTATTGAGGACGAGCAAAAAGCTTCCTCAGTCAGTTCAGCAGAACCTTGCAGCTCCTGGCCTCCTTCGCCCCATTTCCTTCGTGTAACTTCCTCACCTTGCCCTTGCGCCTCTCGAGCAGGCCACCCACCAGAGCGACCGAGCAAAGCGAAGGCAGAAGAAACAGCCGGCAGCGTGTGGGACAAGACTTGTCTTCACCGAGCAGATCTCGCGAAGTACAAGAGCGACATGAAGGTTCTCCCCGGCTGTCTCAGCCGGACGCAACTGGCGCAAACGCGAAAGAATCTATCCTTGATGCCCAAAAGGGAGTTCGCCTTGAAGCACGAAGTCAGCAGGTCAGTTGGGATCTGAAGCCTTAGGCCCCCTACATTTTGTGCTGAATTAAATGTATTTAAAAGAATTGCATTGATAATGTATTCTAATTGTGATTTATAACTTAGTTCTAGTTACATTTTTGAAAACCTGTATTATTATATATAATATTTTAATTATATATAATATTAGAGAGGAGGCGCGAAATCAAATGTTTCCCCCTTTGGAATTCTGTATTTTTTGTTTTTCTTTTCTGGAACAGACGGTGCTCAAGGTTTAATAAATTCACAAGCCTATAAACTGACATGTCTGTTTATGTGAACAGTTATAAGAATCTTTGTTAAACCAAGTAACCCGAACATATGCAGTGAATGCAATTATTGCGATTGGTAAACGCGATTACAAAATATTTAAATCTCCTGTCAGAATCTCTAGACGAAGTGTGTGCGAACTCTAGGAAGCCAGTTATCTTTCCAGCGACAGTGACATGCCTGGTTAAGACCAAATTCAGAGTATTCTGAAGTTAAAATCTTTTGAGTGTCGAAAAGGACACATTTAAGGTTGGTGTATGAATGTGAAGAAAATACCAAACTTACATCAGTGGAACGTATATTTGTTCCCAAATCCAAGTTGGACGATCAATTAGTAGTCATATTCAAATGAAGTGGTTATATTCAAATGAATGTTGGCCGTTAACGGGCGACTGCTTAACAGGGGCGTCGTTTCGGCATGTTTCACTGTAATAATCATTTTCGTAACAAATAATAGAAGCGTATCTTTGTCGCACGAGAGGTTTCCGTACGAGGTGACTATAGGAGCGAAGTCAATAATAATGAAATAAGTGTGCTTTCGTCGAAGTCACATTTATTTTCTCAACGAATTCTTGAAAACTTAAAACGTATTTACTCTTTACATCATCCACAAAATGCTAGACGGCAACCTATGTTTCAACACATAACTAGGACTTCGTGTTCATGTCAGTTCTGCTGTATACGTCGTGCGAAGTTCTAAATTGTCGTACTCGTGGCGGAAAGGGAGCGTGGCGGAAATTACAATCAATGAACAGTAAGCGGACATTAAGGTATCAATGCCGTAGTGCCAAAATTTGTTAAAAGTTTTCCCTTCACATGCTCTATGTTCCTCTCGAAACAACACAACAAATTGAGTTATTAAATTGTTCAGCTTTTCCTCCTAACTGAACCGGTCGTATTAGTGGTTATGCATGAAAGTAATTGTTTGAAGTTTGAGGGAGTATATTGATCAGAACCTACGCGTATATTCGAGATAGGAGTATTCCAGCAAGTTAATTGATTAATTATCTGAGAAGATCTCTTAAAACGTTAATAAAGAAATCTCAAGTATTGAAATTTATGTAACGTATACCAGTGACTTAAAGAATAGCACCATTATAAGTTTCTTGCAATGAAATCCTTATGCTATGCACAGAAATAATTGAAGTATTTTATGTTGAGTAATTATGTTTGAATCTTAACAGTGAATCTATGACCAAACCGATATAACATTTTTTTAAATTGTTGTATGTAGACTGTTTAGCCCCCCATTTAATCTCAGAACATCAACCTTGGATGCATTTTACCTAGTTTTGTCATCAAAATATCACAACTAAATTTTGAATAAACTGATGTCAAAGGAATATGTAGTCAACGGAATATGTAACCATTCTTTCACGATTTTTTTTCATTTCAGAATTCTCCGGTATGTCAACAAATCTCCAATGTCTCCTGAGATTTGCAGAAAAACTTGGGAGATTTTGATAGGTTCTTTTGTGAGGGTTCAAAGTAAGACATTTGAAGAAGGCAAAGAATTGCGAGGTGCACTTTCGAGGACATGAAAATATTTGATCCTGTGCAACAGACCAGTGGTGCCAAACAACAATGGGAGCAGTCATACAATAAAACATTTATTCTAAAATTTATTTTAATAAATTTTCACTACTCTCGTAGTTCAGAAAACTTTCATGACTATTGCGCTAAGTTAAGATACAGTTAATTCTTTATTTATCTAAACATTAATGACCAGCAAAAATAGTAAATTTAATGTACTATTCTAAATTTTTATTTGCAACTAAGTTTGAAGGAAATTTAAATTCCACCAATGTATGTGTCTGATTGTTTTAAATGAGACTACAAGAAGTGCAAAACAAATAATTATTTCCAATATGCTCGCTTGAAAACTTTTAACTAATGTAAATAGCATATTCGTTATTCTAATTTGATTGAAAAAATATCCAGTGAATAGTAAGAAGCCAGAATAAGGTAAACATTGTTTTGAAAATTTCATATCTATAGTAAATATTAAGACTATTTTACTTGTAACTTTATTTATTAATATTTACAAATTGAATAATCGCAGTTAAAAGTGCATTATTAAATTCAGAACAATATTTACACAAAAATAATGAAAATATTGATGAAATGTGTAAAATACAATTCTTAACGATTACAACCACAAACTAATATAATTTAACACTTATAAGGAATGTAATACTTGTAACAATTATAACATGTCTAATGAAATAAAAAATTAAAATAAACATGAATTTATCGGACTATTTCTATTCCTTGTTTTTTGATTTGAATTGTCAACAACAGTAAATGGAAAAAGCATTCTCAATTATAAAAAAAATAATGTATGAATTTAGTTGTGGGGAAAATAAAATCGTTATATGCTCAAGTTACGGCAAGTTCTGGTAGTTGGTAGCTTCCACTCTCAAGAAAGTATTTTATTTTGAAATCACGAAGTACTTCTAACAACTCTTCAAAATAACTTCAGAATAAATTTGTTAAATTTTCTAATGATGGATATTTTTGAAAGAGAAAATGCCAAGCACGAACTTAATGCCTGTGTGTGCATTGTCAATAATAAGAAAGTAAAGCAAATGCGGGGAAGAACATGTATGTTCGAACTTAATATGAATGCAGGAATATAATTTCTTCACTTAAGTTTTTTTTAATAAAGTGATTTGAATTTGTAGATCTTTAATTTATGTTGTAAATAAGTCTCGTGTGTTTGGTACTTTTGGCATGTGTAGATTTTGATTTTAAAGACAAATTATATTGCCTTTTAATTCTAAAACATTTTCAAATTAATAATTAATTACCTAATAAAACTCCATTTTTGGTACCTAGTGAAATGTGTCCTACGCAACTTTAGTACAAGAGTAGATGAAGTTACTGTGAGGGGACAAGGGTTTCCATAATTTTTGCAAAAGGAGTCTGTGATCGCAAATATTACGGAAAACCTAATATAGATGAGGGGGAGCGAAATAATCAAAAGGGGAAAGCCCCTCCTCTCCCCTCCACCATCCCATGAGAAATGCAGGGGCTAGGCCTCCATTTGATTCTCAGCGGTCGTCATGAACAGTGTTGTGCAGTTATATAGTTCACGATTTTTTTTTGTCAGCGAGTTATCAATTTTTAACAAACGTTTACGAAGAGAGACTCAGAAACAAAAGTGCATTTTAGGTAGTTTAAAGTAAAGTCTGTTTTTTGAAATTAATCACGGACAGTGTATAGATTTTGGATTTTTTCTTCACTTCACTTCATTTGAATGGCGACGACATCCCAAACGACAGGCAAAACAACCTGGATGAGTTATTTACATCCCCCGATTGAAGAGCATTACGACCATCGGATGTTCAAGGTAAGAAATAAGGTTAATTTAGTTATTTGAAGTGTTCGGGATATTTTGGGTGAAATCGAGATCGCTGGCTTTTATGAAAGAAATAGAGAGCGCGTTCTCTATATTCCAAGTGTATTCAAGAACAGTTCATTACATGTGCAGCTCATTCGTAAAAGCAGAAGTACATCCCCCTTTCTTATTGGAGGCGCAAGGTCAGAAACAATCATTCACATCTGAAAGCTTAATTTCTAGGAACGGACAAACATTCATTGAAGTCTCTTTAAGAATCCACAATCACATGGTTTGAAATGTCACTTCTCTCCATAAAATAAAAACGTAAGTGAAAAGAATTGGCTTAATATCAATTAAAACTGAAATAGGAAAAAGACATTACTAAATTTTTCGTATTACACTGTATCCCTCATCGTACCTCGTGTGAAGGTATCTATTCTTTCGCGAGAAAAAGTAATGATTATGTGAACACGAAGGAATTGACGACTTCATTTAATCACGTGATACTAGATGATTGACTATTTCGTGTTTCGGGTGCGTTAACTCCTGCGATCATTACTCCTGTAAGAGTAAAGCATGTTTGTATCCCGGAAGGTGGCGAAGTTCCCCCCCCCCACAGAATGGTGAGATCCGGCGTCGAGTTACACAGTTTGTGCGCTTTTCCCGACCTAGTATCTCCCACCGGTCGAGCATCTCCCCAGCCGGGACAGCTACTAAGCTATCAAGTGGTCTCTCGTATGTGTGGTACTGTAGTGCATGCATGTGTGTGTAAGGGTAGAACAAGGAAGAGGAAGGAAATATAGCTCGCGATCCTTGGCCCGTTTGTTAGAGCACTGTTCGGACATTCACCTGGGTTGAAAACACGGAAAATCGCAAAAACAATCAAATATCAGAGCAGCCGAATTTCTTCTTCTGACAGCGGATACATTTCACCTAGCTATCTAGCTTGTCAGAGGTTTTGAAGTTACGTCATTTGATGCCCTGAGCCACCTCAATCGGCGCGGTGCACTGTAAGTCGTACGTCGTACCTTTGCAGTTATTTGGGAAATACGTATTGTAGAGTATCTTATAACAATATGAAAATGAATTATCAAAAGTAGTCATTAAGTGAAGCTCAATAACCAATATAGCATTAAAATAAATGGTTACGAAAAGAATGTCGACATTTTATCCACTTTGCCAACATTACAAATACATTCTATTTTTCTTTTAAATTTGAATCTTCATCACGTGAAAAGTTCATAGTAGTAATTAGGAGTCCAAAGTGGATTAGTAGAATACTTGTTCTAACATTACTTATATTACGAACACGATCATTTCTATTAATAATGGGACATGTATTTTTGAACATTTGTTCTATTGTGAAACTAATTATTGTTAACGAAACTGATCTTTAAGTTAGACTGCATTAGGTAATAAATACTTTTAGGGTTCGGTTGAAGTATCGGTCTCTGTATCAATTTCGGCGGCGAGACTACGGCCTTCGGCCTTCGCCCTTCGCAATTACAGAAAATCTTGAGTCTGCCCATCGTATTCTTGTCAAAATACTTAACACTTCCTTTCTTTCTGTGACCGTATCGTATTTTCGACGTCATTTTAAATGTCTCTTCGCTGAAACAATTCGAATGTTGTAGCGTACATTGTAGCGAAATTATACAAGAAGTTCATTGATTCTTCGACCTTCCGACTTAACGAGTTTACGTCTATTTTCCGAGTTTACGTCGATTCGTGAACGGGAGCAGTTCAAGAGAGAAGATCTCAAAATAACATCACACAACCGCTCATCATAAAAACGAGTCAGTGTTAGGAAATTTAATCATGAAATTCAACATAAGGAATCATGAACAGTTGTTCGCGAATTTCCGTCTGTCGTTCTTCCCCTTGTACAGTCTTGCGATGCACAGAGTAAATTCGTACGTTCAAGGATAAGATCCAAAAAGTTTTATAAAATTTCGAGTCGCTTGGCGCAAAACTGTTTATTGTTCACTGCGAAATTCGACGTATTGGACTGCAAATATTGTCCTTTCGCGAAATATCCTCCCCCGTGCTCGCATGGTAACTCACAAAAAATACAATATTGCCCCATGTGTTTTCCTCGTATAATTTACTCACAGATAGTGTAGGAAATTCCATAGGAAATAATTAAATTTGCAAACAACTTCAAGTGCTGATAACAACATACACTTCTCAAAGAAAAACATACAAGATCTGAGAATTTCGAACACATTTTCTCACAAATAATTATTGGTAACACATTACCGTTATCAAAAATAATTTACATTTAACATATTTATTACCATTTCAAATTTTGATTTACTGTTTTATTCACTTTTAATCATAATTTTATAAACTTATGTAATATTTTACAGGCAACAGTTTGTTAAATTTTGGTAAATCATCACACCTCAGTTCTTATTAAGAAATTAATTTCTTTTAACGATATAATACTAAATTGGTCTATTAAATCAATATTCTTCCTTTCCGAAAAATATTAAAATTATCTATAAGCACACAGAACCCCACCCCTCCCCGAATGTGACCTTGTCCGATTTAACGAACTAGAACCCAGCAGAGCCATCCCGCGCGGCTCTCATGAAGAATATTAAAGAGAGACATTATCATTCACATTCCACACATTGAACATTGGAAAATCTCAATAACTAAATATTATCATGCAAACGTTTCCATTTTCTGTCGTTGGTTTTTGTTTTAGGATTTAATATCATTTGTTTAAGAATGCTACGTATACGAACTCTGACTCGTACTCTGACTCGTACTCTGACTCGTACTCTGACTCGTACTCTGACTCGCTCTCTGACTCGTACTCGTACTCTGACTCGTACTCTGACTCGTACTCTGACTCGTACTCTGACTCGTACTCTGACTCGTACTCTGACTCGAACTCTGACTCGAACTCTGACTCGAACTCTGACTCGAACTCTGACTCGAACTCTGACTCGAACTCTGACTCGAACTCTGACTCGAACTCTGACTCGAACTCTGACTCGAACTCTGACTCGAACTCTGACTCGAACTCTGACTCGAACTCTGACTCGTACTCTGACTCGTACTCTGACTCGTACTCTGACTCGTACTCTGACTCGTACTCTGACTCGTACTCTGACTCGTACTCTGACTCGTACTCTGACTCGTACTCTGACTCGTACTCTGACTCGTACTCTGACTCGTACTCTGACTCGTACTCTGACTCGTACTCTGACTCGTACTCTGACTCGTACTCTGACTCGTACTCTGACTCGTACTCTGACTCGTACTCTGACTCGTACTCTGACTCGTACTCTGACTCGTACTCTGACTCGTACTCTGACTCGTACTCTGACTCGTACTCTGACTCGTACTCTGACTCGTACTCTGACTCGTACTCTGACTCGTACTCTGACTCGTACTCTGACTCGTACTCTGACTCGTACTCTGACTCGTACTCTGACTCGTACTCTGACTCGTACTCTGACTCGTACTCTGACTCGTACTCTGACTCGTACTCTGACTCGTACTCTGACTCGTACTCTGACTCGTACTCTGACTCGTACTCTGACTCGTACTCTGACTCGTACTCTGACTCGTACTCTGACTCGTACTCTGACTCGTACTCTGACTCGTACTCTGACTCGTACTCTGACTCGTACTCTGACTCGTACTCTGACTCGTACTCTGACTCGTACTCTGACTCGTACTCTGACTCGTACTCTGACTCGTACTCTGACTCGTACTCTGACTCGTACTCTGACTCGTACTCTGACTCGTACTCTGACTCGTACTCTGACTCGTACTCTGACTCGTACTCTGACTCGTACTCTGACTCGTACTCTGACTCGTACTCTGACTCGTACTCTGACTCGTACTCTGACTCGTACTCTGACTCGTACTCTGACTCGTACTCTGACTCGTACTCTGACTCGTACTCTGACTCGTACTCTGACTCGTACTCTGACTCGTACTCTGACTCGTACTCTGACTCGTACTCTGACTCGTACTCTGACTCGTACTCTGACTCGTACTCTGACTCGTACTCTGACTCGTACTCTGACTCGTACTCTGACTCGTACTCTGACTCGTACTCTGACTCGTACTCTGACTCGTACTCTGACTCGTACTCTGACTCGTACTCTGACTCGTACTCTGACTCGTACTCTGACTCGTACTCTGACTCGTACTCTGACTCGTACTCTGACTCGTACTCTGACTCGTACTCTGACTCGTACTCTGACTCGTACTCTGACTCGTACTCTGACTCGTACTCTGACTCGTACTCTGACTCGTACTCTGACTCGTACTCTGACTCGTACTCTGACTCGTACTCTGACTCGTACTCTGACTCGTACTCTGACTCGTACTCTGACTCGTACTCTGACTCGTACTCTGACTCGTACTCTGACTCGTACTCTGACTCGTACTCTGACTCGTACTCTGACTCGTACTCTGACTCGTACTCTGACTCGTACTCTGACTCGTACTCTGACTCGTACTCTGACTCGTACTCTGACTCGTACTCTGACTCGTACTCTGACTCGTACTCTGACTCGTACTCTGACTCGTACTCTGACTCGTACTCTGACTCGTACTCTGACTCGTACTCTGACTCGTACTCTGACTCGTACTCTGACTCGTACTCTGACTCGTACTCTGACTCGTACTCTGACTCGTACTCTGACTCGTACTCTGACTCGTACTCTGACTCGTACTCTGACTCGTACTCTGACTCGTACTCTGACTCGTACTCTGACTCGTACTCTGACTCGTACTCTGATTCGTACTCTGACTCGTACTCTGACTCGTACTCTGACTCGTACTCTGACTCGTACTCTGACTCGTACTCTGACTCGTACTCTGACTCGTACTCTGACTCGTACTCTGACTCGTACTCTGACTCGTACTCTGACTCGTACTCTGACTCGTACTCTGACTCGTACTCTGACTCGTACTCTGACTCGTACTCTGACTCGTACTCTGACTCGTACTCTGACTCGTACTCTGACTCGTACTCTGACTCGTACTCTGACATGAACTCTCGTACTCTGACATGTAGTTACCATAAATAATATCCTTCTATATCAAGAGACATTTCTAAATTTTAATGTTATTTTAAAAGTAGGTTACCCCTACAGATAAAGATATATCATAAAAGTGTGACATTCATTGAAAGAAAAATGTGAAGGTGAAGGACATTAATAAGTTCGTCCAAGCGTGTAGCAAGAAATGGAAATACATTTATTACATACTTTCTTTGAATTATATTTGAAGCGAATTTTTAATATGATTAAAGTTTAGATTTCTGCACATACATCAAAGATATACTGTATCAAAAAATACGGAGTACGTTTAAAAAAAAGGAGATTACACAAAGATCACAACGTAAAATGGGAATTCCTGTGACGTGTTAACAATACGCATTATATAGCATCGTAGGCTTTTACGACCGGAGTTAATATAAGAGACATTTAGACATTTTCCGGGCTAGTAGGCCGTGGTCCAGTTGGCATTGAAGGGCCAAACGTCCGCGACTGCGGTCGACAGCTTCAGAGGCGGCAGGGTCGCGAGCACAGTGTTCCGGGCGATGACTGGCTGCCGTCTAGCCAGCTGCCGCCTGCACGACCACTGCGCCCGCTACCCTTTCACCACTCAAGATGTCCACTGCAGTCGTGGACGAAACGTTTGGCCCTTCAATGCCAACTGTACCACGGCCTACCTGCCCGGAAACTTTCTCTAGCACGCTTTATGTATGTGTTGAATTTAATATAATTTGGTGAGGTGCTCCTGAAGTACACGTGCTCTTCTGTATTCTTGCTTGGGCGTGCGCGAGGCTGTCCTGCGGCCCCGAAGGGCCTCCGCGGCGGCGGCGAGCGCGGCCAGCCCGAGCCCCGCGCCCAGCAGCAGGAAGGCGCCCTGCACGTGGTGCACCTTCATGACGAAGGGCGCGCCGGGCGGGGGGCTGTTCCGTGCGCGCGACACGGTGGCCAGCGCGCTCGCCCGCTCCAGCTCCAGCCACCACTGCCGCACCAGCCCCGCCTGCGTACACGGGAACCACTCAAATGGTGCCCCATACGAAGCGTTTTTTTTCTCTCACCGGGTCTTTTGTGGTACTGGCGTCGATTTTTTTAAAGTGTACTTTAGCGTTTGACCTTTTGGTTAAAAATTGAAGTTAAAATGTGGCATCGTAGCATAGCATGATTTTATCGATCAGTACAAGGCGCTTTCAAATGTCACAACATTTTCTTAAAATTTCATGAATTGAGTTTTTGGCTCCTCCAGTTGAATCGTGAAAAAAAGGAGAGCGCTTGGGTTTTGAAACTAGTCCTCTCATATGTGAATGCTTCTTACAGTTTGAAGGGTGATAGTTACAGGCGGGTTAACAACTTTGTCGCCATAGGCATGTAAAAAAATTGCCGCCTTTTGTTTTTAAAGGGAAATTTATATATAATAACAAAGAGATTGATGTTTAATAATGGTACAAATATATTGGATTAAAAATAATTTATGATTTTATTAATAGTTCGTGCGTGTTCAATTCTTTCCTACGATAAAATAAATTAATTTTTAAATAATATATTTTGATGTGTAGTAATAAGATAAATTCATCAGGTGTTTTTAGTTAGGCATATTTATTGCAATACCGTTGTTCTACCATTAATTCTGAAAATTACGTGGTGGTCTACATTTAACATTAGAATATCTAAACGAAATGAGTCACCTCCAAACAGATTATCAAAATAACACTATTTACATAAAAATATATAACTTATAAAATGAATAATTTATTCATTTCATAAATTTGAGAAATGTATAGTCACAAATTTAGTCCAAAAATGTTGCCGCCGTAGGCACGTGCCTCCTGCTGATAGTGATTTCCCACAAGAACGCTCGTGCGTGGCGGGGGGGAGGGTCGTCACCTCGAAGCAGCGCTGCACGGCGCGGCTGAAGGGCGCCGCCAGCGGGTGGCCGCGCCTCAGGAAGATGGCGAGCGGGTACGAGACCAGGGGCTCCTTGAGCAGCAGCATGAGCGGGCGGCCGGCCTCGTCCAGGTACTCGCTGGCGATGCCGTAGGAGAGCGGCGCGCGCCCGCCCACGCACGCGAAGTCCTGCGTGGTGAGCACGCGGTGGAAGCCGTGCGTCACGTTGTCGTAGCGCTGCGCGCGGCTGAGGATGGCCGCGCCGCGCGGGTCCGCCGGGTCGAAGAGGCGGTTCGTCATCCCGCGCACGAAGCCGAAGGGCAGCCCTGACGCCAGGAGGTCGGCCTCGGTGCGAATGAGGCGGTCGAATCTAGGGAGCAGGTGGTGATTTTGTTCACCTCTGGAGCGTTTTATTTTTAAGTTTTCTCCCCATACTAAGGCTCCCACAGACCGGCGCGGGAGATCCGCAGCGGGAGCGGCGCGGAACGCTCCGCGCTAGACGCGGCGGCGGAATCCGCGGGACCGATCACACCGGAGCGTCAATTGTGAGTCAGTTTGGTGACAGTTTTCCTCATTCGATAAACAAAGGCAAAGGCGGAAGAGAGCTCGATCCAGAGGGGAAGCGAAGACTCCCGAAGGCGGGCGGACTTCTACGAAACTCGAGCGGCAGCGGTCGAAACGCGTCCGACTATGTTCCCAAATCCGCAGGTAAGAAAACGCTGCCGATCCGCTGCTGCGACGCTCGCCTGCCGCACAGGTCTGAATGTGCTCATAAAGGCAACACGTGACGCGAAATTTCTCCTGCGGTCATTCTGCGTAGGTTTTGTGGCTAACGCGGCAGTCTGTTGGAGCCTTCACAGTACCGGAAGGAAAAATTTTGGAATCCCCTCAAAAATATGTTCTCCAATTTTCAGTCGTAAAATCCGTGATTACTGTTCTTTTGGAATTTAACTTCGCAAATATACGACTAAGGTTCAGTAGAGCTGTTTCAAATAAGGTTAAGATTGGTGCAGGAGGAAGTCACAAGTCAAACAAGTCATTTTGCACCCGAAAATCGGGATGGTGGTAGGAAATATGGATGAACAGATGTGTTACGCATGACTCCATGTCATATCAGAAAGTTTTAAGCTTAAACTTGGTAAATAGTCAGGAATAAGATCTAATTATGCCGTTGAAATCATCAAGATATTACAATTTGGTGGATAATGTACGTGAAAACTCTGTTTCATTTTCAAAATTTTTTGGAAAATTACTTCAATTTTCAATACTATTTTGCTCAAATATAAGAAAATATGCACAAATATGTTATAGTTTCAATTTCCATTTTAAAAACCTCTTAAGTTTTGAAAATTGCAAAATTAAAATTCAGTTTCGAAACATTCCTTCACATCCAATATTAAAGTCTGAGATTTATGTCTCAGTGGAATTAATTCCACAACTTTAGACCTTTAAATGATGTCGTACATGCAATGCAATTTTATATGCATAGAAGAGGAGGGAAAGTTCGGTATACCGCGCATTCCCAATACTTTTTGTGAGGCATTGAGAGCACAAGTGGCTGCAAACCTGACGGAAATGCACGAGTGACTTGACTTGACTTGTCGCGAGTGCAAGAGTGGTCGCGAGTGCAAGAGAGACCTAACTGCCACAATCATTGCATTCAGACCATTCTTTCTCTTGCGACAGGTTTTGGTTGGAACACTATTGCTCTCAATTGTTTACAAGGAGATACAGCTCCACTCGGACCTTGACCCGAGAAGTTTCTAGTACAGTAGATTACTTTTATACATCAGATTTCTTATATAATGGAAGCGTGGACAGAGAATCAGTTTCTTCGTCACAATGGTAGTTGGGAAAGTACAGCATGTGGTCTGTGGACTGTGGATTGAAGTATAAAATTTCTGCCTGGTCCACTTGTAATTGATCGGATAGAACTGGATTTACAGCAGCTGAGTAATGGAATATTATCATCTAGACAGGAGCTATCTTGAAGGCAACTACCAAATTTATGTCGAAAATCCGCCTTTGTAAAGAGAGACTCGCACTTAGCTGACCGTCCAGTTCGCAGGTTACGCAACTACATATGTTTGTACGCGCAAGTTCATATTTTAACGCGATTTACCGATACAAAAATTCATGTATTTACAAATTCTTCGATATTTGTTTATTGGTGCTGAAATCATGTGGACATTAAATTATCAGTATACAAGAAAATGCTGGTATTTAAGGAAACCGCTATTTAGATATATATATATATATATATATATATATATATATATATATATATATATATATATATATATATATTGAGATCAAAATGATTGAGATTTAGAAATAGAAATTTCCGTTGCAGAGCGTACCCGGGATTGGCCAAGAAGCCCATGAGCTGCGACTGGTAGGCCATGTTGACGGTGAGTGAGCGGTAGACCCAGGCGTACTTACATTCAGATTAAAATGATTGAGATTTAGAAATGGCAATTTCCGTTGCTGAGCGTACCCAGGATTGGCCAAGAAGCCCATGAGCTGCGACTGGTAGGCCATGTTGACGGTAAGCGAGCCGTAGACTCAGGCGAAGAAGTACTTACGTTCAGATTAAAATGATTAAGATTTAGAAATGGCAATTGCCGTTGCCGAGCGTACCCGGGATTGGCCAAGAAGCCCATGAGTTGCGACTGGTAGGCCACGTTGACGGTGAGCGAGCCATAGACTCAGGCGAAGAAGTACTTACATTCAGATTAAAATGATTGAGATTTAGAAATGGCAATTGCCGTTGCTGAGCGTACCCGGGATTGGCCAAGAAGCCCATGAGCTGCGAATGGTAGGCCATGTTGACGGTGAGCGAGCCGTAGACTCAGGCGAAGAAGTACTTACATTCAGATTAAAATGATTGAGATTTAGAAATGGCAATTGCCGTTGGCGAGCGTACCCGGGATTGGCCAAGAAGCCCATGAGATGCGACTGGTAGGCCAAGTTGACGGTGAGCGAGCCGTAGACTCAGGCGAAGAAGTACTTATATTCAGATTAAAATGATTGAGATTTAAAAATGGAAATTTCCTTTGCTGAGCGTACCCGGGATTGGCCAAGAAGCCCATGAGCTGCGACTGGTAGGCCATGTTGACGGTGAGCGAGCCGTAGACCCAGGCGAAGAAGTACTTACATTCAGATTAAAATGATTGAGATTTAGAAATGGCAATTGCCGTTGCCGAGCGTACCCGGGATTGGCCAAGTAGCCCATGAGCTGCGACTGGTAGGCCATGTTGACGGTGAGCGAGCCATAGACCCAGGCGAAGAAGTACTTACATTCAGATTAAAATGATTGAGATTTAGAAATGGAAATTTCCGTTGCTGAGCGTACCCGGGATTGGCCAAGAAGCCCATGAGATGCGACTGGTAGGCCACGTTGACGGTGAGCGAGCCGTAGACTCAGGCGAAGAAGTACTTATATTCAGATTAAAATGATTGAGATTTAAAAATGGAAATTTCCGTTGCTGAGCGTACCCGGGATTGGCCAAGAAGCCCATGAGCTGCGACTGGTAGGCCATGTTGACGGTGAGCGAGCCGTAGACCCAGGCGAAGAAGTACTTACATTCAGATTAAAATGATTGAGATTTAGAAATGGAAATTTCCGTTGCTGAGCGTACCCGGGATTGGCCAAGAAGCCCATGAGCTGCGACTGGTAGGCCATGTTGACGGTGAGCGAGCCGTAGACCCAGGCGAAGAAGTACTTACATTCAGATTAAAATGATTGAGATTTAGAAATGGCAATTGCCGTTGCCGAGCGTACCCGGGATTGGCCAAGAAGCCCATGAGATGCGACTGGTAGGCCACGTTGACGGTGAGCGAGCCGTAGACTCAGGCGAAGAAGTACTTACATTCAGATTAAAATGATTGAGATTTAGAAATGGAAATTTCCGTTGCTGAGCGTACCCGGGATTGACCAAGAAGCCCATGAGCTGCGACTGGTAGGCCATGTTGACGGTGAGCGAGCCGTAGACTCAGGCGAAGAAGTACTTACACTCAGATTAAAATGATTGAGATTTAGAAATGGCAATTGCCGTTGGTGAGCATACCCGGGATTGGCCAAGAAGCCCATGAGCTGCGACTGGTAGGCCATGTTGACGGTGAGCGAGCCGTAGACTCAGGCGGAGAAGTACTTACATTCAGATTAAAATGATTGAGATTTAGAAATGGCAATTGCCGTTGCCGAGCGTACCCGGGATTGGCCAAAGAGCCCATTAGATGCGACTGGTAGGCCACGTTGACGGTGAGCGAGCCGTAGACTCAGGGGAAGAAGTACTTACATTCAGATTAAAATGATTGAGATTTAGAAATAGCAATTGCCGTTGCTGAGTGTACCCGGGATTGGCCAAGAAGCCCATGAGCTGCGACTGGTAGGCCACGTTGACGGTGAGCGAGCCGTAGACCCAGGCGAAGAAGTACTTACATTCAGATTAAAATGATTGAGATTTAGAAATGGAAATTTCAGTTGCTGAGCGTACCCGGGATTGGCCAAGAAGCCCATGAGCTGCGACTGGTAGGCCACGTTGACGGTGAGCGAGCCGTAGACCCAGGCGAAGAAGTACTTACATTCGGATTAAAATAATTGAGATTTAGAAATGGCAAAAATCCGTTGCTGAGCGTACCCGGGATTGGCCAAGACGCCCATGAGCTGCGACTGGTAGGCCACGTTGACGGTGAGCGAGCCGTAGACCCAGACGAAGAAGTACTTACATTCAGATTAAAATGATTGAGATTTAGAAATGGCAATTTCCGTTGCTGAGCGTACCCGGGATTGGCCAAGAAGCCCATGAGTTGCGACTGGTAGGCCACGTTGACGATGAGCGAGCCGTAGACCCAGGCGAGGAAGAGCAGCGAGAAGGCGGCGCCGGCGGGCTTGCGCTCGGCCGCCGACGAGGCCAGCAGCACGGCGAGCGCGGCCAGGGCGGCGCGCGGCGCGCTGCGGTAGTCGTTGCGGGCGGCGGGCGCGGCCCGCGCGACGCCTGTCATGGCGCACGCGGCGGCCGCCAGCGACGCCGCCACCGCCGCCCACAGCGGCGGCTCGAAGATGCGGAACAGCGCCTTCCAGAGCGGCGACGGCCGGTCGCGCGGCACCACCTGCGAGGTAGCATTTCATCCACTATCAAGTGAGTTCAAATGAGGAGGGACGTTCTTCTCTCTGATATCAACAGACATCTCTATCAACTGTAGCGATGCGATACCAATGCGACCTAGAAGAGTTACGAGCCTGAATCTGTGGTCAGAACAAATAGGTTGTGTATTATGAAGGGTGACATGTGTGTACGAACAATCGTTTTGTGTCTTCAGAAAATTTATAGCACGAAGGCAAACTATAAACTATATGTGTAAAACGCTACGATTTGTAAGAAAGCAAAAAGATTTTAATTATAGCGAAGACAACTTATATGTTTATACCGAAAGATACAATAGTTTGCAAAAGGATTTTTGTATATTTGTGGGAAAACAATTGTTAATGAAATCAGATGAGACGGATGATAAACTTGGCTAAGTTAATAGGCGCGGTCTCTGCCGAACAAAACCTTAATAGCAACACACCCACCCATCTCCCAGTACCCCTCCCTTTCTTATATTTTTATTGCTTAGGACAGCTACCAGTCTGCGATGTGGCCCATTTTAAAATAATTGACCACTCGCGCACGCTGGTGCAGGGAATTAAATTTGTTCGCAAAATTTGCCCTAGTAGTATTCACAAATTTCACTCGTCAATTTAGTTTATTACAACTTTTATATCACTTAATGATTACCAAGAAAATTTAGTTTTTGTTTAATACGTCCTGTATCTTTTCCCGTGATAGATTTTTTTGCTGGGAGAGCGCCGCCCTAGAGCCCTGGAAGAGCAGTGAACACCGGTCATGACGCGTCTGGGCTTGGGCAGAGCAGCTGGCGCACGCTGTAATTTAATCCCATAGCGTTGTCTGGCAAAAGTCCAAGTGAAACGACAAACGAAACTCATAGATTGTTTTCTCTTATCCCATCGCAATTTGCAGCTTCGAACTTTCTTTTTGTTTCACTTGAAATAATTTTAGCAATTGGCTTCGTCGTTCCCCCTCTTAAGGAAAGCCGAGCCACCCCTGGTACGTACCGATAAAGATACCTCAGGGCGTCAACTGATGTCCCTCCAGTGCCTCTGACCGGGAGGTCCTTGGGTTTGGGGACAGGTATTCAACACTAGTTGCATAGCAAGGTCGAATTCAGCCGCTGCCTGGAGGAGAATTCTAGCGGGCGGCTGCTCCGATCAGTAATTTTCCTTTGTTTCTCCGATCAACACCAGACCAATGCCGGAGCAGAATCCTAATAAACGGGTCACGGACCGTACTCGAGCTTTCCTTGTTCTATCTTTACCCCTTTCTTACACACACGCTTACACCTACATGCCCTTCTCTACCACACATGGCGGGAGACCAGTCAGATGCTTAGAGCTTCTCCCGACTGGGACGGCGCCTCGGTGGTAGGTGATTCTTGGTTGGGGAAAATCCCTACAAACTGACGTGGGTCGGCGCCGGAACTCGCCATCCAGCCGGGGAAGATAACCACCACCACCACTACTTTCCGCGATAAAACATGTACTACACTTACTGGACTAATTACAGCCCTTGCTGCGCCCGCCATCACTAATCACTCAATCAAATCAAACCAAGTCAGGTAGTGGTTTTGTGGCTTCCACACTTCAGAAAACTGATGATGATGGCTACGCCATCGAAAGCTGCTATTGAAATGATCAATACTGTTGGCCATGACAACCCATATAATTATGTGAATGAACTCCGCCCCTGGCACGCACCCACACGGAGGCCTCAAAGGTGTAGCAGGGCGTGAAGTGAAAGTCGAGCAGCTGCGGCTGGTGCAGCGGGCGCCCGGCGAAGGCGACGTCGGCGCCGCCGGGCCCCTCGCGCAGGTCGCCCAAGATGCCCGACCAGCGGCCGGTGGCCGGCGCGCGGTCGCCCCAGCGGTTGAAGCTGACGGGCGGCGGCAGGAAGCGCAGGCCGCGCCCCACGCGCCGCCCCGCCTCGCGCACCAGCCGCGTCTCCACGCCCCGCGCGCGCCCCTCGCCGTCGCCTTCGCCCGCGATGTCGCTCTCCAGGACGAACGGCGGGAACGGGAACGTCGAAACCTGGCGAAATGCACCAAGAGAAATGCGACAGCGTAGCTTTGTTGAAGGCTCCTATACACGGTCAAGACAGGGTTCTGTCTACAGCGGGGCAGCAACCTTTTTCTTTCATCGTCTCCTTTTAAGGGAATGTTAACTTCATAGATTCCTTACGTTTTTTCTTCAACATAAAGCATCCATAAGCATGACACGAAGAATCGCACATAAATGCCTTAAAGATAACAATTTCGTACTTCATTATTCTTGTAAATATCTCAATTTTTAATTATAGAATGCGAATCTGCTTTTGTGCAGCTGAGTTTATAATCTTCATTGAAATTTATTGGTTAAAAAATATTCTAATTAACCCACCTACACCCAAACTTACCGCCTTCACAGCAGCACGCATGAACCGTAAGCGGGTTATCAAGATTTTGCTCGTGAAGCGAGCTTAAAAATCTAGGGAGCAGGATCTTCAGGGTGCGAGAAAGGTTTGAACCCTTGACACAATAAATTCACACAAATTGCACACAAACGAGCGTATAATTTACCCATAAACTTTTAGTGGCATCAGTTCATGACAAAAACCAAGAATATAGAATCACACTTTTACAAAGAATGATCAAAACACAAATAGAAACCTTTACAACACACACTCATATGAATGAACACATAATTTACTCCACAATTGATACTCTGAAATAATTATCCTAATCTACACTGGGAATTCCCTTGGAAAATTAATTATATCTAAATTTATGCTATTCTAATTACATTGCACATGAAAACAAAATTTCAATTTACAATCTCCTGCTTCAAAATATTACATGCAAAGAACAAAATGTGTGCAAGTGCACTACTCTCATTTACAATTTAACTGTGTCTGAAAATAGAAGAATAATAAATGTCCTAAGTAGAATGTTTTATGCAGGCAATAGCGCATCAAAATGTCTCCTACGATAATACTGCAATTTGTTGCCACCCGTGTCCTCAATTTTTTAACACTTTCCTATACTAGTTTTTCCCTGCCGACGTGAACTTGACCTATTTTCCGCGCTCTAACCGTTACCTCGTGGACTTCCCACTTTTGACACTTGATGGTCGTGCGCTGGTCTCTGCGTCGACGTCGCTCGGTCCCAGCTTCTGCGTCGTAAAGAGACGGGATTCGCCTCTGCCGTCTACGTTGTCTTGCGTCCTTTTCCGTTCTTCCTCCCAAGCCGTTCCGTCTTCTTCCTCGTGCGCCTGGGTCCGTCCGTTATCTTCCACCTCGTCTGCTACCGGCGCCTCTGACTACGCTCACGTTGCGAAAATGTCCCTTGCACTTCGCCGAATACTCGTGCAAGTTCCTCGCTCGTTGCTACTTCTACTTTGCTAAACCAGAACTTTTAATGCTTCTTTCACAATGGGTAACTTACTTCCCGTGTCGTTAATTGAAGGAATACTGTACTTAATCTGCACTATCTCGCGGACCACTGACTAGAACGTCTGTTCGACGCCAAATACTCCTACCTAGCAGTCGTTGCAGCGGCAAACAATATCTAAACTAATGTTAACGAAAGTGTTGGCTCGACGAGCGGTGATCAAAATGCTACTGGCTCAGCGATCGGGAATCCAAAAAGAAGAGCTGCTTACTCGACGAGTGGTGGCAAGAAAAAGAGAGCTTCCGCTTGCGGGTTCGCGTATTTATCGTCCGACGCCTGGGGAAATTCTCCGTGGTGGGGCTGCTTCCCCTCTCTCAACCCTTCACAAGGAAAACGTTGCTCGCTAGTTCGCCTTCGTTTAGTACGGGCAACGGATACTAGGCCGCGCGTTTAATGAACCTTTGCTTTACGCGCCTGCTATCCTCGCTGCCTCCGTAGTGTTCAAACATACGAGACGGTGGTGTTATGGGGTTGCACGATCCCATAACGCCACAATATTGAATTGTTTCTTAAGAACTGGCCATAATATTTCTCCAGGGTGTATTGCGGAGAGTATTTTCTTCCGCGATAGAGCATAATAGTTAACGCATAGTTATAATTTCTTGTGTTTTCTGAACATCATAATTCCTTAATTCCTAAGGATGAAAGGCGAATAAGAAAGAAGAGGAGCAAATTTGTAATTTATATTATACGTTTTATTGATCTACAGAATGTGTTCATTAGCAACAATTATACCGTTTAGGCGCCGGTTCTATTAACCCCCAATCGACCCCTTGATCATTGACCCCCTCAAAATTTAGACCCCCAAGAGTCCGACCCCGTCGGGAACTCCTGTTCTACGACATAGAGGATGTAAAACTGTCGCTGTTTCCACCTGCTTCTTTGCTCGCAAGGTGTTAATAAAGTGGTACAACCGGCGCATCGCTGACTCAAACACGATCGTGAATGGAGCGGCTTTATGTTCAGTCAAGAGTCCCGCGCACCAGCCACGCTTTCAGCCTCTGTACACGCCCCCGTCTGGGTCCTCGCTCACGCCCGAAATCTGGAGTTCCATGTCGCTCTCTAGCACGAACGACTAAAATGGGAACATTCTCACCTGGCGAAATACTGCTGAGTTGGAGAAAATGTTACAGCAAACCTCCGTTAAGGCTTCATTATAGTCCCCCGTCTCCACGAGCACGAGGTGCAAAGACGCTGGTGATCAGCGACACGCGGTCCTAATTACGACCAGAATTAAGCGTCCCATTCACGCTAAAGACGCGGCTTAGTCAAGCCTGCGGTTGAAAACTGTCGCGGCGGCTACGTGCCTCATTGATCGCGCACCTCATCGTCATTGTTTTCCAACAGACGCGTTGCTGTTTCGTCAAGCCTGTTTTATGGGTAAAAGTGCCTCTTTATGCTGGTGGGTTGAGACGCCGGCGCACCAGTCGTTTCCCCACGCTCCGCGCCGCCCTTCGCAGAGGACCCTTCGCACTCGCACCCGCCTCCACCTCGGCATCGCTATACCTGACAAACGACGCGAAAGGGAACGTCGATGACTGGAAAATTATGTTAGGGCAAATGCTACAATATAGCTTCGTTGAACGTTAATACTCGTATACACAGTCACGCCAGCGTTCAGCTCTTGACGTACTCTTAGTAAAATTGACGCCGTGTCTACCATATTCATTGCTCACATATTGAGTGGCGACAGGTTTACAAATGGCATATAGCAGACTCGCTAAGCCTGATTTGACCGTGAATGGGATGCTTTGCGATGGCCGAGATGGGACGCTTGCCGCTTGTCACGTCTCCATGCCCGGTATCCGCCCCTCTCCAACGGCCCCGCTCGCGCCCGCCTCCAACTCGATGTCGCTTTCCAGAACAAATTGCCATAAGGGAAACTTCGACCCCAAACCTGACGAAGAACAGTACAGCTACGTTGAGGGCTCTGCACATGCTCGAGCGAGGCTTGAGCCTACGACGCACTGTAAACTGTCGCAGTCTACCTGCTTCGTTGCTCGCTCACCGTTGTCCGCTGTGCAATCGGCAGACTCGTGAAGCCTGACTTTCTGTTAATGGGCCGGTTTGTGCTGGTCGAATCGAGAAGCCCGCCCATCATCCGCGCCTCCACACCACGCACCGAAACCTCTTGGCCATGACCTCGCTCGCGACAGCCTTGAAATCGATGTCTCTCTCTGGAACGACCGACGGAAAGGAGAAAGGCATTTACCTGTCAAATCGGTTAGGGAAAGTGCCGGCTTCACCTTCGTTGAATGCTCCTTTACACGGTCAAGCTTCGACACGCCGCAGCGGCATCGTGCTTCATTGTTCCCCCAGTGGATTGAGAGCCAATCGCCGCGTCGCGGACCCCCTCAAGCCTGACTTGACCGTGATTGGACCGCTTTCAGACGACTGACTGGAGTTGCCAGCGCAAGAGCCACGCCCCATTCCCTGCGTCCGCTCCCTGTCGGTGGCCTCTCTCGCGCCCGCTCTCCGGCACGACCGGCGGGAAGGAGAAGGCCTGCACTTGCTGAACACTTTAGGGAAAAATATGCAGTAAAGCTCGGTTGAAGATTCCTGTACAGCCCTCAACTACGCGAGCGTGGCCATTAGCTTGAGACGGTCGCAAGGAGTGTCTTGTGTGCTGGTGCCTCGACTCCGCCACCACAAAGCAGTATATTGAAGTAAAGTCAGGTTTGGTGTGTCTGCGCCTTGATGGTTGCAAAACTTTCTCCGCAACTAAGTTTTTAAAATATATGAAAAACAATTTTATTATTTAGACCCATAGAATAGTAAGTACGGAATTCACTCCTTCACTTATAATCCGTCTTCAATAGGGTGAAAACTGGAAACTAATTCAAAGTCTCTTGTTGTTCTATTGGAATGTTGAACATAACACCCTTGCTCATAAATATTATTTCAACCGCATCTTTTACGTACCGTAAGAAGTTCTTTCTCTGCTTTCTCCCGGAGCTCCGGAATGGCGTGATGGTGCCAGCAAGCACTTGGACGAAGCCCTCGTGGAGAGTAGATGGCGAGCGGCGGGGACGGTTCCAGCACCACCACTGCGGCCCCGCTCAGCCCCAGCACCTGCAGCTCCGCTCCGACTCTGCCCACACACCCACACGCGTCTACGTAACGACTCAGAATGCGGAGGAAGGGAGCGCTCCGGCGCTACCTCTAAGATTCTTACACATCTCAGAGTAAATGTAACAAACTTACATTGTCTGACCGAATGGTCGAAATCTTTTAAGACTATAGTGCTACAGCGATCTCGGACCGAAGGATCACGGTTTGTTTCACCCCCTATCACCACCATATCATGTCATCTTCTCAGTAACCACACCGTTAAATGTAATAGTTATCGCTAATGAACTAGATATTATTGCAACCTTAAATTGTTTTTAAATAAAAAAATTGAAATTAAAAATAACTTTTCAGTGTTGGGGATTGAAAATAGCTATGATTGCTTAGGATTTTGCGGCCGGCGTTTATATTGTCTAGGCTATCCAGAACAAGCCGCGTTTATGCCGTGGTTGTTGACGTTTCGACCAACATGTGGCAACTTCCTCGGAGCGCCCCGGATAGCAGAGACAATCGACGATAGCTCTTTGCCAATGAACTTTTTAACAAACATGTAAACAAATCTCATATAACGAAGTTTCACATCACATACAATTTCGAACATAGAATACTCTTGATTGCTAAGCAAGTCATCCTGAACTTGTGTTTGGCAGGTACACGTTATGACGCAGTCAAACAAATTTTCCTAATCGATCTCGTTATGATGGTATTTTGTATTGTGAAAGATGTGGAATATTTGGCTTCCAATTAGAAACTAGGGGAGATCAGGAAAAAAGAGGGGCGGACCACTACAGACAGAAAGAAAAACATAACTTCCAATCGCTAAATTATTCTACGATATCAGGGATAATTTACATGTCCTACTGCAATCCGACTCTCACTAGCTTTCTAACGAAATTGTAACAGCAAGAAGATAGTTATTTTTATGCTTCTTTCCCCCTACACATCACATTGTTTTAGTGTTTTTTCACGGACAGTAAATCAAATAAAACAAATCAAAAGAAATTACTCGTTTATTAAAGTAAATTCCTTCAAAAAATTACTTTTATATAAAGTAACAATCACCAATGCCATTAGCAATTATCTTATTATACAATTACACTTCACTATTACACAGCATAATAATCTGAGAAAACAGTATAGCACAAATACTTTTATAATACACAAAAAAAGAATCAGTAATGAGGAAATTGCATCCAAATAATTCATGCATTCTAATTAATTTAACTTCAAATACTTATTACCCTTACGTCTCATGTGGACAATTGATTGTGTCAAAATTGACTTTGGATGCGCACTTAGTATATTCAAGCAAATCAGTTATAACCATTACAGTTGCACAGAACAATGTACGGCGTAGGAATGATGCTACTAATAGGTGCCAGAATCACCAGATGACTTAAAACAATTAAAATTGATAGACTAACCCTAATGTCAGATAAAATATATCTGGTGCATTACTCCCGTATTCAACCGTAAAATAATTCTACAAGTTCCGAAATGATTGAGTGTGATAAACACGAATAATATTTACTTTAAAATGATACTGATTATCAGTTGATTTTTATTTTGTATAATTTCAGAAGGTTTAATACGACTATCAACTGATGCAAAGCTCTTCAGGGTATTCGACCACCACCCTTCATTGAGCAATTTCTGTCTCTTGTTGTGTTTCTGGACAAGAAATGTAAATTTTCTTCCTACTTCAGGCACATACAGTTTTTACCATTTTTTACTAATATGTACATACATATATAGATACAGGGAAACCTCACGACAAGACCACCTCATTTAAAAGTTCACCCCTTTTCGAGAAAAGTTTTCTGTGAAACTGAATAATTTTTCATAAGATCAATGTATGTTTACCCCACTAAAGACAACCACCTATCGTACCGACCAACTACCACGATTTTTTGTCGTAATGTAACATCGAATTCCTTTTAAAACGACCAGAAAGCCTCTCATTGAAATAATAAACCCGAGAGTGGTCGCATATTACTGTGAGCCATGGGGCTTCCGGTGTATTTCAGATAAGCAAAAGCGATCGGGCTCTTGAGATTTCACAATAACTCCGAAGGGAAGATCGTCCAAGAAATGTAGAGAAACTATCGCGTTAAAAGCTAAAAAAATATTTCACAGAAGAAAGATAATGGAGAAGAACAACAATTCTTAAACTGTGTCACTTTTTTTGTAAACATATTACTACAGTTGATAAAATTAATTAACGATACTAAATCTATCATTTAAAATCAGAATAGTGTTACGATGCCGATCACAGTAGTCGTAGCAGTAGCGGGGCGGGGAGTACAGTTTAATAGTGCGCTGATCACATGATGAAGACCGCTCCTCTAAAGGATCAAAATAAGGTATGAATCTCGTAGTCGGCTTAAAGAGGTTTCACTGTACGTACACATACACGTCCATACACAAATACTAAATACATGCATACATTATATTCATAAATATACACGTACGTATATATAGTCATACATACAAACAAGCATAACGGTGATGACTACCTGCGCGCGTGGCTGCCAGTGGCAGGCGGGAGCAGCGTGAAGAGGACGGCGGCGGTTGAGGCCCACTCCGGCAGCACCACGCCCCCTCCCCCTCCCCCGCCCACCAGCGCCCCCTGCGCACGAAAGACAGACTTTTCTCAAGCACATGATCATTCAATGTACAACGAAGTACATTGAAATCTCTACAAATGTCTCTCTCTAAAACAGTGATTGATTAGGTCGCAGGACGAATTGTTCACTTCATTAAATAACTTTTTTGGACGTGATTAAACCAACTAATTTAAATTAGTGTAATAAACAATATAATACGGACCGGCAACGCTATAAATGAGAAATACCCTCTTGCCTCTTAGTGAAAAAAGAGCTTTTCAAATTTTCAGAAATTAGTTAATTTTGTTAATTTATAAATAATTAAATTTTAAATACAGCAGTAGTTTACTATTATGAAAGGTTAGCTACTGTATAGTCAACAATTAAAAAATCTGTAATAAAGGTATTCAATTACGTACTTTTTGTAAAAACGTTCCACTCGTAAACTACTACTGGAGATTTGCCTCAGTTTATTGTGGTATAAAAGTTCACTAATAATTATTTTAAAAATTCTACACAAATATACGTAATTTCATGTGTATGGGGTGTATTTACTGGTTATTAGACTTTTGCTGTGGCTAAAAGGGTAATAATTTACTCTTTTTCTTCCATTATCTATACATCGATTACATGTAAGATACATTGTCTAACTAGCTAACTTACGTACGTTTTAACTCTGGGAATAGCTGTTAAAATGCCTTGACGTCTTAAGTGCAAAAGACAGACATACGTATTTAATAGAACTGTGGAGACAACATTAGGGGTGTTGGTCTTCTAAAATAGTAACTCTTTTAATTAGTGGCTTGATGTCAGCCGAAAAAAACGTTAAAAGAAAAAAGTTCAGCTTAAATAGTGGAAGTTCATCGCAATAATGAACTATATTAAAAGAATGCAGAAATGATTTTTACACTGACACGAACTACTTTATTTCTCGAAGTTTTATTCGATACCCTCTCTTTGCAAATTATCCACAATCATTTGAATTACAGAACACAAACCTTGATAGCGATTTGCTTTCAAGAATTGCAAGAATTTTTTTTTTTCTAAACGTTCATTCATGCTTGAGGGTTTTTTTTTCAGAAGTGATATATTACTTTACTACCAAACCCCCAGACAATGTTTTTCATGGTTAATTTCCAACAAATACACGTCCTAGCATATCCCCGCCGTATAGAGCACGAAAAGCTTAGAAATATCTGACACGTCATGAATATGAAAAAAACCGTTTGTCCATTTTCGCTTCGCGGTACACATTTTGGTAATTTGCCTGCTACAAACTGTTGAAAACGCAGAAACATTGCGCTTCTTGTAAATGTTTATGGATGTTTAAAGTTACTTTTGTATTGAAATAACTAGTAGCATTTAAATATATGGCCATTTAGAGACGTTTTCATTCAAACGGGCTTATTCACTCTTCAGTATCCACTTCTCCATGATTATCATTTCCTTTGTAAGATTTCTAATTTTCTCAGTATTCAAAACGTATTCTCGTTTGCGAGTATCAATGTACTAACTAAAAAATTAACGAATGTACTAACAAAACAATTAACGAATGTACTAACTAAACAATTAACGAATGTACTTACTAAACAATTAACGAATGTACTTACTAAACAATTAACGAATGTACTTGCTAAACAATTAACGAATGTGCTAACTAATTAATTAACGAATTACTAACTAATTAATTAACGAATTACTAACTAATTAATTAACGAATTACTAATTAATTAATTAACGAATCACTAATTAATTAATTAACGAATCACTAATTAATTAATTAACGAATTACTAATTAATTAATTAATTAACGAATTATTAATTAATTAACGAATTACTAACTAATTAATTAACGAATTACTAACTAATTAACGAATGTACTAACTAAACAATTAACGAATGTACTAACTAAACAATTAACGAATGTACTAACTAAACAATTAACGAATGTACTAACTAAACAATTAACGAATGTACTAACTAAACAATTAACGAATGTACTAACTAAACAATTAACGAATGTACTAACTAAACAATTAACGAATGTACTAACTAAACAATTAACGAATGTACTAACTAAACAATTAACGAATGTACTAACTAAACAATTAACGAATGTACTAACTAAACAATTAACGAATGTACTAATTAAACAATGAACTATGTACTAACTAAACAATTAACTATGTACTAACTAAACAATTAACTATGTACTAACTAAACAATTAACGAACGTACTAATTAAACAATTAACGAACTTACTAATTAAACAATTAACGAACGTACTAACTAAACAGTTAACGAATGTACTAACTAAACAATTCACGAATGTACTAACTAAACAATTAACGAATGTACTAACTAAACAATTAACGAATGTACTAACTAAACAATTAACGAATGTACTAACTAAACAATTCACGAATTTACTAATTAAACAATGAACGAATTTACTGATTAAATAATGAACGAATTTACTGATTAAATAATGAACGAATTTACTGATTAAATAATGAACGAATTTACTGATTAAATAATGAACGAATTTACTGATTAAATAATGAACGAATTTACTGATTAAATAATGAACGAATTTACTAATTAAATGAACGAATTTACTAATTAAATAATCAACTAATTTACTAATTAAATAATTAGCGAATTTACTAATTAAATAATTAGCTAATTAAATAATGAAATAATTTACTAATTAAATAATTAACGAATTTACTAATTAAATAATTGACGAATTTACTAATTAAATAATTGAGGAATTTACTAATTTAATAATTGAGGAATTTACTAATTAAATAATTGAAGAATTTACTAATTAAATAATTTACTAATTAACTTCAGTTTTTTTATCTGTTCTAATAAATCAATCGATTAATTGTCTTTGAAACTTGACATACCAATTTTAAAGTCGCGTTGAAATAAAACAATTAACAAGTACAATAATACGTTGACATTCTTGAAATAACAAATAATTTCGACGTTACACTATTTTCTCACCACAAAATACAAGTCACAAAATATAAAATGGCTGAAGTGTAATTTTTCTTGGTTCAGAAAACTATGCAAATGCATCAAACATTTTTGTGTTATTCCAAGAGTCAAAGAAGGGGACTTCAGTGAATGAATATTAAGACGAAACATCAATTCAGAGAATGAAAAAAGTTCTCTTAACAGTTGAGTAATCGCGTCTGTATTTGTAACGTAGCAAGTCGACTATAAAAATAGCTGTTCGTGAAAGACCCCGACAGTTCACAGTATCTGAATACATTCTACAACTTTGCATCACATAGGGTAGAAGCACCAAAAGTGGCTTCATAAGAAAATTTTCGTAATTTGTCATCATTCTGGAGCTACATTTTTAAAGTTCATTATTTGAAACTCGATTAGCTTACATATCGTTTCCTCAATAGATCCCTTGCCTGAAATTCGCCAATTTTAATTTGATCTATTGTTGATCAAATTATTTTCAAAACTCAATTTAGTTTCTATATAGGCCACTTGAAAATTGCAAAATTGTGGTAGTGGTCAGATACTTTACTCGGCCAATGCCTCTCAACGCGTTTGAGACCAAACAATCCCAAGAAGGTGCAAGTCCAAGATAGATTATTGCTATAAGGCCTTTCTTCAAATATAAAAGTAAGGAACTAAATATTCATTCTACTGCTCACCACTAGAAGACATAAGACCCATGTTCTGCAACTCTGAAGGTAATGCAAAGCCTCGAATTCATATTTTTCATACTTTATGCTTGAAGTAGCCACTATTTCTCGCGCAACTTTCTTTGAACGATGGATTGAAGAAATGCAGGTAGAGACCCCCACTCTATTAGTTACGTAATCAGCCACTAGATTTTATGAAGCAATGCCAATCCCTGGAGAATCAGTCATGCCTTCGCAACTTTCTCAATAATTTGCGTTCTCACTTTCTCAGCTGTTCGAGGTATCTTCTTTGATGGATCTTCACCTGCTTTGGTCATTTCTTTAGTTTTTTTGGAGAAAATCACAGACATAAGTTCTCGTCTTCAACATAAAATAGTTTCTATTTCGCGCCAGTGATGATGTTTTTGGAATGTTGTCACCAGTGCTCACTGCGAGCTTTAGTCTTCAACTGCTTATTGTGCCAGAGATGGGGAAGCAAGGTCATCGTTCAAGAAAAGTTGCGCGAGTAATACTAACGCAGTGGGTTCTACTATTGTCGCCACCGTAATCGATAAACAAAGGTCTACGCGCACGCACCTGATGAGGAACGAGCACGAGAAATCCCTCGCGCGCAGAGGGCGGGGCGCGGGCGGCGTGGGCGAAGGCGGGGGCGAGGGCGGGGGCGGAGGCGCGCACGGCGAAACGCGCGGACGCGTGCACAGAGCGCAGCACCGCCTCCTGCACGTCGCCGCTGACCGCGCCACGTCCTCGTAGCGCGGTCGCGGCGGCGCCGGCGGACGCGTTGGCCTCGGCCACGTGCACGTGCACGTCCTCCCGCCCCACCCCCAAGTGCAAGTGGAGGAGCTCCGCCATGCACTCGCTGGCCACCCGCGCAGGCTCTCGCGCATTTGCAAGCGCCTGCGTTAGCGACAACAACAGCACACTCCAGTTGCACAACTTCCGCTTCATGTTGATTTCAAACCCTAAGACAAATTAATGAATCTGTTAATATCTACATATCTATAAATAAAAGGGAGTGGGCATATGTGTCACACACAAACGCACAAACTACTCGACCGATTTCTCTAAAATCCTCATACTTTATATGTTATTATTAGTAATGTGAATGTTTAAAGGGATATTTGAATTAAATCGGACATCTGTGGGCGTTATAGATGATTTATTCATTTATGAAGATTCAAGCGCCCCTGAACCCTATGCAACCCGCCGGAAAGTCAAGAATTAAGCGGCTTCACTACCGGCAAGTATTCTGCTCCTATTGTAAAATATCGACCGAAATTATTAATTGAATATCGGACAAATAACTCGAATCTTTCCAAGATAGTGTCGTAGCGAACGCATGCCCAAGTCTGAATGGCGTTTTAAAAACAGGATACTTGACAATCATGCCCAAACCATGGCATAGAACAAACCCACACTTGCGAGAAAGTCTAATCTATTAGAATTTTTACTTGTTTAACGTGTTCAACAACCACGTGACCAGTAATGTGTGATGCGCACTACAATAGCGCACAATAGCACAATAGCGCACTACAATAGCGAAGCATTGCCAGGTCCACTGGTATATTAATAAATAAAATGAAGTGGGCCTGTGATTACAACATAACTGCCTTTTTTAGAACACATTACTAACGGGATATAAAAACCCATACAACTTTGTTTCATTTTTTGTCTTTCCGTTAATCTGGGTTAAACTAGGACGGCTAAACAGATCTGGATAGTGTTGCACTGAACGGATAAGCATTTTGTCAAGCATAATTGAAGCTACTTTTTCAGCTTTTATCTTCTTTATCTACTTTCATTTTAATTTTGTACACTTTACTTGCGAAAGACAGTTACTCTCTACATGAGATTTTACAAAAACTCTAGTTCCCATTCCTCCCGTAAAACAATTTAAGTGCACACTCTTTCAGTTCTTTAGTGAATTTCAAAAAAAAAAAAAAAAAAAAAAAACGATGAGGATTTCAGTTAGTTTTACGGAGATGTGCAGGGCAGGGCCGTGAGAACAGGTGGACAGAAGAGAAAGTGACGGGTGCTGTTAGATGTGATAAGGCGGAGAGGAGTGGGGTATGCAATAGTTCTTTTACAAAAAAAGTATCGTTAGTCATTTTATCACAATTCAAAATTGGAGAAGTATCAAACGCGGCAATTAGACTTCGTTTCGTAACCAATCGAGTATTTAAATAGTATGTTACGATACCAATATTGAGATACAAATGTACAAGATGTCACTCTCCTGCCAGCCACCGTAGTAACAGGTCATGTACAGCGGGTGATCTACCTTTTAATTTTCTACTGATAGTTTGTATAAATTTAAAGGAATTTTGTAGCTTAATTATACACAGTCAACCTGTTCAACATATGGCGCTAATGATCTTTTATTTATTTGAAATGTGTTGCCCATATGTTGAAGAGGTTGAATGTTTATAAATAAGACACACAATTTCACAAACTTATACTTATTACACTTTTACCACGAAGCTGAGTACATTACACACGTTTAAGAAATAAACCTTTGACTTCGTGACGGACAAAATTTACAAAAAATACCACAATCAATAGCATGTGGTTTTTGTACTGTATTCAGACACTGCCTACACTCGTCCCAATCACCTTCATCTAAACAATTATCAAAGTTATCTACTAAAGGAACAGTTTTTACGTGTAGTATCAAAGTGAAGAACAATTCATAGATCTTGAATGTAATATTAAATGGTCCCTTCCTGGAGAAGGAAACAACGCAACAGATAAGGCAAAACAGTGACTGGTCAGGAGGATAGAGAAGAATGTAAACAGCCTTCAACTTACTAGTCTGTGTGTAGGATTTCTGCAAGTTTTATTATTTTTCATTCTCGAAACATTAAATGTAAATGTAACGATGAAAATAAAAAAGAAAGATTTAATCGAGTTCAAATGATTTCTCCTATCATTCAAATAGTAATTTGTGCTATGTGAACTGTATGAAGTGTTTTAGAACGAATTGTTATGACAACTCATGGAAATTAATATTCAAATACCTGGAACAATGTGTTATCCAGTTGCTGGAATCTTGTTTCTTTTTGAAGTGCCTCTTCAAAGCTGCTATCACAGTTATACTCCACTGAATTAGTCGATACTCATTTGAAAAGCATGCAGAAGTCAGTAAGAATGATGGTACTTCTACACAAGTTAAGAGTTAAAGAAAGCTTCAATCAATATGCATTTGGCGTCAACGGGCAAACAACAGAGCCTAGAAACATTAAGGGAAGACATTACAGCTTGAGATTTACAGTTTATCAGAACCTACCTCCTCATGTGTTAATGGTAAAAGCTTTCCATGGGTTTGAAAACACTCGTAATATAAATGATGAGTTCATTGAAACGGAGTTTCGACTCAAGGAAAGTGGTACTTCTAAAACACTTTTTACTGCATGTACACGAGAACGATGGTAATAGGTATAACTTGTGTCCTGCAGAAACAAAACTGCCAATAAACAAAATCATGAAAATGGTTTTCCAAAAATTATTACGCTCCGTGCTCAAGAATAGATCTAAGACCAGCCCCAAAAATTTATCTTATACAACTTTTGCGGCTCAGCCATTTGGATTATCCGAGTAGTTTATTAGACAAATCATGATTAAATTTGTCTTAATAGCTTATTTTAGAAATTTCTATTTTTCGCCCCAGACACCTGTATATCTAGTTTGTAACAAAGAAAGAATCAAAGTATTAGTGTTATCCTATACTGTTAGAGATAAGAGGTTTCGGCTCACCGGCTGCAGTAAAAAAGTCAACTTTCGGGAAAACCATATGCTAGAAAGCTTAAGAGTCGTATTATTATTTTTCTACTGCCAAATCTTTAATTATTTTTCTTATTCCTCTTAAGTATCTTCTTATATTTTTGTATTTATAATTTTTGACACGGCTTTATTTTTATTTAACATTTTTTCACTACTTTGAGTTTGAAACACGGATCATGACTCTAACGCAATAATTCATAAATATCCAAATCAGAACTAAACAAAATATCCTTAAAAATAGGTTACAATGTTATAAAGAACATACTTCAGTGGTTATCTCTCAGTTAAAAACAATAAATGAATTTTCTACTATTAGTCAGTATCTTTTGGCGTATAATATATCGACACACAGAAATGTTTAAAACCAATGTGTAAATAATAATTCTTAAATTTCTTAACACAGGTTATTAAAAAATATCGCAAGAAATATTTGAATTCAGTTGTAATTTTATGCCATCTATCACTGTACAACACAGTTTCAAATTTTGTATTTGAACGCTTCCATTATAACTATTGAAACGAAATGAGCTACATTATACCTTTTATTCAAATCATTCTTCCTCTGACGTGGAACTGAAACTGCCGAAGGTTCATCTCATGACAGACTTAGCTCCCAAAGGAAGCACATTGACCCCCCCTCGTCATAGCCTGGAAAACGAACCCACTGCTGCCATATTCTGAGAAGACGATAACATTCAGTTGCAGTTTAGTGATGTGCAATATTGATTCTTTGGTCACGGTCGTTGTTCTCTTTTGTAAACAAATCTACTTCAGTGCAGCGCATGATAGATGTTGACACTGGCCACTGTTGCATACAATGTTATCCCTTCAAATGAACTTCATCGACCGCAGCAGACAACAGGTGCGTAAGGTTTCAGAGCTTACAAGCCCATTTACATTCAAAGAGTTAGAATTTATTATCTTTAACTTTTATTATTTATTACTGCAGTGTCTCTTGTGACGTAGTCAGCATTAAAAAAGTTCATTTTCAACAACGACCATTACAGAGGCGTGAATTGTGAAGTTCTTGTAACAAAATATGTAGGTTTTTTTTCTACCAAAACATTTTAACACATTCGAGCAGACAACGAAAAAAGTCAGGAAATATTTTTATTTTTGATATATTATAACAATGTTTATTATTTAATTAGAACATTTTAACTTTCGGATAAAACCGAGATTTTTAAAAGTAGAGAACGAAAACGTTAGTAACAAATAACGACACACTGCTGTGAATAGAAGTAGTGTAACCAAGAAAAATGTGATTTAAGTGATGAACTCGATAACACAAATACGTGACGGTATATAAATGATAAGAATCATGAATTGTGCATTAACTTTGAACTTCCATAATTCAGTATGGTGTGAAGCTGACACGTGCGGCCATCAGAACCTGTGATCATGTGGCGTGTAATCAAGAAACTGGATGTAGGAATATTTCTCCACACTGTTTCTACGAGAGATTTTTCCTGTCGGTCTGCCTCTGTCACTGTCTCTCTCTCTGTCCACCTGTCTGTCTGTCCACCTGTCTGCCTGTCCACCTGTCTCTCTGTCCACCTGTCTGTGTCTGTCCACCTGTCTGTGTCTGTCCACCTGTTTGAGTGCATGTCTGTATGTATGTATTGTAGCGTCGGGTCGCGCTAAAACACGGATCCGGCATCGCCGGATGTTTAACAAAGGTCGGAGTGATGACGCACTGGGACTTTCTGTGGACGTGGCGTGGTAAAGCGGCGGTAGGGTGAAGGCAATGGGGGCGGCAGGTAGCGCCGATGGGCCTATAAAAGGCTACGAGAACAATGCCCCGATCTTCTTGTTTCCCAGCGGCGTCGGCGGCAGGTGGTGCGTGAGTTTGTGCGAGTAGGTGCACGAGGGCAAGGGGCCGGTATTTCATTGTCGTGACTAGCGAGACATGTAGAGCGGTGCTCTACACAGGGAACATTGATCGTATGTTGCGGTGTGGTAGCCGTTCCGTAAACTCTCTCTCTCTTAACAGTGGGTTCTATTTATTTAGTTAATTGTAAGCAGTGTAATTGTTTAATTGTGACTATGGTCTAGATTGTTAATAAATCTACTGTTTTTACAAACCACTCTCGTCTATGTTCTGATTACACCCGTATGACACCACAGTATGTATGTATGTATGTATGTATGTATGTATGTATGTATGTATGTATGTATGTATGTATGTATGTATGTATGTACGTATGCAACGTATGTATGTCGCCCGTCCACCAGACTGTCCGTCTGCCCGTTGAGACTAACTGACTGCCGATTATGCTCGCCGATGGTGATTGCCAATTCGCATCTGAGAAAAGAATTGGCGCAATATTTTGGTAAAGATTGTGACGGGGAGGGAGGGCCGGCGACGGGGAGGTGTCACTTAGGATTTCTGTAGGTTTCACCACGGTTGAAATGATTGATAGTCGGCAGGAAGGGGAAAAAATTCAACGCCCAAAAAATTTAAAAGTCAAAATTTAAATGTTCATAAAAATCGAAGTAAAGTTAATTATTTCAATAAAATGTGACATGATAGAAATGTTTAATTCTGTTTTAAATCAGCACCAAAAAATACATAAAGTTCAGCTGTCATTTCACATGTATTTACTTCAACGCTGGCCTGTCTTATGTGTAAGTGCTAGATGTGTGTTAATGGTGCTGTTGTTTTTCTTATTGAGCCCTGATGGAATGAAACATTTCGAAACGTTGGCAAACTTTATAGATTTAATGTTTTAATTAGGTACTCTGACAAATTACATGATCTTAACCTCCAACACTCTACTACATGGTCATGAATCTACGATAGTTATAATAACGCACAACGAACTATCAATTATTTCAGTTAAGAGATGAGTAATGCAATGCTGTAGAGAAAATGGGCGATTTGTTACTCATTATACTTTTTGTAATAATGAGTTTGTAATACGTTTTACATAAATATTATTATTAATTACAATGTTCACAAACAAAAAATAAAACTAATCATGCAAGCTAATGTCATATCATTTGTCTAAAACATTCTGCTGCTAAATGTTTGGGATTAATGCCCTTGGCTAGTGAAAGTAAAAACAATATTAGAAGATAATTCAAGAATATCATGTCATTATGAAGAAAGTTGAGCTAAAAAGTTGGAAAAGTCTTATTTTGAAATTTAGTTGAAATTGTTTCATATTTTTGCTGAAAATGTATTTTTCCGAGAAAACAAACTTGTTTTCATTAAATGTTTTTACAAGAGTATTTTTGCCTTTTGATTTCTGTATTTCATGAGGCATTTTTCCTGAAATATGAAAATCAGCAAGCCTTAACTACTGACTTTCCCAACACAACACATCATTCTCAGTATCACCTTGGTCAATGCTTAGGCCAGTTAGGTTTCTACAGAGTGATAAATTTTCATTTTGATATATTACGCCACCAAAACATAGTAACACAAGGATCACTGATCGCTGGATTGGAAATATCATACTTTGCAATAAAATTAATATTATGGAAAGATCGCGTTCTGATATTAACACATTATTATGAAGGTCTCTGGAGTGAACAAAAACCGCGTTTTGTTACAAATCATTTAATAGAACGACGCATATCTGCAACTAACCCATATTCAAACCAATATCTCATTTTTCACTAAAGGTAGAAAAGTCGCATTTTGAAACTAGATTCCTAAATTATTTTAATGCAAATGCAAATGACTCACTTGGAATGTTGAATTATTTTATTGGGCGGATTTACATCCATCTAAAGGCGGATTTTGTACGAAGCATCTGGAAACCCTGCTCCGGTGTGTGGCAGTTGAATACCGGAAAGCTAGCCTATACTAGATTGCAATAAAGTATATCCCATTCAGTAGCAGTAATAACTTTATCGTGTACTAGTACACAGTATACAAAATGTATTACACTCGTAATAAAGTAAAAAGTACTGTAAAAAACACAGTAAAAAGTGCTATTTTATCGATAGAACTCACTTCGGGTGGTGTCTGATTTCGAAAAAGTGTTTCATTTGCTTCTACACGCTGTAAATTACTTTCTAGAATACGAAATGCAGTAAGAATCCGCTATTTGTGGATACTTAGCATAAAAGTACCATTCTATACTTATTTGCAGGGCCGTGTCAACCCTAGTGCAAGCGGTGCACAGCAGAGCTTTGAATTCCCGCAGACACGCCCGCCCGTCTCAGAAAAGTGCAGGTCCACCCGCATTCATATTATTCACCCGTAGGAAACGTGAACCCCTATAATAAAGGCATCATATAACACGGGTCGGCTGTATAATACGACCGTAATAAGGAAGCGACGAAATGGACGGAACGAACGAAAAGGACGAAATGGACAAGAGGGCGAACTGAACAAAAGGACGAAACAGACGAAATGGACCAAAGATCGGAAATGACAAAAGGGCGGAATGGTCAAAATGGACGAAAAGAACCAAATGAAAAAAAAAAAGGACGGAATGGCCACTGTTCCCCTACTGCCGGACCATGCTGGTAGAGAGGGGAAATCTAGGAGGCAGTGAAAGTGCTGAGGTCGTACGCTCATATGAAAGATGTTCCACACACGCGGTCGAACTGTCAAGATGACAGATGTTTCTCTCCTGATAAATCGTTATAAACGTTTTTCAGAACACCGTCCTTCTCAGAGCCTGTCTTATTTTTCTACGATGTCGTTCAAAATAGCTTCCTGTTTGTGTCGGAAAGAGTATTGTCGCCATCAGAAATTTCAATCGAAAAGTGCGCGTCCCAGCATTGTAAAGATCGGCGCCTGTAGTAATATTCGTGCAACTTTTCTTGAACGATGACCTTGATCCCCCTCCCTTGTGCAATAAACAGTTGAAGGCAAAAGCTCGCAGCGGGCACTAATGACAACCTTCCAAGCATTGAAACTTCGTTGGCGCGAAACAGAAGCTAGTCAAAGCCAGTTGCTTTCATAGTGCAGAACCCCTGTTCAGATTTATTGTCAATATCGAAAGAAATGGCTGAGTCAGGTCCAGGTTCTTCAAGGGAGTCAACTAAAACTCCCGAAAAAGTTAAGCACAAGATGCAGTTTTGACTTTCATTTCAAAGACGTTGGCATTACTTAAAATACTCTAGTGGCCGACTTTGTAACTAATACCCCCACTCCACCCGAAATCGTCAATCCATCGTTCAAGAAAAGTTGTACGAATAATACAATTTACAACTAAAACAATTTTCTATCATATTTCTTGTTCTTATTAGAGTCAGTGGCGTAACGCCCGGGCCCGCATGGCCCGCATTGATGGAGGGGACCCATTTGTAAGCTGAAAGTATCGCGATTGTAAGAAATATTAATTACTTGGGGCTTTCTCTGATATATTGCGACAATAAAATATTAAAAACGGCATCTTCCAGAAGAACGATTTTTTCCGCTTCGGTAGCTCATCAATAAATATAAGCTATTCATTTAGTTATACCAGACTTAATTTCATAAAATTAAATAACATGCAGTTTTTCTACTATTGGTTACAGGCACTTTACCATTGTTAACAATAAACATGACAGTCTTTTGATTGTTGTTTAGGTTTGAATATTGCCATCTTATGTGATAACGCTCAGACATCGTTGCCGATTTTAAAACGATACCGTTTGTTAAAGGATATTTTTGTTATTAAAGGTACTAACGCTACTTGTGATTGCTATATATTTTATATAGGGGGCCCGGATAAAAAATTTTGCGGGCGGGCCCGCACTCATTTCGTTATGCTACCGATTAGAGTTAAACATGGTATGTCAATAAAATTTTAAAATTTTCATGTTAAGAAACGTATTTACTAAAAAATGGGAAGCAAGTTCAGCTAAAATTCAAAAAATGCATATGAGAGATCATGGCGGGTATTCGAGAAAAACTTGAACGACGCTTTGAATTCTCATCCAATCTGACACCATGCGCCGCCGGTCCTTTGGCCTTCACTGGCGCGCAGCGCCGCCGCTTGCTTATCAGCAGGGTGTCTGTGGGGCGTCTTGTCAGCAGGGTGTAATTTCTGAGCGGCAGGCGGGGTGACAAAAACTGCTGTTTACATGGCAGGATCGGACATATGAGAAAGTCGTACACATGCTTGAATAATCCAAAATCTATTTTTACAATTGTTCTGGTACATATACATTGAAGTTAGAAATTTTTGATTTTCCTTTGAATGTCAATTGAAGCCATGACATTTACATCTTCGTTAATAGGGAGTTTTTGCACGCGAAGCATTACAGCAACCGACAGGTTCAGCTATCTTCTGCGCATACACAGACAGAATTTTCCATCACTTGTGCATCTGCACATGCATAGAAGATCGACTTTGCAGTCGATTGCTGAACACTGGAGAGTTTGCGCCACCTCGAACGTTAAAGCACTAACGATCTTCTGCGCAGGTGCAGTTTAAGTTTCGCTCCACTTTAGTGCATCTGCGCATGCGCCGAAGATCGATAGTGCCGCTATAGATCCGCTATAGCGTGCTCCCTATCGTGTCGTGCGAGCTCCATAGAATTAGAAGAAACCGAACGTCCATTGCACCTTTCGCCCGTTCGTCCCTTTCGACCATTTCGGCCATTTCGGCCATTAATGCTTTTGGCCCGTTCATCCTTTCCGCCCATGTGTCTTATCGTAGTTTTCATCCTTTTCGCGCATTCGATCTTCTATATTTAGATTTAGATTTATTGATTCAAAAACAAACGGTAAAAACTTTGTGACGTAGGGGGAAAAGATTATCTGCGCACGTTTTCTTGAGTTCCAGAATCCCTTCCCGTCATTTTAACAATAAATAGTTGAAAGAAGAGTAAAAGTTTAACATAAATAAATAAAAATAAATTTTAAAAATTAATTTTAAAAATCGCAAGATTAGTAATATTTGAAAAATAGTCATTTTCGTTTCTGAGTTATAGAAAACTTATTAGCATCGGTACACACTTTTTGAAATGAAATTGCATTATTGCTTAAACAGAAAACAATCAAGATCAATTTATTTTTCCACTGTTTTAAATAACAACTTAAATAAACCTTTTTAAATACTTCAAAATATAAACTATAATTATTTAAATAAATCAAACAACTTAGTGATGTACGAAAGGCATCTAATAAGTACGCAGTGAAAGAGCACAGAGAGCCCTTAAGACCTTTCCTCGATTAAATTTTTCATTCCGCTACTTTACTGCTTCGCTTATTATGTGTGTGGTAACTTCTGCATAAATAGATAATTGCAATCTTTAACGAAATCTTTGTTCGTGTTCATTAAAACCCCCTATTATATGGGCGACCCGCGCATGAATGCGGGTGGTTTTGACCCGTTAGAAAAGCCGCATATACGGGTCCTGTGTTCCCCCGTAGCTTGAGCTCCAAGAGCTCTAGGGCACAAGGGCAGCAAACATTTAGGCATTTTTTTAAATATCTCAATTATTTTTACATTTATGGTTATTTTAAACGACAAAGGTCTATTCTATTATTTACACATTCAAAGTCTCTCTTTTAGTGTTAAATTATGGACCGAAAAAATACACTAAATCATAAATGAAAGTAATACAATTTTCGAAGATTTCGTCATTTTCCAATAGTATACTTTCATTATTCATAGGGCTACTCTGAATTAGCCGCTTGACTTCACAGTCAAAAGTCTGTATAAGCTAAATAAAATCATTGTAACAAAATTCAAATCATTAGAACACAGGGGTGGCAAACAAAAAAATTGCACAAAGGCGCGCACTTGGCGCGGCCCTGCTTATTTGAACAATTATCGCACCAAAACCGTCCAGGGTTTTTTATCAAAATTGTCTGCTCGGTGCGTTTGATGTAGGGGCTTTATCGTGTCCTTAATTTTTCCCTTGAATTTGAAACGAATCTTTCAATTTTCGGGGATATTTTACATGGAGCAGCAACATTTTGGGATTTTTTCCCTGTGTTTTTTGCTCACAGAAAGCCAAGTATGCTTATAAAAATGTCCGATTCCGATTGAATTAAATTTCTCCAAAGTTGTAAATGACTAATTCCGTTAAACTACATTTTTAGATCCTTTCTGAAATCGTCAGACTATGAATGAAAAATCATTTTAATACATATTAAATGTCATGTTAATACATTTTCCATAATTTTTACAAAAAAGGTACTTTTTTGAATTATTTTCGTCGAAAATCACTCGAAATTACGGTACTCAGTATGTGATGCATGAGAGATCGGGAGTTTGACGGGTTTCTGAAATAAACGATTCAACTGAATATCAATTTTGAAGATTAACAAATAAACGGCGATTTTTCGGTATCAAGAACCTACAAAACATGTATTCTGGCTACACCATGAGTTAAAGGATTAACAAAAAAATTAGCAACAGGGTTTATCAACTTTTTCGTTACCAGAACCTGGCAATGCGGTTTTCTCTGGTGAAATTTCGGCGTTTTTGGCGCACGATTACATAACTTTCTCTTCTTACAAAGAACTCGTCAGGTGAGAAAGTAAAAACCTTTGGATTAAAGAAAATCTGCTTCCCCGCAGCCAGTGCCCACGCCTAAATCCACCACTGATTGTATCTAATGCGGAACGGCCAAAGTACCCGTATGCCGTTTTGCACTTGAGACTGGTATTCTACGTGCGCCAACGCATCGCTCGTGTGCCAAAAGCTTTAAAAGTCTTTATTTACTTATGTCAAAAACAGTTAAAATCTGTGTGTGGCGTGCTATGGGAAGAAGTTAATTTGAAGTTACATTTATGTCCAGAAGCAAAACGGAGGGACATCTAAGCATTTGCTCACGGAGCAGGGAAACTGGACGAAAACATGATCGAGCTGGAGGTCATTGACCCAAAAGATGAAGTACAATACTTGTTACTAGTTCTTTAGATTTATACAATCCAAATGGTAAACAATACACTAAATGTTGTTAAAATTAATATTACTTTCCTTTTGGATTCTCGGTATAGTCTCTAAGTGTATACAAACAGTTGGGCAGCAGAAAATATTTTACTTGAGGCTTAAACTTTTGTATCGAATTTAATCGTTTAATTCATCTGGAAAGGTAATATAAAATAATGTACGTGTCTTATATGAGATTTTTTTGCAGTGAGCTGTTGAAACTGTCACCTGATGAATATGATTACTACGTCGAGTGTTGTATAGTTATAGACATCAGCGTGCTTCGTTTTGAGCCAATAGGTGCTTCGTTTTGATCCATGGATGAGGCGACATGTTTAAGAAAAGAAAATATGGCTGTTTCCGTAGATTTTTGATTTTCTAAATCCATGTTGGCAATCTGAAAATGCGTCGTGTTTACTAAGAAATGTTTCCATTCGTTCGTAAAAAAGTGTCTCTAATATTTTTGGAAAAAAAACGACAAAACAGAAATTGACCGATAATTTTGAATTTAATTTTTGTTGCATTTTTTGAAAAGCGGCTTAATCTTAGCTGTTTTAAAAATATCTGGCAAAATTCCTGAGCATAATCCTGTACTTCGCTATTTATAAATATTTTATGTGAGAAATGTAGCACAAAGAACTAAATAAATTAGTAAGCGATCATATAGTAAATTCTATTATTCATGCGGTAAGATTCACTGAACACGGTTTAGTGAAATTTTCTGAAAATGGATGGTTTCAATTTAACCCTTTTCCGATCGGGCTTTTGCAGGGCTAGATACGACCGGTGGTGGACAGATTCTACCCATATGCATCTCGTGAAGTGAAAAAATATATTGTTGACAAAGGCGGCCAAATTAATTCAAATTTGGCGCGGCGCTTGGAGCTCTTTCAGTTTGGCTACTCTTTAAAGGTATCTAAGAAGAAAATAATATACATTTCAAACTTGGCACGTTCGAGAGTAATTTTGGCCCCCCCAAAAACGCGAATTCTCTCACAAGTATCAAAAATTCATTTTATGTAAAACTATTTGGAATAAACCTTCAACCGCTTCACAAAGTGACCTTTAGATCGCACCACCCCCTGACCTGCAGGTGTCGAGGAATTTGCGCATTGTAGAAATTTCCTGGAATCCAATTTTTTTCGCATCACACGCGACGAGATTGCATTGTTTGAGAATCTTGCGCCGCGAGTAGTTTCGTACCAATCGTGTAGAGAACGTAAGTAATACGCGTAGTGAGCGCATTGGCAAGCATTATGTAGTCTCCGTGAACTAGATCTTCGAAACGCGGCAAAAAGCAGTGTACGCAAGCACACAGCGTGAATAACGTAAGGTGAACTTTTATTTTCGTCAGAACAGAGGTAACCATGATAATCTATTCAATACTTAATTATTCTTACGGAAAGGTCTTAATCTTGTCAATTGCGTCGTCTTTTCACAACCTTCTCATCTGACGAAGACACAGAAAGGCGATGCACAGAACTTCTCGCCGCAGTTTCTGCAAATGCTCTCTTAATCATCTAGGTAATATTTCGCAGCTTCAAGTATTGTTAATCATATTAAACGTTTTACAAAAAATATTATTTTCCAACATGGCGCTTATCCGCTTTGAATTTTTCGAAGATGTAAATTTACAATAGTATTTGTAGTATAGATGTAAATTTACTAATAGTCCATAAATTACGTAACGCTAAATACGGGGAAGCGGGCTTGAGGCAGTGTTCATAGGGGTCAGGGGATATTCGATGTTTTACGTAACATTTAATTTTTTACATTTCTTAACATATATTGAAAAACTTCCTTTTTATGACACTATACTATCTAATTAATTTGTTTTAAAACAAAATATTTAAAGTTATTTGAAGTTGTTACCAATAATTATAATAATATTTGACTACAATTGGCTGATTGCTATTGGAAGCCATAACCCAACAGTTTTACAATATCTGTACATTTACACACATACACACACACACTCTCATATATACATACAGACACCTACTCACACAGTTTTATACATGAATGCCCACTCTCACGTGTATTACCTGTATCAAGTAATACACACTTGCCCTACATAGTGCCCTCATGCCTACATTTATATGAAGAAACATACACTTATTTACACCTAGTAAACATGCATAGATATACATTTACATAAAATTAACCTGTCATACAATTTCTTTTTTAAATAGAAACACGATGTGGATTTTTTAAGTTTGCTCTTTAAACATCTAAATTTGTTCCCCCACCCACTCTCACTGCACTTCCCTTCCACCACATCTTTCTTTGGTTATGCCATATAACTAATTAAGGTAGCTTTCCTCTGCACTGCACTGCACTGCACTGCACTACACTACACTTTATCTATAATACGCTACAATTCACTTGAAGTATGAATTCCGAGCTATGCGGTAAAATACATCCTCTACATGTACTTATTAAGTCGTCTTCTGAAAACATCAACAGAGCCAGGAAAAGGCTCGACTGCTGCAGGGATTTCATTTCAATTTTTAACCGTACGACAAATGAATATACGTCGAATCTTTGACCTCTACTTTCTATTTTGCATGGAAATATTATTCCCGCGAGCTTGTATTGAAGCTGTAAGACTACGAAGAATATATTCAAAACTGATCTGCAGTATTTTGTAGAATACAATTAAATTGGCGTAGTGAGTTAAGTTGTCCATGCGCCATACACGATGGCGTGTGATCAGAAATTTTCTCGTCTGCGCGTCTTTCCTTTCCTCAAAATTTGTTCCCAATCTATTGTTAATCGCAGCCAGCTTCGACAACTAATTATCATACATCATAAAACGTATACATTTTTTACTGAACTATAATTTATTCTCACTTCTTCGATTAACAAGGGGGGGTGCAAGGGATACTTATGTTATAGGAGGGTTCAATTGCACGTTACAGTGGGGAGAGGGGTATTCAAAATACTCCAGATCTGCGTTACGTAATTTATGGACGGCTTCTTATCTTATGAAGTATTTGGCCTAATTACATTTAATAAAAACTCAGTAATTACGTGTTTTATTTATTGACATACATTTACATATGCAATTATTATTATAATAAATTTGGTTGAGGCCTGAAATAGGAACAAAAACCTCATCATTTTTATTTGTAACCCAATTTAAAACGAACTTTCTTAACTTACGTCCAATACAAAACGGCCGTCAAACCGCTATTTAAAATTTAAAAATTTTGCTTAAAAAACTTAGAATAGTATACAGAGGCTCACTTTAAAATTCGGTCAGTCAGCAACCGTGTACATATTCGCTATGCACTTCTCCATACGTCTACAAATTAAATGAAAAAATTATATATAGTTAACACTGTATTTCCTCTGCAAATTTTATAATAATGAACAAGGCGAGAAATATTCTCCGATTTTCTTCAAAGCTTCTAATAATCATGCCACTTTATAATTAGGTCACTATTGGTGGACGCTAATTTCGCCACAAATTTCCGTTATTAGGAGCATATAAAACGTCGGTTCACGGATAACTGCTCTCAACCCTCAGTTAAGTGCCCTCAACGAGGATAGAATCGAATACAAGAGGCAGAAAGTTCAACCATGGAAGCTAACAGAGAGAGGCGGTCTATCATCCAAAAAGAGAAAAACAAATAAAGTCTGAGTGCTCCAAAATTTGTGGCTGAGGTTCGAGTAAAAAGGTTGTTCATTCCGAAACTGTGCGGAGAGTATTAAAGTGCGGAATATAACTTGACGAGTAGCCCGAAGGAAACCGTACGTAAGCTAAGTCAATAGAGGGAATCGACTGGAGTTTGCCAAAACGTACGTTCACAAGGCACCAGAGTGGTGGCGAGATGTGATATTTGCTGTTGAAAACAAATTTAATCTTATGATGGATTCAATCAAGTCAGATGGAAGAGTTCGTGTGTAGAGTGAAGTGAATACAGAACTCGACCAAAAAAATTTGCAGCGTACGGTAAAGCACGGTGGGGGTAACGTCATGGTGTGAGAGTGCATGTCAGCAGCTGGTGTGGAACAAATGACTTTTTATTGAGGACACAATACTAAGACAAAATTTGTACAAAAGTGATGAATATTTGGGAATAAGACATGCGTTTCATTGTTATCAGGACAATGACCCAAAACACGAAGTGCATATTGTAAGAGAACGGATATTTTACAATTGTTCAAAGGTTCTGGACACTCCTCAATCCCCGTACCTTAAACCCCATTGAGAATCTTTGAGAAATTCTAGACAGGTACGTAAGGAAAACCCCAATTCCTTCAAAAGATCTCAAGAGAAGATTGAAAGAGGTATGGGGAAATTTAAGGCCTGAAGAAACTGAGAAAATTGCGTTAAATATGTCCCAATGATTACGAAAGGTTATTAATCGTAAAGGTTACCCCAATAAATATTAAAATTATTTTTCTTTGTAAATATTAGTTCTGTAGTCAGTATTATTTACATAATGGTTCTAAATGGTCGATTATTTAAGTGACATGTATTATTGTTTCTATTTATTTTCTCCCAAAATGTAAAATGTGTATGTAAAGTTCAATAATTTTGATTTATTGCTATAAACATGATACTATTGAATGCATACATCAGTTGGTTTTTTTTCGGCCAGCTTTTTTTTTTTTTTTTTTTTGTAAAAATTAAAAATCTTTCGAATAAGACGGTGACCGAATATTAAAGTGAGCCTCTCTAGGAACTAATGAAAAACGTAATTAAAAGATTGCTAAGTTACAATAGTTCCTGAATTCTTGTTAAAAGCAGATGGGCAGATTCTGCTCACACCGGCCGGGATAGGGTTAAGCTTATTTTTTCTCATTTGGCCACACTAATGAGAATACTCGTTTCACACCTGCACGGGTTTGGATGTGCCGAACAAAAACTTACCTGCTATTTCAACTGTTAGAAGGTTCTTGTGCTTTGTATTTTTCTTAATAAGCAAATATCCGATACCAATTGTAACTGATTAAAATCAAGCATGGCATACATGGATATGTTTTACATTTTTGGTTATACTTTTGTCTAAAGGAAAACACTCTTAGTAATGCATGTGCATTATGGGAAATGTTGCCATTATAATAAAACACACATTTATTTTATCGTCCACCATGACAGCTAAGTATTTGAATATTTATATTTAAATGCAGAATAAATTAACCCACACTTAACCCACCCCCACTTTCTGTGTGGGTTAATAAATTAACCCACACAGAAAGAGCAAATAAAAAAGGCAGGACAATTGCAAACACAGATAAACTGATATTTTATTGAAAACCAGAATCTTACCAGGTACACAAGGCAGAACTAATGGCAACTCTGTTAATAGTTAATATAGAATTATACAATGTTAATACCTATAAGTAATGCAAGAACTACAAATAAATTAAGTTTTTCAGACTGTCATCAGCTCAGTTCCTGGGCTAGTAGGCTTAATAGTAGATATGGTAGATATTTAGCAATTGCTAAACATGCAAAATGTTACCAAACTCTGAAAAAAATTAGTAATTAAATGTTTCATGGTTGGTGCAGAAAATTTCTGAAGGTTTTCAAACTGCGATAAAATGTAAAATCACATACAAAGAGCAAAATGATCAATCATCTGTGATATAAAATAAATATACTTAGTAATTATTGCTAAATTGCATTTTATGGTTTCTCCGTTCACTCTCTAATAAGGGATAGGACATCAACGACAACACGTCAATGTTTGAAAACATGATTTGAGAGTGACATTGTTTATTAATTTATAACTAAGGCTTAACTGATAAAACAAGGCACAAACTAATAACTTAATATAGTATTTACTTATTATAAAATATTTTTTTTAATAATAAATTTTAGCAAAAATCCTGAAAGCCTGAGCACTCAGGATCATTTCAAAGGTTCTCAGCTTCCTCAGTTCACTGTACAGAAAAAGAATGGAAAAAAAAAAGGCTTACCCCTATGGCACATGCGTTACTTCTTATCTGCTTTTAAAATTTATTGAAGTTCACAAATGACAAAATATTAAATCAGTGTTTCTTATTTATTGATTCCTCCCTTAATAATAATTTTCTCAACAAATACTACAAAATACTAAATCTTAATTTGTATAATGCTATATAATGTTAAAGATTTGTTTTCAAAATGCAAAATTCTACCATCAGTACTTATTAGTTAAGACAATTCATAAAACTGATGCTTCACGGAAAAACCTCAATTTCTTTCAACATGTTATATTTTCAGCATATTAGATTGTTAAAAATTTATTAAAATAACATACTACATCTTTTCTGTATCTAAAAACATGGGGGGGTTGCTTATTTTTGCAGCCTATTAGAAAACTGCAACATCTCCACATATTTTGCAAAGCAAGGAACAGTAATTTTGAAAAATGACTTCCAGGACATTACAATCTAAGCATTAATGTATTCACTTTGTTCTAGGATTATCTTTTACATATAATGCAGTAGGTTACTTCTGATTCATTGATGTTAATTGGGAAACAGGCTAGTAAAAAACATAGGGTATATTATGGCCCCTGAACTCAGAGCGAGTCCCTGAGAAGTAGGAAATTCTACACGACAACTTGGGAATTTTAATCCAGGATTCTTTTCTGAAGACAATGTTTTTTATGTTTGATATATTTATAAACACTAAACAAAGTGTTCATACCAATTTTGTTTCATAACATTGCCAACATTTTGATATTTCGTTGCTTTCTCAGACAGAAATTCATACAAATTATAAATAGCAGAAGATAAAAAGTAGTTATTAAGCCAGAGATTCAAAAACTAAAACACAGTAGAATCATAATAATATATCAAGTATGTGTGAACACATGTGACTTGAAATTGCAGAATACATAGGATCTTGCTAGGTAAAACTCTGCCCATATCAATTACAAATGTTAGAAAACTGAATGTGTCGGCCTTCATACTAAGGGATGATGGACCATGGCTGGCGGAATGAGGGGGTGGGGGAAGAAACGCAATGCAACAGAGGAATAGGGAGAGAGGCAGTTAATTTGCAATGTTGATACGAAACAAAATCATCATGAGCACCTCTTTTTAAGTATTAATAAACATATCAAAATATAAAAAACATTGAAAGCCTATAATAAAAAATCCTGGACTAATTGTCCCAAGTTTAATGGTATGATAGTTGCTAAGGTGCTACGACCTTTGGTGATCCAGGATATTCCCAGCAGTTAGGGCTGGCACCCGTGAAATGTTCTTTCAATTTTTGCGGTGGATGCGGCTACTAATCTCCATTTCCTGCAGTCAGCAGTAGCTTTGAAGATTTCAGCCCACTCTAAATTTGTTTTTTTATATTTCATCCGTCCATCTTTTTCTTCTGCCTCTGCTTCTTCTACAACCTTCAGTAGTCCACAGGAAGGTTAATGGAACAGTCAGTTTAAGAAATCATCTAATACTACACAATGCCTTTTTTTTTAAGGCACAAAAAGGAAATATAAAAGTGAGTCCCATTAGAAGTTGAACGCATAGCACTTGAAATTAAGATATTAGTTTACTGTACCAATTTTTCAAACACGGTTGGCAGAAATTCTCATAATTTTAATTATATTAGTTTTATTCTGTGTAGATTTAGAACTGGTCATATTAAAAGTGGTTCTCATCAAAAGATGTGACATTATTAAATTTACTAGAATGAAAACACCAAACATGTCATTTTTAAATTAATCTAAAAATGCTGAATGAACACCAAGAGAAATGATGAAAATAAACCATACGACTTTTCTCAGTGCAGTTATACAGGTTTATTTGCACGGAAATTGTCAAGTCATCTGAGGATATTGTTCAAATCCTTATTGTATGTGATAATACATTCTGACTTCATAACATGTATCACTTGATGTCAAAATAATAATGTAGTTATATTTTCCATTTTGAAAAACTACACCCTATTAAAATAAATGTTGGCTTCGAATGTTACTCACAAGAATGTAATGAGAACCCCTTCCATCATGGACGGTTTTTGAAGATATATTTAAAAAATTGTGGAAATGGTTCAGTAATACTATTCTCAATTATCTATTACCCTTTCAATTAATTCCTTTCTTGTCTTTCAATAAAGAATGCATCCTCAAAAAAGCTATGTTCGCTGTTGTTTTGTATAATAGCCAAATGTCAAATAGCCAGAAGTAATGAAATCAGATTTTAAGAAAAATCTCAGCAAATCTCAATTTGAACCTAGTCATCACTAAACAAATCCTCAATGGAAGACTTTTATGTAATTTTAAAACATTTTTTTCACATGAGCATTCATAAACTTCCCAGTAACAGAACATTTGTTTGTGTTCTGCAGCAGACATCAAAATCTCAAAAATAAATTCAACAGACTCACAAAACACAGTACTGGAACAGCAATTAGCACCAGCTCACTCATATTTCTGACATAATTTTCCTAAACACAGCAGATGAAGATGAACTTAAGACAGGAAACCCGTACATCTTGAGTACCATCAAAAGTACAATTTAACTTGACTTCATTATCAACCCCCTTAAAGGTGTTGTCTGGGCAGCAGACAATTTGTCATACAATGGGTATCAAATGTTTCCTCTTTGCAGGTGTCTAATTTCAGATTTCTCCTGCTTGTATCTTCTCAGTAGTCCACATAGACTTCCATTATCCTAAGCCAAAAATGACCAACATATGCATTTCAGCAAGACATTACCTGTTGCTTTCTCTTAAATCGACAGTCAACATATTAACTGATGAAAGTTTGACTAAAAAAAGCTCACCAACCTTAAGCAAAAAAGTGACCAACACATAAATGAATGCTTTAAATGAAGTTGATTTATTTTTACAATATATAAAATGATACAATATTGTATCACTACTTTATACATCTGTCATACTCACATTCAGAGAAGTATTTTAAATCTTCACGTCTGCACTTGAGTAGTTAAAATATATTCCAGTTAAAGTCTGATTAAAGACTATACAGTCTCAAGAAGAAATAGTGTCAAGTAATTGCCAAACAAAAGGTATTTAACAAATCTAATGCTCTGCTGTGAACATGCCTGGACAAAATGAAAATGATTGTACAAGTGTTTGATGTAAAATAAAAAACAAGGTTCAATAGAAAAAAGGTGATGATCACTTCTAATAACTAAAATGTCTTGATTAGATTCATAGATCAGAATACAATAAAATCACCAATCAATCATTCTCACCAATAGAAACCATATTAATTCATCTAAAGATGCATTTTCTTTTTGTACAAACAAAATCATTATTACATACATATAAAGTATTGGTCGTGTGTACTTTCCAGGAACAAGCGACACACACATACAATTAACTTTGTCATCTTGCTCCAGAAAATTGAAATTATTCTATATGAGATTCTTAAATTGACTTCACGCCTACCAGTACTTACTTGCAAATTCAATATCTTTAGTTTTTGTACTATATTTTTAAAGCAAAATGGGAAAACAAAAAAAATGTAAGGATATTTATATGAAGATGAGAATGTCCACGAGTCAATAACTAGAACAGACTGTTGAAGGAAACCAAATTAAGATGAAGTTATTAAGATGGTCAAGTCAATTGTGAATTTCTATTCCTTTTTGTTCTAATAGGACCCTTGTGGAAAAGTGCAGGATGTTACATAAGGCATTAAGAGATAGAATGTTGTCAGAAAACAAGCCCAAAATTTCAAACATAATTGTCACCATTCAGTTTGAAATATCAATATTTATTTTTTTGAACACATTCATTTTATGTCAGAACATCAATAACAAAACACATTAAACAGTCAAGTTATTTTATAATCTTCGGCATCTACAGGCCAAAACAAAAGAGGGAGCCAACATTTCTGGGCTCCCTTTTCTAATCAAGTTCTTTTTATTTACATGTGGCGTATTTGACTAGTACATAAATAAAACACATTGAAAGGTGTGTGTAATTAAAACTATAACAATACAATTAAAAAATGTATTAATTTAAAGTTTAATTACTTCCAGGCTCACCAGATGGCTTGGAGAACCCCTTCTGCAAATATCCCCTAACAATTTTCTAAATTTCCACATCAACTTTTAAATGGTATCACGTCAAATTCAATCCAGGGAATTTTCTTATTGGTTTTAACCCTGTGATTTTATGCCAGTTTCTCTGAACTATCACCTAATCTTACTTTCTATAATTATGATCATTAACATTTTAGAACTCAAAATAAGAAAATTATCTGTCCTCACATAGTGGGGCTCAGGCACTTGAGGCTTGACAACATCTTTAATGTAAGAGTTTTCATTAGTGTCAAAAATCAAAGTCTATTTTTTAAGTGCTCTTATAAATGTAATATGAAGAGCAATATGGAGAAATTGAATAGTGTTTAAGTAGTTGAGTACAGTTAAAGAGGCAGATGGCAATCTCTGTTACTCTCCCACAATAATCAATGACCGTGATAGTCAATGAAAATGAATTTTCAGAAAAACAACAATATGCCTACACTTTCTGTAATTGACAAATTTGGAGACTTATTAAATTATAAAAAGAAATTAGATGTGGTGTCATTTGACACTTTTGCAAGCTGGAAAATTTTATGATTTAATAGCAGGCACATATTTATCTCTTCATACTATATTTAAACAACGGTTGACTTAACTTTGATTCATACCAATAAAATAACTGGTATTTTGAAAATTAATTCCTTTTTTTATAAAAATCTCATTCCATCCATGCAAATTTACAGGAAATAAAAAATAAAGTGATTTAGAGAGATAATATTTAATTCAGTAACTTACAGTAACAATATTTAAGAATACTAATTGATTTAAGTTAACTTTGCACTTCTCATAAAGTCTCATAAAGTAACAATTAATATACCAAAGTTCAACATTATTAGGTAGGTCTCTATAGACCCAATGATACCATTTAAATGACTTAATTTCATAATATCAATTACATATTTATGAAAATAAAAATGCTTTATCACATAAGACTAAACAGCCCTTCTCAATATTTTCTCACGTGCATGCCTATGGTTATGATGTTGATCTTATGATCCTGCATGCTTATCCTTCAAATTTCTGGAACTTATAATTCAAACTCAATCATCAAAATATGGCCTCTTACAATACACATTATCCTGAAATATATGTCAGGAAATCTCTTCTTTCTCAACAAAAAATGGGTAAAAAGCATAATGTATTCTGACTAGTATTTCCCTTGAATGTCAAATGAATTTTCCCACAACTATACATTGTTCCAATTCTTCAAATTATAATTTATGTAACTGATTTTCAAAATTTATAGAAAGATATTACAAGATCTCTACAAAAATAACACTTAAAAGTATCAGCAGCTTCAATAGTATTTCCAATTCCCTTCTTTCATGTCAAGGAGGCTGAAACATTTACATGTTTAACATTTCATTGACCTTATTTCTTGGTAATACTGCCCACAAGGCTGGATAAAACCAATAAATCAATTTTCAATAATCAATATTTGGGAAGAGTGATAAATTTTTATTTTTCCATTTTCACATTTTCTATGAAGTAAAGATGACAATTTTGTTTGATGAATTATTGTAATATTGTAAACTGTATGTTATGTTGAACATGTAATTTTTCACTCATTAAAGCAATGTAGATGATAATAATCTTTTCATTTAGAAACAAGAACATATAATCAACACAAAGTTAAATATTTCATTACATGGAGTTTTCAGAATCTGCTCATTGCTGTACATTTTTGTACTCAAAAACAGCCAATAATAAAGCTTTCAAACATTTGTGGAAATTTTGTAATTATTACAAAATCTCTTTCCTTTTCTTCAAGTTCTCCCATTGGGAGCCTTACAAATGTATCACAAAGTTAATCTCAACATCGCACAATATTAAACCTTTTGAGAATCACATACAATTTCTCTCAAATTAAATTACATTAAAAAAAATGTATGGCATATTTTGAATTGCACATTAAAATATATCTATTCAAAAAAGAACATCCTGCATCTTAATGCCTAATGTATAATTTTTGTTAATGAATATGAGAAGGAAGGCTCACAAAAAGACATTTATTTTCACATAAGATTAGATGTATTATGTATGATTGCAGATGTACAGAAATTAAATGATGATTTTTTTCTTCTAAGTGTCACTTCTAAATTTGCATCTTTTCAGATGCTATTCCATTACATATACTATCAGCAACTAACAAATTTTCTTTAAAAATGAAAATGCAATAATATTGTATACTTACAAATTAATGATAAAAGAAAGAGTAATTTTCTAATACATAACAATGAAGCTGTATTAATAAACAAGAATATTCTGAAAGATGATACTAGGAATTCTCATGAAGAAAAAGAAAGAAAAAAAAAAAATGAGAAAATGAGAAACGTGACAAATAGAACAAATTTCACATGCAAGTCACGAAACCTTTCCCAAAAAGGATGGTTTACAAGGAGCAGAAGGAAAGATCATAAGAAGTGTTTGCTAGAAATAATTTTCAAGTAGAGGTACATTTCTTAATTTAAGTCTTAAATTAATAATCTTTTACTACTATTATATAGACATGTAAGAATATGAACACACATTTAATCTTTTTCCATTACACTTACTTATATACACAGAAACAATCCATACTCACTCATGAAAATGTCTATCCCAATCTATGTTCATCAGCATTTCTTCCTCTCTTCATTTTTCCAACAAAGTAAACCAAGATTTATTTCCGAACTGTTATTAACGCTTTGACCTACAATGGGTCACTGGTTCACAGAGCAGAAAAATTGCAACTTCCTTAAAAACAATTTGAAACACATCGAAGAGTATCATTCACATTTAAAAAATTGCTAATATTAATCAAGTAACTGGCATATCAATTACCCCGCAACAATAGAAAATATCTGGAGAATTTGATTATAGTTACAAAATGTTAATGGGAGAGGTAATAAAAATTAAAACAATTACTCCCCTTGGTAATGCTAAAAATCTACTTTCATATCTACAACCGCAATGGGGCAACAACACGTGGTGTAACACACAGCTACATGAATGAGAAACAGACTGTAAGAAAATCAAAGCTAAGATTTTTTAACCTTACATCTTATGTCGTAAATAAAAAATTGAAACTAAGCAAATGGGAATACAGCAAAGAAATAAACAAAGGATTGAGAAAAGGAAAATATGTTTTTTTAGAAAAGATAAGAAATGAAATGACAAGAAATATGAGATTAATTCAAACACAAAATTCAAAAGTTCCAGTTACGTGTAAAAATGCACTGTCAATTAATGGTATTACAGAGAACTATGATCAGGAGTCACAGATTAAATGTGAAATCATAAATTTAGAAAAATGAACTGCTTCAGATAAGTCACAAGTAATACTCTAATATTGTGCCAAATACTGATATTTTGCATAACAAATTAACAATTACAATTCCAATATTCCAAACCATTTCTACACAAGACTTAATTACCTATCACACTACATTAAAAATAAACACTTTCCATTTCTACTTACTGATAAATTATACAATAGTTATAAATCAATATTTGTTTTTATCTGGACTGAATCTTTCAGAATGAAGAAAGCAGAATGAAATGAAAGCATGTTGCATGCATAAATACTTTATAAGAAGAGAGTTCAGACTTATGATCAACCTCAACAAAAAAGCTGTAATAGCCTGAAAATATTGACACACTTAACATTAATGCACAAAAAATGCTCGTAAGTATACATTAAAACCTGTGAGTTTCACACAATTTCTTATATCACACACGAACGATGGATTAAAGGCAACTTTTTCTTCTAAATGTTTGTACTTTTTTGCAGTTATATAGCATGAGATGAAGATCGTTATGAATAATCTACATTTTTCTTTGGATACAAAGTGTTTGAAGTAGACTATCTTATAATGGTAATCTTTCACTGGTAAGCCAATACTACCGAGGAACAAAGAAATTTAAATAATAAACACACACTAATATATTGTATATTGGTGCCTGTTTTTAATGGAAAAAAAAGATCAATCTTGAAAGTCATTTCTGGCATATATATATATTGGTGTGACAAAATATATTTACAGAAAGAATTATCGGATGAATTGAAAATGTTGCTAAATTAATTTACGCGATACGACTTTAAATATACATGTAGTACATATCAGAAAAGAAAACAATTCTCAGGTGTTATTGGGAACAACAAGGAAGAAAAAAATTCCTTTGCAATTGAAAGAACAAAAGCAAACTTTTTAATATGTTCAGTTTTTCTTTAAAATTCAAAAATTGTTTCACGAAATACATAACAAAGATGACTATATATAAGTGACTTGTCAGTTAAAAAAATGTTCGAGATGTGAAGATTTATTGGACACTTATCGCTACAAATGAGTCATGTCAATGATGTTTGAGAAATAAAAACTTGTGAAAAAGACGAAGCTCAACACATGAGCCACAGACTGTTTTGCACTTAATGAATTGGATGGAAAATGGAGTATTAATTATATTTTCCCAATAACTATGAGACTGATACAACAGAACGTTATAATGAAATATAAAATATGGTTCTGAAACTCAGAATGAAAACTCTTGAAAATGAAATTAAGAAAAATATACATGAATGCATGGATAAAACAATAAGAAACATTTTACTGAAGAACAGCCTGAGTACTACGCCGAGCCCTTTTGGCTTCCTCCTCATTGATTCTTTGTTCTATGAGGTAGCGAGCTGTGTTTATGGCATTTTGAGTTCCTGTTATGGAGACAAGGCGATTACGTGTACCTGGTGCAAAATTGCCCTTCTTTGAAATCTGGATATTGGCACAACTTCTAAGTTGAATATCAACTAAAGAACGACCTCCTGGCCCAAGGATTGCACCAACTATGTTCTCAGGAACTTCCAATTCAACCTTTTTTTGTTCACCTGATATTTCAGATGGTGTTGGACTCTTACAGAGAGAAGACATGGTAGACTGTTGCTGCCCTGCTCCTAAACCAAAAGAATTATTGTTGAAGGTAAAAGAAGAATTAATATTTCTAGGACTCTGCTGTTGATGAAAACAATTAAAACTGCTACCTGGATTGCTACCTTCATATCGTTCCAAAATTCCAGAACGAGGTACAGGAGAAGAGCCGCCAAGTCCCGACACGGAACCAATGAGTCCAAAGACACCATCATTGTTGCCAACACCATTTGCTGTTTGGGAGAGAGATGCTGATTCCAGGTTGTTTACTCCCATATAGTTTCCACCAGACATAAGATTATGACTGCTTGAAGATGAATTACCAGCCCCAGTTGTAAGGCCTAAGCCCATTCCTAATATTCCATAATGTGCAAGAGTAGTCATAGCTGCAGTAATTTCACTTGTAGCTTGTTCATTATAGCCACTGCCACGTAGGGTCAGTTTAATTTGTTCAAGCAGTTGTGTAGTAAGAGATGTTCCTCCACTTGGAACACCTAAATTTAAACTTAAATTGAGACCACCATCATTTAATAACATCGCTCCAACAGATGGTAATGGGGCATTCAAACTGCTCATAGAATTGAATGTAGTATGTAGTGGTGTGAGCTGTCTGCTTTGATTAGCATAAGGAGAACCAGTAGGATTGTTATTAGCAACAGGACCTGACACATCTGCGTAACTAACATTCAGGCAAGTACCACTTAAAGGATCTTCCACAACCTTTGATAGTATCATAGAGCATGCTTGTATAATATTACCTTTATCTCCAATTACAGTAATACACCTCTCTTGAAGGCTTTTGTCTTTAGCTTTTTGAGATATTTGCACATAGGCACCGGTGTCTTCTTTGATTTGCTTTATATAGTTACCTGCTTTGCCAATTATCATACCAGCTGTACTATTTGGAACCAAAATTTTAACCTGTGTACTGCTCTGTTTATCACGGTCTGTTGTCTTTTCGAAATCTGAACTTTGTTTGGATGCTAGATCAGTTTTCTCTCTGACTTTTTTCACAATAAATACAAGTACTTCCATGATAGCTTCCGTACCACCCGTTATCAAACAGACCCGATCTGCTGTTCCAGGATAAAAGTCATTTGCCTTGGACATTTTCACGCGAGCGCCTGCATCTTTCTGTAGCTGGGCTAGGGTCTCGCCGCCCTTACCAATGATAGCACCTGCTGCCACACTAGGTACCAACATTTTGAAGTGGTAAGTAGCATCTGCACCTCCAGCATAATGTGACTTTTTCGTTACCCCATTTTCAACTTCACCGTCCAAAGGCCTTTTTCTTGAATCTTGTATTTCTGGAGACGGGCACGCATCCATACCAGACTCAGCCGCCATATCTTCAATTGTCATGTTGCCAACATTTCAATTGAGAAGTTACCGCGTTGTGTTATTAGCGCCATCTATCCAGAAAGCTCAGCTTTACGGTTCGATAGAATCAGAATTATAACGACACGATCGCTGTTATGTGGTATCAGTTGATATCGGTCATCTTTGTTAAAATTCCGTCGTTTTGATGTGAAACGCTGTGTAGTGAACATACAGTTACGCGTGAAGCTGCATTGACCGACTGCTTGTTAGAATTTTCTCGCTCATGCGTGCTTTTTTTTTTCTTGTGATCTGTATGTACCTGGGTTCTGCCGGTCAGTGGAGTGGCCAGGAGTATCATTGAAATTGGAACTTCTGTTTCTGTTGAATTTAGATGTGGCTGTTGCCGACTTTATAAAGGATAAATAGAGCTACTCATTGTCGAATCCGACACAATGGAAGCGTTGATACCTGTGATAAATAAGCTTCAAGATGTGTTTAGTACAGTTGGAGCCGATGCCATTCAATTACCACAGATAATAGTCGTTGGAACTCAGAGCTCTGGGAAGAGTTCTGTTATAGAAAGTTTAGTCGGACGATCCTTCTTGCCTAGAGGCATTGGTATTGTTACCCGTCGCCCTTTGGTTTTGCAATTGGTTTATTGTCCTAAAGGAGATAATCAGCACAGGTCAGCAGAAGATGGAACATTAGATTTAGAAGAATGGGGAATGTTTATGCATACAAAAAACAAGATATATACGGATTTTGATGAAATAAGGACAGAAATTGAAAATGAAACTGAGAGAATGGCTGGCAAGAATAAATGCATTTGCCCAGAACCGATAAGTCTTAAAATTTATTCAACTCGAGTAGTGAATCTTACTCTAGTAGATTTGCCAGGAATTACAAAGGTTCCTGTTGGAGACCAGCCAGAAGATATTGAATCGCAAATCCGTGAACTTGTTCTGAAATACATTGCTAATCCTAATTCTATTATTCTTGCTGTTGTAACTGCTAATGCGGATATGGCAACTAGTGAAAGTCTCAAGTTGGCTAAAGAATGTGATCCAGATGGGCGTCGCACTCTTGCTGTTGTTACCAAATTGGATCTTATGGATGCTGGCACGGATGCCATTGACATATTATGTGGACGAGTAATTCCTGTAAAACTTGGTATAATTGGTGTCGTAAACAGATCACAACAAGATATAATGGATAATAAAACCATTAAAGATGCTTTGAAAGATGAAGCTGTGTTTTTGCAGAAAAAATATCCTACTCTTGCAAATCGTAATGGAACCCCATACTTGGCCAAAACTCTCAATCGCTTGCTAATGCACCACATCCGTGATTGCCTGCCAGATTTGAAAACAAGAGTTAACGTTATGGTGTCACAATTCCAGTCACTACTGAATTCTTATGGTGATGATGTATCTGATAAGAGCCAAACATTGTTACAAATTATCACAAAATTTGCCTCTGCTTACTGTGCCACCATTGAGGGGACAGCAAGAAACATTGAAACCACTGAGCTTTGTGGAGGAGCTCGTATCTGCTACATTTTTCATGAAACTTTTGGAAGAACCCTGGATTCAATCCATCCTCTAACAGGGTTGACAAAGATGGATATTTTAACAGCAATCCGCAATGCCACTGGTCCACGCCCTGCTTTATTCGTGCCAGAAGTGTCCTTTGAACTACTTGTGAAGCGTCAAATACGCCGCTTAGAGGAACCTTCTTTGCGCTGTGTAGAACTAGTACATGAAGAAATGCAAAGGATTATCCAACACTGTGGCACAGAAGTTCAGCAAGAAATGCTACGATTTCCAAAGTTGCATGAATGCATTGTGGATGTTGTTACCCAGCTTTTAAGACGGCGGCTACCGGCTACTAACTCGATGGTTGAAAATATTGTTGCAATAGAGTTGGCATACATAAACACTAAACATCCAGATTTTCATAAAGATGCAACTGTTGTTTCGTCTCTACTGAAATCTGTTGAGGAAGATGACTCTTCAATAAAAGTAGTCAATAAAAATAAGTTTCACAGTAATGTACAGCCAAATTTGGTCGGTGATGTTGGAAAAGACATGATGAAAAATCAAGTTTCACGTGGTTTAGGGAATGATCCTACAAACAACACTGCAGGATGGTTGGCTACAATATTACCAGCTAGTCGAGGTGATGTCAAAGATAACTCAACTGAAAATTCTGGTAGTCCTCAATCTGATAGTGGGAAAAATGTGTTGAGCCCACAAAAACCTGTGAATTTGCTTCCTGATGTTTCAATTCAAGCAAGCAGAAAGCTCTCAGATAGAGAACAAAGAGATTGTGACGTCATAGAACGACTAATAAAATCTTATTTCTATATAGTGCGCAAGTCCATTCAGGATAGTGTACCAAAAGCTGTAATGCATTTTCTAGTTAATTTTGTGAAGGATAATTTGCAATCTGAACTTGTTACACATTTGTATAAATCAGATCAAGCGGATGAGCTTTTAAATGAATCTGAACATATTGCACAACGTCGGCGAGAAGCAGCTGATATGTTGAAAGCACTGCAGCGTGCTAACCACATAATTAGTGAAATTCGTGAAACCCATATGTGGTAAGAATGTCTGTAGGGCTTTGTATGCTGGTAGTATCTTTCCTATTGAGTTTTCATATATGTGATTTAGTCGGCAATATTGTAATATGTGTAGTGTGTGACTGATTTTTTAAAACCATTTCTTTTGGGTTGTGCACACACAAATATTTTCCTATGTAATTACACTCTATGGCATTTTGTGAGCACACTCTGAAAAATGTTGTATTGTGTGATTATTACAGTAAGTACAGTGAAAAACTGTTGCACGAAACTGCTGGTAAATTTCAGTGTGTTTCAACATGGTTTCTGTGTAATAACTTATCAATTGGGGTCTATTTAACTCCTGTACAACAAAAGCTGTAGAATAAGTGTATGAGCTATGGAAATACAAATGGCTGTAGTACTTCAATTGCACTGCCGTTATGCTATATTGCCACAGACTTAAGACAGTTGCTGAGTAATTCTTCTATTGTATTGTTACTTCGAAAATTGTTTCTCACTGGTTTATGCCCACACCTGCCAAGACATACGCTTTGTTGTCCTTAACTCTTGTACATATTCTGCATTTTTATGAATTTATCGAATTAATACTGTTGTACATATTTCAGTATTTTGCCTTTTACAATCATAGTTTACTTAAATAGATCTAATATTAATGATGCATTACTGTAACATGGTACATAGTTACCATTTAATGTAAATTGTTTACATGTATGAAATACACAGTGCTGAAAATGTAAAATATAAAAAGATGAAATGGTATTTGGAAGCGACTCCTCTTTTGAACTAGAAATTGTGGTATTGTGAAATTAACTTTCTTTAATGAGAAACAAAGATTTCGAAGTTATATTTTGTGCTTATTTTGTATTTAAGCTGATTGTGCTCTATGGTTGAGCCTTTTATTTTACACCAGGTGATGTTCATGTTGTGCAACACTTCTGAAACTTGTTATGTAAACTAATTCATTTAGTAATACTGGCTAACCTTTTCTTCAGAAAAAGGTTAGTGCTAGTATTACGTGCTTAATGAATTGCGTAGTTACGATTTTGAAATTTTCATTGTAATAATGGTTCTCACAAACACCTGAATTCTTATTGTAATATCACATTTTGCCATTAGAATTTTATTACAAAACTACATCTAAATATTAATAATCTATGTTTCCAAATTATGAAGTTTCAGGGAAGGTCAGTTTATGACTAGTTTCTAATAACACAAAAAATCCTCATTCCAAAGAATGTTTCCTGCTTGTGTATGTTTTCTACTTTTGATTTAATTTGCTTTTACAATGCCCTTTTACATTTATTATATGTTCCTCTTTGAAGACCTTTGTTTAAGGATATTTGTCAGTAAGGTTTCCAGATATTGAATTTATTATAATGCTCATTGGAATATTAGTTAATATATAAGTTGTATTAGCAGTTGAATAAAAGCTATATATTAAAGTTCTTTTAGAATCAGTTTCATGCTGATGGCCTTTGCTCAACAATTTCAAGCAAGTCTCGAGCATCACTTTCATTGTTTTGGTGCTTGTTGACTTTGGTTAGAGATTTATAAAATGCATATAGCATTAGTTTTTGAATGATCAGAAATGTTTTATGACTTGCATTGCTACAAATATTCTAAAGTTACAATTTTTCTATATTACATAAAGAACAGTGGAAGGGTATAAGAAGGGTTTCAATCTCAGCCTTATTCTACAAACATATACTTGTGGGAAATATATTTTGAGATGCAAGTGGACTTGTATGCTTTTTGGCTTTTTGGACTATAAAAAAGAAACTTGCTTGTGGAAGAAATTTAGGGCAAAGTTAAATGTACATTAATTCTTTTGATGTTATTTTTAAATTTGCAGAGTGACAGTGGTTTTAGGACAATAACTATATCATATTTTGTTTTAATTGCTACCATGAGTCTTTGTAAGCCATTGTGCTCTTTTTACCCTCTTTTAATGGAGGCAGTGCTGAAATGTGTAAAATATATTTAGATGAAATTGTATATTTTGTTAATTTGCCTACCTGATATTCAATAATATTAAATTTTTTTGTTAAACGGGTATGGTATTTATTTATTTCAATTTTGAATGTTATGTATCATTAAATGACTCAGCAGGAGTATGAAATTGGATATTAATTTGTCAAAAAACAGGGAATATGATGAACTGGGGCACACTGTATTGTGAGTTTTCTGTGTTAGTATTACGAGTTTTCACTGTAAGCAATTATTTTGTGAATAAAGTATGTAAAAACTTAAGTTGGCAGTGTTCTTTCAATTCAGTTTAATTCATGTAACATAATGTGGCAGTTCAGCAGGAATTTTATGAACTGTTTTGATACAATTTGCATAAATGAATAACTTAAAAAAAACTAATTTTGGCAAAAGCTGTATAATTCCTATTGAATTGCTAATGTAAGTTGTGTCATGGTTAGTTAATTAACAATTTCATAGGCATTTCGTGTATCTCTAGTAATATAATCTGAATTTTAAATTATACTTGAAGCTTGTAAATCAATGCACAGCATCCAAATTAATAGAATAGCAAAGAAAGTAGACATTATTGGGATACCTTCCATAAACTCATTGTAATGTAAAAGGTTGTTTCTTGAGACCTCTCTTCAAAATCATGTAAGTGTCTGAAGAGTGCAGTTAAACAAGGAATTTCATTGTGCTCTCTTCACTTGTAACGGTAAATTTTATTGGAATTGATATACTTGATTATATTGATATTATACTTTTTTGTAAATGTGTGTTCCTTTGCTAAAAATATAGTTAATGCTATAATTAATAATGACGTATGTTCAGGTTTGCAAAGTGAAATTTCCTTTACACTACACCTCAGAATGTGACCGGATAAACTAGATTAAATTGTGATTTTCTTTTTTTTCTTTTCTTTTTTTTTTCAGATATCAATTGTTATATTGTATACCATGTTAAATACAAATTTGTACAGATCTATGAAGGATCATCACTGTTATAATTAATTAAATAAGTAAGAATTTTTTGTAGTTACAATCTTTGTAAATTCTAGAATGGCCTTTTAAAATATTTCATCTTTCAGGAAATGTTAAAGTCCTATTTAAGTTAAGTTTGTATAATTGGTTCATTATTGCAATAGAACTCCAATGATAAGAATCTCAAATATTATAGAAATAGATTTTCTGTGGGGGGAAAAAAAGAAAATTAAATATAAAACTTGGGGAAATAGAAACTTTATTATTAATGAGAAATGGGGTCTGTGGAAAATCAAAAGTACAGTTGAAAATGTATTTTTAATGGTTCAAATGACTTAATTAAGAAATACAAGTGAAAAAACATATAAAATGTAATTGACAATTTTCATAACACGAATTTGGTCCACCTTTAAATTTTATTTGCAGAAAACACTGTCTCTCTTCCATTTGAGTTTTCTGTCCCTCAGTTTGTTGAAATTAATTCTACAAATGAAAATTAAGTGTTTACAATTCCTTATTTCTGGGGCTTATTCAATCATACTAAATCACCTGAGCAGAATTTGTACCTGGAATTCTACTCTTCACAAAAAATGTTACTTTTGTAATTACATACCACATAAAACATTTGCAATAAGGGACCTAATCACATATTTTCATAACAGTTATTAACAAATGATGTTCAGTTTTGCCATGTTAATCCAGTCTCCAGAAGTAATGTTGAAACTTGTCAAATTCAAATTTCCACAAGAAACTAAACCACTGAGGCCGAAAGGATAAAAGGCTCTTGACATGTTGAACAAAAAACTTCAAAGAGGCGCTCTTACTCTAGGCACTTGATGTCCAAGAAGTTCTTGATAACACATTGCAAAGACCAAAAAAAAAAAAGAGTTAAAATTTTAAAGTATGCTCAACCTAGACTTCTAAAAGAAAAAGAAAAAAGAGAGACATTTTTGCAAGTACCAATATTGAAGTATCAATTAGACTAAAAAACATCTCAACTTTAATAATGATGTAGAAGAGGATCCCAGAAATGTTGAACTTGGTAACTACCAAAAAATTCATGGGCAGATTCTGAGACAAATTTTGCGAGGGGAAATTAAAAATGTTTTCGTCAAATGAGTCGTATTACAGATTTTGTTAAATGTTGCAGCTCATGCTGCGATATGAGTTTATTTGTTTTAATGATTATCTGAAAATATTTCTTTTTGAAAGTTTTTGTGACAAGTTAAAATTAATAGTTATTGAAAAATTTTAGAGGGGGAAATTTCCCTCATTTCTCTCCCTGTGGATCTGCACCTGAATAATTTAGAGGTTTTAATTCAAATTGGACTTTTACCCTTTTTATAAGTGCATTGTTGTTAATCTTTGTAGAAATTTAAAGAAAAATTTTGGAACCATTTAAAAATCATTCTATGTTTGGGAGTTTGTAATATAAAAACCTTGTATATTACAGAATACCACAAAAATGTGAAGAGTTATTTCATTCATCATATTTATTTTTAAAACATTATTCATTATTATTTGGGGAATCCAATAATCCAAATTCACTCTTGTGTAAAACTTGAATAATATAGACATGTACTTTGGTACCATTTAATGTTGAAAATACATGTAAGTATATTTTTTTAATATCTCTTGCCCCATTCATTTTGATATTACAGATGTAGTTTATTATTGTACACATGCAATTGCAATTGTGGACATTAACACTTTAAATGATCTCCAATGAAGGTTCCCGAAATCTCAAACATTTTGAGTACAAATGAACTCAAAATAAGGATTTTTTAGAAACACCACAATGAAATATTATGAAAAACTGCTCTAAATTTCCCCTCAGAAAATTTGCAAATGAAAAGTGATTTTTGCTCTACTATGATATTCTGAAATTCTCATTTCAAACTATTAGGGGGCAGGAAAATTGAGAAACGCGAAAAATGTACACGTTTTTGAAATAAAGCATCTCCGAAATAAATACTGCAGAGGAGCACTAATCCATTTAATTAATTGAGACCACAGCATATGTAAATATTATACTCTACAACATTTATTTAATAATTTACGTCAAAAACGGTTAAAAACTGTGTGTGACATGCAATGGGAGAAGTGAATTTGAAGGTACATTTATGTCCAGAAGCAAAACAAAGGGCCATCCCAGCATTTGCTCGAGGATCAGGGAAACTAGACGTAAACCTGATCGAGATGGGCGCCATTGACCCAGAAGCTGAAGTACAATACTTGTTACAGGTTCTTTACAATTAAACAATCCAAATGATATATAATACATTAAATGTCATTGTTAAAATTAATATTACTTTCCTTTTGGATGCTCGGTATAGTCTCTACTTGTACGGAAACAGCTGTGCAGCAGAAAAGATTTTACTTGGGACAAACTTTTGTATCGAATTTAATCGTTTAAGGCTAAATGCACCGAAAAATACTTGTAGGAAAATTCAATAGATCGCAGCACTATCACAGGGGAATTTACTTTACCGATTACGTCTGAACCAATGGTCCGATTTTCGATCTGTAAACGGCATTTGACGCCTTTTTAAAATAGAATTTACGCTACGAAGCCCTTTTTCCAAAAATCTAGCAAAAACTCGAATTTGAAATTAGTTCTCAAACTTCCGAGAAAAAATTAAAAAATGTGGGCTTATAGCGCGATGGCGACATGCTTCCTGAATCCAACGCCGTGACAATCATGCAAATCGGACGAATAGGACCGTCGTAAAGTGAAATTTACGAAAACACCTCGCCCCCCCCTTCCCCTTCTGCGCCGTTGCGGCACCCACCCGTTTGTTGTGGGCCCTTTGTCAGCGCGGCGGCGCGGCCAGGCCCGGCGGCGTGCGGCCAGCCCCGACGGAGGAGGCGAGACTTGCGGGACACGCAAGCCACACGCTCGGTTTATGCGTTCGTCACTTTGCATCTCAATCTATTTTTCCACGGATATCAAACTAGAGATTTTATACTACTATTACAGACCGAGATAAACGGTCTGTAATGGTAGTACATAACTATCTTTTTCACATATTTCTGTCTTCCTTCGAATACCATCTTAAAATTGTTTGAGGCATTACTCAAAATATCTATTCCGATTTGGAACTATTTTTTAAAAAAAATGAACTAATAGTGTAAATATCAGCATTATTCCATCTCCTCACATCTTATTTTAGATATATTTTACTTCTAAGGTCTTCTGTTATCACTGCCCCTTGCTCTAAGATCTTCCGTTGTCAAATACCGAAAAAAAATGAGCGGAGTATACGCACGAGCTCTTTTATCCTACAACTCGATACTGGTATGCCCATACATACAGGTCTGAGAAAGACCACGACAAGATGGTCGAAACGTCTGCAACACAATCTTCGACGCGGCGTCACCAGGACAGCCAAGATGATGCACATGACTCTGACCGCGGAAGCCTACGACTTCAAATTTAAAAAAGGTGGTAAAATAGCGGTCTGGCGATCTGTATCCTGACTCCAACTCCGTAACAAGCATCGAAATAAGATAGTATGAATCATGACTTATCCCAGCGTACTTGGTAAGTTATTTTGATATAAAATAAATATGTTATATTTATATAATTTTGAAGGGAATAAATAATTCCTGGTGAGCCATTTCATACAGACTACGTAAATGAATAAAGGGTAATGATGCAACTCCTAGAGGTTTGCTTGAATTTGGAGCGTGTTTTCTCTTCCATTTTCTTTGTTTTATAAAAAGTGTATTTTCTAGAAAAAGTTATCTGTAGAAATTGCAGCATGCAAAACCAGTTAGACGTGACTCTTTCGTGACATATCGGACACAATGATATAAATAATATGGAACATTCAAACGAGTTTAAAAACGAAGGAAATCTTTTTCTGTGAGTATGATTTTAGAATATGCTTTACGCTAACGCTTACGCGACGTAATGTTATCTACACAACTTTCCAGAGGAGATAGAAAATGAGGTTTCTTTCAATGTGAATTGTTTTTGAAAATCTTAAGAAAGTACATGCTTACATCAACATTTTTAAAATCTTATTTTTTTCTTTTTCCGAGGGATGACTTTGCCGATTGACTGAATCACACGGTGAATTGACTGAATCACACGCAATTGTGTTGTTATTTGCACAATCTCGGCTGTCCCCTTTCTTTGATAATGGAGTAATTATAGTGCGTTGCAAGTCTGTTGGTCACTCTTTTCTTTTCCAGATCACATTGCATAATTGTGTTAGTTTCGCCAAGATTTCTTCCCCTGTATCTTTGAATAGTTCGATTGGAATATTATCTACAGCCGGGGACTTCCCATTTTTCAGTTGTTTTGTCGCCCAATTCATTTCTTCCATCTCAGGTTCTTATTCGTAATCATCTATATTTATACACTACTCTATTTGTAAGTCCTTATCATATAACTTCTTTGTATTCTTCCCATCTTTTCGTAACCTCTTCTTTTGTTGTATTTATTTTGTCGTTCTCGTTCTTAACCATTGTTGGCTTACACTCCGTGGTCATATTTCGGATGACCTGGAAATTTTCTTAAGATCTCTATTTGTTGTTATGTTCTTCCACTTCTTCGCTTTTTTCTTGAATAAACTTTTCTTTATATTTTCTTGGTCTGGGCTGGAATCCCCGTAGAGTTTTCTGACTTTCGTCTGGTCATTTGCTTTCTATGCAGAGAAATATAATGTTTGAAAAGAAAGAAATATAAGGACTCCGTTGCACATAATAATAATAATAATAATAATAATAATAATAATAATAATAATAATAATAATAATAATAATAATAATAATAATAATAATAATAATTCCCCGTGTGGTGTCGGGGATTTTAGTAGAATAGCACCACGGGACCTCCCCCTGTCGTAGAAGGCGACTAATCGGAGCAGCTGTCCGCTGTCCGATTAGTCCCGTCACTCCCCTAAACATCCCGTCATTCCCACAAACTCTGTGTGTCATTGCTTCCACTTACTTGTGGCACACATCTGTTTTCTGTCCTGTAGGCCAATCTTGTGTCGGCCAACTCTTGTGTTTCCGCCCCGACGCTATTAGGTTGCGAGGGCTAGGGAGTCGTTTCCATTCTACCTTTCTATTCTAACTCTGTCTTCTCTGTCCCCCCTTGTTCCTTCCGTTTCCTTAAGCTGGCGGTAGCTCAAAAACGCTAGGGGAAGGTGACCCTGAAGAAAAAACCCAAGATGGAGGATCTGTCAGGATCGACAGTTACGGTGCAGGGGATCGGAGCCCCAGTACCGGCGGTCGATGGTGCGCAAGCAGGCCACCGGGCGTCGTCACCCAGCGACTGCAATGCCAGGGGTGCGGATCACTCGGCACCGCTGGCAGATAGTGCTACGAGTGATAGCAAGCTTCGCGGGACTCAAATGGAAGTCTGCGAACCTAGGGTTGAGGGAACCCTTAAAAACCCTCGTCCAGAAACAAGTCCTGAGTTCAATGCTAAAACAATGAAAGTTGGAAAATCAACAAAGTATGATGACCTGTTCAAGAACACCGCAGCGGTACTAAAGTACCTTACAGTAAAAAGAACTGAAGGAAATTTTGATAAAGTGAGCCCGTTTATAACAGAGAGGAGTATTAGCACCTGCGCTGGATCTGCCGTAAAAGATATACAGAAAACTTCATCTGAACTCTTGGTAGAAACAGTTAATGACAATCAAGGTAAAAAGTTACTAGAATTGAAGAAAATAGGCACTATAGATGTTGAAGTAAGTGCTCACGGCACACTGAATACCTGCAAAGGTGTTGTAGTTTGTAGTGACTTACTAAACTGCAGTGAAGAGGAAATAGTTTAAGAACTAGCTTCTCAAGGAGTCATTGCCTGTCGTAGGCTAACAATGAGGCGGGATGGGCAGATAATTCCTTCAGCGTCCCATGTCCTGACGTTCAAGCGTTGTACGTTACCAGAGAAGATTAAAGCAGGAATTCATCGTCTAACCGTACGAATGTTCATTCCTCAACCAATGCAGTGTTTCCAATGTTTACGATTTGGACACCCAGCATCTAGATGTGCGAGAATCAAAGTATGTCATTGTGGTAAGCCATTTCATAGTGATGATCCATGCCTAGATCCTATCAAATGCATTAATTGCAGTGGACAACATTCATCGAGGTCAAGAGACTGCCCTGTATATAAGCAGGAGGCAGCAATACAACAAGTTAAAGCCAGACAGAAGATCAGCTATCCTGAAGCAAAAAAACTTGTGTGTCCCGAAAATAAAGGAAATATTACATACGTGGAAGCAGTTACTAAAAACACAAATTTACCTTCTTTAGTAGTGAAAGAACTAATGCCTGCAATAAGCCGATGCATAGAAAAGTACTTCAACGAAATTCACAATAACAAAATCAACACAGAAGACTTAACCACAAACACTCAAAGTGAAATGGTAAATGAAAAAGAATCTTCAAGACCCCCACCAGATGAGGCAGAAAGAAATCCAGTAGCTGCGCCTGCAGCCATACCCAGCAAAGAAGTATCGACAACAGGCTATCGAAGTCGATCGCCTCGTTCTCCTAAGCACACCAAGGACAACTTCCTCAAACAAAAAATGAAATCAATGACCAATGATCAAGACACGACCACTGGCTCTGAGACAAGTTCGATGGTAAGTGCTGAAAATAACGATTACCAATCCATCGATCTATGCAAAACCCCGCGTAAGAAGAGAAAGAAGAAAGGATGGCCAAAAGGAAAACCAAGAAAATAAGCAAGATCTACGCATCCTACAGCAGAAAAACCCCATTCCAACCATGGAAAATATAATTCAATGGAATATCAACGGCTGTATCTCGCATTACTGTGAGCTGAAATTGCTACAGGCCAATCACACACCAATGTGTGTGTGCTTACAAGAAACTCATTTTAAACCAGAAGACCGTTTCAATTTTAGAGGATATAAAACCTTTCGCAGTGACGTAGAACCTGATAGACGAGCTAGAGGTGGTGTTGCAATACTCATCCTGCTAGTCGTCTTGATCTCAACACACCTCTTCAAGCAGTAGCTGTAACTCTATACAAGCCATTGAAGATGACGGTATGTTGCATATACTTACCCGATGCCTCATGGCGAAATGAAGATCTACAAGACCTGATCGATCAACTACAGACTCCATTTCTAATTCTAGGCGACTTCAATGCTCACAGTACCACATGGGGCTGTTCTAGGACAAATGACTCCGGTCGCAGAATCGATGACCTGCTACTTAACAACGAATACGTACTTTTAAACACAGGAGCAAGCACTCATTTTAATGCTAGAAATGGCTCATTCTCAGCCATAGATCTCTCAATATGTAGTCCAAATCTTGCAACTCGGCTGACTTGGAAACCACTGCCAGATCTTCATCTGAGTGATCACTTTCCTCTGTTGATATCATCAAACATGCCAAAGAACACAGTACACTTACCAAAACGTTGGTGTACCAACCGCGCAGACTGGTCCAGCTTCACCAGACATATACCACCAATAAATGTCAGTGGAAACTCCGAGGAAGACGTTACCGATTTTACCAACACTGTCATATCTTCCGCTGTAAAATACATTCCACAGACCAGTGGCCGCTCATCTAGGATTCCAGTACCATGGTGGAATACGGAGACCAAAGAAGCAATAAGGGAGAAAAGAAAAGCCCTCAATAGATATAGACGTGCACCAACCCAAGACAATCTTATTGCTTTCAAGCGTCTGCGTGCGCTCGCTCGCAGGAAAATACTAACAGCAAAACGATCAAGCTGGGAAAAGTACGTAACCACCGTAACTCGGACGACCAAAGTCACGGAAATATGGCAGAAAATCCGGTCAATAGCTGGGAAAAATGTTTTCAGTCCAATAACATGCATTGAACACGAAGGACAACTAATATGCAACCCTGACGAAATAGCCAATGCATTAGCGACCCAATACTCCAAAGCCAGTGACACAAATAGCTATCCTAAAGACTTTCTCGACAAAAAGAAAGAAGAAGAAGAACAAGTACTTGACTTTACAACCAATATAGATAAGCCATATAACGCTCTTTTCACATGGAGAGAATTGCAAGACGCCATAAATGCAGCTGGAGACACCGCAGCAGGATCAGACAATATCCCTTACAGCTTACTACGTCGATTACCGAAGAAAATACTGTCCACTTTGCTAAATATATACAATAACATTTGGATACAAAGTAATTACCCCAAAGTCTGGAAAGAAGCGATAGTAATTCCAATTTTAAAGGCAGGCAAGGATCCATTAAATCCTGAAAACTATCGCCCGGTATCGCTGACATGCTGTCTAGGAAAAATCTTGGAAAAAATGGTCAACACCCGGCTAGCATGGTGTCTCGAAAGAAACAACCCCCTAAACATACACCAGTGCGGATACAGACAACATCACTCTACAATCGACCAGCTAATATATCTAGAAAATGCAATTCAGAATACCGTCATCAAAAGAAAACATTTGGTTACCGTATTCTTTGACCTGGAAAAAGCTTTCGATAAGACCTGGCGACATAACATTCTGAGACAGCTATATAACTGGCAAATAAGAGGATATCTACCAAAATTCATATCCAGCTTCCTTAGTACCAGATCTTTCAAAGTTCGCGTTGGGCAGTCTATCTCAGAAAGCTACGTACTAGAGAACGGTGTACCGCAAGGCTCTCCATTGAGTGGTACGCTCTTTATCATAGCGATTAACGGGATGTTTGACGGCATAGAAGCGTCAATAGGAAAATGCATGTATGTAGATGACATTGCTATACTTTACTCAGCCAAATCACTGGGAATGATCAAATTCAAAATGCAAAATGCCATCAATAAATTAGTACAGAACGCAAAAAACATTGGTTTCTCATTTACAGCAGCCAAAACGAAATGCGTTCACTTCAGTAGGAAAAGAAAAAGTTACAAAGATCCAGAGCTGGCGCTGAATGGTGTTCAACTGACATACAATGAAACGGCAAAATTCCTTGGTTTGATTTTTGATAGGCGTTTAACATGGAAACAGTATATAGAATATACCTTGCGTAGATTCAAAACAGCTCTGAATGTAATAAGATGCATTTCCCATATAAATTGGGGAGCAGATAGAGACATCTTACTCCGCCTGTACAAATCCATGGTGATGTCCAAAATAGATTATGGATGTGCAGTGTACTCCTCAGCCAGAAAATCTAGTTTAAGGAAACTAGACCCCGTTCACAATGCAGGCCTCCGATATGCATCTGGCGCTTTCCGCACTAGTCCTTCCTCAAGCCTCTACTGTGAAACCAGCACCATGTCGCTACATCACAGACGACAAACAATGCTACTGAACTATAGATCAAAATTGCTGTCTACCGAAACATTTAAACCACTCATTGATGACTCGACCTAAGCTAGTAAATATTTACGATCAAAGACCTTCAGCTACTCGTCCAGCCAACATCCGCGCAATCGAGATAGCCAAATGCTACAACATCGTCCTACCACCAGTTTTGAAACATGAACCATATGAAATTCCAGTTTGGATGTTGAAAATACCAGAAGTAAGACTCGATACTACCAGTGTAAAGAAAACAGAATGCCTTCCCATAGATTTAAAAGTCAGATTTCGATCAGTTCTCGAAGAATACATGGCAAATCACATCTACACAGATAATCATAATCACAGATAGCTACACAGATAGCATAATCTACACAGATGGTTCAAAAACAAAACATCAGGTCGGAAGCGCATTTGTAACTGAGAACTTGTCGAGGGCTTGGGCGCTTCCACCTGAAGCAAGTGTGTACACTGCCGAATTATATGCAGTATTGCAGTCTTTGCGTCACTGTGAAACTCTCGATTCAGGAAGGTTCGTCATCTGCACAGACTCTCTAAGTCTTCCCACTGCAATAGACAGGCGCCAAACTGTAGATCCACTGCTACAAATGATTCTCATAGCATGCCATAAATTAGAGCAGCGAGGAGCATCAGTTACGTTTATCTGGTGCCCTGGACACGTGGGTATCCTAGGCAATGCAGCACGAAATGCCGGGAACATCCAATCAGAAATGGATATTGAAATACGACCTCAGGATGCAAGAAATGCTGTCTTGAAGTGCATCCTCACAGAATGGCAGACCACGTGGAACAGTCTTCACACGAAACTAAATCCCATTAAACAGAATATCAGTAAATGGTCACCAAATGTCAGCTACCCTCGACGAGAACAAGTGTGCATAACCCGACTAAGAATAGGCCATGCAAGAATGACTTCTTCATACATGTTAAGAAATGAAGAACAACCCATCTGCAGCTGCGGAAGACTTCTGACACTGAAACATATTCTGACAGACTGCGTAGATCTCTCAAGACTTAGACACAGATGCCGCATGAGAGGCAACATGAAGATAGATCTCGGCACCGACAAGACAGCAACTGACAAAACAATACAGTTTTTGAAAGAAGCCAATCTTTTCTTCAAAATTTAGATTTAATATATGATTAATCATAACATCAATCAGTAAAAAGGCTAAAGGCCTTAGATGCTAAGCCTTCAAACTAACAAATAATAATAATAATAATAATAATAATAATAATAATAATAATAATAATAGGCACGCGTTTGGAGTAAAAACCAAAGTATGTACACTATAGTATTGCTTATATCGTACTATATAATCCATCGAATCTTCACTTCGATGTCTGTGTTTCCAAGATTTTGTGAAATTTCTTTATATTTCACGGACAAAATCTTGAATTTTCTCTGAGAGTCTGCTTCATTCTGTCGATTGTCGAATGCATCGGGCGGTTGGTCTTTCATCGCCACCTGCCGCAAAGGACTAGGGCAGGGACTAGGCAGGGCACGAACGAGCCTGGACTCGGATAAAGTGGCCGTGGGGGAGGGGGCCCGGATTTCAAGTCCGATATGGCACTGGGACATTGGATCGCAAATAGACAACGTGGAGAATGCTCACACCAAGTTCACTGATTGGCTCGCTTACTTGGTGCCCTTCTCCGGTTTACACTTCCTCGCGTCCGCTGCGTCTGTTCATTCACGAGCCACCTCATAGCACGAGCCTATAGTTGGGAGCTGACTTGATTGCGAGGCTGAGGAATGCGCTCTGTGTTCTTGGAATCTCCCCTCCCCCCGCCTAATCTGTAACTGCTAGCTGTCCCAAATATATTACGCCAAGTATCCATAGATAAAAATGAAAACATCATACGAAAATAAGGAAAACAAATAAGCAATAAGTGAATACCATAAATGTGGAATTTTTTTATCTTCACAATATGGCCTTTTCTTACGGGAGTACTCAAGGCTGTCCCGCCGGCTTGAAATCCTTTTTTAATTAATATCACAGTTCGAACAGACACTTCAGTATAGTTTCTTACCCGAAAATTGCTGTTATGCAGCGTGTAATGAAAAACGCCCGAATTATTTTCTTCGTCACATTTCTTAATAACTAGACGTATAATTTCCCCAGCTTAACTGTGTATTGTTTGGCCTTTACTACGAACAGAAGCTATACCGTCCCACCAAAAGTCAGAAACCAAATTAAAATGAAAACGCTATACACGTGTGTTACGAACAAGAAGCAAACAACATGTCACTCATTGAGTTCATGTCTTCTCAGAACAAGAAACATTCTATATCAGATGAAGTGATATTGAACCTCATACAATGTTGTCAAAGCAGATATACTATTTCCTCGACTGCTCGCGTAGGCGGCAAATTGCAAAACACGTCAATATGCCGAATACTTACACTGTAGGTCTTCGCGAATTCTTTAGTTCAACCTCGTATGTACGACAGATGACAGTAATATTTAAATATGGGGTTTATTAAAGTTTTGGAAATATATTTATTTGTGCAATGTAATTGAATTTCCCTCACTATTCAAGAGAGATTATTGTCAAATTGCCGCCTTGCGAAAGATGAGGTGTCAAAAATCGTTACACTAGTGGGAACACTTTTCAGGTTTTCAACGTCAAAAGTAATTTGTTGAGATCGCAAAGTGTGAAAGTGGCTTTTAGATTGTACCATCTCAGGTACTAAAAACTTCGATTTATAGAGGAGTATACTGCACTATAACTCATGTACAAAATGGCCAATGAATTGAGAGTAAGTAAACATTTCTTTCAATAATATTTTAGATCCTCCAATAATCACTACGAAAATCAGAATTCCAACGTTGCTTTTGCATCAGAATCGCTTACAACACCACCAACAAAAAAATCTCTGCCGTCATCTCAAAAGACGAAAAGGAGATTGTTGCCTTCTAATCTCATGACTTGGAAAATGGAAAACAAGAGACGGTGAGTGATCCATCAAAAATATAATTCGAAAACTGCAGAACTCGTCAGTTCAATAAGTCGCAAAGACAACCACTCATTTTTCATAATTTACTTTTTTCATGTTACAAACATAAGATGTACAAACTTTTACAATTTCGTTGGTCAGTCACAAAAGCTTTGTGTTCTCTCTCTTGTATCTGCCTGTTAGTCTGTACAACAGAGATTGTGAAAGTATTGCATGTCTGTCCTACCGACTCCGATCTCACAGGTCTACCCTTGATTTCGGTACTTTTGAATAAATGTAAATAGAAATAATAATAATAATAATTATTATAATAATAATTACACTGTAGATAACTGCGGCTACATGCATAAAAGTACCAAGAATTTCAAAATTATAAATTACTTCTAGTTTACGAGATACAACTTTCCCCAATGTTACCAGTAATTGTATCTCGTGTCATGGAAATTCAAGTCTCCCTCTCATCGTTTCGCCTCTCTCCCTGAAGCGTTGCCGTGGGAGACGCCAGAACTGTGCAGGATCTGCGGTCGCTTCCGATGACATACGAGGGTCTATGTTATTGCCTTCCGCTTACGCAGTTAGGTGAGGTGTCACAGCAGGAGCGGATCCAGCCGATTATTTTTCGGGAGGTGGGGGTATATTTTTGTAAATAATAAATGAATTTGTAATTATATTGTATAATATTTAGAGATTCACCAGATGAACCCTTAAAAGCAGGTAAACGTCGTTTTGAGATCAAAAATCGACTTGTAGGATAAAAGAGCTCGTGCGTATACTCCGCTCATTCTTACCGGTTTGTGACAACGGAAAATTTTAGAGGAAGGTGGAATGATAGCGGGATACAATAGATGTAAAATGGATCTAAAATAAAATGTGAGGAGATGGAATAATGGTGATATTTACAAAATTAGTTCATTTTTTTAAAAACCAGTTCCAAATCGGAATCGATATTTTGAGTAATGCCTCAAACAATTTTAAGATGGTATTCGAAGGAAGACGGAAATATGTGAAAAAGATTGTTATGAACTACTATTACAGACCGCTTACCTCGGTCTGTAATAGTATAGCATCTCTAATTTGGTATCTGGGGAAAAATAGATTGAGATGCAAAGTGACGAAAGCATAAACCGACTGTCTGGCTTGCGTATCCCGCAAGTCCCACCTCTTTCGCCGAGGCTGCCGCATGCCGCCTGGCCTGGTCGTGCCCCCGCGTCGACAGAGGGCCCACAACAAACGGGTGGGTGCCGCAACGGCGCAGAAGGGGAAGGGGGGGGGCGAGGTGTTTTCGTAAATTTCACTTTTCGACGCTCCTATTCGTTCGATTTGCATGATTGTCACGGCGTTGGATTCAGGAAGCATGTCGCCATCGCGCTATAAGCCCACATTTTTTAATTTTTTCTCGGAAGTTTGAGAACTAATTTCAAATTCGAGTTTTTGCTAGATTTTTGGAAAAGGGGCTTCGTAGCGTAAATTCTATTTTAAAAAGGCGTCAAATGCCGTTTACAGATCGAAAATCGGACCATTGGTTCAGACGTTATCGGTAAAGTAAATTTTACTTATTTTGGTGCTGCCACGTGGTGGCCACAAATTGTACTAGTGTCGAGACATTTAGCCTTAATGTCATCTGGCAGGTTGTAAAATAATGTACATGCATTATATGTGAATTTTTTGTAGTGAGCTTTTGTTACTGTTACCTGATGAATATGATTAATATAAGTTGGGCAGTTTTGCGCAGGCGTACTCTTTCCACAATTATTTGCGCCATGTATAAATTTCGAATAAAATAATTATTTCCATGCGGACGATGTGCGACCGCACCGCTGCCAATCGCCATGCCGCCTGTCAACCTCAGGCGAAAGATGCTGGCAGCATTGGTATTTAAAAACCCAGTGCTGGCTAGAAATATAATACAAATTCGCTTGTACATATGAAATGAAATTTGCACATCAAGCTGCACTTTCGATTACTCGAGGGGGCAGGCAATACGTCGATTTTAAACAGGTGTTCCCAGTCATCACATACTTTCTCACATTAGTGGAAACAGTTACTTAATATTAAAATATTGCAAAATCTGTCCTCAACTGTAACTTGAAAACGTTCAGCTAAGAAACTTGAAAATACCAATCCAAACAAAGTGCCTGTGGCGCATATCTGCATTCATGTCGACTGTCAGAAGCAGCAATCACTTATTATTTTTACCAATAAAATAAGGAAATAATTTAAAAAATTAAACAGGAATAAATTTAACTCTTGCAATATTTGGAGAACGTTATACAGAAGAGCAAGAATAATTTCAATGCTAGTTTATTAAATAATTAATTATATCTTCGCAGAGAGCTTCCAATTTTCGAATACCACAATCAGTTATCAAAACTTGTTAGATGAAGTGTATTTGTTAGTTCTAAGTTAAAACTATTGCATTCTTTAAATCTATTTCCTTTCATAAGAATATTATCTACATCATTCCATAGAAGAATATTTATATCATCATTAGATTACAACTCACAACAATGAGAAAAATTCGAAGAAACCGAATTTAAAACCGTCTTGTTGCCATTTTGCGTATTGATGGTACGGAAAATTCGAATTTACAATTTGCAATGTTTCGCAATTTTCGAAAATGGGACCAGCACTATCCTTTTTACTGTTATTGGCTACATACGAAGTGTAAAGGGACGGTCGCACTCGTAAGATTGCGACGCGTGTTTCGATATTTTATTCAAAGTAACTTTGCTGAGGACGAATGTAAGAGGGCCTAGAAAAGTGCATATTTTGCTACCTGCGAGGGCGTAGGAAGTGTCGAGGACGCAGAGGCATGCAGCTCTATTGTATCGACGGAAGCGCGCTTCGGACGCCGCTGCTGATTCACCTGGAAATACGGACGCTGCCGTTTCAAACCCCGGTAACTTAGCGGCACCTATTCTTAGGACTCGAGTGACGTTTGAGTTTCAACGGAACTTGGCGGAACTCAAACGGTCATCAATGACGCCGCGAAAGGGCGGAAGAAACCGAGAGATGCGTGCCCGCCAATCACGGAAAACGAAGCGGGGGGGGGGCACATGACCCCGCCATCCTGAGGAGGTAGCCGCAGCACACAAGCTCGGTCATTCCGATAGAGGAGGCGACGGCGAGTAGAAGTGCCTTTCCGAGGTAGGGATAAGGGCGAGTTTCTTTGGCTTCTGGGGGGACGCCGATGCATGCGTTGCCGCATCGCCGTGCGCCGCTAAGGTGCATTGCCGCGCACCACGAGACGCCACAGCGCCGCCACCCGAATGCATTATCGCCTAATCTCGGGCCACCTCTGGGGTCGCTAGGACAAGGGCGAACGCCACGGGCAAGGACTGAGGGTGCCCGAACTCGAGCCCAGGACTGACGACGGGTCGAGGCGCAACCACCGCTGCCGTAAGCCACGCCGCCGATGCCCGAATTAGTCGTTGCTAGGGCCCGGGACGCCACCTGCCGCCCCGACCGCCTTGCTAATGGGCAAACGGGTGAGGCGAGACGCTGGCGTCGCCTGACTGCTCCGCCGCCTGACGGCGCCGCGCCAGACACCAGGGCAAAGGGCCGCCGCTACCGTAACCGGGGTCATGGCCGCCGGGAAAGGCGCCGCCCTGCTTCAAAGGACGAACTCTGGCCCGTATGGCCGCATGTAAGATAAGTTGGATGTAAGCTGGTTTTAAGAAGTATTTAAAATGGGAGGCTTCACCTCACAAAAAAGAGAACTAAATCCACCTTTGAAAATGCAGCTGTGTGTCAATGCAGTACTAGAACGAGAATAACGCTTGCCTCTCTTTAAAGAGTCTACAGGCTGAGCAGCTGGGGCAACGCTGCCGCCGTAACCAAGTAATCAGGTGAGCCAAGGCAGCCACATGGATGGTGTGGTTACGGACGTTAAATTAAAGAAAGGTTTGCATTTTTGAGAAAATAATTGTTTAAAATATAACGAGTTCACCGTGGCCAAGTTCATATTATATAAGAAATAGGCGGGTGATTCGGGAAGAATTTCTTGGGTGAGGCACGAAAAAGCAGAAAATGCTGTTGTTTGAAGATGGATCACGTAAAGAATATAAATTGCGGCCAAAAATGCTATTTTGAATTATACTCGCATGAAGAAAGTGCATGGGACAACTGGCTCAAGTTACTTCTTCATAAACAATATTGTTTTTGAATATAATTTAAAATTAGGAACTCTTAAAAACTATTTTTAGGAAATCAATTTTTTTGAACGAAAATATTTGAGTTCGGCCTATTCTTCGAACTTCTTTGTTACTGTTATAAACGTAGGTTGCGTTTAACGCAACCTACAAAAACATTTTGTAGGTTGTTTTTTTTTTAATTACCAATTAAAAATTTTGGTAAGCTATTATCACAATATATGAATATTGTGCTTTGCTGTAATTACTTTTAAAACATTTACTAATTTCTTAGTTCCATTATTGCCATAAGACTGTTATATGTTTGGTTGGCGACTTGAAGGATATTGTTATTAATTTATTGTATAAAATGAGAGAAATAGTTAACTGTGCGAGAAAAATATGGAGTTCCATTTAAAAATCAAAGGATTCATTTAAAGATCAAAATATCTGACAGGCATATTTCTTGCTCCTTGATTCCACATTGTTGAGCGAAAACTGCATTTCGAAATTTAGAAACGTTTAGAAGTTAAGAGGGTTGCTCATGGACACCTGTATATTTCATTAATTTTACTCAGAACATTACTCGTTTAAAAAATCTTAATGAGCTAATCATTTAGAGCAGAATTTCTTTCAGAGAAAAATCTCTTATCTTAAATTTTGAAGTTTTGAAATCTCAACTTTTTACTTTCCCGTATACATACGTATGTACGGAGTAATATACATAGTATAGGAAAAGCTATGTAATGCTCCGGAAAATCGATTTCGATATTTCAGCGGAAATACACATTTGGTATCCCCTGATACCGAAAAAATGTTTTTTTCCTTCCTTCAAAACGTCCATCCGTCCGTACATCCGTCCGTCCGTCCGTCCGTCTACTTGTCCGTCTGGTGTATGTGAACAACACTAGCGCCTAAACCATGCCAATTATTTCCAAATTAAAGGAACACTTGTCCATTTGGTCTGAGTCAAAGCTCTGCGATTTTGAAAATCATTCAATCGTTTTTGGGAATACTTTATATGAAACCCCTGGGGCATTTTTAAAATTTTCCCAAAAATGACTCCCAATTTTTCCTTTTCATTTCTTGTGAGAATAGAGTAAAATACACTTATAAAGGTGGCGTAGGTCCGATGTTCACGCTTAACTCTGAATTTTCGATAATTGCAAAGGGTTTTCCTTCAACTACAAAATTTAATATATAGATTTTTCCTTGAATTTAAATTTGGTGTACATAATTTCCTTTCTTTAAGGTCATATCCAAATTTTCGAAACTTTTACTTGTTTTTGCGCAATATTGCGTGCAATTTGTGCAATTTTTAAAAATTAGAAAAACAAGCTTTTCTGAAAAACTGCTCTATTTTTTTTTCAATGTGTGGCAAAGATAATGCACTCTATAAAATGACATAAACGCCATATTGCTCTACTGTTTTGCTTTTTTCAAAAATTGACATGACTCTCATGTCGTTAATATATACATTGGCGGAAATTTCTTCACATTATTATATTTATGAGTACATGTGCTTTAAATAATGTCATATAAAGCTTCTCGAAAACTCAAACGTATTCTGTCAAAATTATGTCAAAACGTCACATTTTCAGAAACGATCAAATGCCATTTTCTCAAAAACAGCTCACAATTTTTTCTTCAAACGTTTCGAAAGGATGTTGGTAATTTCACTTTTTAATGTGACGTAAAGTTCATTTCGGGATAGTTTTTCGCTTTTGCCAAGATTACTCAAATGTTTTTTTTTTTTAAGATTGCTGACGCCGTTAATATGCACATTTCTAGCAATTTGTAAATACTATTTATTTGTGAGTTGAAATGTTTCAAATGACTCCTAATAAAGTTTTTCGAAAAATCAAATCTTTTAACCGCTTAAATTACAATTTCTTAAAAACGGCTCAAAAATTGTAAAAGAAAATTACCGTTTACGACGAGGTTTTACTGTTCTTTAATGTTCCTAAAATAATCTTTCCGTTCTACTATTAGAAAAACAAAAAATTAAGAAAATTTAAAAAATGTACTTTGGGCGGCGATAGATGATAGCTGCCAAGCGTATGTGGCAAGTTCGAGTAGCTAGCCGAGACCAAAGGAAATAGACAACTAATATGGGAAACTCTGTGCCATTCTGTAGCACTACTATACCTTTGCTGCTTCAAATTGATAACAAACAATTTCAAATTGGGAACAAACAAAATCAAGTTGGGAACAAAATTTCAAATTGGGAATAAATACATTCAAGTCGAGACCAATCACTTCCAAATCGAGACTTTTCAGGTTGAAACATGAAAGAAAGTTTCCATATTACAACCATTTAAACACGAAAATGTATTTAACACAAATTTAAGTAACAATACATTTTGAATTTAACATTATACAAATTACATTTGGAATAAAATCAATGTTTATGTTAACTGCATGACTCCACACTGTCATACATACTCCTTTTCTTCTGTATGACCTCCTCATCCTCCTCTTTTGTATAACTACAGAAGCCTACATACTCCTTTTCTCAGATTTTTTTCGAAGTAAGTTTGAACACAATTTTATAAGATCACATGGACGAAATTGTTCGCATTCTCGATTTGGAAAGCGCATCTTCTTATTTCGTGATGAATTAGTCCTATATTTCCTATTCATCCAATGACATGAATATTAGCCCCGCGGGTGTCGGCTGCAATGTAACTGCATCTTTTTGCTTTCTTTGAACGTCCTTTCGTTCGTGAAATAAATAAATTAAATTTTTTTCATCCATGTATATTATAAGGACATTATATGCCTGATAATTTAATAGCTGTAGCACATGTTCGTATCTATTTTATTTACATCGCTGTTCATTATTATCAGGTTCCCTATGAATGTATTTTATTGTAAACATTACGCCAAATGTTGACGCAAACATTCAGTAGAAACAATAACTTGGTGCTGATTTTCAATTCTACGTTTCAGTTGTTTTATTGTAATTCTGGGATTTTCCCCTGTGTACTGAATCTTCAAATCCCTGTGTGCCTCTGTAATTTTCGCTCGTCTTCGTCCACCGCGTCGTCGTGGTATTTCGTCTCGACTTTTTACCCACCGGTATGCAGTTGATCTCTTCACTCCAAGTGCATTAGCGAGCCATTTTCAGTCTTCATTATTATTATAGACTGCACAAATTTGTATTTTTTCCCATTAACTTACGTTTTCTTTATGCAAATCATTGTAACGCAATTACCTTTGGGATCGATTCTCACTTTGAGTGTGTTAGTACCCAATTTGAAATTGTTTGGTCACATTTTGAAGTTGAAAAGGTATAGTTATAATTTAAAATAAGGAGAATACGCCGAAAATGGGATTAGCGCCACATTTTATACCGTTCCTTGATATATGCAAGAAGAAATTTTGAAGACAAAATTTGCAGCCGTTTTGAGAAAAAAATTATTTAAAAACTAGTGGTGCTACAGAGTGACACAGACTTTCCCGTATTAGTTTTCTATTTCATTTGGTCTCGGCTAGCTATTCTGACTTGTCACATACTCTTGTCAGCTGCCAATTATTGCCACCCAAAGTACATTTTTTTGATTTTGTTTTTTTAATTTTTTGGCATCCTACTAGTGGAACGGAAAGACTATTTTAAGGATATTAAAGAACAGTAAAACTTAGTTCTAAATCTCAATTGTCCTGGAAAAATTTGGAGCGGTTTTAAGAAAATGGCGTTTAAGCGCTACTGTAAATTCGAAATTTGTATTTTTTTCACAGAAAACTATTGCGTTTTCGAAAATTTTTATTTGAAGTCATTTAAATCATTTTTGTCACAAATGTAATAGTGTTCACAAATTGATGAAAATGTGCATATTAAAGGCGTTGGATACATTTCATAACCATACATTTTCACTTCCGAGTAATATTTACATCCGTCAACAAACTACAGAATTGACGTGACTGTATTACTAACAAAATACTAGCCCCACATTCGCCGACGTTAATCCTACTTACAATTTGGTAAATTTTGAAAAAAAAACAAAAGAAAAGAAAAGAAAAGAAAAGAGCAAAATGAGTTTTATGTCATCTCATAGAGTATAGTTAGCACTATCCCTACCAAAAGTTTAAAGAAAATATTTGGAGCCATTTTTTATTTTTTAAAATTGCACATAATACGCGCGAAAACTATTAAAATTTTCAAACACAAAATGTGCATGACCTTAATGAAATAACTTAATACAGAGAACAAATTTCATTTGAAGGAAAAATCTCTTCCTTCAGTTTTGTAGTCGTAGGAAGAAACTCAAAAAATTTCAAAATTTTCAAAAACTTGGAGTTAACCCTGCAAATTGGACCTATGTCATCTTTATTAGTGCGTTTTACTGTGTTGTTACAAGGAATTTATAGAAAAAATTTTGAAAAGTCCGGGGAGCTTTATATAAAGTATTCCCCAAAATTAAAGATAGTATTTCAAACTTGCAGATCTTCGACTCAGCCCAAATCAACAGGGGTTTATTCAGTTTGTCAAAAATCGCTCGAAAAGCTTAGGTGCCTGTGTTGTTCATATACACCAGAGAGAAGGACAGACAGATGGAGACGGACGGACGTTTCGAAAAAACAATTTTTTTCGGTACCAGGGGACCCCTAAAAGTGTATATGCGTTGAAGTCTCGAAATCGATTTTCCGCAGCATTACATAACTTTCCCTATACTACGTATATTCGTATAAGGGAAAGTAAAAAGATCGAGATCGTATTCAATCACTCAGATGCTGAAGTACATTACTGTTAAAGCAATGGCGAGAAGTGTCAACTTTACTTTCTTGCGTAAATCAGGTTTGCGCGTTTCAAGCGTACATACATCAGGCATTTCAAATTACGCCCGCCTGAGCTATTTGCCCGCTTGGAAAGCTCGGCGCTCATGTACTTTTTCTTTCAAAATTCTTCTTTGTATCCTCGTTTTATCGAAGGGCTGTTACAATAGCAAATTATTTGTCAGTTTTCAAATTCTGTTATATTTTATTAAATTATGCTGCTATTTTTTCTCTGTGGCAATAATGCGAAATACAAACAAGACTACGCAGTCTACCTCCTTCAGTAAAACCTCTTTTTTACTTTCCCGTATACATACGTATATACGAAGTAATATACATAGAAAGGGAAAGTTATGTAATGCTGCGCGAAAAACGGCGGATTTTTGACAGAAAAAATTTCATTGCCTGGTCCTAATTACGAAAAAGTGAATAAATCCTGTTGCTAAATTAAGAAAAAATCCTCTAACATCCTGTAGCCAGAAGCCCTGTTCTGTGAGTCCTTGATACCGAAAAATCAATTGACGGCAACACGCCCGGCTGTCCCCGTCTGCCTGTCTGTCCATGCGTCTTTCTGTCCGTCCGTGAACACTACTAGCGCCTACACCATGCGTAGGATTTTTTTCCAAATTGAAGAAACCTATGTCGAACTAACTGGACGAATCATTGAGATTTTGAAAAAAAATCTCTAAAATTTGTGGGTACTTTACATTATGCCCCCCGGTTTTAAAATTTTCTCAAAAACGCCTCCAATTTTTTTTTGTATGAATAGAGTAAAATACATTTATTAGAGAGGCATAGGTTTCGATTTTCAATGATAACTGAAATTTCCATAATTGCAAAAGTTTGAATTTTTACCGTGTCTTTCTTTAACTACAAAATTGAAGATAGATATTTTTCCTTCAAATAAAGTTTGTTTTTCTTATTTCTTTCAATAATTTCATGTACTTTTTTTGGAAATTTTAGTAGTTTTCGAGCAATATTGTGTGCAATGCTTGAAATTTAAAAAAAAATTACAAATGATTTTTTCAAAAACGGTTCCAAATTTTTTCTTTCAACTTTTGGTAGTGATAGTGATAAATTCACTCTATAAGATGACATAAACGCCATGTTGTTATATTATTTTGGATTTTCAAAAATTAAAAAATGTATTTTTTTACTTGTCTCTCACATCATTAATATTTATTCTAGCGGTAATTTGTTCACATTAATGTATAATCGAGAACATGTACTTTGAATAATGTCAGATAAAATTTCTCTAAAACTCAACAGTTTTCTGTAAAAATGAGCTCAAAAGTACGCATTTTCAGGAAGAATCAAACGCCTTTTCTCAAATATGGCTGCAATTTTTTTCCTCAAACTTTTCCAATGGATAGTGCTAATTTCACTGTTTAAGATACGATATAATTAATTTTGTGTTTTCTTTTATTTATTCAAAAATTACAAAAGTATAATTTTCTTGAAACATCCCAATACTTGGACGCTCTATCCGCCCCCCCTCGACAACTACGAGAACGGGTTCATGTTACTTTTGCGGGACCATTTTGGGACGTAATGTGAAAATTGGTGAGGATGCCTTATCAAACTTCGCTAATATTGTAGAGAGGAAATCTTCAACATAATCTAAGGTAGCTTAAGTTAAATAATTTAATACACTTAATTTAAAAGATAATAGCTTAAGTAATGATATTTACATTTGTGTGGGTTCTCATTAATCTATTTTCATATTTACCACGCACTTTGATATGCATTCGTGACATGACTAATATTCGCCCTACTAAACACGTTTTACTCTGTACACTCTCAAAGCTGGCCTTCTAATAGGCTTCACACACGTGAACAATAGACTAACTAGAGCAACATATCCGAAGTCTCGAAGAGATCGTTCAAAACCCAGTATGTTGGACAAGAAAAGGCAACAACGCAGATCCGTCCAACTGTTCACACGCGGAAGCAAAAACACAATCACCACTACCAATCATGACTGAAAACAGATCTGTATTATATTATGGCAATGATTTTCCTTGCAATACCATTACTTGCTACCCCCTCCCATAATGGACATGTCCAATCACAAACCAACGCAAACAAGATATCAAGCGCAAAGAAACAAATAGTACAGATGCGCAACCTGGCCCATCTGTAAACAAGGGAATTCCCACTGAGCCCAACAAAAGCAGATAGCCATTGGCGACAATTCTCCTCCCTGCTCAATGGGAAACTCCCATCCAATTTCTCTGTCACGGGTGTGTTTAAACCTAACCGGATGTTGGCCGACGAGACAGGAGTTGTAGACACCCACACAAAAGTTCTCACCAAACGGAATACAGCCATCATCATAGGAGGGCAGAATGACATTAATTTGGGTAGTCACTTTAAACCTGACCAGCATGTTGACAAACTAGAACGTGCTGCCTCAAACACGAACATTATAGTCTCGACTTTGCCCTTATGGTACAACAAACCAAAACTGTGCAAAGAATTTAGACACGCAAACAACGAATTGAAACCGCATCTGAGAGGCACAAATGTTAAACTACTTGAGCTAAACCCTCTCTCAGAAAAGCACTTCACCAGAGATGGTCTTCACCTGAACCTTGTCGGAAAACAGGAGTGAGGATACATTGGAAGGTACCCAGCCCGACTAAGGTAAGAGGCAGAATTTATTGTTCCTCCTTTAAGAAAAAAACAGCATGCGTACCGTGGATAATAAGGGAACAAGATAGTGGAATGTACAATTTCAAACCTGAGCACAAGATGATCCGTCATCAAGTCTAGATAAGCAAAAGGACAAAGGGTCATAGCTCTAAGACAGTTAATCCAAATGGGTCATTTTCAAGATGCTGAATAGCGGCAAAACAACAGCCGAGATGACCCACAGGTCCAGACGTAGGAGCCGCACTCAGCGAACCACTTCAATTTTAGGCACAGGCGTCGCAACGGATGCTCAGAGATGGCAACTGTCCCCACGGCAAGCAGCGAATATTCGCCTCTCTGGGGGAAGATCGTGCTGAACAGAGGTGCTATCGCCCTATTCGAGGGAGAAGGGTGTGTGGTATGTGTGTGTATCTCTTTATCTCAGACGTCCGTATAACCGTTCCAGTTTAGAACCAAAATGTTTAGCTTAGTAAATAAAGATTTGTTTAACAAACGATAAATTGCTGCTTTTAGCAGATATATTACTCGATTTCACTTGCCTGCGGTCGAGTCCATTTCCCTCACCCCATCTGCCAACCGTCTCCTTCCCCTCCATGCCTCCAGCGCCAACCGGTCCGCAGATGGCAAATAGAAAGGATAGAAACTGGCTCTAGCGATACCCTGGACATTCTCAGGGACATCGAATTGTTTGAACCGATGAATATTTTATACAGTGTAAACACATTTTACAATGTGATTTTAGGTAAAATTAATATATTGATACATTTTATTAGCATTTCAATAAATATTTTATTAATTAATTTTTAAAGTAAAATTAATTTTTAAATTAATAATATGTTTGGTAGTGCGTGATTTTTTTGCAGTTTATCCCTCATTCTGTGGATAACCGAGATTTTTGTTAACTCCGAACGACCCGACCCCAGTTGATATGGGCTAACGAGGTTCTACTGTTTTTTTTTTTTTTTTTTTTTTTTTTTTTTTTTTTTTTTTTTTTTTTTTTTTTTTTTAAATGATCCGCGAGCGCGGCAAGGCAGCGCACGTTCAGGCTAGTCGCAAAGAGACGCAGGTCCGTGTCGCGATGCAGGGTGACTCATGGTGGGTTTTTGCGAGCCACTATATGTATTGGACTCGCTCAAAGTGACGTTTCGCCGTTGCATAACGATTCTCAACTAGAACTCGCTTTCGGAATCTGATTCAGAATGCAAATCCGAGTGTCAAACTAGTTTCGGTTGCACCGCAATCTACGTGTCTATTATAAATATTATACATTGTTACACCAAAAACAGTGTAATTTTGCAAATAGTATTATAAATATTTACCACAAGTGAGTGAAAACCAACCCGTGACCGCGAGTGGCGAAATGAACGTACAAGGTAGCCCCGAGTCGGGGCTACACAGCACATTAGTTGTGTTTGTGAACGCTATGGATACCTTATATGCAAGCAACAGCGATCAGTGCATTCTCCCAACAGCACAATTTCAACTTTTACAACAACAACAGCAACATCTGCAACTCCTTCATCAGCAACAACAGCAGCAACTCCTGCTGCTTCAACAGAATCAACCCACAGCGCAGCAAGGGCAACAGTTAGTGCAGCAGCAACCGCCCCAAACTACCCTGCCTCAAGAACACCAAAGCGAGGAGATGCACGCAACAACTTCCAACGAAACGTTTTCAAACGTAAGTAAACGAAAGAGAAATGATGATGAAAACTCTATGCCATTATACAATGTTCAAACTTCATCGCGTTTCGAAGTGCTTCAAAATCTTAAAGACAGTGATCTAAGTACTCCAGAACAAACATTAAAAATTCCGCCCATAATTAGGCACAACGTACTTGACTACAACCAAATGATTTCCGACATTAAATCAGTCGTCAAATGTGATTTCACAACCAAGACAGCCGGTGATCAACTAAAAATCATGCTCACTACAATAGAAGATTACCGTAATTTTAGACACCACTGTGTTGAGAAGAACAAACAATTCTATGCTTTCCGCGACCCTTCTATTAAAACCTTTAATGCTGTGTTGAAGGGCATCCCCACATGTTACTCGGAAGCTGACATTTTAAAAGAACTTGAACTCAAATACCCTGTTACCAAAGTAACTAGATTATTTGACAAAAAGAAAAATCCAATCGAAATTTGTGCTCTAGAAATAAAAGACAATAAAGAGGGGAAGTCAATATTAACTTTAAACCGCCTGATGCATTGCGTCATACAAGTTCAACCTAGAACAAATCGAAACTACCCAATACAATGTAAACGTTGTCAAAGGTATGGACACTCGCAAGCAAACTGCCGACTCACTCCGAGGTGCGTTAGATGTAAAGAGTCACACCACTATTCTCAATGCACAAAACCAAAAAGTGACAAACCGAATTGCGTAAACTGTGGCGAGGAGCACACGGCCAATTACAAAGGCTGTCGCATTTTCAAAGAAACTCAGCAAGCACGTTCAAACCTAAATGAACGCAGGTCAGGGTCAGAGCAACAACCGCCGCCGCGCAACAATCCCTCTCGTAGCCCTCCAACATTTAGCCCTCGCGGATTTCCTCCCCTTCCCAAAAGCAATACCCTGTGGTCACCGGTTCAATCTTTGAAAACCCAAATGCCAACTGATGTATCCCAACTAATAACCACAATAGTATCACAAGTAATCTCAGCTATAATCCCGCAAATTCAAAATATTATACAATCAGTGCTAATAAATTTCCATAATGGTAAATAAAATCACTTTAATGAATTGGAATGCAAACGGAATTAAAAGACAACAATCACAAATAGAAATTTTTCTTCACGAACACAAAATCGATATTGCATGCATAACTGAAACCCACTTGGTTCTAAATGAAAAATTCAAAATTTCTGGTTATAAAATATATAGAAGTGACAGAATTTCAAATGTTGCAGCGGGGTGTGTTTTGATTGCTCTTTCAACCCGAGTCAAACATCAACGGTCACTTAGCCCCAACACTTCTAACCTGGAAACTGTGTCAGTCACCGTAACCATAGATAATAAAGATTACACAATAATAACAGCTTATAAACCTCCGAATAAACAATTTCCACTAAAAGAATACAAGGAAATATTTAATAACAACACCAACGTTATTCTACTAGGAGACCTAAACAGTAAAAACCAAGCCTGGAGATGCAATTGCACAACCCAGCCAGGCACTAAATTGCAATCTTTTGCAGTACACAATAACTTAGATGTAATAGCACCTTGGCAGCCAACACACTACCCGTATAATAGTAATATTATCGCAGATATTTTAGACATAATGGTGTCTAAAAACTTCCACTTACCTACATCTCAAACCGTACTTCCTGAATTAGATTCAGATCATTGCCCAGTCATCATTGAACTAAAATCTTCAAACCTCTTGCAGTCTAATAATCCCTTCACAGTTTTGGGCACGAAAGGGCACGTCAACTGGAATAAATTTAGAGACCTATTAGAAGTAAACCTTCACTACCCGGAACAGATACAAACAACAAATGAAATAGACAACCAGGTAACTAATATCACACATAAAATCTACGTTGCATTGCTACAATCAACAACTCCTTTCGCAAGACCTTTCACTAACAATAGAAATCCGATTCCAAGGAATATTCTAAACTTATTAAAAGTAAACGCAACCTTCGACGGCTCTGGCAAATCAACCGCAGACATGACCTTAAAGCAAAAATCAACAAATTAGGGAGAACAATCAAAAACAAATTAAATCAAATTCGAATAAGCAATTTTCAAAGATCCATAGCTCAAATACACCCTAATAGTAGACCACTCTGGTCAACCATAAAAAGACTATGTAAAGAAACTACTGGCATTCTTATCCTGAAACACAACTCAAATGTAGCTTATACGGATCATATGAAAGCCAATATGTTAGGTAAATATCTGCAAAATAGTTTTACTCCAAACCCAAATACAAATACTTCCTTTACTAATTATATTACAAAAAACGTCCTGTTACCAGACTATAATGTCCCAGATAAAATAAAATGTATATCCCCATCCGAAACATCTAAAATTATTAAGCAATTGAAAACCCGAAAATCAGCAGGTCACGACCATATTAACAACAGAGCTCTTAAAGAATTACCCAAAAGAGCTATAACTATTTTAACCGCCTTATTTAATTCCTGTCTAAGACTGGGCCACTTTCCAAAAGATTGGAAATTCTCTATAATCTTACCCTTCTGTAAACCAGGCAAAGATCCTCGCTTTCCTACAAGCTACAGACCAATAAGCCTCCTACCCTCAATCACAAAGGTATTTGAAAAATTAATTCACAGCAGATTATCTACTTACCTAACAAAAATTAGCGCTATCCCAGACTTTCAGTTCGGATTCAGATCTCAACATTGCACCACCCACCAATTGCTCCGTTTAACTGAATATATTGCAAATTCATTTCACAGCAAAAAATACACAATTGCAGTTTTCCTAGACATTGAGAAAGCCTTTGATAAACTCTGGCATGAAGGTCTTTTATACAAACTGCGCCAACTAGGAACTCCCAAGTATCTACTCCATCTAATCAGAAGTTTTCTAAAAGATAGATATTTTTCCGTCCGTATTAACTCAAGTCTCTCAAACGGATTTGAAATTAATGCAGGAGTCCCTCAAGGTTCTTGCCTCTCTCCACTTCTCTTTACTGTTTACATGTCGGATTTACCACAGTCAGACTATACAGAAATTGCCCTTTACGCAGATGGCACAGCACTTTTTACCTCTCATTCAGACATTAGCTGCGCCTTCGACAACATACAGATTGACCTAAATAACTACATTAAATGGGCTTCAAACTGGAAAATAAAGATTAACGCATCTAAAACTCAAGCAAAAATATTCACACTCCGCAAACCTCCTCAACCACCCCTCCTCAGCTTCCAAAACACAAATATAGAATGGATGAGTGGAAATACACCAGCAAAATACTTAGGAGTACTACTTGACACCAAACTAAACTGGAAACAACATATCAAATCTATAGCAGATAAAACTTGTGCAAAAATATCCAAACTAAATCCAATAATAAATAGAAATTCCGGACTTAGCACTGACTGCGGCTTAATCATCTATAAAACAATAATAAGACCAACCCTCACATATGCCTGCCCGATCTGGAATAACGCCGCAAAAACAAACCTAAATAAAATAGAAATAATACAAAATAAATTTCTCAGAAAGATCATTAAAGCTCTTTGGTTCATAAGCAACATACAAATCCAAAATGAACTAAATATATCATCCATTAACGAATATATAAATCTTATGACTCATAAATTCTTCTCATCCCTTCCCCAATCGCGCAGTACAACAATATTCAAGCTAGGTAAAACGTATGGTTCATCAAAAAGAAGAAGATAACGTTTCCCTAAAGACTCCCTTCGTCCACCTTAAATCACCTACCCATCTTCCACTTTCCAAAAATTCCACCCACTGACACCCTCTCCTCAAAATTATCACATATAACTCCAAAAACTGTTATCCACAGTTTCTTCTCAAAGAACAACTTTTTATCAGACCCCTGAGAGAGGAGGTAACGCATGCGGATGTCCATCCCTAAAAGTTAATGTGTAGAATATTGTATAATGAACACCCCTGAAAGGCAGAAATGCCGAGCAGGTAGAAATAAATTTAAAAAAAAGAATGCAAATCCACTAACATCGCGTAAATACTCGCCATTCTCTTCGACGCTGGAGTGAGTTACGGCCTATCTTACGGTGATCGTCGCTGTGACTCACTCTTCCGTGAGGAATTTAGAGTGAGTCAAACTACGTCACGTCACGGACCTGCATCTCATTTGCGAATAGGGGAGGGCCAGTTCACCATGCAATGCGCGCAGGACTGGAATGGCGAGCCACCGTGTGGGGCTGAGACCACGTCACCACCATGAAAAGCCGCTGGCACCATGGCAGGCAGTTGAAGTTGGAGCCATGGATGAATTATGTTGATCTATATTGGAGCCTTGTAGTGAACTGGAAGGGTCGTTTTGTGATTCTGTTGGCGTATAGTGAACTGGATTGTGCGCTGGTATTTTCTTTTCGTGGAACTGTGACCTGTATTGTGTTTTCGGTACATCTTCCGGTACATCATTTTGTACTTGACATTTTCATTTGGATCTTCGGTGGATAGGTTAAGTTGAAGGTACTGTTTTGTTTATGGAAAATTGTTAAGTATTGCACAATAAACTGCTGTTTGTTTCCATTGGTCCGACCTATTTTGTCATCAAAGGAACATTTTAAATATTTTGTTCGGCAAACAAAACTTATTATTTTTCTACTAATAAAAAGAAAACAAGAGCCTTGGCTTTTTTGCAACTGGATATTTTTGACTTGAATTTTGAATATTCTATTGAAATAGTGGTGCACTTTAAAATTAATATTTCTTCCTGATTTCTTACGACATTTCGAAGGACACAAAGGACGTGAGATGCTTAACAGAAACATTTCCTGTGTGGGAGTCCTATAGGAATATTTTTAGATAGAAAGGGAAGAAAATATGATATAAAATTGGAAAGGTTCGAGACAAAATACTTAACTACACTAGCACCCAATTGCGGGATTCGTCGTCACTATCGAGCGAGTAACTTTCGATTCATACAGAACAGCTGTAAAGCGCCACATTTGGCATCACAGTTGTCATAAGACACCGTACTTCATTCTTAACCTCGGACGCGCCGTAGATACCTGGCTCATGACCGTCATTTGGAGAAGTGAGTTGACAGTAATTGCCCCAAATTTAGGAATATTAGTTTATATTTCCTTTACTAAAGCAAATAAATTATCCTTATAAATGAAATACATTAAAAATTGAACTTATCAATAAAGTCAAATATTTTGAATTGAAATGACATTGATTTTTTAATCGCGTTAGCTTATGGTATTGTATTTACTACCCTCGTTCAGGTTAGGAACAAAGATTCTCCTCAGTTAAATGTGCTGCCCGCTCGTGGGCGATATACTAAAACTCACTAGTGGTGCTACAGAATGGCACAGACTTTCCCGTATTAGTTTTCTATTTCCATTTGTTTCTTCTAACTATATTGTGGCGTCACTTTTATTATATTAATTTGATATTAAGATAGTTTTCTCCACGGAAAGAAAGTAGGTCGCAAGACTGGGCTGTCGCAAAGAATCCTTTTCAACGAGCCAACCGCCCCCCGTCGCCAGCTGCCCCGACCGCCCGCCAAATAGGGTACCGTTCGCGGCAGACTTATTTACGACAAGCCGTCCGCTCGGCGCTCGCCCGTCGCACACCCTTTCATCGGCTGGCAATCCGCAGGGAAGACCTCCCCCCCTTCGGGAAGCCCCCGCACACTTAACAAAACAATGACCGTCCGCGTCTTGGCCCGGAGACAGACCCCGCTTGCCGGCCATTCGTCACACGCCCGCGCAAGGAATCGCCCTACAACACTTCCGGAAATCCCAGAGATATTGTTTATAGCTCGCCCGTCGCCGGCTGCCGATCACGGCGCCGAAGAATTGTTTCCGAAAACAAAGCCGCCTGAACACGTGTTCAGGGAGCTGCAAGATATGCTTCTAGAATTAGAGAGATCGCCCTGGAAAATTCCAGGAACAGTGCGTCCCGATCGGGTGACAAAAAATTGCGACGCAAATAGTTTCGGCCTATGAGACATCTCCCTGTGAGGAAAGGGGCAAAGCTACGGGTCCAGAGACGTTTTCGGGAGGGGGAAACGGAGGCGAGCTCGGCCGGGAGCTGAGTAGAGAAAACATTTTAGGGAGAAATTGTAGGAGAAAAGATGTGGCTCTTAGCTAAGACTCGGTGGAGTGAGGAACATTATTAATTTCGGTTCGTAGGGATGAACTTTGCCACCGAGTGCGGTTTTTAACCGAACCAAAGACCCGCGCAGACTACGCGTCAATTTGCGTTCGCCGCATAGTGCCGTCTCGGGCCCATTCAAGCCTGCATTACGCCCGCCCGGCGCCCATGTGTCCTCGAGCTGACTCTGAGCTCGGCCGCCTTTGACGACTCCGAGCCGCTCCATGCCGCCAGCTGAGAAGAATCGAATGGGGAGTCGGTGACCTGACCACCGCCCCGCCGTCGCCGTACCACGCCGCCAGCCCTCTCCAGAGCGAAGGTGATTCAAGAGACAAGGACAGCCATTCAGCCGGTCTGCGGAGGCACCGACAACCAGCGGTGATAATTCGGTATTTAACTGATGATGAACTCTTTCCCCTACCCACGGGGTTCCTTCGCTGGGTAGTCCGGCGAAAGTTTCAGCGTTGCCGCTCTCAGGCAGTTTTTTTTTATTACTTAACAACGCGCGAATTATTGTAGACAAAACCCCAATGTTAGTGTTAAGATGTTTCTTCCTAGCTATTAGAACCATGAACTCATTGCGTAAAGTTGGTAGGCAGTCTTTGTCGCTAGTAGACAACTAATGTCAGGAATAAATTAATTTTTTCCCAATTAATGAAATGATTTAATCGATATATTCACAACCTCCCTTCTCTTCCCTCCATTCATTATAGGAATGAACCAGCGAACCGACTGAGCTAAAAGTTACAATATGAACTTCCCACATGCTCTTGCTAACTGCCATCTATCGCCGCCCAAAATACATTTTTTAACATTTTCTTAATATTTCGGTTTTCTAATAGTAGAACGAAAATATTATTTTAAAAATATTAAAGAACAGTAAACCTCGTCATAAATGCCATTTTCTTTAAAACATTTGGATCCATTTTTTAAAAAACTGACGTTTAAGTGCTTCTGTAAATTCGAAATTTGAAGTTCTTTTTCACAGAAAATTTTAGTTTTCGAAAAACTTCATTCGACGTCATTTGAAGCACACTAACTCACAAATACAATAGGGTTTACAAATGTCTGGAAATGTGCATAATAACGGCGTGAGAGATCTTTCAAAGAAATTGAGTACCTTATGAGAAAACATTAAAATACCCCGAAATGAACTTTACGTTACGTCAGAGTGAAATTAACAGAATGACAAATGAAAGTTTGGAGAAAAAAATCTGGAGCCATTTTTGAGAAAATAGCGTTTGAGCATTTCTGAAAATGCGATATTTTGAGCTAAATATCACAAAAAACTGTTGAGTTTTCGAGAAACTTTATTTGACATTATTTAAAGCACATCAAATCATAAATATAATAACGTGAACAAATTGCAGCCAGTATAAATATTAACGACGTGAGAGACAAGTCAAAAACTTACACATTTGTAATTTGTCGAAAAACAAAAGAATAGAGCAATATGGCATCCATGTCATCTTATAGAGTACATTTAGCACAATCCCTACTAAAAGTTTAAAGAAAAATTTGGAGCTGTTTTGAGAAAAACTTGTTTTTGTATTTTTTAATTGCACAATATTGTGCAAAAACTACTATTTTTTTTTAAAAAAAAAGTACATGTCCATAAAGGAAGAACCCACCAGGGAAAACAAAGTTTATTTGCAGGAAAAATCTCTATCTTCAATTTTGTAGTTGTAGAAAGAGGCCAACTAATATTCAAAATTTTGCAATTTTCAAAAATTCAGAGTTAACTAAAAATCGGACCTATGCTATCTTTATAAGTGTATTTTAAATTATTACAATAATTTAAAGAAAAAATTTGGAGAATTTTGAGAAAATATGCGAGAATTTTGAAAATGTCCGGGGAGCATAATGTAAAGTATCCCCAAATTTTAGAGAATTGTTTTCAAAATCTCAAAGATACGTCCCGAGTCAGATAGAAACGGGTTTCTTCGATTTGGAAAAAAACTACGCATGGTGTAGGCGATAGTAGTGTTCACAGACGGACATAAAGACGGACGGACAGACAGGCAGACGAGGACAGACGGCCGTGTTGCTGTCAATTGATTTTCGGTATCAAGGACCCACAGAACAGGGATTCTGACTACAGGATGTTAGAGGATTTTTTAAAATTTAGCAACAGGATTTATTCACTTTTTCGTTATCAGGGCCAGACAATGAATTTTTTTCTGCCGAAAATCCGCCGTTTTTTCGCGCAGCATTACATAACTTCCCTATTCTACGTATATTACTTCGTATATACGTATGTATACGGGAAAGTAAAAATACCTACTTTTTCGGTATCAGGAGACCCCAAGACGTGTATTTCTGTTGCAATCTCGAAATGATTTTCCGAAGCATTACATAACGTTCCCTAGACTACGTATAATATTCCGTATATACGTACGTATACGGAAAAGTAAAAAGAGGTTTTACTAAAGGAGGTAGACTGTTAATTTATTTCGCATTATTGCTACAGAGAAAAAATAACAGCATAATTTAATAAAATACAACAGTTCGAAAACAGGCAAATAATTTGCTGTTGTAACCGCCCTTTGATAAAACGAGGATACAAAGAAGAATTTTGAAAGAAAAAGTACATGAGCGCCGAGCTTTCCAGGCGGGCAAATAGCTCCGGCGGGCGTAATTTGAAATTCCTGATGTATGAACACTTGAAACGCGCAAACCTAATGTACGCAAAAAAGTAAAATTGACACTTCTCGCCATTGCTTTAATAGTAATGTACTTCAGCATCAAGGTGAATGAATACGATCACGATTTTTTTACTTTCCCGTATACATACGAATATACGTAGTATGGGGAAAGTTATATAATGCTGCGGAAAATCGATTTCGAGACTTCAACGCAAATACACGTTTTGGGGTTCTCTGATACCGAAAAAAGTGTTATTTTCGAAACGCCATTTCGTCTGTCCGTCTGTCTTGTGGATGTGAACAACACAGGCACCTAAGCTATGCGTGCGATTTTTTCCAAACTCAATAAACCCCTGTCGATCTGGCCTGAGTCGAAGCTCTGCGATTTTTAAAAACATTATTTAATTTTGGGGGATACTTGACATAAAGTCCCCCGGACATTTTCAAAATTTTCTCAAAAACGGCTCCAAATTTTTTCTTATAAATTTCTTGTAACAACAGAGTAAAATGCTCTTATAAAGATGGCATAGGTCCGATTTGCGGGGTTAACTCTAAGTTTTCGAAAATTTAAAATTTTTTCGAGTTTCTTCCTACAACTAGAAAATTGAAGGAAGAGATTTTTCCTTCAAATAAAATTTGTTCTCTGAAGTGAGTTATTTCATTAAGGTCATGTTGCGATCGGTTGCGTGGTCGTCGGTTGGTGGACGTATTACTATGAGCACTTTAAAAAAAAATATTTTCTCAAAAACGGCTCCAATTTTTTTCTTTAAACTTTTGGTAGGAATAGTGCGAAATATACTCTATGAGGTAGGATAAAAATCATTTTGCGCTTTAAAAAAAATACAAAAACGGAAGTAGGATTAAAGTCGTTTATTCATTATATATATATATATATATATATATATATATATATATATATATATATATATATATATATATATATATATATATATATGTATATATATAGTAAAAGGGTGGGGTAGGAATTCTGGAGTTTAAGGAAACATGCATTAGATACATTAGATAATACTTCCTGTGGAAACTATTCTTCCATGGCTCTTCCGCGTACGTCACAGTAGGGCTTATTTGTTGCTTTTTTTTTGCGAAATAAATGAAATTATATCAAATAAACCATTTCATCTACACTTAATCAACACATCTTGCTGAAAATATTAGCTTTCGTGGCATAAGTGTAATTTTTTTACATCAAAGTGTGGACCAAAGGGCGATTGAATATGAGCGTTTGTCATTTGTATTCCCTCCGAGATGTACCAGTGTTAACTAGAGAGCAGCACAAGACACTGTTTCATGGGTCTTTGTAAATTGTTCTTTCTAAAAAATAAGAATATACTAATTGAATATCATTTTAGGTTTGAACACCTATTGTATTAATGACGATTCCTTTTGTTGATATTTTGAGTGACTTTCCACATCAATAACGCAAGATGTTCTCCAGTTTCTGACCGCACCCAATTGGTCTGTGTACGTGCGTGCGTGCGTGCGTGGGAGGGTGAAGAGGCGATGTGAAGTATCTTTCCTGACTGGATCTGTGTTGTCTAGAAATCAAGACCGAAACTGAAGTACTGAAACCACCCAAAAGTTAACCTTGTGGCTTCGCGGTGTTAATGTATTGTGCATTACAGCAATCTCATATACAGTTCAAATTTATCTAGTTATTTTGTAAAAATTGATCATTACTGTTGTGAAACTACATCGCAAGGAGTGCCGTGTTCACGGCTTGTATGGTGCATGTAACTTGTGTGGAGTGGAAGTGTATTCACGGTGATTGTTTCTCATTTATTTCTTGAGTTGTAAAGCCTATAAACTAAAAATGGGAAGATCGAGAACTCGTAGTAAGTCACCAAAGCGGCGCCATAAAAGCAAACATTCTCGTAAAAGGTCAAAATCTCGTGAGAGAAGTTCTCATAGTAAACACCGTGAAAAATCTCGAGAACGCAGTACAAAATCAAGGTATGACTTCAGATTAAACAATATAAGAACAGCGTTCGATAAGAAATTGGAGTTGATTTATTTTCGTCAAAAAACATTAAAGGGTGTATGTGACATATGGGGGAGAAGTATTATTTGCACACGTTTTCTTGAGCTCCAGAATTCCTACCCCACCTATTTTACTGTAATAGTTGAATGATGTTTAAAAGTACCAACAAAGCTTGGCCAACTTTGCTACACTAGAAATTTTATCTCTTGAATAATAGAAAACTGATTTGTGTTGCTAATTGAACTACAGATTTGATTTTATACTATTGCTAACACTATAACAACTCACACTCTGTGCTCTACTCATACCACAACCATCAAAACTTGAGCTCAACAAAGCGTGCACATAATGAAGCTACATGTGGGAAGTATTTTTGATTTTTATTATCTTAATTTCATATATCATTCAAATTAGAAGCATGCAAAATTATTAATGTTTTAGGAATACTTGAAATCGTGTTAAACTGTATTTTTGAAAATTAATTTCAGAAAACGGTCTCATTCTGAATCCTCTAGTAGTAGTTCTGATACTTCTGATGACTTTGCACGGTCAGGAAGTCATGCAAGAAAAAGATACCATGATAGGAAAATGGATGAAGTGGAGAGGCTAGCAGAAATGGAGAGACAAAGGTAGTTAAGACAGTTCAGTTAAAATCAACAATATGATAATTTATTGAGAACCAATTAAAATTTTGTTATCTTTGAGACCATAGCTTTTTTAATCCATTAAGGAGGAAATATGGTACTTATTGTTGTATATCAATTAAAATTTTGTGGTTTTAGGAGGCAGAGAGAATTAGAACAGAAGATGGTAGAGGAAGAGACAGCTAAAAGAATTGAAGAATTAGTGAAAAAGAGGGTAGAGGAAGAATTGGAAAAAAGAAAAGAAGAAATAGAAGCAGAAGTTTTAAGGCGAGTGGAAGAAGCGAAAAGGATAATGGAGAAACAAATGATGGAAGAAATGGAGAGAAGAAGAGAACAACAATTGGAAGAGGAGAAAAAACGGGAGGTAAGCTGGAATGAAGTCGGCAGGGGAAATAAATCAGAGGGGTGGGTGTACATCGTAATCACAAGGGGATGGGTTACCAGCTTCATATGAAAAATGCAACACATGTTGATTTGTTTGTTTGAATGTATGTACGAATGTATGTAAGTAAGTAAGTATATTTGAAATTCATCTATTTAGAATGATTTGGATTTACTTCATATTAAGCTGGTTCGTTGACTGGGAAAAATAACATGTAACTGCGACGTGAAGAAGCAGTTTTGAATTGATCATACAATTTTATGTCAGTGTGCCAGTTACCATAATAAAACTTTGTGACACAACTGAAGATACAGACTGAATCATATGACTACTTTTGTATGTTGTATGTGAAAGTATGAAAAACTAGTTTTCTGTGTTCATTTCTGGCGGAGTTTTCTGTACTAGCTTGCTTCTTGTGCTTTAAACTCTTGAGTTTGTAATTAAAATGCTATTTGTTTGGAATTTCTACAATTTTGTACCTTTATTTTGACAATTTTTATATAGAATATTGTGTTTAGATTTTTAGTTTTTCATTTATCCTTGTGCTCTCCAGAAAATATGACATAACACTGAAAATTTTCCGTGCCTTAGTTTTTGTATGCATACCTTAAGATGCATACAAGTTCAGGAAGTACCAATTACTCCTCGTGTTGTGTCGTACCCCCAACTATATCAATGCTGACTGCTATTACATCCTTATTAAAGTAACTGTCCCATTTTCATAAACTCATAATTTTCACTTTACTAAAACATGTTGAATCTGTGTTTGAAACTCCTCGGATAACACCTGGAAGTGTTTTCCTCAGCCGTGTCAGTGTATCTGTAATGTTCTGGGGAACCTAACAGACATTTTTTCGGGGGTCCAGAGACTGATTGTCAGTCTCTAAGTAAGGTTCATCATCAGTAGAAAGAAGACTGCATCGTTAGTACTAAAGAATGCATTTGAGGCTGAGTTTACAGTTTGCGGAGGAAGAGGTCTATGGCCCCGCCATCACAAGGTATTATCTACCATTTTTATACTTTCAATGTCAGATTTTATCTTTGTTTATTTTTTTAACATGAGTTTTTTGCAGGGTTGCCACTTGTAATCTTTTCTAGGGCATATTTTTTTTCTGTGATTCATCATTTGGTAAGTAATCTACTGATGAAAAATGTCAATAGTGTTTCACAAAAAAAATTAAAAAATAAAAATGTTTCAAATAATGCAGTTTTAAAATTGCACTATTTACAGATACTAAAGTGGCAGCCAGGCAACATATCAATGTATTTGTAGTAATTTTGTGCAGTTGTTATGGTACACCAAATTGGTTAGTTTTTATGAGTGACATCACTACAAATTCCTGATTTCCACCTGTTGGGTAGAGCTGTGTCAAGAAGCTGACTATGACAATAGTAAATATTTGGTGCCATAAGTTTGAAATGTGAATATTGAAAAAAGGTTTTTTGTAATTTTTTATCTTGCCCTTGCAGAACAGCTCTCTCCAATATGTCGGTCAATTTGCATTTTAACTAGTGGTTTTTATTAAATAAGAATTTGATTATAAATTACTTGTAATGATTGTAGAAGCAATTCTTTTAACATGAAATAACTTGAATTTTGCATATTGTCAATGACATTTTAATTCAGATCTTAGAAATAGCATATTCTGTTAGTGAGACTAAAGAGTGCATAACAGTTTAAAAATTAATATTTACAAAAAATCAGTTTCGGAATATTATAGGAACTATCTTCTGGATCCGACAAAGTGCCCACATCTGTATATGGTTTCTTTGCAGTATCTAGGGGATTAAATCCAGTAATTTGTGGTTCCTGTCATCAAATCCTGCAAGAAGAATCTGGGTGTTTATTCTTCCTGTTGGCTTCAGTTACTGTGCTATATTTTAATAAATAAATCATTACTATAGTTCTACAAAGCTAGCATAGTAGAAATTGATATCATCTCTTTACATTAGGAACCACACAGAAAAGTAATACTTAATACTTGTGCTGCACTTCAGGCAACTAGCTTTTCTGAATTATAAATATTAACATTCCTATTCGATCACACTGTTAAGTTATAAAGAGCTATAAATCTCTTCATATTACTTATCAAAATACATTACTACATTTTTCGTACATTTTTAACAAAACTAGCAGACCTGCTTTCATTGTGAACAAGGCTTTTTTAGATAGACGGATTCCAATTCTGTTTTGGTCTTTAAATGTCTGTACCTAGATGTTTATTTTCCTGGCTTGTTACCAGTGTTTACTGGTGAACTGTGCATGTGCAAGACATCATAATTACCTTTTATTAACATTTTGTACTTAATTTATAGGAGGAAGAGAGAAAGAAACGAGAAGAACTTGAGCAGATCATGGCTGAAAACAACCGAAAAATAGAAGAAGCCCAGAAGCGACTGGTGAGAGTTGTTTTCTTACTTCTTTGGTTTATCTAACTTCAGTTTGTCAATGTAATTCTCCTCAGACTTTATGAAACAAATGGAGTGTTTAGAGACATTGCCTCATTATCAGAGTATCTGAACATTACCTGAAATTGATGCAGGGACCACAGTTCACAAACCATAGTTCTTAGTTTGAATCACTGAATTTTCACAGCAATTAATGGCTCTCAACTCTAAAGTATATTAAGGTTTTATTCACAAGGGAGAAATTGTAGCTTCACACACACACACATTTGTATATCTGTCACAATTTTTTGCTTTTTGGCAGCAATGCTTGCATCGTCATTTCTGCTAACATGGTTTTCACTAACAGTTTCTTTTAACAGTTTGAATTCATGTTTACTGGTACATTGCATGTGACAAAATATGCTAGCTAAATTCATTTTAATATATTGTGACTCGCTGAGTGATAAGTAAGTGTGTGTGTGTATATATGTGTATGTATTTTTATATTCATTCATTTATATTTTTATTAACATAATGCATAAAATCTCAACTACGCTTTACATGCATAAAATGGTCCTGGTCTATGCATTACTTGTTCTTTATAATAAATGTGCAATGATTAGAAGCAAATTAAAAGTGTATAAGCTGAACCCTTGTGATCACTTTGCACAAAGGAAAGATCTATAGAAAGAAACTACATATTCCCAAAAATTTGTTTTATATCATTTAGTATTTATTCCCCAGGACTAATAAAATGAGGGAGGCTTACAAATTCTGGAATTCAAAAATCACTATTCACTTCAGAGATGAACACGTTTTTGAAAGTGTTATTGAACTCGTGTTTGTTTGTGTGGGTGTGGGTGTGAAGAGATGTGTGTTATATGTGTATGTGCCGAATGTTGCATTTATATTCACTCGCCAAATGTTGCACTTATAAAATTCTTTTGAAGCTTTAAAAGCTTTCTATTTTTGCTTCACTAAATAATAATCTCTCACTTGCATGCGGCTCATGGTAGATGAAATGTCAACTGCTTTCAATAGATTAATTACAACTTGCTCAGTGAATGAACAAATGATAAGTGTTCATTCTATTAGTTATACAATTAATAAAAGTTAGTTTTTATACTATAAAACCAATTAGTAATAGCAAGTGATAACACATCTAGAATTCTCTACCTTTCATTTTAAAAAAAATCACAAACCCCTTGGTGTTTCAAATACAAGGATGTGCCGTATTTACTTGAGAAATTTTGTAATTTTTAACTAATTCTTACTGTTTTTCCCACCTAAAATTGCAAATTGCCTAGGAAATTATCATGTTGATTAGAATGTTAAAACTTATTGCATAGGCTCTCAATTTTCTAGTACCTTACAATAACAATTATTATGTTTATCACTACCATATTCATTGTTAACAGCATTATTTCTTTGGTCCTCCCATACTGTTGTTCTGTGACTCTTTAGACTCCTCTGAAAGTTTTGCGCTTTGCATTTGTGTTCAAGAACTCCATTTTGTATCAACATATTTTCTTCCTTCCTGTCATGCTTATGTTTGAAGCCTCTGATTCTTTTACAGTTCTTTAACAGAAAGTACTTAAAATTCAGGTTGTGTGATGTTTGCATGATTTAGATGTGAATTGTGAGCTTGAACATGTTTCATGGGAGATAAAATGGCACTACACTGACACTAGAAGATTTTGGAAGATTTTTTAAGAAAATAAATTTATTATCATTCTGACTCCATGGTTGAATGTGGATTGCTCACTTCTATCAATGTGAATTCTTACTTTCTCCCCCTTACTTCATAAGAAGAGAAACTACTGTAATCGTGTGCTGGAAAACAGCGAATTTTCGGCAGAAAACCTCTTATTGCTGGGCTGCGGTAATGAAAGAGGGGATAAATGTTGTTTCTATAAACAGTAAATTGCTTCCTCTCACACATATCTTCATAAACCAAATTTTGTGGGTCCTTGATACCAAAAAAACAATTGAAGGCAAAACGTCCTTCCTCAATGCAAGCACCTAAACCATTCAGTAGATGTTCTCCAAAATTGATATTCCCTGATCGGTTTAAATGAACTCACGGTCCTCTGTGTTTAAATTGGATATTTTTATTTTAGAGAATACTTTATATAAAGGCTCAATGTTTTCAAAAAAGTCTCAAAAATGGTTCCAAATTTTGTATTGAATTTTGTCCAACGAGGGCGTAAAGAACGCTTTCAGATGAAATTCATGATATTTTGAAAATTGCCATTTTCAATTTTTTTTTTTTTTTTTTTTTTTGTATTGCAATATTACTGTGTACATTGTAAGATATTGTAAAATTATTACTGTATGAAATAATTTTAACCTACAAAATAAAGAAGTTTTAATTTTTAATAACAATCAGTTTTACTTCGGGTGACACCTACACTAATTATGCCACTAATTCTATGTTAGACACATTCAATTAATTATCATTTCTTAATTTTAGGCAGAAGAACGTCTTGCCATGGTTGAAGAACAACGCAAAATGGAAGAAGAGAGGCAGAGGTTAAAAAAGGAGCAAGAGAAGAGAATAAAGGAAGAACAGAAAAAAATATTAGGAAAGAACAATTCCAGACCAAAATTATCATTCACTTTGAAACCTGTTACGTGAATAAATGTGGATGTAGCACTGTATTGTGTACTGTGAAATGTGATTCCTTGTGTAATGGAAGACAGTGACTTCAGGCATTGTTGTAGTAAGACGATAAGTGTTACTTTGATTTGGATCCAGTTGAAATGCTGAACTTTTTTTCCATAGCATTCATCAATAGGAATGTGGTACAAGAAGGGTGAGGATGACATGTAATCTTGATAATACTGTGATTATATTTAATTATGTCAATGAAATAATTTAAATTTTCTGCCTCCCAAGGCTAAATACATGTTGCGTTATTTATGTTTCAAGCAGAGAACTAAAACTTCAAAGTTTATGTTGATGCATTCTGTGTTTTAAATATTTTTCAAATAGGTCTTGCAGATTTTCTTCAGTTTTGTTATCTCTTGAAGTAACTTTCCAATTGTTTCCTTCATGGTGTATATACAGTTCATAAGAAAAGTATCTTTTATTTCTGGTCACAGAAGTGATAGATTATTGTACATAAAGCTTTCAGGATCATGAATTTCTTGCTCAAGGTAGTGCAGTGGGATGCCATTATGAAGTATTTTCTACAGTATTTAGACATACTATGCAGAAATGTTTTACAACCATTGTTCTTGGTAGGCTATTATATCATTTCTAAACAGGAAAGCAGCAAAAGAGTAGTGCATTGAGTTGAGATTGTCAAGAAATGGAAAAAATGTTATACCTATTTGCTATTTTTCTGTTTTAGGTAATTTCCCTGTTCCTTCCTGATTTGCTTTTGTAATTTAATAATAAAGTAACTTAACTTTTCTCTAGTTTTCTTGTATATTTGAACCTTCCTGAAACCTACACCTTTTTTATAATTGTGAAGTTGAAGGAAATTAAATTAATTTTATTAGTTTAGTTAAGTATTCTGATTTCACATTTTATACGTCAGAATTTCTCTGAGCAGGTAGCGAATAAATAAAATAGCAAAAAGCAAACATAGCAAAGGTAAATATGCACGTATATACTGAATACGTCAATTTTGAATGTAGTTTTCATGTATCATTTAACTAAATAGTGTACTTATAAATTGCGACTAAAATTTGCGAAATGTAGGGTTAGGTCGGAAACGTGACGAAAGGACAGAAAATTATATATACGACTTACTCTTAAATTCTTGAACACGTTTATTCGACTTTGAGATTTATGTCGTTACTTCAATTTGTCTGCAGTAGACTAAATCCCGAATCTAAATAAAAAAGCGAATTATAGCTTTCTGGATAGTTCCCTTCCCGCGGCGAGCGGTTCACAATCCGCGAAGACCGTGACTGGAGCTGTAGTTCGTTCACACAAATGCCTTTTGCACTCTGATCTTCAAACTTTCATGACAGGTTGGAGGAAAAAGACTTAAGAAAAGGCAGAATTAAGAACATTGCATCGTATTGAACTCCGCTAACTGAAAGTAGATTGTCGAGTGATTCATTTTACGTTTCTAGCCGTTCAAAAGTAAATATTAGTAGGTGTGCAGCTTCAAAAGGTTTTCACCATGAAACAACTAAATGAAAAATTGCTTGGTTATGGATGGCCAATTATTTGGCGTTTTATGGGTACCTTGTGTGTCCCTTTGACAATTTTGCCATGGCTTATATATCATATTATTGGACAACGGAAAGACGAAAGGATAAAGATATTGAAAGATAAGGTATGTCCGTTTTTTATTTACTCTAAACTTATGGAATAACATTTTTGTTTTTTAAATGTGATTTTTTTATTAATGCATGTTTTCATCTGCAAGGTTGTACTTATAACTGGAGCAAGTTCTGGATTGGGAGAAGCTCTTGCCCATGCATTTTACAGTGCTGGTTGCAAAATTATATTAGCAGCTCGAAGGGAGAAAGAGTTGGAAAGGGTAAAGGAAAGTCTGATGGTATCTCATGCAGTAAGTATTAGCTTGAAATTATTTTCTTATTTTAATTGTTAGAAAAAAGATTAATACAGAAGAACTACTTGTTTTGCAGACAGGAACAACTCACCCACCTGTAGTTTTACCATTGGATGTATCAGATATTAATAACATTCCCCAGTATGTGACTAAGGCATTGGCTATTCATGGGCACATAGACATTTTGGTGAATAATGCTGGAATGAGCTATCGGGGAACAGTCCTTAACACAAATATTGATGTTGACATCAAACTAATGCTCATAAATTATTTTGGACAGGTTGCTTTGACTAAAGGTGAGCTTCCAAAACAAAATGGTAATATAAAATAAATAAGTTTAGAGGTGCTATTGCAGAAATACGGTTTTGTTTGTTTCAGCTCTTTTACCCTCAATGGTGGAACGCTCATGTGGACATATTGTCGCTGTTAGCAGTGTCCAGGGACTTATGGCAATTCCTTTCAGGTATGTGGATGTATATTTCACATCATTTATGTGCTTTATTTTTTGAGGGGGTTCATGTGATGTATATGAATTTCTTCAAAATTATTTTTATCATAGGTCTGCATATGCAGCATCCAAGCATGCACTTCAAGCCTTCTGTGACACAGTAAGATCAGAAGTTGCCGACCATGATGTCCAAGTAACTGTGGTTAGCCCAGGGTATATTCGTACTTCACTTTCCCTCAATGCTTTGACAGGAGATGGAAAGACTTATGGAAGTAAGTTAAAAACTGGAACTTTATGGTATCATGTAAGATTATGTAATGTGATACAGTGTAATGTTACGAAGTTCAAGTTTAACTACGAATTTTTTAATTTATATTTATAAAGAAACAAGGAGTCATGGAGTTTATTAAAGTATAACATTTTTAAAACAATGTTTAAAAATCAAAATAAAAACAATATATTAAAAATTTACTTGCATTGTTGCTACAGCATTTTGGTTACTACTTTGACATAACCCTTTCAATATTTTGGTAAGATTTTGTTGTCAGGCTCCATTATTGTTTCACAATCAGTGTTCAAAATCAAAATATGTATCAGAATTATATTTTATCTAATAAACCTAAATTTCAATAAGGGAAATACGCTTCCTTTTGAAGATAAATTCAAAATTGATTATTTTGGAACAATAGTATAACAATTATTTCACTTACATTATTTCCATCCATGACACACTGTAAATTATCTTTCAAATGACTTAACACAGTAGAGTCTTATGTCTAGCTTGGTGAACTCAGAATGGCGGTCTTAAGAAAACATTGGGTTTACCCTGAACTTATAAAGAACCCCAAAACATGTTTCTTAGGAATAATAATTTACCCGTCTATTTCTTGAGTCAGTTTACATGTAAACAAATGTAATCAACTAGTGGTTTCCTGGAGATATTTTATAATATTTGTTCTAATTCTAGAACATAATATCGATGTTCTATTGCAGTGATATTTTAATACAATGCATTTTCAATTAATTTTTTTTCTTCATTCGTTAAAATTCATCTTTCAGAGTTGACGTTTTTTAATGCACAATTATGTGCTTGATAGTTGACATTTTAAGAAAAACCTTGTTGAGAAAATTGTGTTGTTAGGTTGTGAAGTATTATTTTTTGGTTTAATATGTTAATTAGCTAAAGGCCCTGAAATGTTATAATGAATCAACTTTCTTCAGTGGCGAATCCAAGGCAGTCAGATGGTCTACGCTCTCCCACCCAAACCAATGTATTTTGCAATATTTTGTAATTTTCTGACTCTGTTGATTCAAAATAAATACATATAGATTTTGTCACATCCAAAGTTGTTTTCCCAGTATGAAAGTAATTGTACATATTTTTTTAAAATTTCAACATAACAAAGTAAATAGGAACCATATTAATCAAATGTAGTCGTCATATTCTTCAGATGTTAGTGTCAACAGTTCGCTACTAAAACTTCACGTATAATTCATGTACAACACAGTACAACCCACAGCCAGTGACATTAAACAATTAATACTGATTCACAAGTTTAAATACTAATTAAAATCTTTTCTGCTATATAGTAACAGTTTCTATTAAATTGGAGTCTGTACTAAGCAACAAAAAGGGAATAATATTGACTTTAACAATTATTTTTAATGTAATATTAGTTATCATTTAGACTGTATAATTTTAATGACTAAAAATGTCTGTAACAAGTATTGTATTTCAGCTTGTCGGTCAGTGACCCTCATCTCAATCAGATTGTTCGTCTAGTTTCCTTGATTCTTTGAGCAAATGCTGAGATGGTGCCTTGTATTGCTTCTGGACAAATATGTAGCTTCACTCACTGTGTCCATTTTTGTAATCCTTGTGGGAAATCTATTTATTCAAATAATCATTCTATATTCTCTTGCAGCAGTAAGTTGATTCTGTCACGAAAAGGAATAATAGCCAAACTCTGCTTCTGATTTCATTTTTCAAATAGCTTTTTTTTTTCACAGGAGCAAATATTTTTCTACCAATTCTTGTTTTGTTGTTTTTACCTATGTTCATTAGTCAATGTCAATTTTTAATAAGTATGACTTAGGGCAGAGATCCCAGAGTTCAAGAAACTTCTCCTCATAGAACATCATATACTTTTTAACTGTTTTTGGCATTAAATAAATTTGAAAAACGTCATTTTAATACAAAATACAAAAATATTTATGGTAGGTGTAAACTGAAATTGGCCTCCCTCTTCCTCCTGAAAAATTTTATGGATCTGCCCTTGGCTTTTTATTTGTGAATTTTTTTTATTTTATTTTTTATTTTTTTATTTAGCTGTAGCTTGAAAAAAATTTTAAGGTACTGAAATCTTTGGCTATGTTGTACATTAATACCATTTTTCAATGGAGAGTTTTAATGAATTTGTATAAATTTTTTTGTATAATACTTGAAAAATGTTTATTTCCATATACACGTTTACTCTAGTAATGTAATTTATTTTTAATGAGATAGAATCTTTTTCTATTCTGTTTTAATCTGTTCAAATGTACCAATGAAAATTTATTTTTTGCTAGTGATGGATGCAAGTACTGCAGGGGGCTATTCTCCCGAATATGTGGCAGACCAAGTGGTGCAGGCAGTAGTGGACAAAAAGGCAGAGCTTGTACTTGCACCTTTTGCTCCCCGTGTTGCAATTTTTCTCCGTTGCTTGGTTCCTCGTCTGTACTTTTGGATTATGCAAAAACGAGCCAGAAGTGAAGCAAAAAAGACTGGTTGATAGAGTGGAAAAGATATTTTTGATAACTTCTTGTGGCAGGAAAGGAACTCAATAGTACAGAAATTGTACAATTCACAGTGTTATTTTATGGCTACAATTTTGTGTTCATCTTAATACTGATTTAAAACATTCCAACCATTCTCTCTTTTTTCTGATTGACAAGAATTGTATTTATAGCTATTGGAAAATACTATCAAAAACAAGTGGAAATAAATTGAAGTGTGTATAGTGTTTCTTTTTTGTAACATTAATGATTTTGAAGGACTGAATAATTGTAGGGAAATGAGAAGCAACTTTTATTGAATGTTCAAGGATGCTCAGGAGTTTGCTTTTTTTTGAATGTGCTAATGTGTAATCAAAAAAAAGGATTGTTCCCTACGTGGTGTAATGATTTCATGAGAGGGCAAGTGAGATTAATTGTGAAATTTTCCAAGACTGCAGAAGGTATAGTTAATTAATGTTAGGGTTTAGTAGATATGAATATTTTAATAAATTTCTTTATTTTGGAAGGTTATTCAATGACATTACTTGTTTTTGTAATCATTTAAACTCCTTTGACTGTGTATTTTGTAAATAAAGTATTTAGTATATATAGTATATTTGTTATATTTTCTTATATGTACTTGTGTACCTGAAAACCAATTTGTATTTATTAATCGGGTGATGTATATATTTGGAGCATTGACTAAAGCACAATCTTCCAGAATTGCCAAAAAAATATTAAAATTTAAAAATGTCTACGCGAGAAGATTTCTTTTAATTTCAGGAGATAGGTTGTATTTTGAACTTGGCAGTTTTAAAATTAATTTTGCTTGTTGAAATGTACTTCACGTGAACCCTTTTGATAACACACGAACGGTTATGGTACCACGGAATAACGATTTTTGCGGAACGGCAATGCCAGGTTGGGTCGGCGTGTCGCGCCGTACTGCGGGGCGTGCGGCTGCGGCGGCGCGGCGGGCATCGATTGGTCGCGCCAGGCGGAGGCGGGGAGGCACCTGGCGGGGGCAGTCGCTCGGGAACAGCTGTTGGCGCGGCGCCCACCCCGCGCCGGCGGCATGGCGCTGGCGCTGGCAGTGATGCCTTGGCACGGGCGCGGGCAGAGAGCGCGCTGCGGGCCACGCGAAACTCGATCTCCCTCGGGGCTGCGATGCTATTTTCACTCCGTGAACCGGTGACTTATTAATAGAAATGGCTGATCTCATTCTCAAGCAAATTTGGAACTGGCTTTCGGAGGGATGGAACAATATGGCCGACTTGGCGGACAGGATAGACGATTTGATCTGTAGCTTCGAAGGCGGCGGTGATACAACAATGGATACAGTGGCGATGTTAATGTTCGGATGGATGATTTTCGGGTTGGTAGTGCTCGCGATAGGAAGATACATTTATGGGCGATTCTTGAGCGCGCCGTCGGACGCGCGCGCGGCCGCGGCGGCGCCGGCGCCCGAGCCGAAGGCGATCGTCGCCCCGGTTGCGGAGGACGGCGCGGCGGCCGGCGCCGGCGCCGCCCCCAAAGAAGCGCCCGTCGTCAAAGCCGCCGCCCCCAGGGCCTCGGCGGCGGCGCCTACGCCCACGCCTCCGGTGCGGAAGCGCCTGTCCACCCGCCGCTCCACCACGCCCACGTCCGCCGGCGGCCGCGCGTCGCTCGCCGCCCCGCCGACATCCACGGGCCCCGACGTCGAGGCCGTGCAATGGGTAAACGACGTCTTCTACTGGCTCTACAGCGACCTGGTGATTGTCAACGAGATCATCAATGTGTGGATCCAGGCCATGAACGAGTTCATGAAGAACTCCGTCACAGAGGTGAGTGCGTGCGTGGCCGCTGCGCGGCGACCCGCCGCTTCTTGCACGTGGCCGCGGAAGCGACAGCGACAGCGGTCGTGCGCCGGGCTCGGTTACGCCTGCTTTCACTTTCGCTTCCGTTACGTCCACACCTTTCCGGGAGGCCCGTAATTGCGAGGTGTGAGCTGAGAGCGTCGCTCTGCCACCTGTGTGAGCTATTCCGGAATGCTTGAGGATGACGGTCAAGCGATTTAACACACACGTGTCACTGTGAAAGGAGCTTTAAAAGTCCGTTAGAATACATATTTTGTTTCCGTGTTTCAATGATGTTTGCTTAGCTGTTCATTACTGTGTTCTGTGGTGTAACTACCTTTACTCTTATTAATTTATTTACAACTGTCAAACGCTTTAATCCCGTTGGAACATGAAGTGCTCGTACTACAAATTCCGTGATGTTTATACTAAATTCGATGCTTTACTTCAGCTAAGAATAATATTTACATGAGTGAGCATCAGAGTTGTGATCTCTAAAAAGACGAGCATTTTTTCGTAGCCCTTTCTTTATGTGTCATGTATATTGGACAAAATATACCCAGAAGAGAGGATTATACAAGGTTGTGAAGACAGTTCGTTTTTGACGTTTAACTTCCCTTTGTTGTAAATTTGATGTGGACGTGGATTGTCACATGTGTAGTGTTGGAGAAATGCCAATCAATAACCAAACAAATTAGTTTTATAAATTTCAATAAGAAATCAATAAATAATTGGATGCTTTTATGAGGATTGAATATTGGGGCTTTGATTTTTTTTTAAGATGCGAATTAATCAGGGTTTTCGGCACGTGTTTGGTTGTGCCATTGGCAGAAATTATGAAAATACCATGGCGTATTTTATGGTCAAAATGTTAGTATAGATTCCCATGATAGTCGTTGTTCCCTGCAGTGTAATAACTGCATTGATGCTAAGTATTTGTTGGTACGTATTTAGTTTGTTAAGTAGTTAAAAGGCTGGTAAAAGGGAAGGGTGTAGATAGCGTTAACAATCTGGTATTCACATTTAAGAAATATTTCTTTGAGGTTTCGGGATGCTAAAAGTTTATCATATGTGAACATGGCCTATTAAACATTATTTTACAAATATTAAACAATTATATGTGTATGAATTATAAATATTACCTGTAGTTATTGACCAAAACGTTTCCTTGGCTTATTGATGAAATAATTCACATTGCGAAAGAGATATATTCTTTATAATATCGTATATTTTCGTTTATTGTTACAACTTTATAGTTATATTAAGTGGCATGCATGTGATTATATGGGAATGGAACGATCGATTCAGGAAGGTTGCTCATTTTTTAAAAGAAATTCGGAAAACAGAAAGAGAATTATTTGACGTGGGATGTCCCCAGCGTTTGTTTTCTCATAGTTAGAGATATTCGATAAATTTACTTTTTTAGTGTTATTCAAACACTGTTTCAATTTTTTTCGATGAATCTCGAATTAGTGATTCGTTAGAAAAAAGTTGATGAGAAAAGGAAAATACTGTAGGACTTCTTGTTGCTTTCGAAAGAGAAAGTCGGAAGCGAGACAAGATGAGTGCAAACTTGTTTTTTAAGTACAGTTGATATCAATTTCCTTGGAGAAATAAACAACATATGTTTTTTATAAGTAATGAATGATTCGGGGAAAAAAATCGAACTGTTAACATTATAGAGAATCACATGCAGCACTTAATTGGTGAATTTTGTAGCTTTTACATCTTTTTTGCGTTTTCCCCCCTGTGGAAGCAAATAGTACCAAACTGGATTTTGCAGGCTCTGCCTACATTGGCTTGAACTGACAATTGAACTGACAATTTTTACGTGAAAACGAACTAAAAGGCCTACAGTAACATTTCACAAGATTACTGTGGACACCTACATTCAGTGTCATGTGTGTGCAGGTGATACGTAACTTTTTTCCCCCTTCATATTTTGGAACATCGAAAAACAAACGCGTCTTTACGTTGAATTCTTGTATCATATTCGCCTCCGCTTTCGGTTGTAAATCGTTGGTCATTAGACCTCAAGTAACACATCACTGCCTCACGGTGAAATGGAATGACAGGTGTGTTCAGAAGATAACAAGTCATGCCAGTCCTCAACATTAAAAACTCCAAAACCAGACGCACCCTTATTTCTGCCCCCTGCGTATTTTCTCGCGGACTCCTAGAACCACGAGTGTTAGATCCGAGGCAACGCACCTGGAGGCCACCGCAGGCAACGGTGGCGGCGCCTCGGGGTGGCCGGTGTGGCGCCGACCACGCCGCTTCGCTCCGGTTGTTTACATTGCGTCACTGGACTGGCCGGTCTGCCGCGCGGCGCGACGCGACGCGGCGCGGCGCGGGCGGTGGCGGCGGCTGCTGCCGCTGCAGCTATTTCGGCGCCGCGCCGCTCGGGGAGAGCCGCTGCAGCTTCCTCTGGAGCCGAGGAAGGGGGAGCTGGGGAGAAAGGGGAGGGGAGGGGGTTTCGAAATGCAGTTATTGTATGCGGCGGCTGAGGGAGAGAAAGCTGCCGCGTGTGGTCCATGTGTAATCGAACCTTCGTCTTCGCGCTGGATGGAAAGGCATCGTTTATTGTAAATGCATTAATAATACTTGTTACGTTTGTTGACAGTCGTGTTCATGGCATAATGTAGGTCTGGGTAATACTTCCATCGGATGGGAAGCTATCGATTGTGTCAATGGTAGTGCAACGTAAATTAATGGCGTTGGGTTATGAGTTGCATTTCCTTTCCCGTGTGTGTGACACATTTGCGGGTCCTACGTGAAAACATTGTCTCTTTTAGGAAATTAATTTTGCATCCTCCTCTTGTTCTTAACCTTTACGGTGTTCTCTGTTTCTGGTTTCATTTGCTGGAGTCAAAAGAATTTTGTCATATTGCTATTAAAGTTATACTGCTTAAAGAGAGTCGGATTTAATGTCTTACGGGGTCTTAGACATGACCAAACAGTGTGGGCCTCCCTAACAATGTGGAAATATTGAACATCAGTTATCTACATAAGTATGAAAATGTAACTATTACCGTAACAATGTAAAAATTCGTAGTACAATAGTTAATACAACACAGTTTAAAATAATTTTGTGTTATATAAATGTGTAACAACGTTTAAAAACATGATTTAACATCTGAATTATATGTATTGATTTTTTGACATTCAATTAAATAATTAGGCGTTATTTCTACAGATTAATGTCTAACAATTTTGTTTAAAATATTGAGGGCCCCTATTCACCGGGGTCTGAAAGCAGTGTTTCGTCTGCTTGTTAGAATCTACATTGAATCAGCCTGTTTTATAAATATAGAGAAACTGAGAAATCGCCGAAACGTTTAATATTCGAATTTGAAATTTACTGAGAGAAGAATTAGAAATGCACCAGGGAACAATAGCAACGCACTTTTCAAGTTGTCTTTTTGGACAAAATCTACGTGCTTCATGAAACTGCCGACAGAAATCTCGTTACGTATTTTCTCACTGAAACCTCCCTATAACATGGATCGTAGTACTCTAGAAGACCCAATTCGCCCCTGGTCTGAGCGTACAGCTCAGTCTCCTCGCAGCCCGTGCTTCGACTCGGTATGGAGTGGCTGCGGCTAAAAGGCGCAGGCGCTTGCGAAAGCCCGGCTCTCTGTCGGAGGCGCAATCACTCCCTCTCACTCTGTCTCTGTCTCTCTCGGGCGCGCACTTTCTCAGCGCCCAAACCCGCTTCGACTTTTCGGAAGGGCGGCCGCCACGGCTCAGCTTTGCGCGGAGGAAGGCGCAACGGGCTTGAGAACCCGCGACGCCCCCGCCGCCCCCGCCACCGCCCGCCCCGCCCCCCGCCGCCCCCGCTGCCGCCCCCGCTGCCGCCCCCGCCCCCGCCCCCGCCGCCGCCCCCGCCGCCGCCCCCGCCGCCGCCCCCGCCGCCGCCCCCGCCGCCGCCCCCGCCGCCGCCCCCGCCGCCGCCCCCGCCGCCGCCGCCGCCCCCCGCCGCCGCCGCCCCCGCCGCCGGCGGCCCCCGCCGCCACCGCCCCCCGACGCCGCCACCGCCCCCGACGCCGCCACCGCCCCCGACGCCGCCACCGCCCCCGACGCCGCCACCGCCCCCGACGCCGCCACCGCCCCCGACGCCGCCACCGCCGTCGCCGCCCGCGCCGCTGCCCCCCGCCGCCGATAACATCGGGCCGCGAGGGGCAAGTGGATGCGCAGAGGCGTCGCGACGTCGTTGCGACCCGTTCTCACGACAGGGGCTCTTTTTCCCCACGCACGCGGCACATCGTGTGAAAATCGCGTCTTCGCTGTGGGCGCGGATAAAGCGACGCGACGTGGCGAATTGCACGTGTCGCTTGTGTTGTGACGAGTGCTCGTCGACCGGTGGCCCTTGACGCGTGGCTGGGAGATCAGATGCGGTCGCTCGCGGAAGACTGGCGAGAAAATCTGGGGGCATTGTTTTGACACAAAGGGCGTGTTGGCCGGTCTTCCGTAAAAAGGGTTAATGCAAGATATACTTTCTTAGAGAATGCAATACCCTTAGTTTCATTAATGTGTCTTGAAAATTTTATTGAACGATAAAATGTTTATGCATGTGAACTCTTTCGATATTGATGTGTCAATTGTAAGTTAACTGAAGGCGGTTTACAACATTAACAACACCTTTCTTAAAATTGCCTCATTATTTAAGAAGCATATATGCAAGGTGCAACGTGTTAGAATTTACTTTTTCAAACGCCTTCATTGTACGTTACGGTTTTAATATTTTTGATGACAGGTCTGTGGAATATCAAGCGTAATACGAGTGAGATATCTTAGCTTTTCGGTCACCAGTAGAAATGATGTACGTTATTTTTTATGTATTGTTCTGTTTTCCACATTTTTGTTCGGTTTGATTATTTGGTTGCTTCACACGTACTATACGATGACTATATAGCACTCGTATCCTGGCGCCACGAGACTGAATCAACACTCCAATATAGGGAATACACAATGTCGCGCCTGTGTTTCACTAATGATACATGAAACACTAAATTGGAAAACAAATACGTCCAAAATAGCGTCAACAGGTGTTTGACATCGTATTTCGACAAATTAGGATGGGCTTCAAAGCGTTGTTTGGCGGTATAAACGGATAATTGTTTAAAGGATCGTAAAATTATCGAGTGTCATTTAAGTGCTTCATTAATGAGAGAATGTTATTTTCGGCAGCAATGAGCTCTTTTGAACGAATACACACTCGGTGCAGATTTAAATGTAAAAAAACGACTCCATATTGTCGTGATTAATCCCATTTTGTATTACATTCTCAATAAAACTTTTTTTGCTGTGTTTTCGTGATGCAGTAAGTGACATTAACTGTGACGATAAGAATAGTATCGGTGTCATCTTTTTGTACCTCTGTCGATATGTTTACATTCACGCTCACGTTTACATCCATGCTCACACTCCTACCTCACTCACGAACACCTTCAAATTCACTCCCTCAGACACGCTTCACACTAACTCACTCGACTAGCAAAAACGAACAAAGAAGTCTCATACACATTTCCAAAAGCACACGAACGTGGATCCCCTGTCCCTGATAGCAAGACAGGAATTTTCTTGCTTCATCCATTGATGGGGGCGTGTAGCGGTATCTTCTCATTCTGTGAAGTGTCCTTGCAAGAATGTCCCTCATCATGTAGATCAACGTGTAACTTATCTGTGTATTTATACTTTTCTTTGTAGATTGTCGCATGAAGTAATTACATTGCAGACTCTTCGTAATAATCGCGAACAGAATGATTATTATTTTCTCCGAGATACTCAGGTACACTTACAAAAGACATCCTAAAAAGAAATTTTGCAAGTTTGCATACAACTCTCTGCCTATAAAATACTGGAGTACGTATGATACAGAATATGGAGGTAACAGCGAGAAAACATACGAGATTTCTCTCAGCAGTTTCATGAAGTCCGTAGATTTTCTCAAATGACATAGCTTCAAACGGGTTTGCAGATGTTCCCACGTGATTTTATAATGTCAAATTATGAAGTCTGTGAATTTTAAATTTGAGGATTAAACGTTTGGACCCTTTTCAAGGTTTTCATAAAATGCGGGCCGATTCAATGTAGATTTGGTTAAATCAAGGTGTTGCAATTTTGTCTCCAAGAAGCTCCAACTTGGGACCGAAAGGCGGGTCGGAAATGGAGTAAGGGACTGACGTTTGTAACCCTTTGTGGGAATCTAATAGACAGGAAGTCTTCCGCTTGAGCAGTTGCATCATTTGCACACAATGGACAAATTTCGACTTCGCGCATCTCGCATCGTCAGCGATGCGATGAGATCCGCTTCAGTTAGCGCGACTAGGTCAGGGTGAGTTAGACAACTACAATTGGGTGCATCTGCAATGGCCCGGGAAAAATGGGCGGAGGAATTCGTTAGGCCTTGATTGAGACTTCTTACCATTTGATTAAAAGTAAGTTATTCGGCAGTCCCTTTCAGGGTACCTGAGCGTTGGTGGAAAGGGTTCAACGAGGCTTTTTGCGATTGAGGTCGACGTGTTTCCGATAAGAGTAGAATGCATTTTATTTAGATACTTATTAGCAGCAGGTTATTTTGATATAGATAAGGGATCTATAATTTCGTTGATTAAATTAAAATTCGTAAATATTGTAAGAATATTTTAAAAGCAATGCGTTGTTTATTATTCCGTATTTTTTGTTCTAAAGATAACAGCCGTTGAATTTTCTTAAAACGAAGAATTTCGAACTTTCCCTTTTATTACAAAACTAAGTTAAAAATGCACTTCCAAGGGATGTAAGGACTTCCTCAAACCTCAAGCTGGAAGGAACCGACTCAAAACGGCGTAGAATTTGACCTTCCTCACGGTTAGGTTGACAATTCAAAGCAAATGTTGGCTCGGAAGCTTCCGGCATTACGATGAACCTATTGTCTTCAAATGATCTTGATGGATCATATTAGCTCGAAATGTCACAGGTTACGTCGTTACTCTATCTTCGAAGAACTTCGAGGAGGGTAGAGTATATAGAGAAATATTGCGTACCGCTTTTAGCACCGTATACAGGCGAAAATTGCCTATTCTGAAATAGCTTTCAAATAGCTGGTATTTACTAATTTTTGTTAATAAAAATAATAAATATAAATTTCTCTGTTAAAGTTTAAAATTTCTTTAAATTCGATTGCAGATACATCACTTGTGTTACACATTACTGTGCTTTCAAAATAATATTTTAAAGTACAAAAGTTGCTGGAAAATACGATTGAATTATTCTTCATTTGCTTCAAATTAATACCCTCGCGAATCACAAATAATTGTTACATGGAATATTTGATTATCATATGAAATGAAGGAATATTCCGATAGTTCACCTCGTTTTTTAACGGAGTTTAACAGCTCTTTGGTTTGGCTTTCATGCTTTACTTTGGGGAAGGAGATGGGGATTCATACGCCTAGGTGAACCGAGGCATATGAATATTTCGAACCGGTTCACAATATCCAAAATGTTAACACCGAATCATTTTATACCTACTGCTTACGCATATAATACAGATACGTATTCAGTGGTACCTGGATATTTCGCATTTGACTGCCAATTAAAAATAGAGTTCCCCTTCCTAAATAAAAGATCTTCAAACCAATTCTAATTCTTCTTATTCTCACTGAATAATTTTAAAATTTTCTTTCAAAACAACAAAAAATAACGATATTTGTGTTCTCTATTTCCAAAAATGTATAAGAAATGAGAACAGGAATACCATGGAAATACGAGTTATCACTGAGTTCTGTTAATTGATGGTTCTTATATACACACATACATTTTTTAACTTTCACGAAAAGTACGAAGCAACGTCGTGTGTGGAAATTAGAGACTAATTCTACAGGCATTAAGGAAAGGGAGCCTCGCGGTTCTTTCATGTGGCCCAAAGTACTCGCACACGATCTCCGTCGGGTCCCGTGGACAGGTGGGCGCGCGCGGGGGGAGTCGCGTCATTCACGCACCGGGCAGCGCTTGGGTCGCGCTCTCCGGCGCGGCGCGGCGCGGCGCGGCGTGCAAAAAACGTAAGCGAAGCGTTGGAAGGTTTCCTTGGCGACGTAACTGGTATGCAGACGACGAGGGCGAGGGGGGTGGGGCCGTGGGCGTTGACGCAAGCGCCGTCGCCGCCGCCGCCGCCGCGATGTCCCAAGTTCTTGAGAGGTCACACGGGGCCGCCGCCACCGCCGCCTCCAGGGGACCACAGACGCGAGATGGGGGTTGCTGAGATGCGTTGGCAGCGAAGCTCATCTTCTTGTTTTCCTGGTCAGCACGGGCATATCTAGACGTAAAATTAGAGAAATGGCATCGAAGAAGTGATTGAAATGCTCCGCGGAATTATAGTGTCAACTGTGATTGTTAGTTTAAGATGTATGATTTCATTGACTTATTAAAGTTAAGAACATATTTAGTGTTCTGAGGTAGCAAAAGTTCGATCTTATTAGCAGTGCTATTTTACATTGGCTCCGGAGCATATCGATGAATAGATTTAATCTAGTTAATGTGTCGTTTACGATAATGGGAAAAATAATTTAGAATAAAACTACTGGACGTACGTGAATATACTAGCGGGGAGGGGGTCCCTCTCCTCCTTCAGCCAGCGATAACATAACAAGATAGCGAAAATAGCAAGCTTTATTCCCAGAATGAAAAAAACAACAACAATTTTTTCTGTTCTATTTTTGTTTTTTGGAAGAAGGCGTATTTTTATTTTTTTGCCAAGAGCTTTTGCAACAAAAACTGCGTCGTGAAGTGGGGTGAAAAGAGTCTGAAAGCAAGTGATTTAACAGGGAGTGTGGTATAATAGTTATGAAAACAAATAGAACGAAATCATTGGTTAAAGACAGTAAATTAATGAAGTACTGCAGTAAAGAGAACTGTGTGCCATGACGAAGAGAAATGTCTGCTTGTCAGGGACCTCCATCATGCGGAGTTGTACGTTCTGTTATGCATAGGTGTGATCCACTCGAGGAAACATTCTCTCTCTTTGGCGCCTTGTTGCAACGTTAGATGACGTCATGGAGAACTGTGTATGTGAGGTCATTAGTGACGTCACATGTGATGCAATCCGCGCGTTGCCTCTAACCCCGATTACCATCGTCCACTCTCCTGGCGGTATAGCTGCTGTGCGGAGATGTGGGTCATTCGGTAGACGCTTACGGACGGTGGCGGTAGAGGTTTGGGAACTTTTTGCATTGTTGTCTTTTTACATAACAATCTTCCATTGTAATTACTTTGCGAGAGGCCATCAAATGACTCAGCACGCGAACTTTAAAACGACGGAGGATTTGCGTGACATGCTAACGTTTGTTGAAATAATGTTCCTTCTGGCGTTCTGTAGAATTCTTCTGCGTTGTGTGCCTGTGTAACCTTTTTTTTTTCCTGTTACCATCGCCTACCTCATTAAGTTCGTGTTGTCGTAAAGGTTACGCCTCTCTGCCCGCTCATAAAATGCTTGAAAGCTTGCTCGATTGCATTTTCTTCTGATCCGTGACGCTGCGTCCAGTTAAGTGCGAATAATCACGACGGGGGTTAGGGTGAGGGAAATGTGGCGCAGCACTCATAATTTTTGGGTGCAAGACACGGGAATTATGCAACCTCCCCAAACCATCAGAATATCTTTTGAGTCAATGAGGAACTATTTGAGAATCTAATATCAATATAACATCTGGCTATACACTTGTTTGATCTTGGATATCTGCAAGATGACAAGTCGTGGCCTATCATCATCCAACATTTCGGCTCTCATGTACTGAAATTGAGAAATGATGATTTCTCCTAACAATAAGAAGCTTCGGTAATTAACCTCTGAAGAAAGTCATGGAAGGAGAGCCGAAATGTTGGCTAACCAACTTATGATGCGGTATCTCCTGGGCACCCGAGAGCAAAAATAACCCCGACCATTGAGACCTTCGTCTTCACTTTACTGTGTAAAAAATTTATTAGCATAAATTAACAAGCGAAAAGTAAATTCTAACAAAGCATGTCTTTATGAATTGCAACGCCTGACTAGATTTATTTTGTTAAAGCATAACTTGAAATAAACATCGTGACCGGTCATACCAAGTGTGTCATACCAAGCATTTAGTGACCGGTCATACCAAACTTGTGTTTGGTATGACCGGTCACTAAATGCTTGTCTGAATGAAAGAACTGTCTTCGTTTTCCTCTCCTCGCTGTGCAACAGTTTTCGCTTCGCTGCAGATTCGCTGTTTGCGCAGCGCCGGAGGCGGCGGCGGTGGCGCTGGGACTGAGGGAAAAGGAGGCGATCGATGTGACGAATGGCTCTCGGTTATTTGGAATCGAAATGGAAGACTCACATGAAGATGTGGAAAGGGAGCTGTTGGCAGTTTTGATGTTTCCGACTGTTGGATCCGCAGGGAGCAGTTTCCTAAATAAGAGAAAAGATGGAGATAAATAAGTGGCACGCGTTCCTGTTGCGAAACAGGAACTGTTCAACTTGTAAATCTGAGATGGCGATCAACGTTCGATGAATGTAGAATTACTAATTTATGGCGCCGTGAACCGATGATAGTAAGGCTGTATAACACATGTGTCATAAAATTGATCGAAAAATGGAAACATGCCATTTATTTCTCATATCCTCTATAGTTATATATATATATATATATATATATATATATATATATATATATATATATATAATATTGTGCCATACATAAACATAGTTTTCTGTCGTGATCTTTTTCATCACCATAGTGATGCATGTGATTAATGACTGTCCCAAATCACCTTATTGGTAATGTGAAAAGAAAAGCTCGAAGAGTATTCACGACTTTCAGAAAAAATACCAGCTCCTCAGATAATAGTATTCACCTTTCAAATCCTGGCTTTCGACCAGACCACAGTGCGGGTGAATTCGTATTAAAGAGTATCTGAATTGATTGATATTTCCGGGCAAATCAACTGCTATGATTATTAACCCCGTTAGTGTAGTGAAGTTTTGTCTCACTCTACAGGTGGGATGATAGCGGAATTCCTCCTCCAGTTTTATGCCTCAGAGGGGCATCGCACCGGCCGGGACAAACAAATTTTCCCGACTTGTCTCTCGACATGTGTGGTAGTGTAGTGCATGCTTCCGTATGAAGGCAGAGGATAGGATAATAAAAAGGAAGGAAAGATCGTGCGCGGTCGACGGCACTTTTGATTGGATACTGAATATAGGCATTCGCCTGATATTGGGGAAACCATGAAAAACTACCAAACAGTTTGTTGCACAGACCGCTAAATGCTTGGCTGAATTCGACCTAGCTATGTACCTAGTGTCGAAAATCCGCCGGCGTCGGGACTCGAACTCTAGGGCCTCCTGGTCACGAACATGGGGCGAAGCACGATACTTTTATTAACGCGTACAATATTTAAATAAACAATTCGTTTCGAAATTGTCTTTCAATCTCATGTACGATTTTTGTCGGTGTCACTTATGAGATCACAAGGCAATTGGTGATTAACTTTGGCACATTAAGATAGCATCATGTGTAAAATAAAGTAACTATGAATCAATATTAATTCTAAGACCGCACTGTTTTGCGTTTGTTGGCAATTGCAAATACTGTGTAGCTCTTTCACTCAATCCGAAATGTACTATAATTACAAACTACAGTGCGCCCGTAAAGTCTTTCTGCACCGAGCCAAACCAGGGCCTCCTTTTAAAAATTACATTTATTTTGATAGCAACCAGACCACTGGGAAACAAGCGAAGGGGACAACACTTTCAGCATCTATGATTGTAGTGAGCACGCAATTTAAAAGTTGTAGCTAGTCCTACCAACATAATTTCTGCTGCAAGAACTCTCACCAGTAAGGTTCCAATGCGGAGAGACTTCCCTGGTGCGCTAAACATTGAATATTGTGTAATAAGCTTCAAGATCACAGTACAAAACTAAAATACCATACTTTCACGATCATATCTTTCAACAGTTGAGTAACGAAATGAGTGAGGCCCCTCAGCAATACTTTTATCCGGTCTCCCTTTATGGAAGTGTGTAGCAAATACAAACAGTGTTACTTGTGTACTTTAAATAATAAAAATATCCTTTAACAAATTTGAATTCATCAATCCATGATTAATAATCAATAGTGGAAAATATATTCCTTAATTATTTAATTTTATGAAATTAAGAATGTTATAAAAACCTAAATGAATTACTTACCTTTATTGAGTTAGAAACAGGGTTACATAAGCTACCGAAGCAGGAAAAATCCTTCTTCTGGAAGATGCTGATTTAATCTTTTATTGTATCAACTGTGGCAAAGTATTAGAGAAAGTATCAACTATTTAATATTTCTTAAAATTCCAAAACCTTCGGGCTAAAAGTAGGTCTTCTTTGACCTGCATTGCGGGCCTGAACGTTACGCCACTGTCCTTCAAATATTTTGAATTTTACTTTTTACGTTTGGACGTTACGACAAGCTAGCTTGATAATGTGGTAATGTCCTTTGGTTCCGTTGAAATAATTCATGTGAAATTTATTTGCGTATAAATAGGTGAACACAGCATAAATCTCATTGTGGTGGTGTTTGGATAGTAGAAATGCAATAGCAATTGTCTTGGGATCTATTGAATTCTAATAATGTTAGGAAATGAAATTGTATTTGTATTAGTTCGTGACGAGCTTCATTTAACCAGCGTGTAAAAATATGTTTATAGAGTGAGACGCCACTCGTGTAAAATACGCCAATCATGGACGTTGAGTAAGCAAATGAAACAAATGAATCTCGAAGTACTGGACGATGAATGTCCTTCCTCATCTGTGTCAGCTAACTCACGTTCTTGGGAGCGTTTAGAAACTAATATGGAGCCAAGTAGGATCTTCACACGTGGCCGCTGTCTCGTGTTTTGCAAACGGTCTGAATTAGGCGTGCGCTAGTATACAGTGTTGCCGAATGCCACCGACCGTCTTGTGTGTCATGGGCATTTGCCCGATTGTTTTTTAGTTATGTATTGTTTTTTCCGAGTTGAAATCTATTGAGGGCATCAATTTCTCCGTCACCGAACCGGAGGAATCGCCTAGCCGATAACCTCAATATGTGGCGCAACGCACTGTCCTCTGGGGTGCAACTTCTTTACCAAGTTATAGTAGTACGTAGTCGGAAAGCGAGACGTGAAAGCGTCGTATAGGCACTTATATCCTGTATTTCCTCTTGCTGCCTCCCGTAGTTTTTATAATTTCCCATTCTCCTTGGACTCTATCCTGCGGGTCGTTCTCATCTATCATTAGTCGCCTCTCGTTTCTTCCTGCAAATTACATCATACACTGTCCCCACTACCCTTTCACTCATTCCTTCTACTGTATCATGCTTCTTTTATGTATTTCTCTTCTACAGTCTGTTTTTTTAATTTGTTTAAAAGTTATTTTTTAGTATTTGTTCTGACTTCTTTGCCTTCTTCATTGCTTGCCTTGTTTCCCACTCCTTGATTGCCCCTTCTTTTCCCCTCCTTGTCTCCTGATCCTCTCCTTGTCTCCTCCTACCCTTCTTGTCTAATTCTCTTTCTCTCCATCCATTCTCCAATCACCCTATTTTACTCCTCGCTCCATTCTTCTTACAGTTTCTCTGCCATTTACGGCGTCCTTTTCTCCCTTGTGCGCTCCGTCTGCTCTCCTTCAGAGCATTTGCTTTCTGTCAGATTGATTGATTAGTGGTTCAGGGCGCGTCAACTGTTAAGGTCATTAGTCGCATAAAAACGGCATATTTTTATTGTAGGAGGTAGAGCTGATCTTTCACCGCTGGACGTGGAGATCCGGTGACGGCCTACCCGTCGGATTTCCCTCAACAAGGTATCTCCCCCAGCCGAAACCAGATCATCTGGAATGTATGGTGGTGTAGCGCTTATAAATCTACGCGTGTGTAAGTAAGGGGTGAGGATACGTCGATGGAGACGAAGGAAAGATCTCGCGCGGTCCGTGGCCCTTTTGTTAGGGTATTGGCCCAGCATTGGATTGGTGTTGATCGGAGAAATCACGGAAAACTACCGAAAAGAGCAGCCGGCCGCTAGAATTCTCAGGCTTTCCGTCAGTTCCATCCTATTCAATAACTTATGTTTTTCCTTATTGTTTAAAAAAGTACAAAACACAATTTCTGCGTTTTCGTCCCTGACGCGGCGGCATGCTCCCGGAAAGGCGTGCGCGTGGGAGGGGCCCGTCGCGTGTTGTCGCGTGCGTGGCGGCGACGAGCCGTCCCGTCCCGTCCTGCTTCCGCGGAAGTCGCCTCGCCTCGCCTCGCCGCTCCGCGCCGCGCCGCGCCGCGCCGCGCCGGTGGGGTCGAGCGGGCGAGTGGGAGGCGAAGGACGGCGTGGCGCGGCCCGCGTGCCCTGTCCCGGCCAAGGGTGAACGCCCCCGCACTGCCCGCAGTGCTGCCAACGTGACAGGGGCAACGCCCGCCGCCCTCGATTTATGGTCCCCGGGGCCGCGCTGTTTTTCGACCAATTAGGGCGCGCGACGGACGGCCCCGCAGTGGCGATGGAGGCCGGGCGGCGGAGGCGGCGGTGGCGCTGGCGGAGACGGCGGTAATATCGATGGTAGACGCGTTGGCGGGGGCGGTAAGGAGGACGTTGGCGAATGCGAGGGCATGGGAAGAGGTGGAGGCGTTAGCATGAGCGTTGTGGGAGGCGGGGGCGTTAGTGAAGGCGAGGGCTGAGGCAGTGGAGGCGGCAGAGGCGAAGTGACGGGCCCAGTGCGGGCAAATAGGCGCCACTTAGCGGGCAATTCTCGCCCCCCGCCTCTCGGTGTCACGCTGGGTTTTATTAGTTCCATATCTGGCTTGAGCCACTTGCGCTCGCCTCTGCTTCAGGGTTATCTTGGCTCTGCGGTGCCACCCATTCACAAAAAAGCGATGGCGCTAATTTTTATCAGCGGTTGAGGCCTTTTATTAGCGCGCGCCTCATCCGTCGTGGCATGCTTTGTACACATCACAGTCACGATGGTCTACCCTAAACGTGATCAGCACGTGTTTTGCTTTGCACCCAGATGCATGCTTCTATTGGTACTGGGAATTGTTTGTATTATCATTCCATTTACGAAGTGTTCTCTGTATGTTAGACTTCGACCAAACGGATAAGGCGTTGCTGGAGAAGAGAATGCTTCACCTGAGAAAACCTAATTGTACCTCAGGTAGTTTTCATTTTTTTGGATAAACCGAACAGTTGGCAGTAGTGATCAATATTTGATAATGAGTTAGACAAATGATGAAGGAAGTAACACATTAGCATGGGTGGTATGTTAGCTTTTCCTTTTTATTATAATTAAATGTAATCAACGTGATGAGGTGGACATTTCAAGTTGTCTTAATTGATGTAAATTAAAAAAAACAATTTAAAAAAATGAAAACTTAATAATACAATTTTCGACCAATTTTAATCACTTGAAAGGTATTTGATGTCCTCGTGAACGTATCTTTAAAAATATATCGCAAAATTTAGCATGACTGGGTATGCTAATTTTGGAGTATATTAAAAGCCCAGTCCACTCACATTCATTGCATGGAGTTCGGTACTCAACTGCAGGAGCAATATGGGATACGGTAAATTAGAACACAATACTAATCCAGCGTGCATTGCCAAAGGAGCAGCTTTTATTGTCCATTGAACCAAGCACGTACATAACAGTATTTCATTATTGATGGCGCATGCTCCTTGAGTAGGATCGGGTTTTATACAGTCCAGCGCTTCGGAGCGAATAATCGTGGCGAGCGAGTAACGGTTTTCTGGATCAAGAGTTCGCCTGTCTTCGGATCGCTGCCGTTCGACGCCCCGTCGCCGGCGCCGGCGGCAGCGGAAGCGGCAGCGGCAGCGGAGGCGGCGGCAAAAGCCGAATAACTGCGCTACAGCACGAGCGCCGGCCGCGGGCCACGCCCCAAGGACCCCGAGCTGAGCTGCCGGCGCACTGCGACACTGCAGCACGGGCGCCGCCCTACGCCACCGCCCACCGCTCCACCGCTCACCGCCCACCGCTCCACCGCCCACCGCTCCACTCCCCACCGCTCCACCGCCCACCGCCCACCGCCCACCGCCCACCGCCCACCGCCCACCGCCCACCACTCACCGACCACCCACTCGTCGCTAATCGCGCAACCCCCACTGCCCAGCGCCCCCGCTCACTTCTCGTTGTCCCCGCTCACCATTTACCGCCTCCGCCCCCGCCCCCGCCTCCGCCCCCGCCTCCGCCCCCGCCTCCAATACCACCACCACCTCCGTCTCTAATACCACCACGACCTCCACTCCTGCCTCCGCCTCCACCATCACCACAATCACCACCATCACCACCATCACCACAATCACCACCATCACCACCATCACCACCATCACCACCATCACCATCACCACCATCACCATCACCACCACCACCACCTCCGTCTCCGCCTCCTCCTCCCCCTCCCCCTTCGTCTCCACCTTCACCACAGTCCACCTTGCGCAGCCCGCCGTCCCCACGTCACTCATCCCCGCCGCCACCACTGTAACAGACGTCTCCACCTCCTATCCCTCGCCACAGCCCACCGTCACCACAACCACCACCGCGCCGTTGCGGCACCCGCACCCAACCTTTCTTTTTCCGTGCCCCTCGGGACTCCCTGCTCCTAGCGGCATTGCGAGCTCTGCGTCCCGCAAGTTCAACCGAGTGTGGCGGCGGGGTTGGGAGCAACTGCGCGTCCCGGTGACCGCGAGATGCCGCCAGTTAGCGAGGACGTGAGGGATAAAGAGTTTCTCTATTGGGCTGGAACTTGATCCTTAGACAAATCACGGCTTTTCCCCGACCCTTTGGACCTCAACGAATATCGCGATTTTTTTACTCGAGTGCAACAGGGGATTGTGTTTTTCACCATGCATTTTATAGGTTTCTTCCAGCCTCATTGTATTTGAACCAAGCAACAAATTTCGATGACATTTAAACCAAAAGTATCTATTGTGATATTAAGCAGTACAAAAGAAAAAATAAGTTTGTTACTAACTAAAATTCATTATGGTAGTTAATTAGCATTTAGAGTAGATTTTTTGAACGTGGATAGAACATTACTTTAGTTTTGGAAAGCGAACGGAGCGAGGGTGATGTTGAGTCGTCTCCTAAAACGGAAGTGTGAAAAATATTGATATTAATTTCAGCTCAACTGGGGAATAATTCCGAGAATAATCTAAATGTATTTCCACGCTTGATAGTCTTTTTATTATGTTTGCTTTGAGATATCCCATTCTATTCTCGTATGAGCCTGTAACTGGATGCGAGAATAATATTATTAATTTTAGAAAAAGTAATTATTTTTACTGGATGCTTTGTAAAATGAAACGTTATTGTGTGAACTCTGAATTTTCGCCATGACAAAAGGTAGAAAATAGTCAATGAAAAACGTATTTTAATGCCGATATTAACTTTTGCTTTGTTCGATTTCTTCCTTTTGTGTTTGTTGATATTTCTATTACCTCTGGGAACTTGTTTTGTGTGTTTTATGGAAGGGTAACTTGTTATTTAGAATAAAGTGGAACAATGAATGTGTACGTTCGTGAATCAATGTATTGAACTGATGAAAACATGGATATTTCGAATAGGTGGCGATTAGTAAAAATTGTCCTTCCCCCAACCGCAAAACGGTGGAAAAGGACACATGTTTATTGAGATGAAACCGTTTCTAATGGTTATCTTCATGTCCTTTCTCGCCAGTATTTTGTGGGTTTCTTTTTCATATGCATTATTGAATTCCATAAATCTAACCTACATTGAGAACAATGGAATAACGTACGTTCATATGGTTCATGACAAAATTCATCAAAAATATTTACAAAAAAGTTCATCAAGTTACTTTATTTAATATGCTAGTTGTTTTTAGTTTTCTTTTGAAGTTGTTGGCGAAGATAGGAAAGGTTTATTCAAATAACATTCGCCAATAGGAATTCTCAATTTCTAGGTATTTTTACACTGTCTGAGTACATTCAGGTCAGAGTAATTTCCTAGTTTTTGCAGGTGTAAGGGAAGGGAATTTTTGCCAAATGTTCTTCGTTTCCATATTGAAGATTGTTAGGATCTTTGTGCCCTATGAGGGCCAGCATGTAGATATTAAGGAATATATGTGTATGTGTATGGGGGGAGGGGCACTCGGTAATCAAAGAAGCAAAGATCATAACTTGCCTGTGTATGGTATTGAAACAGTATTTTTGGAAGATCAATAACTTTATCTTTGCCGGCCTACATGTGTTGCAATACTAATTCACGCTAACACCTAAGGGCCAGCCTTGCAGAATGCTACGGTGCGTTACCTCGTCCTTTCCAGATCTAGAGATGCTGAGCAGCATGGAATGTTTTTATTCTCGTTTTTGCAGGGGGTCAAAATATATATATTTTTATAACAGCTAATATACTATTACACTATTAAGGTATAGAAGTCTTTGTAGATACAACTTATGGCCATTGGGTCGCCTAAACTTGGTTGAAGAGCGAGTTCAGTCGTGCGGGTTGCGTTTAAACATAAGGTGCCCAAAAAGTATGTCACCATTATATTATATTATATTATATTGCATTGTATTGTAGTATATTATATTGTCTGTCTATACTACCCACGAACGGGCTAGTACCTACCAACATCGTCCCAGCCATGGATTAAGGGGGTCACGTGGTTAGCAGGAAGGCAGTACCGGTCTTCTCAACTTCAGAAGGTTTTTTTCTCATCGTCACACAGCAACATAGAATGGGACATTGCTAGGAAAATGCAGACTATAATTTTTCCCGACCGGTAATCGAACCTGGGGTCGCGTAGTGGAAAGCGAGCACGCTGACCACGAAATACCCACGAACCCAGAACGTCATAATACATACCATAAAATGACATATGAATGATTACGATATGAACGAGCACGCTGACCAATGCGCTAAACCGCAAGCGCATATTATATGTACTATATTATATTTATATTTAAAGCACTGAGGGTTTTAATTTGGAAATAATTTTGAGTTTATAGTAATTAACGTCAATAAATCGATATAGAGGCAATAACAAAAGCTGTGGAAGTTTGTCGACCGAGGCGATACAGGTGTACCTTATAGTCCGTCGGTACCTTACAGTACCTTATATACAGTCGACAGAGGTGTACTTGTCTAACCAATGAGTACCTTATTTATGATATCGGCCGTACGTATTTCAATAAGTAAATAACTCCTCCTTACAAAAACAATCGTAGACATGAGAAATTCCTTCCTTTTAATAGAAGTGTTCATACGCCATCTGACACAACGCATTTGGTTGGATTATTCTTATCGGCGGCATTCTTATAATCCTAAACTGGCGCCGGCCGTTACGACTGGTTTTCGTTCATTTTGTTGTGTTCAGTCCATGTAACGGTAGTGTCGATAAACCATTTTAGCCTCGTACGAAGTAAATAATTTGAGAATAAATCCATCTACTGTAACGAACATGTGAATACTTAATTACAGAACGTTCGCGGTCTTGCACCTACTTAACTGCTTTTATAAATAGACCTGTGAGATTTAATAGTGCTTTGAATTTGGGATGAAGTGGTGATTTCTGAATGATAAACTCTTCACAAGTGCGATCCATACCAGCGTCTACATGGCGTGACATTCTGGGGGCGTCGCGTTGCATGACCGAGGCACATTGACATCCTTACGCGCCACTGATGCGGCCCGCTGTAGTCAAACACTGGGCATCGGATGTTGGCATTCATTATGCGTGTTTACCTTGCGAGGAGCTTGATAGCATATGTGGTTATTGTCTTTCGCGTGTAGCTACATGGTAAAGGATAAAGCAATATACCGATAAGAGAAATTCCGGATTTATCCTCTCGCAATTATTAAATTCTCTACGGAAATTATATTGAAGTTTTGAATCAAATATGAACCTGTAGTTGATAAAAAATGTATTGAAAACTTTCATTCCTAACTTCAATTACGATGGGATCGTGGTTTTAAGCTCACGGTGTTTTCAGTTTCTCACCACACTTAAAAAATCCCTAATGTGAAGCGTACTCTGTTCTAAATCAATGAGGAATTGTTTTTCTGCTCTTCCTTCTGAATAACAATTTGCAGCAAATTGAGCTGTTAATAGTTATTCGGCAACATTAATGTAAACGTTTTTAATTTAACGTATAGAATAATAGGCCTTTCATAAAGTTTGTTGAACAAAATGGAGTGATAGGAGCAATGAAGGAAAATCTGAAATGAAAAAATATTTCTGATTTGAATCCGGTGAAGAATGGAGATAGCAAGAATAGTGAATGAAAACACCAATTCATCAAAATAATCTTCCGAAGCAATATGCTATATTTGTGTGTTCGCCTCTCAAACGACCAATTAAGAAGTCTGAAAAGAAAGAACTATTTTCAGAAACACTTAATAGTTCATTGGGTCCACGTTTTTCATTAACTATACCAATAAAAATAAAATTTAAAATTCAACCACAAAATACAGTGGCTTTTAAAGACAAATCGTCTGTTAAAACGTTGTAGAAGAACAAAATTGAAGTTGATAACTTAAGTATAGAAAAGTTAAAGAAGTTTAAATAGTTACGATGCTATGTTTCACATGAAAAAAGAGATGGATTTGGGCGATTAATTGAATAATTTTAGAAATATATGTGGAAACTTTTACAGGAATTTAAAAAAAACACGTAAAGACTACCGTTTAAAGTTCTTTAATAATTGATTAATTTAAAAATTTAAAAAATTTAAATTTTAAACATTTTCTTGATTTTCCTGCATTTAAATATGAAAGTGAATAGAATCAGAAGACTCCATGTAGTTGGTGTGATAAAAAATGAATGCTATTCAAACGCGATGTACCCAAAGGGTGGTACTCGCATTTACTGCATTACTGATGTCGAGAGAGTAGGCGTGGGCGACCGTCGTTGCCGCGACGTCCGTCAAGACCTTATTAGGCGACTGGGCAGGCGTTTCAAATGCAATGCCTCTCCTCCCGTAGAAAGAGCAGTTGCCAATGCTATACAGGCCCAGGGTTGCCAGATCCGTCGTGAGAAAATCCTCCATCAAACATAAAAACGTTCCACCTGCTCGAAAGGAATATTGTCTGTTAACGTTAGTCGTCTTGGAAAGAATAAAATAACGCAGGTGGGGTAATTGAAATAAACTCTTCTTCTTAGCAAGGAGCAAGCTGATCCTCCACTTTCTGTCTTGCCCTATAGCTCGCGCGGGGGAGGAGGGGGGGAGGTCGGAAGGTGTTCGAGAAACATTTTCCGGATTTCCGAAAAATGCGTAATTTTCCCGCGCGCTGAGGTATTTACACTGTACTGTGTACGAGTGCACTATTTACTTCTAACTCTGGTGAGATTTTAAACGATCGTGAAAAATTACGGGTCGTGCATTTCCGTGTATTGTTGTAGACCAACAGTTTTATAACTCTGTAATTATGTTTGGTAGATGACAATTCGAACAGAGGCACATTTTAAAAGACAATTATCAATAGAGTTTAAGCTGCGAATCATTTGAGAAATTTCCTAACGCAAGTTGATATTTGCTGATTTTATTTAACTAGTAATTAGTAAAGTTATTAATGCATATTTGCTGTTTTGAATAAAGTAAAAATGTGAAAGCAGGTAAAAACGTCTTTCGTGAAAAACCGTTAAATCAGTATGAATTATTGCAAATGTCATGACACTTCATTGAAGTTGCGGGAGAAGCTGAAATAAGAAAATGCCCTGATGACGGATTCTGCATTGTTCACTGTCTCTAAGTATCGTAATGCAGACTTGACACTCTTCAATTCCTCTAACTCTGTTGGAACATCATCCCAAGAAGGTCCTTTTCCTCGCCTAATAACATACGAGTTCCTTTCCATTCGAGGTTCCATACGAGGTAGCGGGATGGCGCAAGTGGCTAATGATGCTATCCCGCGGCGCGGGAGGTGTCGCCAGGCTCTCGTGCTGGAAGTTTTCTGTCGCCTACGTAGAACACAACGCGCTTCGTCCCGCGGAATATAACACAAAGCTTGAAACAAGCGAGCAATCGCGCGTCGCCGCCGCCAGTTGTAGCCCACACCCTTTGTTTCCGCAGTGAAACTGTGTGGCCTAAGGTCATCAGCATCACACTAAGGTCCCCATTCCTACCTTTCCTCCAGGGAAGACTTCTTCGATTTTGACCTTTGGCCGACGATATTTTTTTCAAGCTGCTTGGTTTGGAATTTGTGGAACTGAGGCGACGTAATGTTTTCCAGGAGGAAATTAATTTCCAGGACGTTGTTTTTCCTACGTTCACTATAGCAGAGGTTCAGGTTCATTATAAACGAATATTCTTATGCTTATTTGTAAAGTAAGTGAAACGGGACCAGTGAATTAAGTTCACTATAACCGAGGGTTCACTATATTCGAGTTCACTATAACAGGAGTCTACTGTAATTACTAGAGACCGGAAGTTCAGGCATTTATTTTTACCTAAAATAGGTAGGCAAAAAGGCATTTATTTTTATTAAAATAGGCATGAAAAAGGCATTTATTTTAGGTAAAGTAGGAATGCAAATAGGCAAAATAATCACCTTCCTTAACAGGAATGATTGAAAAATGGTAATAATTAAAATGAATCACATTTTTATTCTAACTCTAAATTTACATTAGCACTTAACGTGTAAGGAAACGATATTTTCTTTGTAATCTCGTTTTCACATGACAATTCAGTATGATAATGACGAATTTGTTTTATTCGCGGCGCGCTCTCTTCGAAATAAGACAAAATGGCAAAAATAGACATCAGAAGGTAAAATATGCAAAAAAGACACAGTGGAAATTATTTAAATAACTTCAAAAGCATGATTTAATTATTACTATTGTCAAAAGTCGAAAAGTGAAATAGTGAAACAAAAAAATAAAACAAAAAACACAAAGTAATTTTCCCGTACTTCCGGGACCTTGTACTTACTATTGGAAAAAATTCTTGGTTCATTTTTAGTTTTGACAATGTCAATTTATTAAATCATTAAGAATACAAAATATCTGATTTTTTAAATTTTAAAATTATAGTCACCATATATTTTATAATAACATTACAGACTTTCATAGTTAAAATATTACGAAGCTGCCTGCCTGTCAGAGGCATAAATAACTTCGTTATTTTATCGTCGAAGTTATTCAACATAACTTCGTTATTTATGAAAATTTATGTTATATGAAGATTTCCCCCATTTCTTCAATGGCAAAAGCCAAAAAGTGATAAAAATTTAGATCCTCTCTACGCCCACTAGAAGTTTGTAATATTCATTCTGAGACACCCATAAATTGCACATTATACGAACGAACAGGAATCTGCGTTATATAGTAATTATTTTGATTTCTATTTTATTATTGGACGATATTATTACGTTTTGTGTTCTCTTAAGTGTTAGTTGAAGAAGTGCAGATTACATCTAGAGTTGCAGAAACGATCTATTTTACAATCGTGAATGCAGCTTTAGAAATGCTGTGAATGAAGATCGATGGGAGTGTTCTGCTTTTAAGCTCATTGATGCTCCAGGTGTTCTCTGTAACTGAATAGGCTGAGTGGCTTTCTAAGCCGACAGTACTATCGAATATAGATTGCGCAACTACAATTACGTCGAGGATGCCTCGAGCCATTAGTTATTGTCTGTCTAATTGGTGGCGTTCGGCCGATAGGCGCCTTGCGTAACAATCGCTGGGCCTCAGGCAACCGTTTTCGCTCGTCTATATTTACGGCGCCGCGTGTAGGACGGAGACAATGGCTGCGTGGAGTTGCTTTCTAAATGCGCGGCTCACGGCGCGGCGTTCGCGGTGCGAAGACTGCGGGGGCGGCCCTCATCTCTGTCTCCCTGTACTGACTTCCTTTCCCCGCCATATCGGCGCTCGGAACCCTGACACATCCCCGCCATCATCCTCCATTCTCTCGTGCATCCCCGCTCTTTCCCGCTCTCTTTCCAGGTTTTTTCCCCACTCTTTCCCGCTCTCGCCCCGCTGGCAATTATTCTACGTTAAATTAAATCCACGTGCCAATATATCCTTCTGGTACTTGAAATTAAGGACATCTTTAATGTATCATTTTTTGAAAGACAACTTTTTTATCTTATTTGATTTTCACCTCGGATTTAATTCATTATGAAGTACGGTACCAAAATTTGTGTGCACTGAGTAAAATACCACCGTGTTTTATGGAAGTTCCTGAAGGTGATAGTATGATGAATTTTATTCTAAAGACTACGAGTATTTAGGAATCAAAACATGAGACTGTGTGAAGAAATGTCTCCTACCATGCTTTCAAGTGTCGCTAACATTTTCACCCTGGAATCTTCTTGACAAAGCCCGTCTTCCGCATTTTATTCTCCACAAAGGTTAGTGCCTACGGTTTTCATTTGTGAATCTGGAGAATGGTATTGTTTTGGCTGAAAAGCCGTGGGAACAAAAGAGCTAAAAATACTCAAGTCCTATCAGAAATAGAAAAGTTAACGAACTTACAATGAGAAGATCCTTTGCCAACTTCTGGAGGCAACTGAACCATCTGTCCTTCCCCCACTCCGAATACTTTGTTTCTTTATTTTCCCATCTTCTTTGTATTTTCTTTTACATTCCTGGAGGGATCTTGTACCGATGACAGTTTTTGTTATCAACAGTCAGAGTGCTAACAACAATGATATCAAGGCCACTCTTGTTACGGGAATGAATTTCTCTCTTAATCATCTAAGAATACTCTCCTTTATTGCCCGTTAGTGAGAGAAAATTGTTTATTACTTGCTGCCCTTCCTGAAGACTAAATATTAAACAAACAGTTTGACCTACTGCAAATACATCTTAATTTTAAAATGTAATCCGTTTCATGAAAGAAAATTAACAAACGTTTCCGTCTTTCCAATTTAAAAGAAATTAATTTTGGTTTATCAGCATTTAGTTCTGCAATGTGATGACAACCCTTAGGAAATCATATTTTTTACTTTCTCTTATTCGAAGTACAGGAAAAAAGTTGCAAAATGTCTGCGGTTTTGACAGAAATACCCGTTTAAGGAGTCTCTCATATCAAAAAATTGCTTTCTCCCACCCCCCAAATCTGTCCATCCTGCTGTATGTGAACGCTAACTTCTGAACAGTTTCCACGATATTTTTTCCAAATGGATATTCTTCTCTCGATCTGAATAATTTCCATTCAGGTGGAGGATATTATGGAAGTTGTGATGTGCTATCAACTGCAACTCGTACCAAATCTGTCCACTCAGCGCCTCGTAAGCCACATTCCAATCCTAATCGATGTAGTGATAGTACTGATTCTGCGTTCGCATCTTACGCCTTATTCTGGTCCTGGTGCGACACATAAGCCCCGTCGACACTCCACATTCCTATCCTAATGGAGCGTGTGGACACTAGTTTCGCTAGCGATTGATTCCAAACCTGTCGTCTCAGACGTCTCGAAGCGAATCATTCCGATTCCAGTGGAGCATGTCATGTGATCCCCTTTGCGTGGTGCTACCGGCTGCTTCCAAATACGACACCATCCACCCCCGGTGGATGGTGAGATCCGCCGAGGACCTACACGTCTGCTAGCGGGACTTTCTGCTTCGAGCTATCGGGGGACGGTGCCCAGGCTCCAGCGGGGCACCGCCCCCAGCCGGGACAAGCTCCCGACTGGTCTCGCGGTATGTGTGGAAGTGCAATGCATGGAAGTCAAAGGGTGTGAGAGTAAGGCGTGAGGATGGACAAGGAAGGGGAAGGAAAGATCGCGCGCGGTCCGTGGTCCATTCATTAGGGCATTGCTGCGAAATTCACCTGGCGGTGTTGATAGGAGAACCTACGGAAAACTACCGATCAGAGCAGCCGGACACTAGAAATCTCCAGACAGCGGCTGCATTCGACCTACCTCTGTAGCTAGTTTCGCAAATTCTGTCACCGTCGGCGCTTGAACCCTAGGACTTCCCGGTCAGAGCCACTGCAGTGAGATGAGTGAGAGTGGGTGCGAGGGTGGTCGCTACGGAGGGGAAGAAGGGGGGGGGAAGGCACCGGCGAGGCGGGCGCCGCCGCTGCGTCACGCGCTGCGTAAATGGGCGCGGGCGACGCGTCGCGACTGCCAATCGCCCGCGGCGCTGATGCCGCGTGGGCGGCGGCGAATCAGCGCCGGGCGCGCGGTGCGGCATGCGGCCGGCATTTGACGCGCGGAGGCGGTGGCGCGGTCGGAGCTTGGGTCTAAGCGCCTGCTGCACTACGGAGGGGGGGGGGGGGGGCTTGATCAACTGGAGGGCTCGGATCGGGATGAATGGTTCTTTCACGAACTACCTAAGTTAGTAATTTGCCATTTTGACTTCTTAATAAAGTCGCATTCTCTGTAGAATATACATTCTCTTGAGGCAGTCTTAGCAAAAGCTAGGCGTTTATGGAGGGCGTTTGGAAGAAAAATGGACACGTTTGTGTCATAGAGCCGCAATAGGAGTTTTGATTGTTCCAACTGGTAAGTTACTGTTCACTGACATCTTTGGTTTGTGAAATAGTCCATAGTTATTTGCCACCTTCCCGATAGCCATATGCCTCCTTCAAAATGTAGACGGTCCTCTTAACTTATTCCCCATATTAAAAATTATATTTTTTTATTGTGTTTCTGGTGATGGTGATTTATGGGGTTTCTGGTTTCAGATGATGCTGCACTATGAAAACATTTCTTCTTTTCTCTGTGAAAGCATTAATGTAGCATTATGAAAGAAGAAGGTAAAAATTAATATCTGGAGAATGATTGTTTTTCCCCCCCCCTACCTTGAGCTTCGTCGTGCATGGAGGACGTAATCATGATCGTGCAGTTCTGTCGTTGGGTGGAGCAGAGCAGGATTTCTTGTGAGAACTGTTTCTTCCCTGAGAAAATTATTGCTTCAATAAACATGGTTTTCATATTTTTATAATAAGAATGAGAAACTACGTATTTACTTCAGGCACGTAAATTATTCCTAAAGTTCGAAATTGAAAAACTTATTGAAAATTAAAAATTGAAAATTGAAAAAAACTTATTGAAATTGAAAATTATTGCTTCAATAAACATGGTTTTCGTATTTTTATAATAAGAATGAGAAACTACGTATTTGAATGAGACGTGAGAAACTACGCACGTAAATTATTCCTAAAGTTTGAAATTGAAAAACTACAGATTTCGACGAAAGTTAGCAGTAACACACGTCCCTTATTGATAAATTATAATAGTTCGTATGATGTGATATACACGCTGTTTAGAATATGTGTAAATTTTCGTGCCTGGTAGTAACTCTAAGTAGCAGGTACGTATGTATTATTTGAGAGGTTGCGGACAATTAAAACTACTTTTCATATTCATAATGTTTTTACTATATTAGGATATTAAAATGAAGTGTTCATAATATTTTCAGTATTAACAAAGTATAATGGAAGGAAAGATATTTACTGCTGATAATACATGTTTATTGTAATGAAGTCCTATATTTTGAGGAATGATAGGCAATAATTCAAGATATCCTCAAGACATTGTAGTCGTGTGGCTGAGTATTATATTTTTAGTGCTGACATATTATTTTGTTCAATTTCATGTGAGATGAACTCCATTACAATTCTTCCGGAGTAATAAAATATTAAGAACAGGTACTATAATATTTTAAAATAAGATATTTTTCGAATACATGGTATGTGTTAAAGTTTCCACGCATATCAGTCTGGACCGTTATGATCGTGAATTTCGTTCTTCGTATAAAATTGGTCTTTCACTATTTGGTTGAAATGTATTGGCAAATTGTCAACTTGTTTTGAGTAATGTACCCGGACGGGCTTGGGAAAACTGCACTGTTATTCTGAGATAATTTTCTCCCACGAATGTTTTGTGCGGTAAGTTCTCAGGCTCTTTTGGGCTTTCTTGCTTCTTGTGCATTGTAACTAGTGAGAGTTCGTTGTAATGAATGTATGCCAGAAAGAGCATTTATTCCAGAATAGAAGTCACCTCCCAAATATTTCAAAACAGGCCTCCAAACTTCTTTTGCTTCTCAGCATTTGTCGAAACACGTCGATCACATTTTCAGTTTTACCATTTACATCTTCGCGTAACACGGGCGAGGAATATGCAGTGTTTTCTTAGGGTAATTGGCTAGGCGCGCCAAGGTGTGTGTATGTGTGTTTCGTAAACATGCCAAGGATCCTCTCGCTTCCTTTCTATTCTTTGCATTCGTTATTCTGTACATTTTTTACTAGTATGCTATTTCTAAAACATGTGTCTCATGGTAGTTTCGTAAGCTGCGAATGTTTTTCATTTAAACTTTCTGTAAATGGCGAAAAGTGTACACGTGTATCCGTTTAAGTTCTTCTTTGAATATGTCAGACAATATTTTCGATGTTGGTAACTAGTCTCGACACCGAAGACTAGTAAGTTGTATAATTATTCCAGATAGTTCACATGACTACTCGTGCATTTGCGATTGAAATGTAAATAATGAAGATATGTCTGTAGTCGCAACACAAGTGTGCGCGACATGTATAGTAAACTGAACAACACTTGCGATTATATCATGCCCTTCTTTGTGATTGTATCATGTGCGTTTGTCTTTTAAGCAAATATATAAAAAAATATATTTATGTAAATTGATCAATGTTGATTTTTTAGTTGATTCGTACTTAATGCTCTGCCGTACCGTTCTTCCGATTCTGATGAAACTTTGTCAACTTATTTCTTGCACTTGTGGGAAGAATGTAGGCATAGTACGATTGTATTGTGCGTATGCCTGCTCACGAAGACGCGCATTGATGATGATTTTATGTAGACTCAAGGGCCCTGAACAGGGCGCTCTACGCAACGGCGCTCTACCCGCAACCCGCCTCAACCTGAAGTACGATTATTAAGACAGTCTTCACTGCGTATTCTGACCAAGAGATTGTGAAATTTCTCCCGGGAGAGACAGATACACAGAAAGAGAGAAACAGAGAAATAGTCAGAGAAAGAGATAGAGACGGAAATATAGGGAGGAGTCAGAGACAGAGAGGGACAGGGACGGTGAGAGAGACGGAGAAACAATGGGAGAGGGAAGGAGTAAGAGAGATGGAGGGCAAGACAACGTCTGCTGGATTCCGCTAGTATTCTATAAAATATTTTCAATACTAAAATAACTAATGATATTATGTTTTATAATTAAAAGTCCTTTTCTATTCAGTCTGACTTTTTTTTCACATCACATCACATTACAAACATTTTGTTGTAAATGATGATCAACAAACAACGGTATATTTTACAGTACAGTGTAGTATACTTAGTGAATCAAGCTATTAGCCACATTTAACATAAACAAGGTTGAAAAAAATCACAGTATCCTATTATCACAGATAAACATGAAATGTAGATTCTGTAATTTTTATTCAGAGATATTTTTGTCGATGGTGTAACACTGCATTTATGCAACATTAGTCTACAGAATGTTGCTGATTTTCCGGCCGTAAAATAATTTTAACTTCGGTTTCACTCATCGAATTGAACTTCTTTCTTTTTCCAAATTCATGGGACCATTCGAAGTAATGATTGAAATATAACGACAGAATACGAAAACGCTTTTATTCAAGATAGACATTATATCGTGAAATTATTCGTTCCATTAAGGTCATTTTTTCATTCATATAGAAAAATATTTGTTCAACATCCGGCCACAATGTTACCTGCGGCACGTGAAGCAATTTTCTTACTCCAGATTGTCGGTTGACTTCCGACGTTTCACGGCTGCGATGCGTGTTTTTCGCGCCGATGCGTTTCGCCTCCACGCCGCAGGTGAGCTCGCTCGCTCGACCGGCCGGCCGGCCAGCCGGCCGTCCATGACGTCATGCGCTGACATCACGCCCCCAACTGTGCCACCGCCGCCGCCGCCGCCGCCGCCGCCGCGTCACGCCAGGAGCGAGAAATGTCGCGGGGTCGGCGGGTCGCGCCGGCGGCGGCGGCGGAGGCGGCGGTGCGGGGGCGACTGCCAGACGGAAGTAGCTGAAGGGCCTAGTCCAAGGCCGAGCGCGGACTTGGGAGCCACAATTTGTGACGGAGTGGTTATGAATAGAACGGGTGTTGCGGTGAGTTGAAGCGGCGTACGTTTACCGGAGAACACGTGCGATGCACCTGATCAATAAGCAAATATAGGTCGTCTTCAGTCAGCAGGTCTAGTATTTCGCCGGAGTAAGCGAGGGAGAAAGGAGACTTGCAGTGGAAACTTTCCCAGACTCGTTTTTCGTGACTGACCTAGATTTTAACCTCTGCGACTGGCTCGCTCGCTATCATTTTGGAGTTCCCCTTTTGGTCGTCGTTCACGGCATGATAAGACCGATCGAGAAGCCAGTATATCCCTTCTATGCGTTAGATTGCTGACCAAACTGCATTTTCTCTATAATTTCTGTTAAGTTTCGTTTAAATCACGTTTTTTCAGGAGTTCGATTGTTTCGACAGGTTGTGTATTCTTTTATTTTATTGATCTAGAAGGGTTGACAGAGTTCGTGAGATACGCGAGTATTAATAGATATTACAGTTTAATACACATTAATAGACCGAATTGTAAAGTTTCTTTGCAGGGGCTTTTTAATTACAGAACGCAGAGGAAGTGGAGATATCGTGATAGAAGTGTATTAAAACAGGAAAGTAGAAAAATGAATTTGAAATTTACATTAAAAATGAGATCTCTTTATTAGTAATGTTCTGAAAACCAAATTTCCGGAATTTCTTTTCCTGTTTCGTCAATAACTGAGAAAATTGCCAATAATTTTTATCGGATTTATGATATTCATTTTTTTTTCTCTTCGTATATGTATTTCGTGTGTTAAGATCATTTCACTCAAATGTATAGGCAAATAATAATAATAATAATAATAATAATAATAATAATAATAACATTAATAATAAATAATTTTCCCATGGACAAATGGAAATAAACTTGAAATATTTAGAATACCAGAAGTCATTCCAATAAAAAAATATTTCTTCAAAAATTACACATGTTCCCTAATTTAAGTGCTTCTTTATACGTGTATGTGTAGTAAAAAATAAATTAATCTGGAAGGACAATGATAAGACGAAGAATGGCATCAGTTTTAACTTGAAACATTCATAATCATCAAAGTGCAATTCTGTGCGTGGTAGTAATTGAAAGGATATCAAATGCATTGCCACTGTTTGCAATGTGCGAAAATAATTATTCTTTGAAAGGCTCCGTGTTAAAGAAAAGCTCTCAAGGTAAAAGGCGAAGTCTTTCATGAAACTCCCTTTCAAAGCGGGAAGAAAGACTGTTCATCAAGGAGAGTAAGCGAACAGGTGGCTGGAGCACTTTCCACCTCCGATGGCTCTGGTCTGGTTGAGTGACATCAGCATTCGAAGGAGGGGCTGCTTCCGCGGCGTATTCAAGGCAGGAGCAATCGAAAGTGTGAATCACGTGCTGCATCAGCCACGATTTGCCATATCCCGCCTACGCCCCTTCTCCATCCTTGGCTCCAGACCGGCGAGGCATGTGCTTGGCATTTGTCTCGCGCGCAACTAATTCCAGTAAACGATGAAAATCATGATACTCGTATCTCATGAATTTTGATCCTGAAGATAGTTCTTTAACGCAGCTCAATAATGTGAAATATTAACTGTTTCGAAAAATTAAATGTAATGTAATTTAATGTAAAACGGTCACGTTTATGTGCCGAAGATACTTGCGCAGGAGGGAGGTAAGGGGACCGTGGCCTCCCCCTGATCGTTTTAAAAAGGGCCCCTTTGTCATACGTGATAAATCATTTTATTTCTGTACATATTTCAATCTATGATTTTGTCTGGCTGCTTTAAAAATTGTATTTTAGACACCTTTTGGAGAAGCTGTGGTCATTAGGGGAGACTATTATTTTATGTACAAGTAATGCAACAATTGGTAACAAACATAGAACTATTATTGACAATTATTTTTCCATAATAATTTAAATTATTTTGTCAAAACCAGTAAATTAAGTTAATTGTTTTACGGTATTTAAGGACGCGGCTCTCCATGCCTGGCAAACCTATAAATAGGACAAAATAAAACCATAGTATTTTATTGTTATGATAAGAAATAAAGTTATAATTTAATTCAATTTTTGTAGTCTAGTCATTATTTATTTACTAGTAAAATTTTGTATGTAAATATAAAATATTCAGCGGAAAATGGGCCCAAAAATGCATCCCCCTGTTGATTACGCTGCGCACGCTTATGATATGGAATGAAGAACATTGCACAGTAGAACTTAGATAATTGGATGTAAGGTTTTTCATACCTTGAATTTTTTCGTTTCCCCCTCAACTTCTTTATGAAACTGGAACCTCGTTATGTCCAAATATTCGAATAATTCGAACTTTTATTTTCCATGAAATTTAATGAGTGGAGGTTCCTTAACAATCCTGATAATTGGCGTGAATTGACGTCAACAAATCTACTGATTGGTGAATGAAATGCATATCAAAAAAACATCACAAGAAAAACTGCTTGATTCTTGACTACCTTGACTCTTCCTCACTTTATTCTTATCGTCGATAATGAGATGTTAGGGGCATTTAACGGAAAGAAATGAATTTAATAAGATATTTTTGACTTATAGTGTGTGAAAGAAATTCACTCTCCACCTTTAATGAGAGTGCTTATTTTCAAAACAAACTAATTAAATTTTTAAAGTGTTCAAGAATTGCAAAACACAATTTTGGGTCCAAGGGAACATTTATAAAATTACTAAGCAAAGATATGCAAAATAGAAAATCGCTATTGGAACCTCAAAAATGTCATTTGTTGGGATTTGTTTTAAATATCTTGTTAACTTCTACGATTTAAAAAAGGCGTTTAAGTCCGATCTCTAGTTGTCATTAAACGTTTACTTAAGCTTCCAAATATTTTTGTCTCTGCAACTTCGTTGAACACTTTCCAAAAAGCCTTAAATCGTCCAATTTTGTGTCACCTAATCGTGTGTTAGCAGGTTGAAAATTGTCCAAATTCTGTGCATCGTTTCAAAAGGTTGAGAACCAGTGCAGGGGAGTGATTAGTAAAGACCGGATTATCGTGTTACTGCATCTTTCCTTTACTAACTTGAAAATGGATGAAATATTGACAGAAATTTTAATCATAAAGAGGACGTTATTTTAGTACGTGTTTTTTGCACGAAATTGAACATTGGGGGGGGGGGGGTACCGCGTAATAATGCACATTTTTGGTAATACTGCCTGAAAATTGCACATTTTGGAATTTTACTGGACAAATGTGTAAGATTCGTCGTATTATTGCATAAAATATAATTTTTGTGTTATCAACTTGTTTTAATTCATGTTTTTAAATGTTTCTTTTAAGAAAAAAATATTTATGACATAACCCAGCAGTGCATTCGAGTGGCCTGTGAAACACCAGTGTCGTTTAATATGCATGAATTCTGCATTTTCTTGCTCTATGAGCTGAGTGCCTATACATTTATGATGTATATTGTCTAATTAAAATTTCTGGGTTATTGCAGCACGAACAGGTCCGCGGCCCTTGGTTACGTCCTCTCAGCAAACGCTGTGTTCGGGGTCTACCTACCCAATCAGATCATACACCCGTTTTGTCAGTCTACGCTGAACAACACGAGACAGCATGCGAGTCACATTGGACCTTACGTCCGGGCGCGAAGCTTAGCGACAAGCTGCACTGCGTTTCAAATTCATCGACTTTATCGGAACAGACGTTGCCCTGGGAGGGTCAAGAGAGAATGAATGCAGTTTTTGACAGCTTTTAGCAGCGGTCACGTACGTCAGAGTGAGGCTTGGCACACGAACAAGTTTAAATTAAATGTAGAAGTTTTTCCTGACTGAAACATATTGACAGAAGATATAATAATTTCACGAAACATATTTTGGAAATATTCATAATTGTAAATTATAATGAAAACAATTAAAAACATTTCTTCGGCAACTTAATAATTTTTGATTTCTGAAGGTATATTTGCATTTTTCAATTTTTATATTTACTTTTTTGTTTTTAGTAATAAGTTAATTTTGTGCGCGAATAATATTTGGAATGTGAAATATGGTTTGTTTAAGCAATATGTACAAACTTAATTATAACAACACTAAAATTATAATATTTCATTCGCCTTTAATTTGTCTCATTCAAAATATAAAAATAAGTTGATACATGGATAAACTGGCGTTTTTAGGTTATAAGCACTGTTTTGCAGTCTTGATTTTTTGTTGCATGTTTTTGAACGCTTTGACGTTTTTACTACACGTTTTAGGGAGTTTTGCTGCATGAAAATCTGGTCTTTAGTGATTAGAATGCGATACAGGTAACTACCGAAAGGCGAGTAGCAATCATATACTTCTCTGAAATGAGCAGCGAAGCTGAATGAAGGTGCAAAATCATGAAAAGCTCATCATTAAGGACTCCGACTGAATCTTAAACTAATTGCCAAATTTGTCTCTCGTTTCTTGCAGTTTCTTACATCTTCTAAATGTAGGTTGGAATGCTATTATTCAGTCTAAATTCTTCCATAGTATTATATGTTCTGTGAGATAGAGATACAATTTCTTATCCAAAGCACTGAAAATAACTTTCACTTCGTAATATTTTTCACGAAGAAACGAGTTCCTGCGGAAATGAAATATAAAGAAAAGATGAGGGGTCTAGTTCACCCATCTAGTTTCCGCCTTTCTTGTTTTCATGTATTATTTTTCTATTGATTTCTGGTGATTTATTTTTCATTTTCTTTTTGCCTTTTCTCCTTTTCTTCAATTTTTTCTTTTTTTTCATCTACTTTTTCTTATTTTTTCCCTTCTTTTCATTCTTTTTTTAGTGGTTTATTTTCCTTTTCTCTTTTCCTATTTATCTTTCGTTCCTTTTCTTCTTGTTTCTGTTTGTCTTGGGTACTGTCGGTTTCGACGGCCGGTGTCTGCGAGGGCCGCCGGTCGGGCAGGACCCTCGGGAGAGACGGCGGCCGGCGCCGAAAACTGGTCGAGCGAGTGATTTCAAAAGATGACAAAAAGAGCACGCGTGTTTTCAAGTGATCGCACATACGGCGCCTTTAAAATTGCCGCGACCTACTTCGCACCACGCACTTCGGCCTGCGCTTGCGGCAACGCACGCGCCGCGCTTCCATGCGCCTGCGGCTGCCGCCGGTGCAGCGAGAGATGCTTTCATTTACGGTTCAATGGTTATGGAATAAGTTGCCTCCAATGATCCTTGCGGCATAAAAAAATAATTTCCATGGCATATGCCGGCTGCTCTGATCGGTAGTTTTACGTGGTTTCTTAACACCAGGCGAATGCCGAAGCAGTACCCTAACAAACGGACCACGGTCCGTGCGCGTTTTTTCCTTCGCCTTCCTGGTTCTATCCTCGCTCCCTTACTTACACACATGCATACTTACATGTACTACACTACCACACATGCGGGGAGACATGTCGGAGCTTTAGAGCTTGTCTCGATTGGAAGAGTGTCCTGCTGGTAGGAGATGCCTGGTTAGGGAAAACAGTAAGCAGACGTATTGATCGGCGCCGGATCACGGGGTAGACCACAGCCACCTCCCGCAATAAAACACGCACTACTGTTATGGGAATAATGACATTAGAAGTTGATACATCCGAAAACACTATTCAATCAATCGCTTGAATGTATCATTGTTCGTTAAATTCATTGCATGCTTGTATTGATTTAATTGAATTACCTTCTCGCGCTTGCGCAATAGAGAGAAAGTTATGTAATGCTGGGCGAAGAATCGGAGAATTTTCGGCAGAAAAACTATTACAGGTCCCTGATAACGAAAAAGTAGATAAATTCAGTTGCTAAATTTAGGAGAAAAATCCTGTAACACGTGATGTAGCCAGAATCGAAGTCTTGTGAGTCCGTCTGTGAAAAATGCTACCAGCTAAACCGTTCAGCCGATTTTCTCCCACATTTATATTTTCTAATCCATCTAGCTGATATCGCGACCCCTTGAAGTTTAAACAGACAATTTTAGTTTTGGGGGGTACTTTACATGAAGTTCCTGAGACATTATCCAATTTTTAAAAAATAGCTCTACCGTTTCTGATTTTTTTTATTGGATAGTGGGAAGGATGTTTAAGAGCAGGTCTCATGTTCGTCGAAAACACTAATTTTTGGCAAAGTACAAAAGTTCAAAATTTTTTCAGCGTGTTCCTTCAACTTATGAAGATAGAAATTGTTTGCCTTAATGAAATCTGTCCCATAAGATAGGTTTTTTAAATAGTCACTAACAATATTTCAAAAATCTGAGTTCTTTTGGGCGTAATTTTGCGGGGAAGTACAGGCTAGAAAGTACGTGCTGTTTTAGCTCTACTAGATAAAGAAGGAATTAGAGGTAAATTCAAGGTCATAATTATAGAAGACCAATTTATTGGAACTTTTACATTAAAATTAAGACCATTTTACTACGATGCAACTTGAAAAAGAACGGAAATAATCTATTTCAACAAATACAAAGTTGTAGTGGTAAAATTAAATGTTTTATTGAGCACATTATTAACATGAAAAGAGTCAAGAGTTGTTGTTAGAAAAATATAATTATGAACTTGTAAGTAATGATTTGACTCCTGATGGTTTCCTCTCTGCAGAGATTCATCCACGGCCAAAATTAAGAGTATTTTTTATTTCGCTACGTAAGAATTTGCCAAAGGTCTGTTTGTTTGAATAAGAAGAAATGATTAGGGGCTTTCACTGAAAGAGTGTGCCTTTGATTCCGACTGTGTTTAATTCGCTGGCTTTCGGTAACCTTAAAGAAATTCTTGGCACGACTGTTCTCAAAGGTTCTTGCTGTTTTGAAATAAACCTGTGGTATACAATTCTTTCAAAATATTTACGATCAATGTAATCAGGTTCAATATTTTAGGACTCAGACCCCTAATGATTATTTGGCAATTCTTTTAATATACTCAATTTATAAAAAAATGTAATTCTTTTAGTCGTTTCGCGCTCGCAACCGTAATGATAATCATATAACCTTCCAAGTGGGGTTTATATTTGTAAATGGAAGTTTCACAAACGGGTTTCTACAAACACGTGCTAGTGTGTAATCTGGCACTAGTCAGTGTTAATTGCATGGACTACGGTAGAGGCAATATCCAGGTGTTTAGAAACTTTTTTCTGTGCATCTCGCAGCACGTACTAAAAAGAGTCGTTAGGTGTCTCAGTGTGCCTGGACTATGGACGCTGGATTGTTCTAAAACTGTGTTCCAACACGCGACCTCCTGTACGTATGCCCTTCTCTTACGCATTGCTGGTGTCGCTTGGCCCTCTTACTGTTTTAATAAATTACATGTAAATCTAACACCAATTGAAGCATTCATTATAATTTTTGAAAATTCTTATCAAGGCAGCGTTTTCTCAAATTTCACAAATTAGCTCTAGGAATCTGATCGTTATTTGGCAGCTCATACGTCTGTGAAATTGCTTTTTCAGGCCGTTAGGGTGTAAAATAGAATCCAAGAAATTGCATGGAAAGTGCTTCACTGGAATCGGGCCTGTGGCTTTATTTTGCCTAACGTACAGTGAATTGTCAGAAATTTGTATGAGAAAGGCAGTGTTAATCTTCACATTTTTCTTTTTATTTATAATGTTAAATATTATAACAAATTTATACTTTGGATTGAACATGGAATTATTTGTTTCCGAACTAAATGGGCACTTAAATTAGGTTTAGAAAAACAAGTCCTTGATGCAAATAAATGCCAATGAGTATTGTAAATTAACCCTGACGTTACGAAACTTTGGAACTCATAATTTTACAAAATCGACGAGCTTTAAAGTAGTTATTTAAAGGAAAATAAAAATATCCCTCCCTTACGGTCACTTTTAAGTAATAGCGTTTTCCATTCGCCGCATTGGTGGGCACTCAGGGCATCTTTTGTATTCCATTTCATTGGTAGGGCGCACCACTGCAGTGAAGCGCCATTCCATGTTCCATTCGCACAATGGTACGGAACCAGGGCGCATTCGGGACACTAAACTACACTAAGTAGCTCCATGACCATTGCTCGACCATTGCACCGTTTTGAGGTTAGGTAGGGAAGTTATGAATAATGATATGGTTTCGTGGTGTAATTGTGAAGGTAATTGAGTTTCTTCTCTCACGCAGGGTCACTTCGAATGGTGGAGTGTACCTTCTTTTACGAGAAATGTTTTAAAATATTTTTTGTGACTTTTGCCCGGTTCGGAATATCACTTGTATTTTATCTGTTCACCTTTTTTATAAATGAATTAACTATCAATGTATTGAAATTCATGTTGCTTTTTCAGTTTCCCCTGGGTGTAGAGTTATTTGAAGTTGTAATGTTAATGATTGAAGACTTGCAGGAAAGTTATTGAAAATACGAAACGGGATTTTGTATTATAAGTTAGGGCAAATGCCGCGTTTTTTTAGCAGTTTTACCATGAGAATCAAATAATTGTGGAGAAGCTTCTCAGTTCATAATCTAGTGTACTATATTGATCACTGAAAAACTTGAAAATTAAATTTTAACAGATACGCATTTGGAGTTTTTGCAAGTTTTTAATTGTTGAAATAACACGTTAATATTGTACGAACTAGTAAGTAAGAATTACCAAAAGGTTTCCTAGATCTGTTGAAATTGTTATTACAATTTAAAAACTATAAAAACGATCATAATTGAATATTCCTATTTTTCGAGTTCTGTCAGTGTGACACCCAGAATGGCTGTCTAATCTCGTTGCACACGCAGTTCCGGAATCAGTTCCATTCATGGCCGCCCTTCACGCATGTGGGGCAGCACTGTTGCGGAACGATGACGACTTTGCCCTGCTCTGGGGTGGGTTTCACTACGAGACTTACTAGAAACACTAGGTTTAATAGTATATGCGTGGGGCTGAAGCTCGCTATTTCAGTGCTAAACATAATTTTGTACTGAATGTTCAGATTTGTGGTATCCTTGACAACATCTGCGTGTCTCATGTTAGCCACATTCTTATATTATTTGATAAAATCAGTTTTGCGTCATCGATCTTGAAAATGATTCAAATTAATTTTGTGCAACTTTCACATTGTTCAAAAATTTCGTGAGTATGAGAGAGGAAATCTATCCGAAAATTTATTGTTATTTTTGTTTCATTATCGAGATTTAAAATGCAAGAATAGTCGCAAATGATGGTTTTGTGAATAGAAGGTGAAAAAATCTAGATTTGAAGATCATGGATAATTTTTTCCTGTCTTATATTTCATTTAACTAATTGAGTAAATGCGGTGTACGTTTAGGCAACCTGATTCTATGGGTTCTACCTTTCGACGTTTGGTGTTTATTTATTTCTCGAGGTGCATAAGTCAAGTGGAAAGAAAATGTAAGCATTGTGAAACTTGAGAATACCAAGCCACGTCACAAAACAAGAAATTCGCGAGGCCTGAGCGCTTGTTACATAAGGTCCAATATTGACTCTGACGCAGTGAAGTGTTCGTTGCGCCGCGTGTGAGAGGAAACCTTACAAGAGGTGACACTCATCCAAGCGCTTTGGGCTGTCGTTCACGTGGCCTGCGCACAAACCTACATATTTCCTTCGGCTCGCCCGCGGGATTTGCAGCTGTTCGCCCCGAAATTCTTAGTTCTCAGGTGGGAATGGAATGACGCTTCTTGTGTACATTAAAGAGGATGGATCTGGAAGATAGTGTCAAAAATGACCCTGTCTACTCACTGTTTTCTAATCGCATGTTTTAGTGAATATTGTGGTCGAAAATAAATTATCTAACAAAATGAGTTTACTTGTCATTTCCTTCCTTTTTTTCAAGTAGGCGATTAGTATCTTTAACATTCCATGAACATTTGCAAAGCAGAAAACACGTATTGTCTGGTAAAAAAATCATAAACAGTATGGTGGGAAAAAATATTACTCAAATGGAAGTGAAATAATTCTGAGGTGTTGAACTAGGAGAATGTTTCACAATAATTAGACAGAAAACATCGAGAAAATCCATTCCAAACTTACTTTCGATAGATATTGTCTTCTTAGCTCATAACAGTCTAAATAAACATGAATAATAGAGATATAGTTGCGCTCCCGTGATATAAAAATTAGGAATCTCTACGGTGTCTGGTCATCTCCGTTACCTAAAGAAGTTTCAAGGTGAAAAAATTACAATAGAAAGGGAAAAGAAGGTGAGAAAACATGTGTGACATTTATTTGAATTAACAGCTTTTAATTCTTAATCTAATAATGTATCTTCTATGTATTTCACGATATAATAAGGAAAGTATCTTCAACCGTTTAATTCATATTGCTGTGAATACTACAGATTACATTTTTCACACTTCGACATAGTAATGCTTCGTCAAACTTAATTCATGCAATCATTTTTCTTCGTTCATTTCTCATGCAACTAGTTTATAATGCTTGGGGTGATATTAAGCGAGTTATTTCTAAATTGTATGAATGCAATAGAGCAACATTATAAACATGTTCCTTGCTTTATTGTTTGTATAACATGTTGTATACATTTCTACAAGAATCAAAGTTGGGTTTGAAAACAAATTTATCACGTCACGCGTATTAGACATTTGTGCGAAAAACTGTGGTTTACCGCCACCAACTTACAATTCTCTCGCTGCGATTCGCTAAACGTTTGATTGATGGCGCAATTAATTGTGCCGTAAATGGCTAGAGCGTCATAATACGTACCATAAAATGACATTTTATGAACGATTTATTGCTACGATGTCGTGTATAACGTCGATTAACAGTTTATTTTCTCCAATGAGTTCCAACCTTGGTGGTATGTATGTACGTACGTACTTGGCCCGACAGCTTTTCAACGAGCTCAGGCCTACCGGCGACGTCCCTGCCTCGCGGCATGGGTTAAGGGGTACGTGTGGTTAGCACATAGTCATCCCCACGTCGTATTCCGGTCTTCTCAACCTGGGAAGTGAATTTTCCCATCGTCATCCAGCAACATAATTTAGGACATTGCAAGGAAAAAGCCTCACCGGGAATCGAACCCGGGGCCGCGTAGTGGAAAGCGATCACGCTGACCAACAGCTAGACACAAGGCAACCTTGGTGGCAGCCCTTCGAATTCGCTTGCATTCGCCAGCACATGCGTATGCCTCGCTTTCTGCGCGCGACAAGTCCAACTGGGCAGCAGAAGACGCCTGCAAGAAACGCCCTTGACAGAGCCGTTCCCGCTGACTCGCCGGACAACCTCCTGCCTGCGTGCCTTACGTAAGTGTGACAGGAAGAGAAGAATACCTTCCTGTTGCATCAAGCAAATCTTTTTACGAGCCCAAATTGCCGCTCATCTGTGTGTGTATTTTCCCCCTCGCGAGGCGGTGGGAGCGTGGAGTTGTTAGACGAGGGGGGAGAGGCGGCGATGAAAAGGGGAGAGGGACGGAGCGAGAGGCGCGGGCGGAGCGTGTAACGTAGAGAGTTAAGAATGGGATGTGAAACGGAGAGCGTGGTGGGAGTTGGGGGAGGAACTGTGGGGCGGAGAGACTAATGGAGAGCGTGATGCGGAGGAGAACGCGTTGTTGTGGAGAGCATTGTGAAGGGCTGGGCGAGCTGCGGATCCGAGAGGGTGGTGGAGCGGTTCCTAGAGGAGGGAGGTGGTCATGGGACAAAGCCTGGGAGAGTACGGGGGAGAACTTAGGGGAGGGCGTGAGAGAGATTGTGAAAGAGAGCGTGGTGAAAAGCGTAAGGAGGAGAGCATAGTGGAGACTGTTGTGGTGAGCATGGTGGCGGGCTTGGTGGTGACCGTGGTGGCAATTTTCCTTATCGAGTGAAAAATGAAAACTGAAAAATGTAATCTGTAGTATTCACAGCAATATGAATTAAACGGTTGAAGATACTTTCCTTATCGAGTGGTGGCGAGTGGTGGCGAGCGTGGGGGCGAGCGTGGTGGCGAGCGTGGTGGCGAGCGTGGTGGCGAGCGTGGTGGCGAGCGTGGTGGCGAGCGTGGTGGTGAGCGTGGTGGTGAGCGTGGTGGTGGGCGTGGTGGTGGGCGTGGTGGTGGGCGTGGCGGTGGGCGTGGCGGTGGGCGTGGCGGTGAGCGTGGCGGTGAGCGTGGCGGTGAGCGTGGCGGTGAGCGTGGCGATGAGCGTGGTGGTGAGCGTGGCGGTGAGGGTAACGGTCTGCGAGCCGGAGAGTGTGGCGGAGAGCGCCGTAGTGAGTTGGACTACGTGTTGACAGGGCGTGTGATGTGGGGTGCGAGGCTTACGGCGCAAGTTATGGAAATGGTGGAGGCGGGAGGCGTGGTGGTGGTGGGGGGTGGAAGGAGGGAAGTGGGGCTTGTGGGTGGCGCGGGGCAGACGCGACGCGCGGCGGAAGGTGGGGCGCTTGCGTCACCCGCGTGAGAAGTTGGTCGCGTCGCGGCGTGCGCTCGGCGTATTTGCTTTGTCGCCTTGACGCCTTTGTCGCCTCGTTCCGGGCGCTGCCCGCCAACACGCACGATTCGCTGAGATCTCTATGGCAGTGATGCTAAATGGTTCCTGGGTGGGTCCAGAAAATATCATTAAACATTTTGTAAGAAAAAAAGTACTTAAATGCACTATTTATAAAATTGTTTGACTAGAATTATTTGAAGAAAATGTACCTAATACATACACACACACACAAATGTTTCATTTGTATATGTCAAGAAAGAACATTGTAATGACCAATTAAAATTTTTGTCAACCAGCCAACCAAGGCAGTTTCATAAATACCATAATTAACTTTTCAAATTTGACACTGTACGTAGCTGTCAACCTGGTGAAATTCATCACTTCTCAGTTCTTATTTTTAGGTCAGGTATCGTAATTACAAGTGTCTTTAAAGTACCTGAAGTATGCAATTAATTTATATTTTGAAGTTTTTTACGATAGAAGAATGTAAAACACATTTGATGATTTTTATTTACGTTTCTGCTTATATCTTTAGGCAGGAAAGAATGGGTGTTTCCTTGTTCAGTATTAATGTAAGCACTATGAACGCGATAACGTTCACAGAAGCTGTACCTGCTGTTCTGCCAGCAAATGTTCTGCGTCTCCTGTGCTGCACTCAAGGAAGTTATGTTGTTTGTATGTGGGCCTTCTAATTTCGGGTGGATAGTGAGAAATTTAGCATGTACAAGAAAATTGAAGAACCAACGCTATGTCGATGGCTTTCTTTCTATCAGTATTTAAATATGTCGTTTTGTAGTGTAGTGCATTTAATATTTATTTTATGTGATATCTCCATATGTGATGTATTAGTGATATATTACCATATGTGATATCTCAAAGGCAATAATTATCTACACTGCAGTGTAGTTGACAGGGAGGTCCTAGGGTTCGTGTTCCGACGGTGGCGGATTTTCGACTGTAGTTGAATTCCATCACTGTCTGCAGGTGATGATGGAGGAGAATTCTAGCGGCTAACCGGTCTGACCTGTAGTTATCCGTTTTCTTCCCGTCGTCTTTGTCCATTCTCCCATTACACACACTTCTATGTTGTGCATTGCCTCAAACGTCCGGAGACTATTGGGAGAGAGCTCCCGGGTGGGGTCGTGATCCGCTGGGGGAGATACGTAGAGAGGAAAAATCCCAAGACGACTTGTAGGTCAGCACTCGATCTGGTGCCAACGAATGAGGGAACAGCGGCATCAGTCAAGATATAACATCATATGAGACGAATGACCTCTGTAACTGACGAGACTGAAATCTATAATCACTCATTCTTTCTTTCTTTTTTATCATTTCTTTTCGCTTTTTCGGAGCGCGTGGCTAAAACGTTACTCGGAGGGAAACTATTGGGAGAGAGCTTACGGACGGGGCGGTGCTCCGCTGGGGGAGATACGTGGAGAGGAAAAAAAGACGACTTGTAGGTCAGCACCGGATCTGGTGCCAACGGATGAGGGAACACCAGCTTCGGTCAAGATATGACACCATACGAGACGAATGACCTCGGTAACAGACGAGACTGAAATCTATAATCACTCTTTCTTTCTTTCTTTCTTCCTTTTTTATCATTTATTTTCGCTTTTTCGAAGCGCGTGGCTAAAACGTAACTCGAAGGGAGAGTATTGGGAGAGAGCTCACGGTGCTCCGCTGGGGGAGATACGTGAAGAGGAAAAAGATATGACACCATACGAGACGAATGACCTCCGTAAGTGGACCGAAATATATAATCACTCATTCTTTCTTTCTTTTTTTTCGTTTCTTTTCGCTTTTACGGAGTGCGAGGCTAAAGCGTAACGCGGGGGCGACGAACACTACGGCTCCGCGAGAGGCGGTTATCGCAGTCGTGCTCATTTATCGGCGACTGCGGCGCTTCCTGCGGCGGGTGGTGGTTGCGTCTTGTCCCGCTGCGCTCGCGTCGCGCCTCCCGCTCTCGCCGCTGGGACGAACTAACTCGTTGTTTCATTATTTATTTCACGCCAAAAAGTGCTGAAAATGGTGTGTATCGTAGTATAGGAAGAAGAGAAATCTGTGCAAGTTTTCCTGATCACTACCCTAACTCTTACATATAATAAGTTTAATTATGTATACAGGAAACAACCAACGTTTTGGCAAGAATTGATGAGAAAATATTATCCCCAGTTTGTAATAAATACTATTTTCCAAAGGCAAATCACCTACCGATTTTTGTTATTTTCCCTTATCGTGCCGTACGTGAAGAAATCGACTGTCGCGAGAACATGGATTATTTGAATAACTATCTCTAATAACTAACTAAAATTTGGCAGGCATTGTCAAACCCGCTGCGTGAAAATAGGCAACCAAAAGTAAAAAATTCCGCCTAATAACCTGGTTAAACTAGTGATGCAACTGAACGGCATGCACTTTCTCGCACTACTTAGTTTTTCTGATTTCTCTCTAATCAGACTAGCTTTTCGGTATTGCACACCTCCTTCACAGCTGCTACCTGTCGGCGCGTCATTGTTTCACATTTTCTCAATTTTTCGATATCCTAATAGTAGAATTAAAATATGACTTACGAATATTATAAAAGAATAAAACAATGTTCTACGTGCAAATTTTTCATCGGAAAAATTGGAGCCGTTCTAGAGTAAAAGTCGTTTGGTAGTTTCTGAAAATGCGCAATTTTGAGCTCATTTTCACAAAAAACTTTTGAGTTTTCGAAAACCTTCATGTAATCAACTTGTGCTCAAAAATGCAATATGCAAAAATTGCCCGTAATGTAAATATAAAACGACTTGAAAGATGTGTAAAAAATTACATTTAAGTAATTTTAAGAACTTCAACATTTCGCACTATCTGTAAAAATTGTTCCAGAATCCAGAAAAAAAAAAATGGAGCCAATGTTGAGAAAATCTTTGTTTTAAAATTGTCTTTATTTCACCCCAAATTACGCGAAAATTACTATGATTTTGATTAAACTGTTAAATATCTAATTTACAAGAAAATATTGCAATAAGAAGAAAACATCTGTATTTTAAATATTGTAGTTGTTGAAATACGTCGAAAGAATTGAACTTTTGTAATTTTCGAAAATTCAGAAAACAACGAAAAGTTTGTCATGTTTTACAGTCTTAGAGAGAATGGCATTTTTACGTAAAACACACACAATTTTTCGTCATAAAGAACTCACAAAATCTATGGTTTCTGATTACTCGACCTGTCAGAGGAAGTAATTTACTGGTACATTTAGGAATATGAATCTACTTATTTGATTTTGGGACCTGAAATACGAGTTGTTTGCCGAAAAATCGTCGTTTTTCGCTGCAGCATTACATAACTTTCTGCGCTTTTTGGGGGATTCTGTAAAATGCATTTTTTTCTCCGAGCTGAAACATGTTTTTCTCCCAATATGACATCCCTGGTATCTGTGAATGAGAGACGTTTGTTACGAGGCGCCACTCTGTCTGAGAGGAAGTAGGGCAGCATGGCCTTGCGTGGAAGTAATAATGGATGCGATTAGATTAGGGAAGTGTTCAGGAAGGAGGTGGATAACGTGGAAAGGAGGATGTTAGGTAATGGTGTCTGAATGGCCTTGGCCCGTGCTGGAGAAGGTATCAAGTCGATGACTTCGGCGGATGGATTTAAATTGGGCTTTGGACATTGACCTCGTGTGTGTCGTTGGAGTGCAGCATGATTTTGCTGGATCGAAAAAAAAATCGCAAGAGGAATGGTGCGCTTACAATCTTGTGGTTTATTAATTAAATGGGAAGGGAAATAACTTGATTTGAATGCATCTCAAATATGATTAGAATCGAGTAAATAGCTAAATTTTGTGTAATGCATGATATGATTCTAGAAGATATTACGAGTATATTGGCTTCTGTGTCATTGTCTATAATTGGGTTAAGTTTATTGTCTTCTGGGTACATCCCAGCTCCAACTCGGTTTATATCAAGAGTTCTCGGAGAGTAAACGTGTGACTCTCTGGAATTGAAGGTGAATAATAGAATAGCCAACAACAACTTCATTATTATTATTATTATTATTATTATTATTATTATTATTATTATTATTATTATTATTATTATTAATACCAAGAATATTAATAATAAAATATCAGGCCTTGGCTATTGAACTGAGCGACATGTGGCGTTTAATATCTGTTGAAGTAGTCCCTGTGGTCATCTCTGCAAATGCACTGATATCTGAAGAACTAATTTCATCGTCTGCAAGTCTTGGCTTTTTTAATGATATATTATTATTTATTTAATAGGTAATTATTATAAACAAATTAGATTACTTGATCCTATGTGGCTAGGCCGAAGGCCTTTAAGCCATTACAATACCTACATCCTTTCGCGTTCTAATCTTTCGAATTCTGGTATTCACCCCAAATGGTCTCTCCATCGCATCAAAGCCGCGGAAAAGAGACCATAAGGTACGGCTCAGGAAAAAGCCCCTGAAGGGGGAAAAACCTGCCGTCAGAAGCCGAGTACATTCTAATCTATCCGACGTTTATTTTAACTATTTATTTTCTGGCGCGGGCGTCCCGCCGTCTTCTTCCAGTGCTTGGCCTCCTCAGCACCTGAAATCAAACAGCGCCACAGAAAATCGTCCGCACCAGCGCCTCTGCCCTTACATTTTCGATCCCCCCTTCCCTTCACCCCCTAATGTGCTTATTACTATGCCAGTTTTATTTTATTTATTATATTGACCTGTTACTTACCAATTGACTACGACTTATGACTTATTTCTTAACTGTTTACTAACTTAACATAAAATTACTGATTAACTTACATATTGTTAGCTTATTGACTTATTTATTTCTCTCCAGTCTAGGCTCCGCTCAAGCTAACCGGTGCTGTTTTCCCACTCCCTAATTTCAGTTTCCCTAATGGTCCGAACCTTTCCTAAAAATGTTCCTAATTCTTTCATGAATTTAGACCTTTTATCACCTAAAATGTTTTGGGCGAGCGTTACGTTCCTGTTTAGGAAGTAGTAATTTCCCATTCCCATCCATTTTTTTTCTCCATGATTCGGTTGCACAGCAAATTAAGAGGATGTGGATCCAGTCTTCCCTATCACTGCAAAGCACACAGATGCCATTACCACTTGCGTCCTTTAGTCTACGCTGCATCCATCCCCCAACCCTGAACCAAGCGTACCCCCCTCTTGCGTCCTTTCCGAGAGTATGAACGTATCTTTCGCAACCCCATACCGGACTCGCATGGATTTGAGCTACTAGCGAACGTTTTTCAGCCGTTGCTGCCCAGATCTCTTGCCTTTTAATATCCGCAAGTCTATTGGAAATCAGCCGTTCTATCTCATGGGTTCCCCTATCTCCCACCATTTCCGGAGAGACGTCTCCCAACCCTACGCGGTCAAGTAGCCGTTTAATTTTGTACGCCCAGTAGCGATGGTCGCTTCCCTGCCATTGCACTCTAAAGCACCTATGTATAAGTGCGTCACCCTGTCCATCCAAAGTTTAATAGATTTCATTTTAAAATCTCTCCAAATTCCTATACTACCGACCTCTCTTAAGACTCCGGCATTTGCTGCGCATCTAGAAACTCCTAGAATTAATTTGAAATAATCTGTTTCGATACTTTCTAGTCGATCTATCCTATCCACTCCCCAGATTTCTGCCCCATAGTTCATAGCTGGGAGAACTAACGATTTGAACATTGTATCGCACACTTTTACCGGCAATTCCGGAACCCTGTGCACTGCGCAAACGTTTAATGATATAACTTTACGTTGAATCCTCACCGCCCGAGTTTGCAAGCAAAGCAGGCACCTTGGTTCTACAAAGGTCCCGGTGTCTGCTGTAGACACCTCGCTAAGCGAGAGACATGAAGGAAATAATGATAAATCAAATGAGTGACGTTGAGTAACTGGAGGAGCCCATGATGATCGCGCGGAAGCCAACCGGAAGCCAGCGAAGCTTCCACCCAAGTGGAGGTAGCGTTGTTGCGGCACCCTCTCACGAGGAAGTAATGCAACGTTTCCTGGCCGCGGTCGTGGAAACCTTGAATACCACTGATTAGATTAAGGGAAAACCGCGTTACAAATGAACGTCGGAAGACTCTTTCAAACATGATACTTTCAGAGCTACGTTGTGTATGAAATTTCTGGGGCCCCAGCCCGGTAGAGGGAGTACCGATTATTATCTGTGAGGAAGAATTTCTTGTGGTCCTGCCCTGGACTACTTTTGAGGAAAAATCGTGGCTTTTATAAGATGTGTCAGGGCGGCCTTACGATCTGCAAACCTGTCCCCGAACCAAGACAGCCATGAAATAGTATTTTGTAATGTTTTATAGTTGGATTATTGATACGTTAAACAGAACAACCTATAAAGTGTTTTAAAAGTTTGATGATAGTATTTTTGACTATAGATCATGTAAAAAAGGTTGTTAAGTATAAAGTTTAGCATTGATTGAACTAATACTCATTTTAACATTTTCCTATCGCAAATATTGTACGTACACGCGGAGATTGTTATTTTACGTGACCGTTTTTGTGAACTAGGTGGAGGCCAAGTGTGGATATTGCAACATCATGGCTTTCCACGCGCGGTTGCATGCACATGAGCAGGACACTTATAGCGGGAACGTGGGAATCGCTGGGAAGGAATGAGTTTCTGTTTGTGTAAGAGAAACAAAACGTTTTGTTCGGAGTTCTGTCAAGATCTGTGCGTCCTGTTTAAATATTACCACATGGAGAAACTTGTATGAAATAGTGTGAGTACTCGCCCGCCTAATGTTTGGCAGGTTCCACGGGAGAAATGATAATCCAAGTTTTGTAGAAACGTAAGAAATATGGCGAAAAAAGTAACGCCCATCTTCTTTTCTCGTTTACTTATGAATGTGCAATTTTCTTGTGTCTTGTCCATCGTCTCTTTATTTCTCCATTGCCATTATTCTATTCCGAATGAATTTCCTTGATGCATCTTTGACGACATGTCGATTATAATTTGTTAATTATGGTGGTGAAGTTAATGGTTTTGAGAGAAAGTATTATTTTTCGAACACACTAAGAACTGCGTTTGAAACGTTTCCTCTTTGAACATTAATCGTCTTCCATTAAATAGTAATATTATTAGATATCAGTGAAACTACAATATTGGATTATCATCATTCTTTTGTGACTCTCCTCTGGCAATGCAAATTCAGATATTTGGATGAAGCTCTGTAGATTGAACTGCAGTAATAACCATCTCTGAGTATTTTGATTGTTATCCACCATTGCTGATAAGTAGCTGTAATATGGAATAATCAAACCTGAAGTTTTGGTTTCGGAAGCTGATTTGCTATGAAATATGTGAAAGTGTGATTCCATTACCAAGTGTCTTAATTTCTAAAATTTTCGGCAAATTATGGTTTGGTATATGACTGTCAAGGATAAGACGTAGAGTGGATAAGGTGTAGTAGTTTTGGAGATGTAGAGTGGAAGCATGGTTTCAAAGGGATCGTTTAGGGTCAGCTTAAACTTGCGATCAATGTTCACGCGAGGATCAAACACTTCACAGGAGGCGTGCATAATTCAAAGCGTCAAGCATATATGACGTTCAAAGTATTTTGCAATTTTTCTACATAAATAGAAGTCGCGACTTGGCAAGTTCCGGAGACTTGGCAAAGATGCTGTCAAAAAATATTCATAAAAGTATGAAAATTTGTGATAAAATATGAAAATGTATGTGCATGAATTTGCAACTTTGATATACGAAGATTCAATTAGTTTCCTGCACGAGCGGCAGTTAATTACACCCACTTAATAAAAAATATAAAAAATGTGTCTCCTCTAAAAAGGTTTACTGTTAATTTTAAAAATATGTTTTCGATATTTTTCGCATCAGGATAATTATTTAGTAGGGTGCTGTGCTTTGAATGTCGATTCAACGACACAGTTTATGGAGTTGGCATTTGCATTATGTCACACCTTAGTGTTCCACAAAGTGAAACAGTGTTTCTCGTTCCTCTACCGCTGGGGGACGTCTGTACTCGTACTTCATACCAGCTCAGCGTTTTTAGAAGGGAGTTTACCATTGGGTGTTTTATTCATCGCTAAAGCTGGATGAAAGCGCTTATGTGGCGTCTGCTCTTTGATCGCATGACAGCGACTTGGCGAGATTATATGACCTATAACCTCTTTGACTCTGAGTCCTCCAACAAAGTCAATACTTCTAAAAATCTTGGAGCAAGAGCAAAGAACGCTCGTATTCATGCATCCCGGTAAATTGCTTTTTCTGTAGAAGAATACTTGTATTTCAGGATGGACAACAGTTTTCATTCTCTTTAAGAACCGGCATTTTTTTACATAACTTTTGCCTTGCATTTTTCTCACAAAATTTGACAAATGAAGAAAACCAAATGCCATTCGTCGTTGGTGAACAAATTAATATATATATATATATATATATATATATATATATATATATATATATATATATATATATATACCAGGACAACAGTGTTATGAAAAAAAGTACATGATATCAGATAATGATCTAAATATAATCAGAAAATAACATGATTTTTCTTCATCTTAAGATTTTTTTTTACTGTACATCAGGTATAAATTTCGTTCCATTCTACTTTAAAGGCGTTTAAGGTCAGTTGTAGGTAGCGGCATCAGTGTGGTCCGCCTACAGTTCATGACGCATTGATTCTCTGAGAAAACTGCAATAAGGAAGTTTAACATTCTATTCTTCGCAATTAGGTAGGCCCATTTTCATCACATACCGTAGATGGTTGGAACGGCCAATCAGGTGATGATGCAGGCATCAGTTATAACCACGAGGCAAACGCGTCAACAATTTTCTTAACCCCGTAACCAGAAGTGGACGTTTTCTCTAGATACTTGTTTTTAAAGAAGAGACAGTTTTGTAAAACGCTAGTGCGGAAAAATATTAACAATATTTTATGTTCAAATGTATTAGAATTGCAAGAAAATGCGATTCTTGTTCTCGAACTAAATGAAGTCGATTAGAGTGAAACTTGATTTGCTTTGCATGGTTTATTTATGGTTATGGTAATATTTTCGCAAGACAATATCTTCTCTATCTGCATGCCTTAGTACATTATGGCGTTTTAAAATGATTTATAGAAAATGTACGTGAGCCGAGGATACTTCCAATGGACAAACGGCATATCATCTTAACGAGAATGCTAACACATTGTCGGCTTCACCGCTGAGACAGTTTGTTACGGTCCTAGTAGTACTCAAGGGAAAGAGCCAGTAGTAGCCTTCTGTCGCTGCATCATTGAAAAGGCTTCGTGGATCGTTGATTGGTTTATGCATGTTCGTTATTGACCGCCGAACAAGGGTTAGGCGGCACGGCATTCGCTTGAAAATAACCTCAAAAGACTAGTCTTTGCGCCTTGTGGGTCTTTCAAATGCTCAGCTCTAGCGCAGAGGCATTGAACCGCAAGAGAGATTCGTTATCACTGGAATCCTACTTATTCGTAGTGCGGAATCGTCATCAAATAGTAAAGTTCTTTTTGGTGTGAAATGTTTCGCATTTTCTGCTTCGGCATTTTGTACGAATTGAAATGTTGATTGCTTACGGATTAATGTATGATAGTTTTTTTTATCATCAGTGGTGGGGCAGAAGGTAAAAAGGAGTGCAGAATCATGTGAATAATTTAAGCGTAATAGAGGATTAATAATGATTTATTAACAGCGGAAATTATTGTTTTATTTTACATAGAATTTATATTTGAACAGAATAACGCCAGTGCATTGTATGTCTGGCGTTATAATTCAAAAGGATATTCAAGGGAGAGGTACGAACGTCTCGTCATCTTTCTCTTGATATTGTTAAATTACAATATCATTGACATACACGTGTGCCAGCAGGGAGATGAGTTCTAAAGCCATTCTCTGATTTGAATATTTCCGGTTCTTCTTCAATAGTGTTAGCAAAGAGAGAGCAATGACTCAGGATGTTGTGCGATTAAATAATGAACGACGATGAGTTATACTACTCTGCTGCACGGTGGAATAGAGGAAGAAAAAGGGAAAGAGCATCTCGAGTTCACAGGGGCAGGTGACCCGCAGTGTAGCGGTTTGCACGCTACGATTTACCCCTAGATGTCAAGGTTCAAATACCCGTCGATATATGCGGAGTTTTGGCGCACGTAGCTGGTTGCCAAGATTCACCCACGTCTCATTCCTCTATCTCATCTAACGTAATTATCATTTACGACGTGCAGATGGACGCACTTTTTCTACATTTTTTTGCCGACTTAGATGGTCTGGAGATTAAATAATGTCACTGCATTGCCTCTGACCGGGAAGTTCTAGGGTCCTGACTGTGGCATGCTTTTAGACACTATCTAACCAGCTAGGTCGAGTTCAACCGGTGTATATAAGAGAATTATAGCGGCCAGCTGCTCTGATCGGAGGTTTTCCGTGTTTTTTTTTTCGATCCATACCAGGCGAATGGTACCCTAACAACTTGCAGTTATGCTGCCAGCGGTAGCCAAGCAAAGCTACCAAAGCGGTCCCTTCTTAGAGTTCTCTCTGAAGAGCAGCTGGGATATGGAATGACGGCTGATGGTAACCTCCTCGTCGAGTTCTCCGCCTGGCGACGCAACGGGGCAGAAGATTCCCGGGAGCGGGTGCCGGAATTCGGGCCTCCGCTTGGGAATTCTGACGACGTCTTCAGCGGCGCGCCGTCGCCGGCCGCGCCTCAGAAGAGAGCACAAGGCGGCGCTGTGCTGCGCGCAGATACCATCGCCGCCTCTCCGCTCTGCCCTGCTCTCCTATTTCGCGCCGCGGCGGGGTGGGCGGCGGCGCTGGCATGCGCGGGGTTGCCGCTATCTAACGCCCAGCAGCACATTTTCGTCGTTATCAGCGTCATCGGCGGTGGTGGGGACAGTGGTAATGCCGGCGGAGCGGTACTTTATTATGTTTTCACCAATCATCATCACCATCATCATCATCATAGGCTTAGGTGGTTCAGAGTATCAGTTGACGTCATTGCACTGGATGTGTCCGGGATATCGTAGGGTTCGAGTTCCAATGGTGGCAGGATTTTCGACCCTAGTTAGATAGCTAGGACGAATTTAGCTGCAGTGTGGAGGAGAATTCTAGTGTACGGCTGCACTGATCGGTAGTTTCCCATGGTTTCTCTGTTTAACAACAAGCGAATGCCGGAGCAGTACCTGAACAAACTGGCCGCGGACCTCAGCGATCTTTCCTTCCACTTCCTTGCCCTATCCTCACTCCTCAAACGCTCCTGCTCTTACATGCATTACCCTACCACTCATGACTGGAGCTTAGAGCTTGTCGACGGTGACCCGCTGGTGTGAAATACGTGGCGAGGGAAAACTTCGCTAGCCAACGTGTATATCGGCATCGGACCTCACCGTCTAGTGGGGGAAGCTCAATGCTACCTCCCGTAATAGAGACTTGCAGTACACTTCCGTAAATGATGACATTAGCATTTCTCGCGTTCGGAAACACTAAATCAATCAATCGTCATCGTTGTCACCGCGGTTGCGGCGTCTGTGGCAGCGAAGGCGGTGTGATCATTAATCGCTGAATAATTTGAAGTTATTTACAAAGCGACGTTTCTCCAAGAAAATCAATTTGCAGGAAGGGAAAATATTAAAATGTAACTTGTAGTTCAAGATTGGATTCAACAGTTTTTGGAATCATGATAACCGTCAAACATAGGAGAATACTCCTATTTTTAACACAATTAATTGACATGTAATGGAGCAGATTTTAAGAGTAGATTGATACGTACATTTAGAAAACACGGAAATTAAGATACACCACTTTGACAAGCTCTTTAATGACCATTATCAATGTTAGGAGCAGTGACTGGGACGGCACGCGAGGATTAATCTTGTTTTCAGTTATCATCATTGCCGTCGTCGTCATCGTTGTCGACTCCGGAGGCAGCGGCGACTGTATTGGCTGTGACAGAGTTGATGAAGCAGTATTGAATGCAATGTCTGTGTGACTTTAGGTTTTATAGACGTTGTCACGTGATAGATATTGGGTATCGATGCATCGATCATTTTGTCATGGTGTCCTTCACAGGAAATGTTAGCCAGTAAGCCTACGTCACGGCGCACCTGGTCAGCTAAGAGTAATACGATGTTCAGATTATTTTACTGACATTCGTCAATATAATCATTGTTGTGTTTTGAACTTCGCAGCGATGAGAAACAGTTTGACCTCTATCGAATAAGAATAGGTGCAGTTTTTTTTTCTTCTAATAAAGGGAAATATAAGTATAGGAAGCATTAACGGCTTCTTTTACAGAGGAGTTTTTTGGAGAACTTTCACGCATAACATTTAATGAACATGGATTTTGATGACACTTCTCCCGTCGTGTATATGCTTTTCAACTTCAAGCGCTGTTCAATAAAAAAATACAAGAATTCATGATTTTCAAGTCTAATGGGGGGGAAAATGCAAATTTGATATTTTCTAGTTTCTTTGTGAAAGCTTTGTGTTAGATGCCCTCAAATACGAACATTTTTGTGCACATGACGATAACTGCCCCTACAATGACACATCCAACGGACTCTTTAACACTAAGTAATTTGTGTAATTGCTTCGGTGTTACAGTTGTCAACAGGCGTTGGTCGTGAGAATGATTTGTCTCGGGAAGCAATGGGTTAATGTTTTTGTCGTTAAGCGAATTGTCTGTTAACAAAACAATCCATTAGCTTCCGACGCGGCTCGCGTGGCGCCGTGATGATAACTTACAACGTTACGAGCGCCGCGAGCGGCTGTAAAAGTGTAAAGCCGCCGCTGGCTGTTCGCAGCGCGGCCGTAAAGAGGAAATTGGGCCACGCCATTCACCCACGCGCCCACTCCCTGCGGGGGAGGCAACCACAGGTGAGCCAAAATTTGGACTGCCAAGGGGGAAGTTTGTAATAAAAAAGGTTTTCTGAGGGAAGAATTCGACAGAAAATACATTGGATGAAAGAAATTAATGCAGTTTTGGTAGAAAAAAGATTGATGAAAAGTTATTGTTTTGATAGGAAAAGAGTGTTCTTAGTTAAGTAGTTACTTTCGATTCTGGATATGAATTTGTGTAATTGCGAACCTATTGAAATAAATAAAAATAAAGGGATATTCACATGCAAAATTTAGAGGAAATATAAATAACGTTTTGGGATCTTCGCTTAATTCATAGCACTCATGCTCATTTAATTTATTGTAGCAGGTCGCCGAGTATTTGAATAAATGTGTGATTTTCGTATCGATTATAGAAGTATTATAACCTTTGTAGTGTACATGGTTTTGTTTTGCTATATTTCTGCATGTAACTTCAATATTTTTCTGGCCAACCTACTACATACATTGGGAAATAATTGATCTTGTGCGAACTGGGAGAAGATTTGCAAACAAATATTAATATGATTCATGCATGTGAATAAATATTTGCAAAATAAATCAGGTAAATCAAGAAAAGACTAAGAGTAGATGTTTTGGAAAAAATATGAATATAATGGAAAACATAAATTGTGTGTGTTACAATTCAAACGTGTGAATGTATCACGTATTCTAATTTTACTTGTTGTTAGTTGTTTTATAGGCATTTGAAAGTTCGGAATCATTTTTATGGACGGAAAAACGTGCTACGTATTCACATGAGCACATGCTGTTAGAAATCAATGATTGTAAGAGCAAGTCAGCTGTTAGAAATTAATGATTGTAAGGAAATGGTTACCTGAATGTAAACCATGGTGCAGTTTATTTTCGTAAGATTCTGTGCTATTGTAATATTTGATAATCGCTGAATATGAGAATATTTTTATCGGATGTGTTAATGGTTGATGGATTTTTGATGAATTACTTATGAATAATATATTGGCACCCGTTCTTGCCTCTCTGCCACTATGCAACCGCTCGAAAGCCCTACGCCCTTCCCTGTCTGACATGCGTCACTGGCATGCGTCCGGGACTCCCTTTCTCCCTTGGCAGTCCGTACTACCACACGCAACCTTTTACCCCCTCCACCCTCCATGTGCCAGCAATGGCGGTGAGTTGGGGGGCGCGTTTCAAATATTTACATCTACCGTTTTATTCATTCTTTCGTTTTTTCTCTTCTCAGTGGATCAAAGGACTGGGTCATGTTCAGGACTGTTTCCAGTAGCCCTTACATAATAGAGAATTTTAATCATAAGAAGTAATGCATTTTATGCATTCGTTTGAAATTACAAGTGTATTAAAAAACTGTGTATTTTTATTAATTTTACTGTTTTTTCCGTAGCTTTTGAGTTTGATATTTATACCTGGAAAAGCATCAATGTTTTACATCTGTAAAATGATAGTGATTTTGTAAATTGTCTGCAAATGAAAACGTTCGTAGTGTTTGAATATTTCAGAACCATTGAATAGCAATTTTGAATTTTTTGCGCGATGTGTGAGTTAGAAATGTAATTTTTGATGGAACTCATGGGGGCATTTGATGATAAAAGTGAAACATTTCTGCAGCCTATTGTTTCTTCATCATTGTAAATTTGTTCCTGCAAAATACTGTATTTCTAAAATTACTCTCCAAAAAGCAAATTTTCCAGAGTTTGAGAAGTGAGAATTTTCTTTTCTCAACCATTTTTCAAAGATATTCCCTTTACGAGCTGAATATTGGAATTGTATCTTGCATTTTTTGCTAAATATTGGTAAATGTTCTTTGAAAACGAACATATGCTTAACATTTAGTGCATGAAACTGACGAATTGTTCTTAAAACGTTTTCTTCCCTCGGTTTAAACAATTATTTTTCTTTGTCAAATGTCTTTAAAATGATAATTATTTTCAAATTGTTGCTAAAGTATAACTTTAGAAAATTATCTAACAAAATGTAATACGTAAACGGACGGTAAATTCTGATAGTGACAAAATGTTGAAGAGTTGAGAGGAGTTCATTTTTGTTAAGTCTTCTTCTCAATATTTTGATACCGTTTACTGTGTGACTGTAGCCAATTTTCGTATGCAGAAAGCAGTTGGCTTAGTTTAAATACAATGAACATCCTGTTTCCGCTGCGTAACGTCGAAACGGGTTTTGCCGTGGGTTATGTTGACTTCCATTCCTTGTCAGAGCCTGATATTTTCAGCCCAATGAAAGAGCACGTTGAAGAGAACAGGCAAAATTAGCTCGCAGACATTGTTATTCCTCTAGTTTATATCTATTTTGAACAGCTTCGGCACGTATTTTTTCATTTTTTTTCTATACGACGCGTTAATATCAAGGCCTTCCGAATCATACGGAATAGTTGTTTCAAAGACTGATTTGTTTGCATGAATCAAAAAAGGGAAATATTTAAAAAAAATACTTCTAATAAAAAATTTCTAATATCTCATCTCCACTCACTCTCTATATGTGTTCTTAACCTAAGAATGTAATGAACTGAAGCTTAGGATAGGATGATAATACGAATGTTTTCAGTACCAACGCTTTATTAGCGGTATCTTTTTTGCGTAATGTCGTCCGTAGTATTGTAGTGAAATATTTTAGGTTACATTTATAAAAAGTAATATCATTTCTGCGTGCCAAAATGGAAATTCTTATTTTGGTGTTCTTAATTTTCTAATATTAAGATGTATTATGTGCACATTTTAATATATTTTAGGGCAATATTTTATTTATTTTGCAGGAAATCTGTCAGGTCATGTTTTCCCTCCCACAAGCGAGACATGACGCAGAGTTCCTTACGCCCTTGGAAACTCCAGCCTGGTTCGAACCCGCGAAGTCTAATTTTGGAAGCGGTCCTCACAATCCTTGGGCCGGGACGTTCGTTCTCTATTTTGTACCTTTTGTAGGCGGGAATCTCAAGGCGATGAAGCATTTCTGCCGGCGCGAGCCACGTAGTGAAGCGAGAGCTGAGAGTCGCATGTGGCGTCCTCTGATATAAGAGCTCACCGCCACAGGAAGAGTTGCTACGTGCGACCCACATCTCCCGCGGCGCACGTGACCTGGGGCCAATTAAATCGTGTGACTGGCCGCTCTGTTCCCGGCCGGTTCGGGGAGCGAGATCCCCGGCGCCGGGACGCCGTCACGTCCTTTCGTCCCCTCCCCTCCCTACCCCTCCCCCCCCACCTCTCGTGGGAAGGCGCGGGCGGCAGCGGAGGCGGTGGCACAGCGGGGGCGCAGGCGGCGGGGACCGAACCGCTTGGCCGGGCAACGCTTCGCCTTGTGAGAAGACTCCCAGGCGCTTTCGTTCGCGCGAAGTTTCAGAAAATGAAAGTTTCCGGAACGAACTTAATTCACAAAGAACGCGCACACGATGATCCTTCAAGCCATTCATGTCTCAGTCAATTGTAGGTAGTACTGTAGTTCATCTCTCTCCCTGTGTACCATTTTCAACTTCGTACTTCGATTTTTACCTTCGTACTTCATTAAATTTTAATTTAGATTATTATTATGTCATTATTATATTAAATGTATTTGTCATCAGTGTTTTGTAAAGCCAAGTAGAACATTGACATAGCAGATTATCTCCTTCAAGCGCACGAAGGATGATATAGAAATATGTTATAACTATATAACAAGTAGAAATAGATTATATATTCAGCATGGATGAAAAATTATTGCTAAGAAAACATCAAGTAGACTCTATACCTTTAATCCCCCTTCCCCCCATTCGAAAATTCTGGTTACGCCACTTAGTATCATGTATGTGTAATAAGGAAGAAAATATCCCTATCTTCCTGTGATGTCTGATTTTTTTAAAGAAACTGCTTTTGCGAGAGAAAGAAGATAATAAGAGAACAGGAGTCTAGGGAAATAAGTTTGATGTAACAACTTTTGTAGTCTTGCCTTCTTTCTTATCGTGTAACCTGCGAAAAAGTCATGACGGAAGACTTCGCTCAACTCAGATTCGCATTTGGCCTTTAATATGTTGCATCGTTCATACAGAAATGTACTTCATGAATGCCTGCTTTCTCAGATCACCCGATGTGTGAACTGACTCATAGGTCATCCGACATTTTCCAGATGAAACCTTCCCGAGAATAGGAAATGATATCACGGCGGTGGTCTCATCACCATTTTATGGCTTGTTCGTATGTATGGCCGCTTTGCCAACGACTGTATCGTGGGCGTCGAATGAAGCAGCTCTGAAAGATTACCTTTGGCGCGTGGTGAGGCTTCTATCTTTTGGGTTTCGAAGGCACGCGGCGATTGAGGTAGTGATCGACCGCAGTTAAGGACCGAGAAGCCTCTATGAAGCGTCAAAGTGCTTCTCTCGTTTGGAGTTTTGGCTCGATGTTAGAAGACTTCCTTAAACTTGCGAGTGGGCAAAGAGATCGCTAAGCGATTTCTTTTCTGCTTCGATGCTCAGATTTGATCTTTGTTCGGATGGCGAGCATTGAAAGTGACCTGAAGCGTTTATTTGGAAAGAAAGCGAAATAGTTTGTGTAACTTAATTAAGAAAGGGGAAGAGAAGAGAGCCATTTCGCTCTTCACATTTAATTAGGGTGATGACATAATCATTCTTCTTTATTCACTCGTATGATTTGAAGAATATACTCAAGTATTTTATATTTTTAACTTGATGTGTGCTGTAATTGTTTGTGAGAGGTACATGCTGCAGATTTCAATTTCCACTCTAAGTGACATAATCTCTATTTGTAAAGGCAACGACGAGATAAAATACAATCAAATTTTTAATGACTTGATGACGTATAGTTTAAATAACCTGTGGATATCAACTGTCTGCACAATTAGGGTGGTTTGTTTATGTGTGTTAATAATATTTTTTGGGACATTCGGGATATGTTCTTACAGTTTCGTGTTGTAAATAGAATTGGGGAAATGAAATTGTGGGAAATTAAAGTAAAAAAAAGTGAATAAACTTAAACTAAAAATGAGATAGTTATAGTATCTCCGGACCAACATATTAGACTCAAAGCCTTGCAGATTGAGTTCTGAGAGTTGAGGGGGCTGTGATCGAGATCTACTTTCAACCCGTAACTTCATAAAATGTTTAAGCTAACTCAGAAGTGATGAAATGTTAAAAGTGAAGCAGAGTCGTCGCTTAACTCGACTGCGCAGGAATCGAGCAGAACAAGGGCTCGCGGCCCCCGCCGCCCGAAAGGAGCGGTGCCGTGCTGGCAACACATTACTTGGCTGGCAGCGCCTGGCACGGAGTTCCTCTGCCCTGAACCTTCGCCGTCGAGGTGCCGTCCCTCAAATTTTCTCTCCCTTTTTGTAATATAAGAAATTATGGATGTTAGGAACTCTGTCAAAAGTCTTTGCCGTGATCGTGATACTAAAGGTGAAATTTATCTGGTTTCTATACAGGCTTGAAATTGTCTCTGGTGGATGGTAAAATAAATACTTTTTTACATTTAAAGTTCGAAGATAATATTTATTTTACGAGATGTTAACCAACCATTTGTGAAAATTTCAGTGCGCGTGATGTATTGGCAATTTTTTTGAATTGACCCAGAAAGTAGTTTAATAAGGTACTCGGTGTTTGAAAAGTGTCAACTTTTAATCTCTTAATTGCATAATTTTATGGAGGCTGTTTCTAAGATAAATTTCTTGCCAAAGCCATCCGAGGAAAGGAGAGCTGATGTGGTGGTTATTTAGATTTTAATCAAGGGCTTTTTATTTGTTACTAGGTTATTGAAACACATATAGGTTAAACATGCTAGGTGATGGAACACATATACATCAGGGGATTATTTGCCTGTCCTTGAAGAGATACGCTTTCGCTCATCTTTGGTCTTTACGAACTGGTACATAATTCTATATTATCGAAAGACAAGAACATTCGATAAGAAACCATCGGAAAGTTTTCCGAAGGGTAGGGAGTGTTGTCTAACCTGCAGGCGTCATCCCAACATTATTTGCCCGGAACTAATTCAGCAGGCTTCGAAAACTCTAACAATAATTACAGACGTTATCTTTCCTTTTTTCGAGTTTCCAAGTAATGGTATAAAAACCATGTACTTCTTATGCTGATCCCAAAACATTGATAATGGAGCTCCCTCTTTTCATGCATGATTTTGACACGTGATTGCAGATATGCTTTGCTTCTCATACTATACACAAAGTTTTTTTTATTTTTGTTGCCGAGTAATATAGCCAAAAATCTCTTTTCCCCTGCAGTATCTATATCCCTCTTTTGACTGCTGTACACACCCACGCCCAAATCCCCACAGTAGCGCTCCGCAGCGGGGGAGGCTTAGCTCGTTCGCCCGTCCGCCCGCCACGCGACGCCGCGGGGCGACAGGGCGTCGCCGGGGCGATCGATGGGCGGAAGCCACGCGCGCTTGTGCGTGCGTGCGTGCGTGCGTGCGTGCGCGTGCGTGACCGCACGACGCTGTGCCACAGGGAGCAAGCGCTTCGGTAGCATACGGGCTGCAGATACGCACCGAGTACGCACCGCGATTGTGTTGGGAGATGTAATCACGTGAATAACAGTATAGCTCGGGTGAAATGTAGTGCAAACCGCAGCCGAAGCACTGTTTCATGTTCCGTGCGTTTCATTCTGAGTTCTAGAGGATATTGGATGGCGTTGTTCACTGAGACGCGAATAAAGGTTTTAGCTTAACTTTTATTTCCCCCTTTTATTCTTAATTTAATCTTGTAAACAGTTCCAAAACATACGAGAAGGATGGGTTCTGTTAGGAGTTTTTCTATATGGAAGTTCACTTTCACAAGTCTGAATCACAACTCCTTGTTTCATATGCGTGTATCAAAGGATTTAATATGTTGTATTAATGTTGACTGTACGTTACTTGTCGTTTACAAAAAGTCTATAAATTCTTAGAATTGCTCTGTAATTATGTTGAAAAAACTGTGTGATGATTATTTGTAATGTAATCTCCAGAATAGCGTGATAAAAACCATGAGAGATATGATGTGAAAGGACGAAAGTGTGAAGTTTTGCAGTATTCTGTCAATGAAGTAATGTTGTTCAGACCGGCTATTTGCACTTACATCTACTTCCATTTCTCGCGCTTCCACTCCTGAGTAAAACATTCGTCAAGTTAAAACATTTACTAAATTCCTCCATTTTGGTCTCAGTTTATTTAATTTATTTCGTCACCGACTGATATTTGCATTTTTATTCGATGAACTAATTGGGCCGTCCCGTCCCCGACGAAAGATACATGTAATCGCGACTTAAATAAAAAATTTTATCTTGGCAGTCTGCAAAATTGTTACGTTTAACCTTTGCTTAGATTGCATCGTAGCAGCTGGAATTCGCCGAGGTCTTCTTTGTATGTTTTGAGCTTCATGGTTGCGGTTGAGCAAGTTCTTCCTTCTTTTATCTCTAGTGAAATTTAAGTCACGCTACGCGCTTCTTTTTACGGATGACTGTCGCCTTATCTTTACAGACGTACGCCTTCCCGCGGAAAATATAAACGATGAGACGCACGATAAGCGATTTCTTACAAGGTGCATAATAGTAAATCCTTCTTCTTCTACCTCCTCTGATATCTCTTCTGTATATTATACAAAATTTACAAGAAAATTAATTAATTGAAGAAAATTAATTAATTTACAAGAAATTTGGCAGTTCTTTTTATAAGGGATCATCAGCAGTAAATCCCGTAAGTGTGCTACTGCTAGAAGATAATTAGAATTCCAGACTTGCAACAAACAGATATAAAGAGAACAAAGTAGAAGTTTGTAGATTATGGCGTAGAGGAAAAGCACGCGCACATGCAGACCGCAACACAAGTTACACTGAATCACATTTTGCCATCTTGCGTAACGTGATTCACCCTAGCTTTTGAAATATGGTTTTCTAGTACCGATAGTGACTGTCTTTTTTGAAGCCGAATTCTCCAAAATAAAACCATTTTTAATCTTGTATTATATTTATTTTAGATTTAGCTCTCCAAGGTCCACTCATTCGTGGTTAGAAACAACAAAAAATCTCAACATTGATGTAAATTAAAATGACTACTTGGGACCGTTAAAAATTGGCTTCGAAAATGCAGCTATTTTCACTTTTAAACCTATGATTATTTTCAAAGTGCAGAATTCTTGAGGTCTTGCTAATCCTATTTTATTCAATTATCCTACTCGATAGTTTTGAGACCATTCATTTTATTGATGCATCCCGGGGAAGGGGGAAGGAAAGATCGCTCTCGGTCCGCGTTCCATTGTGACACAGCACGGGGGCTCCCAGGTCCTAGAGTCTCCACAGTGGGGAGTTTTCGTCACTAGCTGCATAGCCAAGTCCAATTCAACCACTGTCTGGAGGAGAATAGTAGCAGCTGACTGCCATGATTGGTAGCTTTTCGTGGCCTCTCCGATCAAGACGCAATGGGCAAAAACGAAAGTAGGAGCTTAACAAACGAGTCTCAGATCGCGCGCGATTTTTCCTTCCTCATCCCTTCCCCATTTCTTCCTCTCCCCTAGCACAAACAAAAGCACAAGCACACACACACACACACACACACACACGTATTCTTACATGTTATAGTCTACCACACATGTTCGGAGACCTTCTGGGCGTTTACAGCTTATCCCGACAGAGGTGGTTCCTCGAGAGCTATCTAGAAAGAGAAAAAAAGTCAACCACCACAACCCGACCTGTGGCGGCGAATCTCACTCGATATCGGATATTTCTGGGGAGGAACACCGCCGCATCTCGAAATATAACGCACACCAGACTTACGGAACCAATGATCACGATAGTTGGCGCGCCCGATGGCCGATTTAATCGACAGTTTTCAAACGTTCGAAAAATATGTATATTTCCTGAATGATTTTACAAAAGATGACAGGCATGTAAGACGTATTTTACTTTATTGCTGGTAAAATACCGGCGAGTGTATGTGACAGGAGACGCGTATCAACCACGTAGAGCTGAAACGAGAGTGACGTATCCGTCTGTTTGTTTGCGGAGCTCTTGGCTGTGGGTAATAAAACGAGACGTCTGCGTCATCTATCGAACGGGGCGGTGCCTCGAGAAGCTCTTTTTGTGTGCCGTGCGGAGCAATGAGAATGAATTGCAATGAGCAATGAGTCCATTTAATGCTCACCGATACCAGGAGAATGGAGTTTACAGAATCTTGAAAATACCGGAGAGGTAAACTATTTAAATATATGTTCCGGTGAAACGTCTTATAGCAAATGTATCTCTGGTGACATTAACACCTAATTGAAAAAAATGTACATCTAATTATCTACAGTATTACAATTACAACATTTCTATGAAACTATACAACGGAGAAAAGAATGGTAATATTGCTTGTAGGGCTGGGAAGTTTATGTAAGTTGTAATTTTAAAATGTGCCTGAAGATATACCCTAAAAATGTTGAAATATGCAATTAAACGTTTAAAAGATCGAGCGTTTGGTTACAGAAATATGTATTTTGCAAATTACATTGACATCTTTTTCCCACATTGTTCAAAATAAAACTAGAGTGTCTACTGCTGCCCATTTATATGATGTATTAAGAACTCAAAAAATGTTATGATTTTCAATTCATAGGGAGCGGCGATGCGCGTTCTGTCAGTTCTATTCTTGTATTATGAGAAGATTTTTACACGTCATGACGTGTGAATGGCGCTTATTTATATTTTGTCACGTTTGTGCTAAACAATCTCTGAATGGCAAGCACACAAGGAATGCGTTTCCTCATTTGAGAAACATATTATTTTATTATTTACCCTTTTTAAATTTACGCAATACTTCAAAAAAATCTTCACTGGTCCTCGCCCTTACTTTTATTTTTGGTGTGTGCGTGTGTGTACACGTCTGGTTGATTCATCAAGAAACTTCGCTTTAATTAATAATGTTCACCTAAAAATAATTATTTTCTTTTAAGCAAATGAATACAGTTTATGCCTAAAACACTAAAATATTAGATAATAATAGATTTCTATCTCTGTTTCAAAATTTTTCTATGAAATGTAGGTATTATAAGTTTCTGACTGATAAGAATTTAAAAAAAAGAAAATACCAATGCATGATGTTCTTAGTTTGGATTATTAGACTAATGACATCGATGCCGGAAACAAGCGTCCGACGGATTAGAATTGACTTTCAATCGTAGATCTATGTGACATTTGCATAAAGTATTTTCTGAATTAAAATACTTTATTTAGCAGTGCGTCCCACCACTGGATCAATCACGCAGCAAACCAAATCTTCATAAAACGCTTTAGGGGGCCAACATCCGTCGACGCAATCGACAGGAAAACACGGAAAAAATAAAATAACTGAAGGAGTTAGGTTCCCAGGAGGATCGAAGCTCCAGTCTCCAGTAGCGTAGATCCTTCGTGGTTTGGGCTTGCGGAGAGCCGGAATTTTCCCCTTGGCTCCGGTGCCAGCGCTGCACCGCTTCCTGAGGCCCCCGCGCCGCCCCCGCGCCGCCCCCGCGCCGCCCCCGCGCCGCCCCCATCACCGCTTCCGCCGATCCGCGTCGACCCGCGTCAACTCGTGCCACCCGGTGCAGCTGTCCTCACCGCCGCGGCCACTGCTGCCGCCCCCATCGCCGCCCCCATCGCCGCCCCCACCGCCGCCCCCACCGTCGCCCCCACCGCCGCCTCTATCGCCGCCCCAGCCGTTCCCATAGCCCCAGCTCCCTCGCCTCCCCGTCGCCTCCCGTTCCATCGCCGCCCCCGCCCCTCCCGCCGCCACCATCGCCCCCGCCGCCTCCGCCGCCCCCGTCGTCCCCGTCGCCCCCGTCTCCCCCGTCTCCCCCGTCTCCCCCGTCTCCCCCGTCTCCCCCGTCTCCCCCGTCTCCCCCGTCTCCCCCGTCTCCCCCGTCTCCCCCGTCTCCCCCGTCTCCCCCGTCTCCCCCGTCTCCCCCGTCTCCCCCGTCTCCCCCGTCTCCCCCGTCTCCCCCGTCTCCCCCGTCTCCCCCGTCTCCCCCGTCTCCCCCGTCTCCCCCGTCTCCCCCGTCTCCCCCGTCTCCCCCGTCTCCCCCGTCTCCCCCGTCTCCCCCGTCTCCCCCGTCTCCCCCGTCTCCCCCGTCTCCCCCGTCTCCCCCGTCTCCCCCGTCTCCCCCGTCTCCCCCGTCTCCCCCGTCTCCCCCGTCTCCCCCGTCTCCCCCGTCTCCCCCGTCTCCCCCGTCTCCCCCGTCTCCCCCGTCTCCCCCGTCTCCCCCGTCTCCCCCGTCTCCCCCGTCTCCCCCGTCTCCCCCGTCTCCCCCGTCTCCCCCGTCTCCCCCGTCTCCCCCGTCTCCCCCGTCGCCCCCGTCGCCCCCGTCGCCCCCGTCGCCCCCGTCGCCCCCGTCGCCCCCGTCGCCCCCGTCGCCCCCGTCGCCCCCGTCGCCCCCGTCGCCCCCGTCGCCCCCGTCGCCCCCGTCGCCCCCGTCGCCCCCGTCGCCCCCGTCGCCCCCGTCGCCCCCGTCGCCCCCGTCGCCCCCGTCGCCCCCGTCGCCCCCGTCGCCCCCGTCGCCCCCGTCGCCCCCGTCGCCCCCGTCGCCCCCGTCGCCCCCGTCGCCCCCGTCGCCCCCGTCGCCCCCGTCGCCCCCGTCGCCCCCGTCGCCCCCGTCGCCCCCGTCGCCCCCGTCGCCCCCCGTCGCCCCCCGTCGCCCCCGTCGCCCCCGTCGCCCCCGTCGCCCTCTCAGCCCAGTTTCACCCCACGCCGCCGCCGCTCCTCGGGAGCTCCGTCTTCCTACGCCTCCTCACCGCGAGCGCGCGGGGCGCAGTCATTTTTCTGCCGCTGTTTGTCGCGCTGCCAGGACTTCAATTCCGGAGTAAGCGGAGACTCCGCCCCCGCCCGCGAGCTGCGCGCTACTTGTGCATCCACCAGCGTTGCCAGGCTGCGCCTCCGCTCGGCCAAATAGTGCTAGGAGATGAAGTTCTACTGGTGGTCTAATAGTACTTGGAGGAGGGTCCGAGAAAGAAGGGGAAGAAACAAGGATTTTGAGAAGGACTCTGAATATAAAGTAGGGTGAAAACGCCGAGTCTGTGATTCAATTCGAACGAAAAATAAAGTGTATTAAAATTATGGGAAGTAGCGCTGTTTTTTTCTTAATTAAATGTTTATACTATATTTTTCCATATTTTATTTCTGTGTGACAACAAATTATGCTCGAATTCGTTTTGTTCATCTTCCGTACGGACGAGCGGTTCTTGATTAGCTTCTTATCATCCTGTTGTGATCACTCTTTATGCATAGTGTGATAGGAGATTGTTTGTTTTGCTGAGTTTTAACGGCATTTTCGAATAGAATCTTCAAACTGTGCAAGCAGATGTAGATCATTTCTTTTTCTGTTATCATTAATTTAAGGGTTGAATGAGAAGCGGGACGATTTGATGATCCACGATGTATGGAAGACAGTTTTGTGTTTATTGCTTGCATTTCCACCGAATGAATTTCACTCTGACTCGTTATGCAAATACTCCAAAAATATTTACTTTTCGCAAAAAGCAATTGTTTTAAGATCTATTAATTGCAAAGTCTAACTGCTAAGACTCATTCACAATTGGCAGACTTTTTTTCGTTTTCTATTTCTTTCCCCTACGTTCTCTTTCACTGCCTTATTTTCACCGGTTTTTTAGATGTAGGTTTTTGTTTCCTGTGTGTCTTTTCATGCCTTATAGTCGAGTTCATTATGTTATGAATACCGTCGTAAAAAATGTAAGTAGAATTGTGTAGGCGTGAGAATTTTGTCGTTGTTAATAATGTCTGTTACGAATACAGTGTGAACGGGGCTTCTACTGTTCGTCGTGAAAGTAAATGTCGGTTTGGCAACCATTTCCTCGGAGGACCTCGCGCTGTCATCTAATGCGGGAGCCAAACGCACCGGCGATCCCTGGTTGAGCCGCGGGACGGATTTGGTTCTCTCCGGTAGCCAGAATTGGAGCCTTATGCGAGCCCCGAATGCTTCTATAAAGGAATCAGGGCAAAGCTCTTTGAAATAAACGGAAGCGAAATTTATTCAGGAAACATTTGTCCGGCCCTCCAAATCTGATATTATATTTACATTTCTTAAATTCAGGAAAATTCTGGAAGTAAAAGCATGAAATTGTATTAATATTTTTTCTCTATTTTAACTTATTTGCAAATTCCATACGAAACCACACCCATCGGGCTCTAGCGCGAATTATGCCATTCATGTGACTTGAAATCCACTGCCTGGCGGGCTTCGTGCCAAACGATTCTGTTTGGCACCCCTGTGCGAGGATCTATGAAGAGATGGGATAGGATGTGTAAGGTAGATGCTAAAGGATGTGACAGTGGGACGAGACAAACTGAGGTGAAGAGGGGGAGAGGTTTCAAAGAATAAATAGGAAAATGGAGCGAGGCGACGCAAATCTCGGGAAAGTGGAATGAAAGGGAACGCGATAGGAAAGGCAGAGACGAAGGCAGTCTAGTTTAAATACGAGTTCGTTCTGAGTGAGAGGAGTGGCCAGGGCATGACGTTTGGAGACCACGAAATGAAATGAGAGTGGTCAGGTAAGAGAGCACCGAAGTGAACCCGTACGAAGGCGGAATGTTTCGGGCGGAGTGGATCGCAATGGGAAAGAGAGATGGGGCTGGAGAGAAGACAATGGAGCAGAGGACGCTCGGGGAAGAAGGTGGTGGAGCGGAGCCGGACAAGGCGAGGCGAAGTGAATCCGGCCAACGCGAGATGCGACCGGGCGAGAAGGGTTCCAACTAGGTGTACATGAGCGAGTGGTATGGGAATCTGGCGGGGCGGGGAGAAACAGGGTCGGGCAAAGCTTGACGGAGGTGGCGGGTAAGGCGGCGAAAGGTGAAGCGGGGCGGGGAGGGTGGGATTGAGCAAAGGGGGGACAGGAAGAGCGGTGCGAGGGTAGAGAGCAAGACTGGCGGAGTGCTGTGTGAAGAAGGAACGGGGACAAGGAGGGATTGGCGATGCATGGTAGGGCGAAAGGGGGAGGACCGAATCTGGATAGGGAAGGAGTAGGCAGAGTGGAGCTGTGCAAGGGGGAGGATCAGGGCTGCACTGAATGGAGAGAAGCGGGGAGGGGGACGAGACCGGCGGAGCGGGAAGAACCGGGGGCGAGCCAGGCGGCGAATCGCAGGACAAGGAAAGGGCCGGGAGTGCCGAAACGGGTCAGAGTTGGCCGGGGTGGAGGCGGCCGGCGCTGCTCAGAGGGGCTCGCGGCGGATCGGAGCGGCTCGCAGACCACCGACCGGCTGCCGGGGCGCTAACGCGAGCCTGCCTGGCCGAGGCTGCTGTCTATTTCCCACCGGCAGCCTACTTTCGCCGGCGCGAAGAAGGCAGGATGCGATATTCCTGCTGATGTGTGCGAGTATCGAGCGTGGAGAGTATTTTTACGCGCGCGCCGTATTTACAGCATCAGCGGCGGTGGCGGCCTCCGACTCCGGGCCGATGCCCTCCCCCTCGAGGAGCCACTTCCGGTCACCGCCCTCCTCCGGGATGCTCTGCCCCATTCACGTTATTGATGAGGGAGCAAGAATTTGGGAGGCGATCTGAAGAGGGAAGGTCGTATATTACAAATAATCAAATACCAGACGAACGATCCTCTTTCACCAAAGGGCTGGGAAGAAAGAGAACAGAGGAGCAATTTGACCGTTTATAATCACAGGCCTACAGGCGTGTGTGCTTACACACGCAAATGTACGAATACATGGATGGTGTTTGGAAAAAGCCGTTATAAATTGAAGTATTCTCTTACAATAATTATTTGTGTTAATTACAAAGTTATTCTGCGAGTATCCGTTCGTGCAATTGATCGAATAGAATAATGAAAACTAAAATACAAGAAACTCATTCTGGAAATTGCGAGATGATTGTATCCATACAAGTAACCTTCTTGCCAGTGTTTTTAGTACGTTTGTAGTATAGTCTGTAATATTGTTCTCATTGATATTAATGTTAAGATATTTTAGAGTCGGTTCATAGTCACAATTCTTGTATCATGTTCAGGAGGTTCATGTTCAGCGACGTAAATATTATTGTTTGCCTCTGCTTTAAGTCTCATTCAGTTTCCGGTAATCAATGAGTAGATGTGGTGAAAAAGGTGCTGGACTTCTCGGTATCTGATTGAAAATTGTGTCCTCGTACCACTTTCGGGGTGCGATCTTCAACCGAATTCACTAATACAAACTTCACAAACCATTTCAGAAACATGATCGTATTCCGAGTATCCCCGACAAGATTGGAAGGTGGTAAACGTTTCACGTCTACACTGGTTTCGAACGTAATAGCTAATGTGACAAGCTACTAATGATATTGTAGAATGATTTGTTGATTAGTCTGTTGAATTGTATCTTTATGTGGTCTCTGAAAAATACTCTTATGCTAATAAAAAAAACAACATTGACTGTTCGCGGGTTTTCTCATTAATCACAGAAGATATTTTTACCTTCAAACACTCATCATTGATATATGCAACTGCAGTCGCTAATAATATTGCAGTTTGAAAGCAATCTAAATTTGAAAATGCTTTATTTAGAATTTGTGTTGAATACTTTTTTAAAATCTGTGTTATTTAACGGTATGTGAGTGACGGTGCTTCATAACGTCCTTGTCCTGTTGCAGCACGGCGTGGGCGTGGAGTTCGTCCGCATCCTGCCAGAGACGCACGTTCCGACCCTCAACAACGTCTTCTCCGAATGCGACTCCAAAGACGATGTGGTGAGTAAACGCCCCTTTTTTATTTTTTAAGGTCGCCTCAACATCTAGGTCATTAGCGACCTCTGTTGCACTTAACTGTATGACATGGTAAGGTGGATTGATAGGGGGTGAAAGGACCAACACAAATACAACCATGCCATGCTTTTTCGAGATCAGTTTGGGGATAATATTACAGAAAATGCGATTGAAATGTTTCTGTCAGTGGGTACTAAATGGATAATAATCGAATTACAGAGACCGAATTGCCTTAACAGAATTAGAGTATTTTTGACCAACAGCTGAAATTTGTGGTTAGATGGAACATTCATTCAATACGTGTATCTAATTACGAAGCAATACTTTATTAGTACTTCCGCGAGGGAAGTGGGTAAAGATAAGCTGTAGACTGCATTTTGTTGTAAAATGCATTGCATTGATTTTTGCGATGATGCCGAGCACACCAACTACTACAGTCATTTTTCCCAGTGAATATTTTATTTCGGGAGGCGGCAGTGTTTCTCCCTAATGGATGGTGTAATCCGGCGCCGTCGTACACGTCCCTCTCCATGCACCTCTCGGAATGTGACACCGCCTCAGCCGGGACTAGCGCTAATCTCCCGACTGGTCTCCCGATATGTGTTATAGAAGCCCGTGTGTTAGAGTACTACTTTGGTTTCGCGTAATATTAATTGGAGAAACCACGGAAAACTACCGATGAGAACTACCGAATGGACTCACATTGGCAATTTTTTGACGAGTTACCTGAACCTGCGTTTTCTTTGAGTATTCTGTCTTTTCTATTTTCTTTATTTGTTCGTCAAAAAATATTCCTAAACCGGAACTCCTTCATTCTATTGCAGTTTTTCGCTCCGTCTGGCGCTCAATTAATGCTCGTCACTTTTGCGCCGCTCGATCTGATACACGGACGGGTATGATTGGATTTAGAACGGACCGTGAAATTGAACATGCCAGGCGATCATTCTCGAGCAAATACTCTGACATGTTTAGACCGGGTTTACAGGTTTCATTTTGGCATACGATTCCACATTTTGCTGTGTTCTGGAGTTCCAGAAGCTAGCGCGCGTTCGCTAAAACTTCGCAGTCGTTCATCAAAAGGAAGCGAGTCTCAGAGAATATCTTCTGCAGCAGTTGGTGGCAGGCTTCCTCAGCCAGAGTCGTTTCGAATGCCCTTGGCTCCCCAGGCGCCACCCCGTCGCAGGCCGTTTTGGCAAAAGCACTTCTCTGCAGCACACCACCATCACCGTCGCGCGTTGGCATTGGCGCTACAAGGGCTGTTGTACTGCCCACTTCCAAAGTGGGACGGTTTGTCGCTCCCCGCGCGTGGGAGATGAATTGCGCGGGAGGGCAACGCCCCTTTCGCCGAAGCGCTCCGCTCCGCGCCGTGCGGGCGAGGCGTTGGCCGCGGCGTCGCAGCGCTGGCGCCGCGACGCGGAAGTCCTCTAGCTCGGACGGCTGGCGCCTCCGCCGCCGCGCACAGTGGCCTCCCCCACCCGCAGTGCATAAAGGGCCACATCCTAATAAAAATCCCTTTTAAAACATATATTTTTATTTAAAACACCAAGACTTTTCACATTTGAATATGTACGATCTTTAACTTATTAACAGTCTTTAAATTCAATCTTTTAATTTCAAAATTGTAAGCTTCCTACTCAACGAACTTTTTAATTTGTTTCTTTAAATGGAAGGTAGTAAATCCTGGATGTTTTCTTACTTGCTATTATTAATCGGATTTGTTGTAGAAATGGTAAATATTAAATAATATCTTAAAATTAATTGAATGAATTGAAATAATCTGCAGTTCTTTGTTCATTTTCTCGTTTCGTTGTGTGAGTTGTATTTATCTTTCGAAAGCAGTCATCGTTCTCTCGCCTGTCGCGAGTAATCGTGTATGTGAGTGTGTGTGTGTGTGTGTGTGTTTGTATGTGTGTTAGTTTATAATCATTAGAAAAGCAAAGGCGGCAATATTTTTAGAGCGAGGATCAATGAGTGTCAATTTAGTACCCGCTCCTCCGTTAGTTACCAAGAATTTTTTTACGGGTAACCACTAGTTATCATTCAGATTAAATCAATAAGCATACAATCTCTCTTTCATTGTCTGACTCTGTTTCTGTTTGTTTCTTCCTGTGTGTCTCTGCCTTCCACTGTCTCTCCCTGTATCTGTCTCTCTCTCTCTCTCTCTCTCTCTCTCTCTCTCGAGAGAGAGAGAGAGAGAGAGAGAGAGACAGAGACAGAGACAGAGACAGAAATGTCTCAATCGCAGGGGCAGAATACGCAATGAAGAAGTCTTAATAATCGTATTTTTTAGGTTGCGTCAAGTGCCGTTACGTAGAGCGCCCTATAAGAGAGCGCTTGAGTCAGCATAAAATCATCATTAACGCGCGTATGTGTACGCAGGAATTCCCATCGTACTATGCCTGTATTCTTTCTGGAAGTGCAAGCAATAAGTTGACAAACTTTTATCGCAATCTGATGAACAGTACGGCTGCGCATTAATTATGAATAAACAAAAATTGTTTTTATATATAAGTTTATATATTACACGCGGTTTAGAAAATAATGATTGAAAATAATAAGAATCACGGAAAACTATTCAGTAACAAATATTTTTGTTTCGTTCATGCGTGCATTTGGTGCCGGCACCGCTCGCTTCGCTTCACCCCGCCCGGCCCCGCCCGGCCCCGCCCGGCCCCGCCCGGCCCCGCCCGGCCCCGCCCGGCCCCGCCCGGCCCCGCCCGGCCCCGCCCGGCCCCGCCCGGCCCCGCCCGGCCCCGCCCGGTCCCGCCCGGTCCCGCCCGGGCCTGCACCGGCCCGCCCGCCCCGCCCCGCCCCGCACGGCCCGGCCCCGCCCCGCCCGGCCCCGCCCGGCCCCGCCCGGCCCCGCCCTGCCCGGCCCCGCCCCGCTCCGCCCTACCGCGCATCGCGGCTCCCCCGTCATTTGGCAACGGAACCGCGTCGGCCGCCTCGCGCCCCGCCCCCCTCGTCGCGCTCTATTGTCCTGGTGGGGGTGACTCGCGGCGCAGCGAAGCGACCACAGTGCTGGTTTTCTGCACCTCTGGGCAGCGGGGTACAAATTACGCATCCGACCGAGGAGAATTTGTGGTGCACGTAGCGGGTTCGCGGACAGGTTTTCTCGGAGTTCACTCGTTTCGACCATTTTAACACCGGGGCACCATCGCCATTCTTGTCATGTCATCGTAATCATCTGGGCGTAAAGTCATTAATGCATTCTAGGGCTGGCCATGAGACTGAGATTCTGGCCTCACAATAAGGCCTTCTGGCCTCACATTAATTATGAATAAACAAAAATTGTTTTTATATATAAGTTTATATATTACACGCGGTTTAGAAAATAATGATTGAAAATAATAAGAATCACGGAAAACTATTCAGTAACAAATATTTTTGTTTCGTTCATGCGTGCATTTGGTGCCGGCACCGCTCGCTTCGCTTCACCCCGCCCGGCCCCGCCCGGCCCCGCCCGGCCCCGCCCGGCCCCGCCCGGCCCCGCCCGGCCCCGCCCGGCCCCGCCCGGCCCCGCCCGGCCCCGCCCGGCCCCGCCCGGCCCCGCCCGGCCCCGCCCGGCCCCGCCCGGCCCCGCCCGGCCCCGCCCGGCCCCGCCCGGCCCCGCCCGGCCCCGCCCGGCCCCGCCCGGCCCCGCCCGGTCCCGCCCGGTCCCGCCCGGGCCTGCACCGGCCCGCCCGCCCCGCCCCGCCCCGCACGGCCCGGCCCCGCCCCGCCCGGCCCCGCCCGGCCCCGCCCGGCCCCGCCCTGCCCGGCCCCGCCCCGCTCCGCCCTACCGCGCATCGCGGCTCCCCCGTCATTTGGCAACGGAACCGCGTCGGCCGCCTCGCGCCCCGCCCCCCTCGTCGCGCTCTATTGTCCTGGTGGGGGTGACTCGCGGCGCAGCGAAGCGACCACAGTGCTGGTTTTCTGCACCTCTGGGCAGCGGGGTACAAATTACGCATCCGACCGAGGAGAATTTGTGGTGCACGTAGCGGGTTCGCGGACAGGTTTTCTCGGAGTTCACTCGTTTCGACCATTTTAACACCGGGGCACCATCGCCATTCTTGTCATGTCATCGTAATCATCTGGGCGTAAAGTCATTAATGCATTCTAGGGCTGGCCATGAGACTGAGATTCTGGCCTCACAATAAGGAATAACAATATATTGTCATAATGGGAACAGCTTATAACGTCGCCAAACTGCCTCGCTGCAAACTTTCCTAATCTTGAGTTGTGGTATACGAATGACCGCCCGCTGTATGTGAAACTTGTGGTGGACCACAAGACGAGCGTGCTGCGGTAGCTTTTGTTGGAATTCGTTTCTTTTCACCGCAACTCCTACCGGTTTTTCTCTACAGTCCCGGATTATTGTACCATAATCTTTGTCATCCTCGCACTAAATTTAATTGCCGGCAGGGCGAACGCGAACGCGAATGCTCTGCTATAACCATTGACAACCATAAACGTTGAACCTCTATTATTTTAACGATATTCACGGTTCTGTACTCATGCTTCTTTCATGACACTACATTTATGATCATTTCCCGGTGTGTCTAACGTGTCATGATTATATACAATAAATTGCTTCTCCCGGGGATCCACATCAAAAGAAGTTTCACGATCAATAATTTTCGCGTTTCTATTTTTGTTTAAAGCAAAAAATCGTTTTCGTGTGCTTTGTTATTCGTATTTTGTGACAATGCGTTCATTAAAAAAATAAAAATATATTCTTCACGCTAGAAATAGTAATCTGCGACCCACAGAAAGCCTCGCACTGCAATAGCAAGCCATTATTGTCCTTGTAAATACTACATCAAAACAAAGTAAAAATATGCGCTATTGATTGAGAATTTCCGTTTGGTTTGTTCGGAACCTTAGGACGATAACGTGTTGTTGGTATGTTGACATTATTTCAGATATCTCTCAGAAACTTTTTTACTCTTATTGACGATCACGAATATATATTTAATCTGATTTTACGTAAAGTGATCCACAAAATAAAGAAAACTTGTACAAAATCACGGCGTGAAAGTTACTGATTTGAAGGAAAGGAATTGAAGGAAACGGCTGTACGAACCAGCGCCAGCAAGCGGCAGAAGGCGGAAGTTGCGCGAACTCAAAGGCCACTCGGCTACTTCCGTTTTCGCGGCGCGCCTGTGGTTTTCCCCTTCTGGACCCAAAGCTGGAGTGCGCTTTCTTGTCATCACCCTCACTTTTTTCATTCTTAGTTACCCTCTTACTTTCCGCAGACCCTCTTTCTCTTTCTCTCTTCCTCTTTCCCCCCTTTCTCCCCCCCCCCTCTCTGTCATGGCGAGCACACGACTTTCTTGTACCACTGGTTATTTATTTATTTATTTATTTATTTATTTATTTATTTATATATTTATTTATTTGAAATAAAATTATTAGGTTTTACTACGTAGTGGAAACGGGTTGAATCATTCCAAACGCCGTCGGGCCTATCGACCACGAGCACTATCATGGGCATTTTCAATGGGGATCGAAATTTCATTGAGGGTAAAATTATCCTAACAGATACGTGAGGTAATTGACTGGAATATTGATCCAGAAAATGATATTCAGTAAACAAATTTATAATGGTTTTGAAGATCTAATTAACAAGTGAGAAGGTGTGTCAAACGCATTTTCGGCGGGCTTATTTTGAAAACAAAGTGACAAAACTGATTTCAATGACAGATTTTACATCACTGATTGTAAAATTGCGTTACGGCCCTGCGCAATAGTTATTAGAGTGTATATACGAACTGATCTGTATTATATTTTAAACGTACGTACGATTCATTTAAAGGAAAATGTATATTAAAACAAATCGCCCCATAAGAAACTATACCTGTTGTCTCTAAAATAGGAACTTCAGGGACTTCCCAGGAGAAAAAATAAACTATTTTTCGTCATAATATGAATACATACACTGACCTTATTTTGCATTTACGTTTTTCGGTACTAAAAGACAATTGAAAAATAAAGTATTTTAAACAATTGTACTTGTTTGAAAGCGAATATTAATTTAAAGCTCAAAGAAATAAGCTCATTTTCTGTACAAATGAAGATAGGCGGTATAGTTTCTTTGGCGTCGAAATATTATGAATGACATGGAATTATATAAGATTTTTTAATATTGAAAATTTTGTTATGCGTTATACTTTGCCAAGTCTTTCCGCGTTAGCGACGCTTAGTGGCATCGGAAAACCAAAACTTTTTTGACTCGTATGCAGTATTCAATCAATTTATTCTGTCGGTTGCAAGTGTGCGTGTTGAATATCATTTAAAACTTTCAATTAATATTATGGCAGGTCACTAACTCTATTCAAACAAAATAAGTGTATACTTTAAAAATATAAACAATTTCCTTACATTAACTGTTCGTGTACATTTATAGAAAGTACTGTTTGCAAATATAGAAATAACAGTGTCATTACTGAATTCAATTTGAGTGTAAAACAAATTTGATATTAGTGCTTTAATTTATTATTTTTTCTTTAACTTTTCAAACGTATTTGAGTATCAATTTCGTCAGTCGAGATGGTCACGTCTGACAGCATGGTGAAAGCACCCTGCAGAGAAAATATTGCGGTGTCGTTTACGTATGCATTTCGGTCACTAACTTAAATTTATGTACTTCGTGCATCTGGTTTCCACGGACGTCAGAACGCATATCAGCACCCGTAGTGTTTCATTACATCCAGTACAAAATACTATTTGGCGGCTTTTTTGTCTACCTTCTGTATAGAGGGACTCCGCGGTCTCTAGTAGTATTCTTCTTTTTATTACGAACGAATTATGGGAGGCCGTGGCAACATTGACAAAACGCCTGTGAATTGTGTGATGAGGGCGGATATTTTTGTTTTTCGATTAAAGAGTCTGAGAAGAGTTGAGGAAGGGGAATTGAAGTAATTAGCTTGCATAAAATGGTGTTAAGAACATAAGCTCCCAAAGTGCAAGGGATTCGTGACGCAATTACGACGCTCCATAACAAACACTTTCTCCTGTCCAAACAACCATCACGCACGCACTTGTCACGCTCCTTGAAGAGTGGGTCAGGCACTACCTGCTCTATTTGGTAGCTCTGGCTCCATTGCGGGCCAATGAGGTGTCCCCCTTCAAATTGTTAATACTTCCACAACGATCGGAACACAAAAGACCAGTCGCAAATGGCGATGGGAGTGTCGCGCGGAACACAAACAAGTTTGGTGACGCAATACCAAGTTCAATACTGGCGTGTGGCAGAACGCCCTATCAGCACTTCGAAGTTCCTTAAACGTCGGAGCTCCGAGTCCTGGCGTCGTAGGGCATCCAGTGCATCTGGAAGCCCAGGGCTCTTAGTTAAAAGATACTTCCCACCCCATGCAATTCAGATGTGAGAGAAGAATACGATACTCTAGTCTTAATGTCAGACATTTAACCCATTGAATTCAAAGGTCAATTCTGGATTCTTGAAATCCATCCAAAGTACTACACATGTGCTGGCGTCGGTAGTTGTGCAGTTACCCTTGATGCCATCAGATATATATCGCGGAATATTAAATGGTTATATCTTCATGTCCAATAGAAATAAAGACATATATGAGAACAATATATTTGCGTACAGTTTAGGTACAATGTGGAATTCTATTTTTTCATTTCATTAATGTCGTCTTGTAAGATATTATTATCTTACTTATTAGGGACATCCAGAAATTAAATTTCAGAGTTCCACCGAACACGGCTAGAACATATGTACGTATATAATAATATACGTAATATTTTCTGTGCATCAGTTTCTCTGAAGGAATGTGTAGCACTATGTCACGTACAGTCTTACGCGATCGGTCTGCTAAGGCTTAGGCGAAAGGCTTATACATTAGCAGGCGCATTAAAATTGAAAAATATCCAAGCACTGTTTAGATTCTTTCTTTTTATTAAATTAGTATTTACAAGTATACAGTTATTAGATACTTAAAAAGCCAACATTACCATTTTATTTTTTAATTAGGAAGTTTGATTGTAAATAACGGTCTAGGTTCTTTGCAATTTCCTACAAAACCGTCAAAGTAATACCACTGATTATTCGAAACGAACTGCACGTACACGTACGTAATACAGGATTTTGCGTTGCTTCTTGGCTGTTCTTGAAATCATTTGCCATAGAGAGAGCTATTCTCTCCCCTTCATAAAGTACAATAATCTCAGTTTCGCCGAAAATATCAGATACTCGTATCATAATGTACATCCGACCGTCTCATTTGATGTTCAAAGAATTCCGTTAGATGTTAAAAGGGAGATTTTCCACGGCGTATCATTTCAGCAATCGACAGCAATATCGAGCTTCTGAACAGATGTGTCTCAGATGACTAATGTCACTGCATTGTCTCTGACCGGGAGGTCCTAGGTTCGAGCCTTTGCGGTGACAGGATATTCGACACTAGGTAGACAGTTACATCAAGTTCTGTCTCTTTCTGGAGGAGAATTCTAACGTCTGTCTGGTCTGAACGGTAGTTTTCCGTGGTTTCTCCGATAAATACCAGGCGAATGCCGGATTAATACCCTCACAAACAGGCCACGGACCGTGGGCGATCTTTTCCTTCCATTCCTTGTTCTATCCTACTTCTCACTTACACACACACACACACACACATACTCCGTGCACCACATGCTGGGATACCGGTCGGGAGCTTAAAGCTTGTCGCGGCTGGGTGATACTTGGTTGTGGAAAACCGCGCGACCCGGCGGCACCCGGCGGCCACTGCGAGCCAGAATTGTTCCCTACTCTTAGAGGACTAATAACTTTAGCATTTGACGCGCCCGGAATCACTAATCAATGAATCGAGCTTCTGCGCATGCGCAGTTGGAGTTTCGCGTCACTTGTGTGCATCTGACCACCGAGATCGCAGTCGATTGCTGTACGGTATGTCGTACAAAGTCTGTAATATTTAAATTTTCAAATTCGAAAGAAATTGCCTCGTATGGCTTGGGGTGTTCAGCTGACGTGACCCGTGAGGTCACGCGAGTGGGCAGCCCCGGGAGACCGCGCCGCTCAGCGCCGCGCCGCGTCGCGCCGCGCCGCGTCGCGTCGGCCTGCGCGACCCAAGCGCTGTGTGTGCGTGCGCACGCAGGAATGCGCGCTCTCGGCGCTTCTCGGAAGCGGCGTAAAACGACCACGCACGCCGTCCTCCCCCTCCCCTCCCCCTCTCGCGTGCCGGCGGAGGCCGCGCTTCGACGCCCGGCGCACGCCGCGGGACGTCGGGAGATAGCGGCTCGGCGCGGCGGGGTGGGGCGGGGCGGGCTTTTGTTCCCACGCGCACCTGCCTCCTCCGGAGCGCGCGCTTTGCCGTTGGACGCGCAGACGCGTTCCAGCCGGTGCACTCGCGTCCCCGGGGGGCGAGACGGAACGCGAGACGAGGGACGCGAGACGAGGGACGCGAGACGAGGGACGCGAGACGAGGGACGCGAGACGAGGGACGCGAGACGATGGACGCGAGACGATGGACGCGAGACGAGGGACGCGAGACGAGGGACGCGAGACGAGGGACGCGAGACGAGGGACGCGAGACGAGGGACGCGAGACGAGGGACGCGAGACGAGGGACGCGAGAGGCGAGACGCGAGAGGCGAGACGCGAGACGCGAGACGCGAGACGCGAGTGCGGCGCATCTGGCATTCGTCTTGGGAGCGATTCGTATGCGGATCTGTAAAGGTCGATTTTCTCGAGTCGTTGATTTTCTCCAATTCGTTTCTGCTCTGCGTCGTCGTTATTTTCATCTTGTGGTATTGTCAAACTCTAAGAATCTGTGTGTGTTTATGGAAGGGGGACGTAGCGGATGTAAGCGGGAAGTGATGTAGTGTACAATTGTATCCACGCAGCACCAGTCGTTTGATTGTTCCTGTGGAAATTGGAATTCAAGTAATTTCCATTCATATGACCGGAAAATCTGGTGGACGATTTGTATTGCGGCTCATGAAATCTGTTCTTGCACTCATTGTAGAGAATTTCTCGTGACTTTTGGCGGTTTTTAGGAGATATTTTGGAATAATAATAATAATAATAATAATAATAATAATAATAATAATAATAATAATAATAATAATTGTTATCTTTGAATGCGTACCGCCTGAGGTAGCACAATTTGTTTTTCTAAGGGAACTCTCTCTATTTTAGTTCATGTGTGTTCTGATGCCGCCACGTTAGCGGATGCTTGGCCAACAGTTCGACCGTCCCGTCGTGGTTTTCTTCAAGGCAAATCCCTTGGTGAATGAACCGAGAGCTAAAACCTGTCTCGCTCGGCTGTGTAAGGCTACGATCTCGATTTAGTTTCACTCCTGTCACAAATACCCAGCTAGATTGAAACCACGTAACGCTCCCAGATTACCTACTCGCGCTCTATTCACCCTGTCATTCATTTACTCCAGTCGTTTTCCTTTTCTTCAACAGTGGATATCGTCATAAATTCCGGAGCCCATTCTCCTTCACGAAACTACTACGGGAAGTGCACAGGTGCATCCCGCATCTACTAGATAACCTTCAAATGATATTGTATGTAGTAATTGCGCGACGAATGATAGGGGTACTGGTTTTCCCACGGTTCCCACGGGTTTACCGTATGTACGTTTTTTTCAGCTTGCGTAATTATTAAAAAAATCACAATAGTCATTAATATGCTTTCATAGAAGCAAAACATGGTTATTATGCTGCTTCTTCAGATGGTATCGGTTATCAGAACATTTGCACATGTTTCCTCCGTAATTAATGTCTATATACCTCTGTATATTTCCCTTGTTGCGACTTACATTTCGCATTGCGACTGTAGTGTTTTTCTCACTACTTTCGAATCAGACGAGCGATTTCTGTGTATAGAAAGGGTGTAAGAGATTGCGGCCAGCTAAATGGATGTGAGATAGCGTCCTGCTATATGTAAATGAAGAAACAGAAGAAAATAAAGCGGTCACTATTTAATAATGGCATGATAGGTAGTTATTTGATATAAATATGTAATGTTAAGAGGAAACCGTGAAATCAAACAGTTGGAGAAATTTATATTTTCAATTATTTAGAAGAGAAATTCAATCAACCCATTAGCGTTGGGGATAGTCATTCAGGTTGTATGAAAAATTAAAAGTGATTTACAGTGCCACAACATGTTCGAAGCATGCATAGAAAACGAACTAAAAAAAACCTTCTTTCACCGGAAATGCTTGACGTCAAGCCGTTATAACTTGACGCGAATGAATGTGACAGTCTAGAAAGCTTACCCGTCCGTAGGCTCATTTACATGCTGAATCTCTCCCACAGAAAACTCTGAGATGAACTGGCGCTTGGCAGAAACAGGTGCGTCACAGATGTGCGATCTTTCACTGCGATTACGTTTTGTTTCAAGTGTGCAACTTCGCACAAGTTGTATCTTGACCTGTTTTACAGGCACATTTGATGCAGTTGATAAGACTACGAACTGGGGAAGAACGGTGGAGCATTTAAAACATATTACTATAGAGGTTTCACTGTGTGGGAGAACAATTCATTAAATATGTCTTGTCTTGAATATCAAATTATACAATATTTCGATTTAAAAAAAAATAATTTTTTTTGACAAATCGAAAATCAAATATTTTACCGAGTAAAATTAGCAGCAGTTTTCTGAGTAACAGTGAGAATAATGAAGTGCGATAAGGCCCAGGCTATCATCATTAATTTAAGTAGATTCACGATTGTGCACCGCGAGGGATTAGACAGTAAGCTATCAGTGGGGAAATAGATTTTGGAAATGAGCATGTGAAGTCCAGCGGGAAATAATATGCCAAAATAAAGCACAGAGCTCTGGGTGCTCCATTAAATAGAATTTCCAAAGGTTTTGATGTAACTAACCCAATGCAATTCCCCCCTTTCCGCCGTAAATTAATTATAGTTTCCTGCCCAACAGTCTAAATGTTGAGTAGGGGATTTAGGGTTCTTGGAGTCAGGTTAAGGATGTCTTGGATTAAGAAGTTAGAGGATGACGCGTGGGGGACAGGTAACTCACGGTTCTGCTCTGAGGAGTTTGCGAGAGTTTGTGCTCCGTTGACAGTGTCGAGGAACCAACTCCTGAAGCATGGATTAACGTGATAAATGCGAGGGTGTCGCCTGGGGGAGGAGGGGGGGACAATTTGCCGCGCGCGTGCCTCGGAGATGTTTCCTCGGCGAGCGTGGAAATTATCGTCCCCTCGCATTACTTTCTGATGCAGGCCCAATGGATGCCGCTTAACGGCATATCGGTAAGGCACACATGAAACTGCACACGACTTTCCTGTATTAGTGGTAACGGTTACGTAATATATTCTAGCAGCTTCTGTTCTATAAACATTTCAACCTTCTCTTGAAAATCACTCCTAACCATACGAAGCCCGACTGATAAAAAGGTTCGGGAAAAAATGTATTTTTAATTTTTCGAAATATGTAGTTATTACCAGTTATTTAGAGCTATGTTATTTGAAGAAAAGTGTCTGAACTCATTCCAGAACACTTTTCTAATAATTATAAATTCCTTTATAATAACTCCTGTATATTATTATTATTATTATTATTATTATTATTATTATTATTATTATTATTATTATTATTATTATTATCATTATTATTATTATTATTATTATTATTATTATTATTATTATTATTATTATTATTATTATCATTATTATTATTATTATTATTATTATTATTATTATTATTATCATTATTATTATTATTATCATTATTATTATTATCATTATTATCATTATTATTATTATCAGTCTCATTATTAATAATTATGATAATTCCCTTGTGGGTTATTCATAAGACACTCATTAACATAGTATAATTCTCATGAAGCCTCGGGTTCGAAATCCAAATTTCCTAAAAGAGAGAATTTGTGAGAGCCTGGCGCAACGAGGTGTGTTCGATTCTCCGTTCTCCCGGAGCTTGCTTCCGCAGCGCAGCCCCCACTTGTTGGAGGCCGAGTGGGCCCGGCGGAGGCGGCCGCAGCGCAGGTTGGCGGCGGGGGCGGCGCGCGGGCGGACGGGCGGAGGTATTTCGAGCGTTGGCACCCGCGCTTCATAATCGCGCGCCGCTTCGCTCCGCCCCTGCCTCCCGCTCCCCGCCCCCCGCCACTGCTCCACGCCTCGCGCCGCGTTGCCGCGCCGCCGCCCCGGCCGGGCTGGGTGGGCGGGCAGGGTGATTCGCTCTCGCTGCCCCTGCCCACACGCGGCTGTAGCGCCCCGGCCAGGGCGTTAGTCATCGTGGCGGCGGGTTCGTCGCCCTTCTCACCTCACCTCAACACGCCTTCCTGCCTGCTCTGGTGCTCCTGCGGCTCCTCCTCGACTTAGTCTCCGCTATCCCGCTTGAACTTTGTAGTAGTATGTAGTGGTCTTCATTCTTGTATTTTAGAAATCTTACATTGCAACTGTGTCTACTGCTCGACTTCTTGTCTACTCCTCGATTTCTCTCGTCTTCCGCTTATATACTTTACCGTAATCTGACGCAGTCTTCAATATTCTAATTTCCACGTCCTCCCCTCCTTGCCTGGTCTGCTGCAGTTCCTCGACTTAGTTACCTCTACCTTCATAGTAATCTAATTATCTTCTGTCCTTCGCATCTTGCATCCCACTTCTCGACTTCTTGTCCACTCTTGTTGCTCAACTTCAGTCTCACCCGCTGCCCTTATACCTTATCGTGAAATGTAGTAGTTTTGAATCTTCTATATTTCTCATCCTACTTCTCAACTTCCAAACAATGTCTCAACTCCCTCGACCCTCCAGTGTCCTCTACCATTCTTATCGTTTGTCGTAATCCGAAGAAATCTTCAAAATCTCACTTGCCACATCCTACTTCTGAACTCCCTTTCTATTTCTCCACTCCTTGACTACTTCCCTGCTCATGGACTTCCATCTATAGATCTGATAGTTTATCTTAATCTGTAGTAGGTTTCAAAATTCTACTTCACACATCCTTCTTCTAAACTTCCTTCCTACTTCTCAACGCCTGGCCTACCCTGCTGCTTCTCGACTTGCAATCTCATCTTCACTCTTACAATTTATCGTAATCTGTTGTAATCTGCGATTCCTTCTCCCTTCCACCTCCCTCTGTTCGATTTCCCGGACGTTTTGCTCGTCGTCTGGTGCTTCCCAAATTTTATTCACTTTATTTAAAACCATTACCACATGGGCTCTGAACTACCCAGGTCAGCCAGGACGATCCCAAAAGCCGACCCAACCTTTACCGTATATTCATCGCGTCACATTCAATGGAGTATCACTTATGAATAGATTTTTTAATAAAAAATTGAAGTTAACAATTGAAACATTTTTAGTATTTAAAACATATGGGAGGCAACAAAAATTGCGTTTCTCTCCTTCCAAATACTGTCGGGATTCATCCCTGCATCGTACTCTGTTAGTCTTCAATCTTCTACCTTCGTGCTACAAAAGAAGCTTTACTCTCTTACCATCGTCAAATTATTTTGCGACCCGTCATACCGTTAATTCAGTTTCCTTGTAGATATTGTTTTATAAATGTAATTTGTTTGTGAATTGAAATCGCTTATTTTTAACGACATATGGTTTTCCCTACACTTACCCCTACGACGCCATTGTTTTGTTTACTAATGTATTTGAGAGTTTCTAATAAACGTTTAGCATATAGCAATCTTCTTCTATCAGCATCATAACCCCACGTATCTTTGATGTAATGTTTTGTTTTGCAATCAGATTAAATTGCAAATTTTGTTTTCTCTTTCGAAGAAACTTCGACATGCATTAAATTATTTTCTGAGGAAGAAAATTACTTCAAAATTGATTTCATGGCGTAATAAAAGCTGAAATTGGATTCTTTGCGTAACGTTGATCAGAGACCCTTGATCTTGTCTGTGTAATAACATTTGGGTTTCGAACCCGTGAATATGAATGATTGAAATTTTGTAACTAGTTTTGCGCAAATTGGCTGAGATATTCTGCGTAGGGGAAGGACCCTAATTAAATCTATTTTCTACTTTCTCATCTCTTTTTAAATGTATTTACTTCGTACCTTTCCAATTATTATCCGTGACGTGTTCTCATAATTATTCCTGCATTAATGTATAAAAAACCAACTAAACGTCTAATTGATCCCCGACTAGTGGGAATGAATGAAATGAAATCTTCCTCGTCTTTCTTCGACCAAAAATAAAACGGGGGTTGTTTCAAAATAGTATACACGCAAGAATCGAAGAACTAATGGATACATTGGAATTCTTGATGCCAACATTGGCTGAATGGCACATTGTTGAAAATAGTCTTTTTTGAATTTGTGTTTTTAAGTGTAGATGAACATTTAGAATACACGACATTTTCTGAATCAATGCAGCTTTTATTACAGTTTCCTAAAGTGCGCTGGTTTACAGGTCTTTTCAGTTTGTTTTAAATTCGGAATCGGTTTGGGAACTGGGCGAGCTAGTGATTGTGGAAAACAGAAGTAGAAACAGATAAAGAGTAAACGGATTCGTTGCATTTTTGGGCTCTCTGTTTACCTACTGGATCAAAACAATCTGCCATCAGGAAGAAGCGGGTGAATGGACTTGGCCTCCTGATATGTAATTCTCAACGCAGTGCAGTTGTTTGCGCAGAGCGAATGTTTTCGTTCTGGGGGATATTGGCGTATCACTACTATTAGCAATTACGAAGTTTCCCAGATTCACATGCACGTATTTGGAAGTTCAGTATGACTACAAATCGATGATGTTCGTGTAAAGGGAGTAATTTTGGGTGAAAGTTGACTTTTGTTGTTTAGCGAGTTTTTCAGGACAAAATCTATCATCTAAAGACAATAAATAAAATAAATAAATCGGCAATAAATAAAAACAGTAATCTACGATACAACGATGACGGGAAATTTTATTTCCATATTTCCATAAAGTCACTTATATTACTTAACTTTCTTTGCCCGAATACCATCGAAATGATGCGTAGTCCTGAAATCTTATTTTTTTACTCTTGTTTTACAAATTTTCGCAATAGATATGGGCGTTATTGATATTTGAACGCATACATCCAAAAGAGTTTATTTTTTGAGAATAAAATAAACATACAGTGAGTGCAAATGTTCACTGATAGCATATAAAACTTATCAGTTAATTTACTGTGTACAAGGTATTGTATTGTTCTGCATAACTGTGCTGTATTAATTAATTTCTGGAATTGTCAAAGAGAACGATTTTTAACAGCAGTACGAGATTTTGTAGCAGGAGTTAGTTTTTCTTGTATATTGCATTATGTTTACGAGAAAACAATTTTTTGTATTCGAAACTTCATAATAATAAGCAACTTCTGAAGATGTTGGGAAAGCTGAGTATGTCAAAGCGTAGGTATAGACGGGAATAAAAATATTGTGAAGAGTTTTCGGTGTAATTCTTTAGGCGGAAAACTGAAGTAGAGTTTCAATATGCGGAGCAAAGTTATTAGTTAGCATGCAGCAAGAAGTGGACGTATATACAAGAGAACGTGATTTTCACGTGTATGACAGTCTCTATGCATCTATCAGCATTCGAATTATTCCTAATTCAAGCTACATTCTGGTTAGCTTATTGCTACGTTGTGACGTTAATCTGAAATCCCATAGATGAAAACGATAACGAATACGCGTATGAGAGTTAATCTTTATTGTAGGCACAGCTGGTTTACCTGTCAGTCTGCAGATACCCTTAATTCAATTGTAATCCAGATATCCGGGAGATTCCACACGAACGCCGCGATATCATCTGAGCGTGGCCGGGCTTCGGCGGGCAGTGCGTGTGTTGGCGAGTGCCAAAGCTCGGTGGCGCCTGCGGGGCTGGAGCGGCCCAGAATAGCGGCGGAAGGACGACCCCGCCTCCGCCTCCGCCGCAACCCTCTGATGCAGCGTGCGCGGCACGTGCGGGGGCGCCGCTGACCCGATTTCGGCGGCGGCGGCGACGGCGCCTTCCCCGGCCTGTCCGCGCCCCGAGCCCCCGCGCCGCCCCGCTGCCGCCCCGCTGCCGCCTCCGCCGCTCCCCGCGGCGCCCCCGCTACGCAGGCCTGCGAATCGATAGACGCCGGCCTGCGCAACGCAGTCCGCAGCGGACCGCCCCTCCCGCCCCGCACTCCTTCATCCCGTGGAGCACCACGCCCCGCCCCGCCCCACCCCACCCCACCCCACCCCGCCCCAACCCGCTCCCTTCTCATATGCCGCCTCTTGCCTGTAAGCTTCTCACCCCACCAAGCTCCTCACCTCCACTCATACCCGCCTTACTCTTTCCCTCCCCGCCCTGCCCCGCCACGTTTGCTTCTTGCCTGTACGCCCCGCACCCTATCCAGCGCGTCGCACCCCGCCGTACCCCGTTCCGCGTGTGCCGATTTTTGTCTCTACTCCCCGAACCTTCACCCCGCTCCATCACCACGTCGTGACCCTCCCCGCTCTGTTCCCCGCTAGCTGGTTCTTGCCTCTGTGTCGCGCCCTCACTTCATCCCCGGCGACCCGCTTCTTGCCTCTTCACCCGGCACCCTCCTTGCGCCGATCCCCTCCCCTCCGCGTCCCGCTTCTCCAGAGCCTCCCGCTCCCCGTCACTCGCGCCACGCCGGCGCCGATCCGCGGTGGCCCCTCCCTCGTCAAAGGCCTCATTTCGCAGCCGCACCGACGGCTCTCCAGCCCTCGGCGCCTGCGGGTCTCGCGCGATGCTTGCTTCCGCAAACCCTCAGTGCTCGCTGAACTGCACATTACACACATACAGAACCTGCAGGATGCGCGTGAATTGATATTAATGTAACGGGAGTCGTAGGGCTCTTCACTACTTTGTTATTGCTGTGCTCCACAGACGTTTGCGGTCGTTGCCTCAACAAATTAAAAAAAAGTTCATTGCACAACGTATTGGTCGTGGAGGTTCGTGGAGGTTGCATCGGATTTGAGGTTAACGTCATTCTAATCCATATAAAATAAAGTAAATGAGAGACTTTCTTCAAATGACGACTATACGTGTAGCATACATGAACAGAATTCCCAATTTTCCATAAAAATCGAATTCTTGGTTTGCGGGTAGTTTAGTTGTTCTTGTAGTGTTTGATTAAGGCAGTGTTGCGGCCATGATTATTGGTATCATTTTTATCTCCATCCTCATTATCATTTCAAAATCGATATTTTCTTCTTAACCTATATCTAAATCAAATGAACCCTCGAATAATGTCATCTTGAATACATGGCATCAATACCTTTTTAGAGAATATTTGTGTTAACAATTTATTAAAATTAAATATAATATAGAATGCACCATATTGTAGCTACAAAAAAGTCGATATTTATATAATTTTAATTATGTATATGCAATACAACAATGTAACAGGCCTTTGCCCTACTAAGGGATGTGGACAGGTTAATAATAATAATAATAATAATAATAATAATAATAATAATAATAATATGTAATACATATTTGTGTCACCCGAATTACTACGAGAGTCACAATTTTCCTGTATCAACTGCAATTCAGGAAGAGAGAATGATCTACTCGTGGTTTGCTGGCTTGATAATTTGCACCACGATTCTAAACCTCGATGCTAAAGAAGAGGCCATAACAAACCATTCGCTGTAATCGGGAGGAAGGCCCGCCACCTCCCGTCACAACCGAAAATGTATCACGCGATTATTGCATGCAAGAAGGGGCATCGATAACAACATCCAGCGTGCCACAGCGCCCTGCGGCTGTAGGTTCCATCATAACGTACTCGGTGATGATAATATGAGATGAAAATAGTATTTTAGTTCTTTTAAAGTTTCAATAAATAGTATTTGTGCATTCTATTTGTAAGTATATACGGTACAAAAGATTATGAAAATGCATCTAATCGAAATATGGTGGGATTGGGAATAGGACTTCAAAAACTCTACTGCAATTTACTTGGAATGTTTAGTTTTCAGTTCCGGAATTTGTAACAGATTTTTACCCTTTCTATCGACGTCTGTGACCTTCATTCACATATACTCCTTATACAGGGGCTCACCCCTGACCGAAGTTTCTGTGACTTTGAGTGACGCGACAGTTACCAATGATTTGTGTTCGATTAATTTTGATTGAGTCTGGCCTCAAGGAGGGCAAACTCAATCAAAACAATTGTGCATATGCGTCGACAGTATGGTTTTGGATTAAGATGGAGAAACCGACGGAGACCGAAGACCAAATGGAAAGACGAGATAAGAAGATAGATGGGCATCACCTGACTTGCTCAAGAAAGCACAAATGGAACAACGCGAAATCTCCAGTAACATTCCAAAATACTTATAGTGCAATAGTGTATAAAATCATTTATTTCTGTAAGGGCGGTCAGGAGAGAGAATGTGGCAAAAGGGGCCGAGATATAAGGTGAGAGTTAAGTAAACATTTTGAAGGAACAATTTGTTTAGTGTACCTATACTTTCCCTGCATTAGCAGGAGGTCATTGCTCTTTTTCGGGATGCTGTGGGCATGTAAATAATAATAATAATAATAATAATAATAATAATAATAATAATAATAATAATAATAATAATAATATAATAATAGTTTACGGAAGTCTGTTTGCATCTTAATTTTAATGCAATTGGATTAATTGTTACTGCGAAGTGTTTTGCGAGCAAGGAAAGGCCTCAGTATTTAATTAACAAGTAAACACACATGTTCTTTATTTATTTTTTAATAGCTATAGCTGATGTGTGGGTACGATAATTTGTTTTAGAGAAAATCAACACACAACATATATATGTACTCGTTCATTGAATTTCTGAAACGTCCAAATTCGTGATATGCCAGTCGGAGCTCCAAAGAAAGTTCACAAACATTCCCCGAAATCTCCCTTGTCGGGTTGCGAGTCAATGGCCGAGTGTAGTCTGTATTTGTTTTCGCTGATCATATCTGGGGAGTCGCTCCTGTTATTATTTGTGAAGTACCAACGTGTGAAGTGACGTGCCGCTTCTGAGATGAACCGAAAAATCTTGCAACCGAGAAATGTACAGATCCCGAGTTCCATCTTACCGTTCGATCCCAAAGAAACCCGAACGCTACAAGAAGAGACGGAAGGCCACTCATTATTTCCACCTGGTCTTTCCCGCAAACCGCGGGCCGTCGTTCGATCCGGAATGTTTTTTTGTTTCTTTTTCTTCTTTCTTTCCGACCTTCCTTTTTTTGTTTATCTCTGCACCACTACCACGGATGACTCGGCAGCGTTCGCTTCGGAAGTGGCGAAAGCACCGTTCGTTTCCACGTCAGAGCCCACTCAGCTCCGTTTGTTTATGAAGAAACTTATGAGCGCGGAGCGGCGCTTCCAAAGGGAGGGAAGGAGGGATTCGTCGCGCGCGGCGGGCGTTGGCTGCGAAAAACGAAGCAGACGCGCAAGGAGGGCGAGGGCGTGGGCGGGCGGCGAGGGCGAGGGGGCGGGGCCGCGGATGGGAACTGGAGCGCGGCGCGCGGCCGCGCGTGGAACCGCCGAAGTTGCAGCTTCGGGGGCAGATGAAGGAGGTGGCGATTTGCGTCGGTCGTGGGAGCAGCGCGGCGTGGCGCGGCGCGGCGTGGCGTGGCGGTGCCCTTTCAGATGGCGAAGGGAGATGGGGTCGTCGCGGGCTCGAGCGCCGTGTCCGGGTCGGGGGATGGAAATCGGAGTTGTACGCGGGAAGGCGGTGGTTTTGTGCGACGGGATGACGTAGATGTTTGCGTCACGAGGTGATTGACGACGGCAAGACTGAACATTCGCTCCCACCTTTTTTGAAGAAGCGGTGATGACTATACCTTCTCTGCTTCTTGTGTCGGGTTCGTAGTGGTGAAGGTCATGTGATGATCGGCATAATGAGTCCTAAGTTCACCTGAAGCTTCAGTATACAAACTCATTCTCTCGCATCACAAAAAAGTTGCTTAGAATCTTATTTCTTACTGACCTTGGAAGCTCCTCTCCTAATTTTCTTGTCACTGCTGTAGTGGTGGTGGTGAAGAATTTTTTGGTCATACATTCCTACGAAAATTATGACTCGGAAACGGACGCCAAGAATGTTGAGCATAATTCCTCAAAAACTGAAATTAATGACAAGATGTTTTAGCAAGAAGTGAAGCAATCATTTAAAAAGGTTAGGAAATGGATGACGATGATCATGAGTGTTTTGGTGGGATGGTCGTAAGAGATCTTTCAAATTCCCGATAAATATTGCAGTTAACTCGTTTTCAAGGGTATGAATACCCTAGAGAACACGATTGAAAATGACACTTGCTTTGATAGGAAGAGTGTTCAACTGCTAAGGTGGGCCAAGGAGTGCCGTTAGAAAGGCGCGCGGATATTTTGAGCGCATTTTCGCCGGCGGGGGCGCGCGGCGGAAGTCGCGTCCGCGCTCACCGACGGACGACTTCCGGGGCCGCCAGCGCGGGAAATCGCCCGTCGGTTGCCCCTGGTTGCGCGCTCTGGTTGGCTCTGCGCGCTTCCTGCAACAGCGCTGCACCTGCGGCGTGGTTTGGTCGCCCTGCTTTTACGAGCTAAGACAGATTAAGCGATCCTCCTCTTCTTGTTATTTTCTTGTTTTCTCTTGTTCTTTCCTTGTTTTCTCTTGTTCTGTCATTGTTTTCTCTTGTTCTGTCATTGCTTTCTCTTGTTCTGTCATTGCTTTCTCTTGTTCTGTCATTGTTTTCTTTTGTTCTTTCTTTGTTTTCTCTTGTTCTTTCTTTGTTTTCTCTCGTTCTTTCGTTGTTTTCTCTTGTTCTTTCGCTGTTTTCTCTCGTTCTTTCGCTGTTTTCTCTCGTTCTTTCGCTGTTTTCTCTCGTTCTTTCGCTGTTTTCTCTCGTTCTTTCGCTGTTTTCTCTCGTTCTTTCGCTGTTTTCTCTCGTTCTTTCGCTGTTTTCTCTTGTTCTTTCGTTGTTTTCTCTTGTTCTTTCGCTGTTTTCTTTCGTTCTTTCGCTGTTTTCTCTCGTTCTTTTCTTCTTTCTCTTGTTCTTTTCTTGTATTGCATTCTTTTATTTTTAATTCTTTTATTATCTTTTCTTCTTTTTTTTCTCTTCTTCTACTCCTTTTCTCTGTTCTAGTGCCAAGTGCTTTACCATTGTCAGGATGTAGGAGACCAAGTACAAAGAGCGGATACTTTTATGGCCAGTTATGAAAAGCCGAAAGCGTAAAAGCCGAAAGCGTTTGGGATTTGCTCGTTCCCATTGCGTATTACACCACAGCCTCACCGAAGAAGATGGCTCCGTGACCCGTACCGGCCTTGTTGCTGATGTGTCCGTCAAAATGCAGTCCACGCACCGCGCAGTGCAGCGACCAACTGTGCCCGACTCCGCTCGCTTCCGTGGGGAGAAAGTGAGACTCGGCACAGGTGCGCCGACGATGAAGCTGCAATATCAATAGACATCCGCCATGCGGGGCATGACGCGGGGCAAACTACACATGTGACCGATAGCTGGAAATTGAGGGAAAACTCGAAAAACAGAACAAAAAGAACGGGGAAATCGAACCTCAGAAAATATAATAATTGTTTCAGGAAAACACACACACACACACACATACATTGGACGAACGTACGTATGTGGTCAGGTAAAAGAGGCAAACGGAAGCACTTTTCGTTATTGAACTCAGGGTCTAAGAGGCCGACTCTGGGCTGTAGGTTTTGTTTAACCCGCTTATGTCATCCTGCAATGTCGAAATTCCAACCCCCACCTCGAGTCATCGGTGTGTCCAATTTCAGGCTGAGAGAGGTCAGGTAGAACTTCTGTCCACTGACTTTGGTGTAAAAAACGTCAGACATTTCAGGAGAAGGGCTCCGACGTGCTGTGAAATGAAGTATGATTTCAGCATAACATTTCGTTATTATTAACTAGGATAACCGAGTGTTTAATTGATTTGAATGTTGAAGCCTAACGCTGAAATAACTATTTTCCAACTTCTGTGAGTCCTTCTCCTGAAATCATACGGACACCAACGTGCAAGAAAGAGACAGTGTTTCATAGAGGAGTGATTATGGAGAAATTTAGGTGACATTTCTCCTGATTTTTAGGCAACTCCTTGTGGACGTATCTTTGGGAGGTCACATTCTGTTGCAGTAAAGAAGATGAACCTGCCAAACATCTGTGCTTACGTGGTTACCTACCGATCAGGGATAAACATCACTTGTGTATATGCATATAACTCTGTTATAAGCAATTTCTCACTACATGTTCATTGGCAAAAAGTGATAATTTTTTACCACTGTACATCTGTACTGTAGAAATTCGTAACATTGTTTCTAAGTCACCTTGAATTGTGGTAGTGAGTGATGTTGAAAGAGTGAAGAGCGATGTTCCTTTTAAAATGCCATTTCTATTTATCCGTGTAATGTGCACAGAGGAGAGATTACAAGCATTATGGATGTTTGTAATGGTCAAGAAATTCGCCTCTTTGTTGTGGTGTTATGGTTCAATATTCAACTATGTTCTTTTAATTTAATTCCATTTTTAGAATAATAAACTTTCTCAAGCCTTTTTGTAATACCTTAAGTCAAAGAAAACGGAGACACAGGGGCAATAGATTCAGACGGCTAGCCAATGCGGAAGTAGTTTTTCATAATAATTATATATAATTTGAGAACCGAGCGACAAGGCAGGATGTAACCAAATTCGTATTTGTGCTATATCCATTTTCCCAAGTTGTTTGAAAATATCAATGTTGCCTTGAATTATGTGTAAATGTCAGAGGAAATTAAGTATTAATGATCATGATAAACGTATTTTAATTTTAATTGAAGAACAGAGAATGTTCTTGTCTCAATAGGAAGGAAAATTGAAGTTCGAGGTTCAAACATGTTCTTCGCACAATTTTCTGTAGAGATGGTCAGGTGAATATTCTGTCTTCGACACTACGATAAGTTCTTCAGTTTTCGAGAACATTTTTCCAAAGGAAGAATTGATATAGTAACGAGCTCATGAGTGTATTTGCTTGTCTGGAATGATTTGGATGAAGATCAAGTTATTTCAAGAAACGTTTTTTGCAAGTTAGCCGGCTCGACTCGGAACGTTTTGACCGTGTTGCCGCCACGCATTGATATGTATTGGTTCGGACGAGTGCCAGCTGACCGGCAACAATCTTCGCCCGGTCACTTCGCCTGTCTACCTGGGAAGAAATACACCGGGCCGGCCGCTCGAAATGCTTGGCCGGCGCGACGACGCAGAGGTAGAAGCGGCGGCCGGCGGTTGGCGGGATTTTGACAGCCTTCCAGCGACTACTGGCTAGTCAGCGGCTGGGAGCTGTCGCTTGTGACTTCTGCCCTAGCTACCTCCATCGCAACCGCCCTTTTCCCACCATCGCCCTTACCATAGGTCCCTCCCACTTCCGTTCCCGCCACCTCCTAACACGTTAACTGTCGCCACCGCCACAACCTCGCGAATCTCGGATGCCGATGCTAAAGCATAGTTATCACTAAATTACCAACTCCATCCTTCTGCCACCACCCCTGCAGGTGAATTTTGCCACATATGTCGCATGAATCACTGGCACCAGCAGCCTCCACTGCAATTATTAATTTGCTCTCTCCGTTGCTAGACGTGCTACTGACACCAATGCTCTACTAACTGTTGCACCGACACTCCCTCCGGCGCGGTTCCCCGCCTTTCCTCCCGAGCTCAGCTCCTCTTTCCGCCACAGTCTTCCTTTCGTCTCTCCCCGTTTCCGCCGCTGCCTCCGCCCTTCGCGCCACCCCGCGGCAGCCTCTGCCACCGCCGCGCCGTGCCGCGCCGCGCCGCGCCGCCCCGCCGGGTGGGTGTGAAAATAGTCCCGAGCTGACGGCGCTCTCCTCGCGCGAGTGGCTCGAACCCGAGACCTGTGCCCAGACAGACGTAGTACCACTGCTCTTCGCCTCTAGAAAAATGCAAAATAAAACAGTTGGAGTAAAATTCAGAAATAAAATTTAAAAAAAAGAAATGAGGTAACGTACAGAAAATATAATATCATAATAATAAAGAAAATGAAACAGAAAGAAGAAATAAAATTTAATAAATAAATATATAAGAAAACGAAATGAGAAAATGTTTAAAAAATTGTCACAAAGTAGTGGAGGAAAGAGAGATCGCAAAGAACGAGCCTCATCTTTTACAGAGGACTTCGCTCTCGACGGTCACTAAACGGAAAAGTGAACTGTTACGACTTTGCGAAGAAGTTACTAGGTCGATTATGAGGATGATGAGCAACCAGCGTCTCACAATTTTCCCACTATTGGTGGATTTTGTACTTTTTGCTGCTTTTTATTTTGCACGTTTTTAGTCATATTTGCGTTTCCTTATATCAGCTTGTCTGCTGTATGTTCCCATCAGATTCTTTGGAATGTTTCGGCTGGAACGCGTAGTCGCCAGGCCGAGCCAGCGGCGCGCGTTGCGTGGCCTTCCCGGGTGCAGCGGCGAGGGCTGGCGGCGAATCCTGGCAGTCGCAGCCGCCGCGCCGCGCCGTCGCGACGGTGCAAAGAGACCTTGCCCTTGCCTTCGCGCCGGCGGCCAAAGCAGCGCTCGCCAGCGCACGGCCGCGGCGCCGGGCCGGCCGCCCGCCCGCCCGACCTTTCGGCCGCGGGAGGACAAGGCCGGATTTAGCGATCGCCCGCTCTCTCTCACCCGCCCGCGCGCCGGGCTTCGTTTCGTCTCACACTGGCCGTCCTGACCGTGCTTCGGGCGTAGTTTGTCCACGCACCAGCCTTAAATACATGATTAAATACGCATTGATTTTTTTTGCCGGTTGTTTTAGAGAGGAGGTTTTCTCTGTGCGTTGCAGGGCGCTTCGTTGTTCGGCTAAAGAGCGTTTAGTCTGTATTCTGCTTGTCTGGTGAACTTAGTGAAACTTTTTCTACTTCGTAATAAAAATAATATATTCTTCTGAAAAGAGGAAAAAATCTGAAATAAAAATGATGCTTTCAGATGTGTCAAATTTTATGTGCACTGATAATATGAGATCCCACTGTGTACAAAAATATGCACTTTTTTCTAATAGAGGTAACCTCAGTATGAAGAATTTGCTGGGGAAAAATCTTTCTGTCGAATGTTTTGACTTTTTGAAGTTCGATAAACCGGTGGAAATATGGTAAACACCAGAAAATGTTTGGAGGGCCAAAAATGTCTAATGAAATAGTTCGGCAGTCGGATCGTTAGGATCGTCGGATATTTAATGTTTCAACATCCCGAAAAAGTGCTTCTCGACATTTGCAGAGGTTTTATCGTTGTTTCACAAATGCACAACTTACTTATAAGGCCTCCATTGTCGTTAATTTATCATTTGGAAACGGTTCTCTAAGGAGGCGCATTGCGTAACCGTACAGACCTGTCAGAATTATGGTGGATTCCACTGTGTAAGAGATTGTTTTTAATCGAAAAGGAAGGGCATGTTATTAACTACTTGTAATATCATATTTTGAAATCTTTTCTTGATGCTTCTCATACAGCTTGCCTCCTTTTCGCATATCGTGGCCTCAGTATGTTAAGGATTTAGGTGAAATTTTTGTCGAAAACTGTTTTGACATGTTCTAACTCTGTTGTCTGAACTAAAGAATATTTAAACAGTTTTCAAAACAGAATTGTGAAAAATGTTTTGTAGACTAAATGATGTAATTCCATTTGCCCAAATCATCAAAATTCTCTTCTGTGAATCTTTTTTTGCCGGGTACAACCTTGTCATTGTAAGACCGCGATATGTCAGAACTGTCAAATGACCAGTGCGTCCCTGGCACCTCCGTATCCCCTTTTTTTATTAGTACAAATAACTTTATTGAGAACTTCATTTTACATCGTTCAGCAGATTGGCTCTTTCAGGTGTTAGCTGATGAACACAGAATACATATTACTACCCTGACAGACAAATGGCCATACTTTTTTAACCGCCAGCAACAGCTTCCCTCCGTTCGAAGCGGTTGCGACCTTGTGCTACCTCGCTGATTCCTCTTCCGCGGAAATAGACGCACTCCATTCCCCGCCCCTCCCCTATCCTCCCCTCCCCCTCCCTCCCCCGCCCCACCCACGCAACCCACTCTTACGCTCTTTATGTCCCTGTGCCAACCGCACTCATCACGCAGGTCTTTCGCCTAACCGTAAAGGAAACATTAATTGCCAAAATACTACCGAGAGTCTATATTTAGTTTTACGGCGTCTTGTCGGTGAGTACTGCACAAGCAAACAACGTTTTTTACACAACCGTTGACGAGCTTATGTAAGAAACGTCGTTGTTTACTTCGAGTAATCTGGTTCTTTTGGACTCTGTTGTTCAACACTCCCGCCACAAAGACTCAGAATTGGACCTGATGTAGGTAATGTCAGGAAAACTTTGTTATGAAATTGTCTGCGTGACGATATGCATTTCAAAATCCATCCCGCCATAAATATCTCAATATGTGTTACATTGGGAGGGCAGAGTTTCTGTTGTCGCGCCCCAGATGAGAAATGTTTGAGACAGAGGGTGACATGTGTATTTGTGATGTCAGCGTGGATCCGATACACAGCTGAGCGCCCGTGTGTGAGCTGAGCTTTTGAACCTGCCTCCCTCGGCGGTAGAGCGCTGGTGGCAAGGCCATGTGTGCGCACAGGCTCACAGGTGAGGTAACACACTGTTATGTGGGTAAAGAATGTAATCAGTTGTTGTACTCTCCCATGACATGACCTGTAAATTATCCATTTTCTGTTGAACACACTTTCGCGAGTTTTTTTCCTGCTACGATGTATTACGTCTTGCTTTTGAAATCGTCATTAATACCTTACAAGGCAGTGCAATTGAGGGGGCTATGAGTCACAAGGTACGTCACAATTTTGAATTATTGAAGAATTCGAGTATACCGCGAATCCTCTTATGACCATCCTTACAATTTTGGTTTTACACGTTTTCATTTTTTTGGCCAAAGATACGGTAATATCCAACTAATTTTCTTGATCCTCAATTAATTTACATGAATACGTGAAACAAACTATGATTCAAAACTGCTTTTTGTGGCCTATGTTTATCTCTCGCTAATTTCAGTCTATTTTTCTGTCGGGATTCAAATCGGAAGTCGGATTGAAAATCGTTGCGTTAAGAGGCGAAATAAATTTTCAAATTTTCGAATTCAAGACCTACAAGACTATCTAGTCTCGTATCTTTGGATCCCTTTCATTTAATAAAAGTATTATTAATAATGACAACAAATCCGCAAATTATTTAATGGAATCGCGAGTCTTTAGCTTCATCAGATTTCTTAAAAATGCAAATGAATTTTCAAGACCCACGAAGATTCAAGTAATCGAATACCACAATATATTATCCTTACTTTAGTCAATTAGAATGTTTTCTGTATGGACTTGTTCCTACGAGTATTAGCCATTTAGCGTTACCATTTCTGTATTAAGTGAAGGAACTTCATTTGGAATCTTGAATCATGATCGTTGGAGTAGAAGGTATTATTTGGTTTGAAACTTTTATTCCGATGTTCTCCTCCTTTATTCAGAAACAATCGGATAGAGGAAGAAGTTACTCAGTCAATCTTAACCATTTATTGGAAAAGTACGTTTCGAAGAAAGTTGTTCATCATGTTTTCAATTAAATATCATCACAATCATTTCTACTTTTTAGCATTTTAACATTATCGTAATCTTTCGGTTAGCAGCTGATGATTCCTGCCGTCAGTTGCCTTTTAACACCCTAGTTTTTTTTCCCCTAACATTCCCTCCATAGCTCGTGTGACTCGTAAACCCATTGCGGGCGAGAATGGTCTCCTGGCACTGGCAGCTCGTAAGACCGCGGGAGCGCTTGAACCCTACTGCATTTAGGGAGATTTTGCGGCGGCCACGTGGCACTCGCGTAGACACCCTTCAGCCCATTACTGACCTTTCTCCTCCTTGTCAGAGAAAAAGTCGAATTCCTTCCTCATATACATGCAACACTGGGGGAGGGAGAGTTTTGGGGTGGATCCGAGTATTGACGAGGTTTGGTATAAGTACCGCCATGCCTCAACACTCAAACAAACATCCTCGCCTAAGGTGGAGTTCGAACCCGCAGACCACGCAGTTCATGGCTACCGTCGCAAACATTACATTATGGGACACATTCACATATTTTTCACTTAAATATACGAATTGTACTAATTAATACTATATTGTACTAATAATACTTATTATTAATAATTAATAATACTATTATTTTTCGGGACGTTTTTTGGTTATTTCAGGTTGCATCAACATCTAGGTCATTAGCGACCACTATTGGATTTAACGTTATAGTTACTGTGAAGATGACATGATATGGTGATGACAGAGGGTGAAATGACGAACACAAATACAACTATGCCCGAGGATGGACTCGGTCGATCCTTCGGTCCGAGATTGCTACGACACTACTGCCTTAAGTTTATGTTGTATGTGTCAACTTTTTAAAATATACTGTTACGAATAATCTATTTGCTTTATAGATTTCAAAATAAATATCGGATCTAAACGTTAGTGAACTATTTGTAATGTGTGTCGCATACCCGTGGTAACTTTATAAATTAATTCAAAGACAATTTTGAGAGTAAATATGTAATTCAACTTTTTACAATTTAGTTTTATGAGGTAGTTCTGAATATTGTTATTAAGACGAAAAGCACAGTTAAAATGTATCGATCCCCGATTTGCGAGAGCTCGCGTGCACGACACGTCTGCTTGCCGCACTGTGTTTCACTAACTTGTTTTACTGCAGAGCCGTGCTTTGGAATAAAAATTACGTTGGAATGACGGGAACAAGGAAAAGACGGCAGCTGTCTGCAGCGCCTACACTAACCTCTGGTTTGTGGGAATGTAGTAATGTTTCCGGGGATGGGTCCCAGGGAGCGTGTTATTATGCATGTGCAATCCTGATGTAAGGGAAGGATTCATCTTGTGCTAGTCGCGAACAGACAGGAAGGAGCGTCAGGCAGTTGTTGAAATACTAAAACTGTATTAAGATAATGGAGATTGGAATCAATCATTGCAATGAGGAGTTCCTGAGAAATTTCTCCTTGTCTGATTTGACACCGGCAAATGGGGATTCGGAGGATACACTGATATAACTGCAGTGTGTTTGACCAGGAGGTCCTAGGGTTTGAGTCCCGACGGTGGCAGGATTTTAGATTTACTTTGTGAGCTAGGTCGAATTCAGCCGCCGTCTGGAGGGGAATTCTAGCGGATTCTTAGTTTTCCGTAGTTCCGCCGATCAACACCAGGCGAATGCTGGAGCAGTACCCTAAAACGGGCCACGGACTGCGCGCTATCTTTCCTTCCGCTTCCCTGCTCTTTCCACATCTTACATTTACACCCACATACAGTGCACTATCATCCTTATCGGAAGCTTACAGTTTTTCCCGACTGAGTCCATGTCCCACCATATGTGGGAGATACCTGGTTGGGGAAAATAGCCGCAAGTCGACATAAGTGGGCGCTGGATCTCGCCATCTAGAGAAGATCACCTACGTTAAAAAAATGCGCTACACTTTTGAGACTAATGACCTTAGCAGTTTGCACGTCCGGAATCACTAATCAATGAGTCAGTTAATCAAATCCGCTTTGGTTGCTTCAATTCGAGGTCTTCCCATGGTAACGAGAGACGGAATGTGAATGGTTATACCTGAACGTTACGCTGCTGACGACGTTGCAAGATAGTGGGTAAGGGTGTCGGGTGATGTTTGGAGTGTTGGCCCAAGCGGAGGTGGCGGCGGAGGCGGCGGGGATCGAAGACGATGCGTCTCGGAATGCCGGGTGCTGGCAGCGGTGCGGGCCTCGGAGAGGGGCGGAGAGGGTTGGCGCGGCGCCCGGGCGCCCATGGCGGCATCTGGGGGCGCGGTTGAACGACCGCCCACCGCCCGCCGACGCCGCCGACGCCACCAACGCCACCGACGCCACCGACGCCACCGACGCCACCGACGCCCCCACACACCGCCGTCTTCACCACCTCTCGCTGACTTACTCACCTACTGTCCTACGGGACGCCGATCATATCTTGCCCCCTCACTTCAGTTGCCAACGCTTTTTCTTAATCTTGCTTTCTTTCTTCCTTCGTCCCACCTTACCTTCCTTTCTGTACTTTAATCTCAGCGTCTTTCATTCTTTCATCTTTATATCTAAATTTCTTCCCTTCTCTTATCTCTTCTCTCTCTCTCTCTCTCTCTCTCTCTCTCTCTCTCTCTCTCTCTCTCTCTCTCCGCCTTTTTCTCCTCACGTTTTTCCCTCTCGGCCATCTCGCTTATTTTCGTCCGCTTACAAGTTAAATGACTGCTAAGGACTAGGTGCGCCTAGTAAATCTCGCCTCCCTCTATCTTCCTCCCTGTCACTCTCCAATCATTACCATGATTCTTCCCATGAATCCTGATCCTCTCTCACTTACCTTCCTTGTTCGATATCATGACGTCTTTCCCGGCTCATTAAATCATAGCTGGTCGTGTTCGTGTCTTGGCCTCAGCGTTCCTTACAAAACTGCTTCACATTTCCCCCACTCACGCCTCGCGCTGGCTTTCCCTGTCCCGCCATCTCTTCATCTACCGCTTGCCTATATTTGCAGACACCCGTCCCTCTCCCGCCGTCACAACTCCCGTCCTCCCCACCCCCACCCCCGCCCTGCCCAAGCCCTTGCTGCCGCCATCTCAGCTCCCGTCTCCTCCGCCATGCAGGCCCTAGCTACCGCCCCCCCCCCCCTGTTTCAAATGCCGAGTCACAGCCGCCGCCCCGTGTCCCGTCACCTCCCCCAACACATCTGCCCCCCTAGTCGCAGTTATCGTCACCGCCACCCCCATTACCTCCCCGCCGCCGCCGCCGCCACCGCCACCACCAACTCTATAGCCTGCTGCTTCCACCGCCACCTCCACGGCTGCCCCCGCCGGCGCTACCCTCATCCCTCCCCCCTCGCCGTTCCATCGCCGCCGCTTTCGCCGCTGCTGCCCGTCGCAGTGCAGTGAGTCAACGGCCACGCCCGCGCCCCGCGCTTGCAGACTTGTTACGTGGCCGCTGCTTGCGCGGCGGTGGGTGGCGGAGCGGGGCGGCGCGGGGTGGTGCGGGGCGGTGCGGCTGCGGGGAGGCGCTGCAGCGGCGCCGCGTTTGGGGTTCGCAGCCCGGCAGCGCAGAGCCGCGCCGCCGCAGACGAGGCCGCGCCGCGCCTCGCCGGTCAGGGTGGAGGGAGGAGGGAGGAGGGGCGGGGGCGGGGCGCTGCGGCACGCGGCTGTCGCAAACATCGCAGACGGCGACGCGCGGGATGAACTACGCGAATAACCCGAGCACGTCTGCGCCCGGCTCCCACGGACATTTGCATTACGTAGCATGTTGCCTGATGTTAATCCAAAATTGAGGATATTGTAACATCAATAACAGAAAGGGATGGTAGTATTCCCACCAACAAATGAACTACTTGCTTCCCACAAAATTCCCACAAACTCGATTCTCTTTTGCTTTTGAAATGTTTATACGGTGATATGAAATGTTTATGTAGTGATATGAAATGTTTATATGGTGGTATGAAATGTTTATATGGTGATGTGATGGATATTATTGAGTTTTAAGAAGTCAATTTAAGCAAGCGCATAATAAATATTTCATATTTTGTAATGTTCGTTGTGCTCGTAATTTTCGTATCTAAAATTTATATTTGTTCATTCCATAATCTTTTCAGTCATTTGAAACTGTTTTCAAAATTGTTTTATCGTGTAGTATAAAGAGCATAAATGTCGGGTTTTTAGGACCTCTCAAAAAAAGGTTCTCAGCATAGTGCAATTGTAATGACCAGTTACGAGGAATTGACATGATCGTGGTCGAAACACGAGGGTATTTTTTTTTACATTCAGGAGTATTCCAAAATTGATATTAGTTTGTGATGAAAGTTTCTAAATTTATTTACAGTTCGTATGAAGATTCAATTCTTAAAAAATTGAAAATGTAGGAAAAAGGCCAACAAAAAATAAAACTATCTTCCTACTGTAACACAGAGGGGTGTTTAGATTTACAGACATAGGGATTGTGTAGTATCTCTCTTAATTCTGCCGGTAGCGAATAAGGTATATTAAAAGGATGTAATCGCCAACAAGCCCATTAATAATTGTCGAGACTTCAGAGTTTTCAGAATATCACGCGAGATTTCCGCAAGAAACACCGAAGAGTAGTATAAAACGCTAGGGTTATAAATCATCAACGAAGATACCTGTCCAAGATGGACTAAACTCAAACATGCACAGCCGAAACAGACTTCTTCGATCGACACCAGTGGCGTCCGGTAGATTTTGAATTGAGAGGGCGGCGTGTGTGATCGAACAATTGCATTTTTTTTCTACGGAATATTTCTTGAACTAGGGAAAATTATACAAATAGAAGGTACTGTACGACACATTTCAAAATCCAAGATTTTAATCCTTGCCTAAGAAAACTTTTACGTTGATCACAAGATATAATTTTCTTTAAGAAAATAGTTTATAAAAATATAATTGAAGCCAAGAACAGCAATTTATGTAAACAAATGAAATGTCAATGTTCTTAGCTTGTTTAATAGGGGCAGACGCGGCAGGTCTAGTACCAAATCGTACTAGAAATACGCTGCCCTCATCCAACTCCAAGTACCCGAACTCTTCCACATGAATCTATTGCCTAGCATGCACTGACGGCGATGCGAGCGTCCGCAGATATAGTCCATTCTAAAACCATTGATCATTGGTTTATGCGGGTGTAAAACATTAAGTTCATTCCCCAAAAGGTGGTAGAGATGTGCACAAATGAAAGTAGGCGATATGTGGTACGATGGTATATGATTCATACATTCTCCAACTTTTCCCGCGACTGATTTTTCTGGCAAGAGCGCCGCCCTAAAGCCCCTAAGAAGTAGCCGCCTTTGGTCGACTCACTTGTTCACTGAGATGGCGTGTGAAGGAGATCTATTCTGTGATGTGAATTCCTGAACTTCAGTTGAGGGAATTGTAAATCGATAATAATTAACTGTTGTAGTCATAAGTGAGAAATTCATGATTTTAAATTTTTTTGTATTTTGTGATCCTTTGCACCGTTCAACATTTTATTCTTTCATTGAAATTATCGAGATTACCGATTTCTTTATCATTTCCTGGGGAATCATTCAAATGTGTGGGGTTCGCAAATTTTGATATCTTAATATGATAATTTCCGAAGTCAATAAAGAATTCGAAGTTATTAATAAAACCACATTAACTAAGACATTTGGTATACAAATAAATTATTTGACCTACTGTGATTTATGGATGCCTTATATGGAACACTTTTGCATGAACTTTCATCAATATTCTACAATAAAATAAAATAAATGTTTAAGAATCCTTATTAAAGCTCTCTGGCTCCTCAATTCACGAATACATCGGGAATGAAATTTACTGCATATTTCATAAATGACATTTCAAATAAATGTTATACTCTTTTCTTCTAGTTTTTAAACTTGGAATAAACGTTTCAACCCCTTCCCGAATTAAATCACGTTACCTTTAATAACCTTTAATATACATCCTAAGTGCTCTAAAATATTTTGAACTAATATTTTTATACCTAATACTATTTTGTTCTTTCAAATATAATATTTTAAAATAAAAATCGAAATTTCATACACGTAAATTAATATTTTTGCGAATTGTTGTAATGGAATGTAGAGAGTAGTGAAATTTTTTAAGAAAGTTTTGCCCGAGGATGGCTCAAAATATTATTGATTAATGTCAAACTGTCTGAAAATAAATGTGATTAAAAGGAGGAAATAAATTTTGACAAAGTTATCGACGATGAGTTACGGAATTTCGCGCGCATAACGTTACACCTAACCCATTCTTCCCATAGCCAATACAGAGCCACCTAAGCCAATATGGCATAAATCATTACCAGCTCAGCGACGATTGCCCGTTTGCGGGCGTGCCGACGAAACGGCAAAGAAGAGGGGCAACGGGAGAAGCCAACTTCACCGCGAGTGGATGCAGTGATGTCATCTTTGTAGTATTTTGACCACGTTCTTCTCATTGAAAACTAGAGGCTGCTTTGCACCCGTGGGCACTTTGCCAAGGAGGTAATAACACATTATGAGAGCGAATTACGTGGTCTAGCGTGGCATTCGTAAGAGCAAGGAAAGTCGGTCACACTAGGCACAAGTCGAAGTGTGATATTCGATAGTAGGAAAATATTTTGTGATGGAAATTAAAAATGTGATGAATATTTCCCATAATTGTATAAATATTTATCAGTAATTCTATCTCCACAGCATGTATCATAAACAAGGGTTACAGGTATCTCAAAATACTGTTATATACTCCTAGATCATCTGCATGTGCAATAGCGTGTGAACCATCTGTTTGGAAACATGCCCTGTAGAGAAGGGGATCTGTTGGAGTGTCAAATGCTTGTCGTGCTCTAGTAATCATGCACTTATTTCCCGTTGACCTAATAAGCCTGAGAGAAGCTGAAAGCTGAATAAAACTGATTGCTACACTCTTGTGGTACATAATGGCATCAATTTGAATCTTCGCCTATTCGCTGGTATTGCAAGGATACATCCTACTGACATAATGATTTAGTTTCTCGTCAGCGAAGTACGTAAATTAGAACACCAGATCTTCTATTCAACCTTTAACGCTTCTTAAGACAAAGAAATAACTGTTAAAAATTATCCTGAACACTTTGCACAACAGCACATTTTCTGGTGGGGAATATTCGCGCCCGTCGTTCTGTTTGAAAGTATCCTCTTTAAGGGCACTCACTGGTAATACGATTAATAGTTACAATAAGAGCTGCAATAATAGTAATAATACTAATAAGAATAAGTCCAATGTCAGAAAGATTCTTGCATAACCTGATAATATGTATATCTATGTATGCGTATTACGTGTGCATTTACGAGTATGATAGTAATACAGGTATGAATTATCAACTCAAACTTTTGTACTTAGTATTTATAAAAAGTTCCATTTATAAATGCGCATCTGCAAGAAATACGTTTTATTCTGGATAATTTTAAATAATATTAAATTCTTATCACTACTCAATGAGATAATTTTGATTTCGGCTTCCAAGATGCGAAGAACTTGCATCGAATCGTGGCGGTTTACTGAAAGTCGTGTATCATATAGATGAATACATTATTGATGTTCATTTGGTTATGGTTGTTAAAAAAGAACGGGAGAATGGATATTGGTTGGTATTAAAGAATGCAACTTAAATGTCAATTATAATTATGACACTTATTTGACTAACATCTGTTTAAACACAAAGTTTTACAGATACATACAACTTGAATTAAAGAATTTCTCCCCTTATCTTCTGGCGCTAAATATCATTCAGCGCTTGTCCAGTTTAATAATTTTATTTAATAGAAGGGCCAAAAGAATATCGAAAGAAAGTTAGTGGATAAACGTATATTGGTGACGTACTCTGTAAAAACCCAAAAGACACAAAACGGAAAGCAATTGTGTATCTGCGAAACTCATAAATTGAACTCGCTCGCCCTTTGTTTCTGCGAAATGAAAGGCGATCGCCTCTCCTTTCCCTTGATGAGAGAACAGCGCGACCCACCTCCCCTGCCCTTTCCGCCTTTAATGTCCCTCACAGACAGATGGAGCCCTCAGCGCAGCTTTACGCGCACCGTGTGTTCCGGTCCGCCATCGACGCTTTATTGGCCAATAACCCCGTCCCCGCCCGCCATCCTCCCGGCCTAGACCGCTGTGGCCGGGAGGGGCGTGGAGAGGCGGGGCGGGGACTGTTGCCCCGTAATAGGATTGCTCAACGCTCGCCGCCGCAACTGCCGCCCTGGCCGCGCAATCCCAGGGCAAAAATAAAGCGCCTCATCCCGCCCCCGCCTCAGTCCCCGCTCCCGCTTGTCCCTGTCCCTTCGACGCTTTTCTCGTCCCCGTCCCCGCTCCCCCTCCCGCCCCTTAGCTCCGCTCCCGCTCTTTTGCCCCGCTCCCGCCCTCCCCGACCCACCCATCCCATTCCCGCCCCGCTCCCGGCCCGCTTCCACCTCCTGTTTGTGCCCCTTTATCCACAGTCGCCTTTCCAGTCGTCCCTATCCCTATTCCCGCCCCCACTTCAACTCCTTGCCCCGCTACGACCGCTATGTACTCAAATCATTGCAAAAATGCAGGTGTCAGCGGGTCAAAATACGTATGTGTAAGAAATAAGATATCATGCTGTTACAATAAATAACATTGTGCACAAGATTTTGTCTTGGTGTACATAACGGCTGCGCGTTATTCTGACACGCATTGAAGGTCACTCTAAACCGGTTCTGCTAAAAGAAGTCGAGAGATTGCGACCGTCATGCGTACCATTACGAGTGTATAGTTATTGCATTGGCGTTGCATTATTATTTATCTTTCTAGATTTTTGTGTCAGATCATACATAATTTATAGGCCAGACTTAGACAGAGGTAAAATATCATAGCAAAATATAACATATATGGAATGTTGTGCATTTCCTCCACCCAGATAAATTTGCGTCATATGATAAAATTCGAAAATATCGACGGTATGATCGTATGATGCGCCTTCGAGCGAGAACGCGTAAATGATGAAAATGAATGAGTTTACGCACAGCATAAATGCAAAATTAAAATGTTTTTTTTTTTGCATATATCAAGTATTAAGCTTGAACTGAGCTACACTCTCCGCTAGTTGTGCCAATGTTCACCAAAAAAACAGATGTCTGGTTTGAGCTGATATTTTTGCAGCGTTTTACGAAAACAGTAAGTGCGATAAGGTGCAGCATGACAATGGAGGAATGGAGAACGAAAGCCTAAAAATAAAAGTAAAGTACTTCATGAATACTTCAGTCATCATGCCGTTCCTTGGCTTAATATTAGATCGTGTTATGAATTTTCAGCTGAATACCTTCATATACGACGATATCGTAAAAGACGTGAGATAAATAAGCCAATATCAGAGGTACAAAAGGGAAAGCAGTCTTTGCCGTCTGTTAGCGCCCAAGATGGAAAGGGAACGTGTTGAAGATTTTTTATTGTATCGCTCCGTCAGGCTCGTATACGTTCAGGCACTGGCGAGTCGGGCATCCGTGAGAGGGACTGACTTTGCCACCAGCTCCAGCAACGCAGTCGTTGTTCCCTTGTTTAGCGCGGTAACAAAGGGCCGCCTTGTGTGTGTGTGTGTGTGTGTGTGTGTGTGTGTGAACGCATGTGCGTGGCGAGCGGAAGCTCTGCCTCTTCTTGGATGCGCAGCGCGTAACATCTCTCCCCCGGCGAGAAGCTCTCGAGTATTCATAGGAATCCCGGAACTCACTCCTGCATTCAGAGCCCAGCTAAATATATAATATCGCCTTCAAAATGGATTGGTTCGAGTTAAATGCAGTGAAGTTGCGAAACGTGCTTTCTAAACTTTAGTTACTTGGGAACTACAGTGGAAAATTCGGGTTTCTTCCAACTCTGGTTTGTTGTTTGAACGCAATCTGTATAAGGGAAGTTAGTTTTCAATTAAGATAATGTACTACAGTTGTTCATATTTTCAAAGAAATACTTGATTTAATTCTTGTCGACCAATAGTCAGAGAAAGTATGGGAAGCAAGGAAAAGTCATTTAGCAGCTTTCTATAGAAAGAAAGGAAAAACAAATTTATCACAGAATTGTCTCTCTTATGTGTGAATTTTGACTCTGTTATTAAATTTTCTAAATACATCTTACCTTTTTATTGATGTACATCTTACTCAACTCAATTCATTTAACAAAGAGTGCGTTATTCGAATATTCGTATTTGTTATTCAAATTAATTTCTCCCAATACCACGTCACACGCAGTTTTTAACTGTTTTTGACGTAAATAAATAAACAAATAAATAAGTGAGAAGATTAGTTTACTTTTCAAGTAAAAGATAAGGGAATATAAGTGTTAAGTACCTAAAATAAAAACACAATACACAAAACACACAAGTAGAGGCGCCGCAAAACATATCGGGCATTTTCAACAAGAGTCAGGAATGCCAGGGAATTACCAGGGATGTGTAATCAAAATATTTATTGGCCTTCTATGGTTTTTATCGTATATGTACGAATATTATATCTAAAGGGGAAACCCTTTTTCCAGTCGAAATACTGAACCGTTTCATAAAAATATCCTTTTAAGGTACTATATTATAATACCTTAAATGTTACTTTTAATAATTGAAATACCTTAAATAATATCTCTAATACCTTAAATAATATCTCTAATACCTTAAATTAATTACAATTAAAAACTTTAATAACAACCATAAGTACCTTAATTAATGATTAAAATACCTTAAATGATAGTCTAAAAATTCGAGGAGCAGACAATGTGGGAATTAGACTGAAATTGTATTAGAGATCACCCGCATTTTATAATTAATGTTTAAAAATATATTGTGCTCTGCTTGCGTCGCGCGCGAAGCCGTCTTACGAGATTGGCGGTTGGAAAAAGATACACAACTCCATCTTTGCAAACATTACCACTGTAGCAGCGGTGCACTGACTGGTTCAGCAGCGCAAACGGTAGTGGATTAGCGGCTAACAAGCACCCCCTTTTCCCAATTATTTTATGTAGTGTAGTTGTGCCAATGCTGGTGTTGGCCTACCATTTTCAAAATCATGAACCTTCTCGAGGAATAATCTCGTTGGAAATGTCCCTCTCAAAATATCATCAATTATATGCCCTCGCTGGAAGACATACTACATAGAATTACTCCTGAAACTTGTTAGACAAACCATTTTTACTATATTGCAAAGTTACTACAAATCCTCACGAAATAACGAGTAAACACAACACGTCACAACCACTACAGTGGATCACACTGCATAACGCACTGCCTTGACACTCATATTGATTCTCTAAGAAAAATACGCTGTGCTATTCACAAATTCGAGAATTCTAGGGATCTGATCACATGTGAGTCAGATTGTTCTTCCTCAGAAGAAATAATAAAATTTGTACCGAATATTCTGGTTCACTCTCATTACATTGAGAGAGTAATATGTGCTCCATAATAATTTTATAAGTTATAAACGTTACGGTAATTTACACTAACAAAACATTCCATTTAAAATAATTTTGCATTGTGATAGCACTGGCTTATGAGTAATCACGTTTGCATACAGGACGAGCCAGGCGAGGCCTGGCCTTGAAGCAGCGGGAGGGGGAGACACGACAACCAACCCCAGGTAGCTCGAGTTCAGTGCACAATCGGCTGCGGCTTCTCCCCGATCACCGCCTGCCTCTGACCAAGTGAGGTAGATGCGCGCGCATCACCCAGGCCCAGCAAGGATGTCAGAGCTGGGGTTAGAGCCGTGCAAAAGCAATGGGCCTCCGCAAAGATCACAGTTGAGTGTACAGTGGGTGTAATATTTTTGATCATGTGACATCCGATATATTGTAATTTTAATTCTTAAAAATCATCAAATTCTCATTTTTGCTTACCCCAGCTGCAGTGCTGGGGTTGAATGCACTGTGATCCACAGTTTCAATTCCTAAATGAGGTCCAATTTTTCATTCCATTTTTGGCATATAATGCATTGTAAAGACACAAACTCAGGATAGTTGTACTATGTGCATTTCATAGGCCGAAGTCCGGAGCTTTGCCAGCTATTTCGAAATGCGGTAGGGAAGCCAATCAACACAACCCTAACATATCATTTTGCGCGAGCGAACATTAAGTTGCCAGGTGGGTCCAAAATTCTTCATTTCAAACTACAAATAATTTATCAAGAATGGAGTTGTGACAAAAATCCAATATTTAAGTGTCTTTTCAGTATAAAGTTGTGCAAAATGTTTCTTCTAATTCAGAAAGTTTAATTTTATGTTCATAATGGGTAATGAGCAGTTACTAGTAAAGGTAATGGACACCTTACTAATGGCAGGCTATTAGCATTTAGCACCCCAGATACAGATCGGTCACGTGACAATTTACCTGAACGGTCCTTCGCGTTCACCAAACGCAGCTCGTTCGTCGCCGACGAGCTTTGTGCTGAGTGAGCGAGCAGGGGCGGGAGGGGGCTGTTTCCAATATCCTGCCGACCGCGACGGCAATTAATTTCGCTCGTGATGGCGCTTCAATCGTTTCGCTTGACCTCGTGAAAGTGAGCTCGCTGTTGAAAGGGGATCGCACTGTTGTTCTGCTGCCCGCAGTTGCTGAATTTGTCGAGTTTGGAATTAAATTTTTCCCATTGACTGTCAGAGCTAACACGTTCAAAACAAAGAAAACAACAATGCACAAACATAAATGTAGTGGTGTGTTAATCCTTTATTTGAATAAAAATTATTTTGATTTATTATTTATGAATCTATTTATATTTTTGCAGTACCATTTGAAAGGTGGAACACGACATTCAATGCACAGAATGAAATGAAGGAACGTCTCAGCATTGGCTCCACAAATTTTCAGGGTTTGACAAAAAAAGCTCGATGAAAATGAGTATTATTACTGTACATTAAAATGGAAATGCTGCATTGGGACATGTCAGCATTTATTAATTCATATAATATTCAGTATGAAAATTGATTTGGAATGTATTTATTGAATTTGTTTATTGTTTATATATTGTTTGTATATTTAATATATATTTGTTTATATATTGTTTGTTTATATATTTATTGGTTATATATTGTTTGTATATTATTTATTTATTGTTTATTGTTCCTTTGGAGATCGGAACTTTAGATTTTATCAATAAGTAAGGGACATTTCTGAAGATTTCATACATGGAGAAATTCGCTTGTAGAAAAAAGTTTTGAAAATGTTCATATTGTATGAAATAAATGTTTATGACACGATATATGGTAGTACACAAGCTCTATGAAATTTTATTTCTCGTTATTTTACACATTTTGTTGTATCATCACTATAAAAGTAATGAAAATATCTTTAACATGTTTTCGAAAATTTATCATATTTTATTTATTATACTATTCAGTAAAACAAATAACCTTGATCCTGAATCAAAGAGAATCTAAAGTGGTCCCTGAAAGAATCGTTAAGAAAGTAGCCTTTCAATGCCGATATGGACATCGAAGTCTTTGAATAATTCCCCAGTCTTCTTAACCTATTCCTTCCTTAGCATCTCTTTTAGTTTAATCCCTTCATCGGGAACCGAATAGGTTTATTAAGTGCACAAATATTTTACGTCTGTTTGGCTGTTACATTTACCATTGCCATTACACTATTGTTATTATTATTACCTTTTACTTTTTCCATGTTTTAGACGTCGTAATGTAAATTTTATTCAGGAATGTAGCTTGTACGTTTGGTCGTTAGGTTTTAATCACAGGACAAATAAATAATTTTATTAATTACCCATGTACAATATAGGTACTTAAGAACTCTTCTTTCTTGTTATGAAATTTTAGATGAATTTATTGAGAACCCTTTAAAATTAACGGCTTAAGGTCATTTACCACAAAACAGGGATATAAATTTTCCCAACGACCATTTCGACTACAATTTACTGTATTCGCAGTATTGTTTAATATAACCGAGTAATTACGATTTCTTGGAAGTACCCTTATTCAAATTAAACAAAATCTACTTTCACTGTAGCTTAATATAGATAACGATAACATTTGTCATTTGGCATGTTATATTTCTTAAGTTGAGATCCCTCACTAATGTTATAAACTTCAAAGTTTTAAGAACAATCTTAGAAATTGATATATGGTTTATGAAACAATTTGAATTATGAAATTAAATAGACTTACAAAATGAATCACCGTATTGATGTAACTCAAGATCTCTAATGATGTAACTCAATAACTCTAAATTTGAGAGATGAATTCATCACTTTTATCGCCGAGGGAACTAGTTATTAAGTAGATCGATCCAAAGAGTACAAGGTCGTTCCGTCAGTTACGTGATTTCTTTCTTGTGATAGCGGCAGATGTTATTTTTACACGGATTAGAAGTTAGTATAATAAACAACGGAAGATTCAAATCTGTGAAGTTTGAATAATGTGTAGTAATTTTTTTTTAGCAGTGCAATGTGTAACTATTTTGATATCTGTAAGTTTGAGAAATTTTCAATGTTGCGAATCCCTTATGGAATGAAAATTGTATTAATACATTTATTTTATTAAATTTGATTTCTATTAGTCTTGTGTTTCTTTTTGAAATGTATATTATGTTTGGCCAATAAAGACAATATTTTTTCTTTTCTACTTATAAATTTTATTACGTTTTTATAAGGATAACATCGTTTCTGTATGTTTTTCCAACGCATCATCAGCTTCTGTGGTAAATTTCAAAAAATTGTTTTGAAGTTATTAAATGTCAATTTTCATTACAATTTCTCAAGATAAAAAAATATTTACTTTATTATATTTGGAAGCTGACGATCTCTAATAATTTTCCAAACGTCTTCCCTACTTTATTTCGGGGCAAGCTTCAATATACACAAATAGATAATATGCAGTACACATAAATATTCTATTCAAAATCAAAGGAGAGGAAGGAAAATAACATAATTAATTTTTAACAGATATATTTATGCAAATTAATATATTTATGCATACTAAATTTGCATTTCACGTGATTGTTCATGGATTTTCCACAAACCTATTATAGCCATCAGATTCTTTTGAGACTAAACCATTATATTCCAAATTATTAGTTCGAGTTTCTGGTATCATGAGAATGGAAAACTCACAAAATTGAATTTAAAAATGAGAAATTTACGAAATGTTTTATTGTAAAACTTATAATAATTGCTGGTATGAACAATATTTATGAACACGTTTGTTTCATCCCTCTTCAGGCACTGTTCTAGAGAATCGCCTAATACAGAGAAGTTCACTCATTAAATTCCCTCACATTCGCAAAGTGAATTAGGAAATGCCCCTCCTTTAGAAAAGAAGCTCCTACAAAAAGGATGACTGATCAGAAAATCCTTGAAGAGAAAAGGAAGTCCATTGGAGGAAGAGAACTTGCCTGCGAAAAGAAGCCACAATATCCTGAGAGGTATTGATTAAATATCGATTTAATTCAATCTACTTTCTCTGAGATTCAGCCTTTTATTCTAATAGTTAAGTGCCTGCGGCCAATATCATTTTGCTGCTATTGGCTTTGGCCAATGTTTTTCGTGTTTTTGCAAACGTTCATTGTTGTTTTTCGTGCAGTTCGGGAGAAGATTGAAAATTTTTGTTGTTGGTAAAGGAGCGTGTTTACATTATGTAATCGTGCTACAGAATATTGTTGACGCCAGCGAGCCTTCCATTCAGTTGTGAAAACCAGCATTGTTCTGCTCGACATTTTGCTATCGGATCGAATGATAAACGTTATTTTCAAATTTATTGTCAATATGACTAAACATAGTTTCCAGTTTTTAATCTTATTTTCCTTACTATCCTTGTCTTGAAAGGTTCGTTTCTTACGAATCGTGGGAAACGACATCGAAATGAAGTGTAACCGAAACCAAACGCCGTAATTATTCATGGTTCGATTTAGTTCTTTTCCTTTCCTCTTAGTCGATTTCTTTGTTGAGTAAACAATAGGACTGTTAGTTTTAACAGTCACTGAAGGAATTGGCGGTGTTCGGAAAGGCAGATTTCCGTCCACAATATCTCCACATCCTGCACCTCTTGCTTGCCGTTTCCATGCCTTCTTCTCCCATTCTCGCGACGTTCCCGCTCTCGCCTCGCCCCCGCTCTCGCCCCTCCCCCGCTCTCGACCTGCTCCCGCCCTCGCTCTCAACCTGATCCCACCCCCGCTCTCGACCTGCCCCCGCTCTCACCCCGCCCCCGCTCTCGCCCTTCTCCCGCTCTCGACCTGCCCCCGCTCTCACCCCGCCCCCGCTCTCGACCTGCTCCCGCTCTTGACCTACTCCCGCTCTCGACCTGCTCCCGCTCTTGACCTACTCCCGCTCTCGACCTGCTCCCGCTCTTGACCTACTCCCGCTCTCGACCTGCTCCCGCTCTCGCTCTCGACCTGCTCCCGCTCTCGCTCTCGACCTGCTCCCGCTCTCGACCTGCTCCTGCTCTCGACCTGCTCCTGCTCTCGACCTGCTCCTGCTCTCGACCTGCTCCCGCTCTCGCCCCGCCCCCGCCCTCGACCTGCTCCCGTCCCCGCTCTCGACCTGCTCCCGCTCTCGACCTGCTCCCGCTCTCGACCTGCTCCCGCTCTCGCCCCTCTCCCGCTCTCACCCCGCCCCCGCTCTCGACCTGCTCCCGCTCTTGACCTACTCCCACTCTCGACCTGCTCCCGCTCTCGACCTGCTCCTGCTCTCGACCTGCTCCCGCCCTCGACCTGCTCCCGCCCCCGCTCTCGACCTGCTCCCGCTCTCGACCTGCTCCCGCTCTCGACCTGCTCCCGCTCTCGACCTGCTCCCGCTCTCGACCTGCTCCCGCTCTCGACCTGCTCCCGCTCTCGACCTGCTCCCGCTCTCGACCTGCTCCCGCTTTCGACCTGCTCCCGCTCTCGACCTGCTCCCGCTCTCGACCTGCTCCCGCTCTCGACCTGCTCCCGCTCTCGCCCCTCTCCCGCTCTCGACCTGCCCCCGCGCTCACCCCGCCCCCGCTCTCGACCTGCTCCCACTCTCGATCTGCTCCCGCTCTCGACCTGCTCCCGCTCTCGACCTACTCCCGCCCCCGCTCTCGACCTGCTCCCGCTCTCGACCTGCTCCCGCTCTCGACCTGCTCCCGCTCTCGACCTTCTCCCGCTCTCGACCTGCTCCCGCTCTCGACCTGCTCCCGCTCTCGACCTGCTCCCGCTCTCGCCCCGCCCCCGCCCTCGACCTGCTCCCGCCCCCGCTCTCGACCTGCTCCCGCTCTCGCCCCGCCCCCGCCCTCGACCTGCTCCCGCCCCCGCTCTCGACCTGCTCCCGCTCTCGACCTGCTCGCGCTCTCGACCTGCCCCCGCTCTCGCCCCGCCCCCGCCCTCGACCTGATCCCACCACCGCTCTCGACCTGTCCCCGCTCACGACCTGCTGCCGCTCTCGACCTGCTCCCGCTCTCGACCTGCTCCCGCTCTCGACCTGCCCCCGCTCACGACTTGCTGCCGCTCTCGACCTGCTCCCGCTCTCGACCTGCTCCCGCTCTCGACCTGCTGCCGCTCTCGACCTGCTCCCGCTCTCGACCTGCTCCCGCTCTCGACCTGCCCCCGCTCACGACCTGCTGCCGCTCTCGACCTGCTCCCGCTCTCGACCTGCTCCCGCTCTCGACCTGCTCCCGCTCTCGACCTGCTCCCGCTCTCGCCCCGCCCCCGCCCTCGTCCTGCTCCCGCCCCCGCTCTCGACCTGCTCCCGCTCTCGACCTGCTCCCGCTCTCGACCTGCCCCCGCTCTCGCCCCGCCCCCGCCCTCGACCTGATCCCACCACCGCTCTCGACCTGCCCCCGCTCACTACCTGCTGCCGCTCTCGACCTGCTCCCGCTCTCGACCTGCTCCGGCTCTCGACCTGCCCCCGCTCACGACCTGCTGCCGCTCTCGACCTGCTCCCGCTCTCGACCTGCTCCCGCTCTCGACCTGCTGCCGCTTTCGACCTGCTGCCGCTCTCGACCAGCTGCCGCTCTCGACCTGCTGCCGCTCTCGACCTGCTGCCGCTCTCGACCTGCTGCCGCTCTCGACCTGCTGCCGCTCTCGACCTGCTGCCGCTCTCGCCCCTCCCCCGCTCTCGACCTGCTCCCGCTCTCGCCCCTCCCCCGCTCTCGACCTGCTCCCGCTCTCCCCCTTCCCCCGCTCTCGACTTGCTCCCGCTCTCCCCCTCCCCCGCTCTCGACCTGCTTCCGCTCTCGCCCCGCCCCCGCTCTCGCACCGCCTCCGCTCTCGACCTGCCCCCGCTCTCGCCCCGCCTCCGCTCTCGCACCTCCCCCGCTCTCGACCTGCTCCCGCTCTATCCTCTCCCCCGCTCTCGACCTGCTCCCGCTCTATCCTCTCCCCCGCTCTCGACCTGCTCCCGCTCTATCCCCTCCCCGCTCTATCCCCTCCCCCGCTCTCGCCCTGCTCCTGCTCTCGCCCCACCCCCGCTCTCGACCTGCCCCCGTTCTCGCTCCGCCTCTGCTCTCGCCTCTCCCCCGTTCTCGACGTGCTCCCGCTCTCGACGTGCTCCCGCTCTCGACGTGCTCCCGCTCTCGACCTGCTCCCGCTCTCGACCTGCTCCCGCTCTCGACCTGCCCCCGCTCTCGCCCCGCCTCCAATCTCGCGCCTCCCCCTCTCTCGACCTGCTCCCGCTCTCGCCCCTCCCCGCTCTCGACCTGCTCCCGCTCTCGCCCCTCCCCCGCTCTCGACCTGCTCCCGCTCTCGACCTGCTCCCGCTCTCGACCTGCTCCCGCTCTCGACCTGCTCCTGCTCTCGACCTGCTCCCGCTCTCGCCCCGCCCCCGCCCTCGACCTGCTCCCGCCCCCGCTCTCGACCTGATCCCACCACCGCTCTCGACCTGCCCCCGCTCTCGACCTGCTCCCGCTCTCGACCTGCTGCCGCTCTCGACCTGCTCCCGCTCTCGGTCCCGATTCCGATTTCAAAGTTATAATTTTGATGGACAAAATGCCATGGTACCTCGAGGTTTGTCACTGTGACGGATATGTCATTTCCCCATTACGTCTTCATTGCATTCCATCTTCATTCAAGACACTGGGATATTGTGAATCAAAAATTAATGAAACGGATTTAAAGATTTTAATTGATGATTTGTCATTTAATATTCTGTTCAATGAAGAAATATTTTTAAAAGTATCTAGTTGAATATTATTTGGCTGGATTACCTGTCATTTAGGGAATCACGTCATTCAACCAAGAACGCTGTATGACGCTAGAACAACATTTCTCTTCTCGCTTAGGATTATGAATTGTAGTTCTTTAGCCTATATTAGTATGTAAACTTTAGCCTATATTAGTATGTGGAGATTTTCCTACATTTGTTGATTTCGTTTCTATTCTTTTTGATATTGCTCTCGAATGTGGTGTCGCTCTCGGTGGCTCTCGGCGGCGGTGTCGCTCTCGGCGGCGGTGCCGCTCTCGGCGGCGGTGCCGCTCTCGGCGGCGGTGTCGTTCTCGGCGGCGGTGTCGCTCTCGGCGGCGGTGCCGCTCTCGGCGGCGGTGCCGCTCTCGGCGGCGATGTCGCTCTCGGCGGCGGTGTCGCTCTCGATTATCTTGTCGCTGCTGGATGTTGCTGCTTTTTGATGCTGTTGATGGATGCAGTGCACGGAACTTGCGTTTTGCGCTTCCATGCACTTGCGGAGGCTGAACGGACATCCTCTCGCGCAGCGGCGGTTGCGCGCTGTTGGCTACCGGAGCGGAACAGCCAGATAAGCAGCGGAGGCGGCCCTTCGCTCAGGCCCGGACGAACCATCCGGCGCGGCGCCTCGGCGTGAGGCAAGGCGACGGGCTGGCGCTTTCTCCCATCAGTTCGTCTCGAGGCAAATTTAGGGCCTTGGTATTCGGGTATTGCAAAGCTTCCTTTCCGTCATACTTGCTTGGGTGCAAGCTAATAAAAAAAACAATCTTGTAATTTCTTCGAAAAATATTTCTGTACTTTGTTATTGATCCGTCCTTCCAAGGGAGGCTGGTCAGCTCTCTAATATTCTTTGTTCCGATCGTAGGAGTTTAGGCAAATATTCCACTCTTAAGTACACGGGAGAAAGAAATCAAGATCCTTTCTGTTTAAATTGTTTATTTTACACTCTTAGGTGATAAATTTAAATGTATTTCATTTTAATGAATTTTTTTAAAATTTAATAGGGAAATGGGATTTAAAATATCTAAATTTTAGGCAATACCTCTCTATTGACTTTTCCAGAAGACTTGGCATGGTATCCAGTGACGTACCGTCACTCCGGAACAGTTTGTTCAACCCTTATTTTTAAATCTGGCGCCAGTTGCTCTGAACGGGAACTCTAGTAAACTTGCATTTTTCCGAAGTGCACAAAACGATTCACGGCCAGTTAGTCCAGTCGGAAGGTACATTTTACTTAGAAAATGTTATGAAACCTTTTTCTTTGAATATGTTTATGTACCCGGGCACCAGTTAAAACTCCAAGCTTTCGACCTGTACTAACTCTGGGAGGCCCGAAAAACCGATATTTTTTCGTTTTCTTCTCTGTAACTGTTAACCTTAAGTCTTGTAGAAAAATAATTAAATTCAAATTTAAAGAGGGTAAAATTTCCTACAACTTTTGTCTGAAATATTTTTTGAGAACAATTATCAAGCGCGATACAACTTTTCAAAACAAAACAAAACAACAACAAAAAACAATATTTTTCATTTCTTCAAAATGTGCGCAAAAGTTCCCATGAATTGGTGGGCAAACTCTTCTAGTAATGAGAGCAGTGTCAATGATTTGTTAAATACTCAGAAACTCGGAAGAACTCCAACATTTTGAAACAGTTTTGATTTTGACTGAAAAATGCAAATTTGTGGTTGATTCAGCCTATTCTCATACTGCGAGTAGCGACTGAATTCTCAAAGTCAGTGTGTCACTGCTTGCAACATAGCTGACGTCATGGGACAACAAGACTCTAAGGAAGTAGTCGCCCGCCATTAAATACTTGCTATCCACGTGAGGCGTTATAAAATAGCACCTTTTTTTATATTCTTGGTTTGAAAAGAATGGTGTTCTGTACCTATTGTATACTATGCCCTTGCAGTATTCGAGAAAACTGTTTTTATTAAAATATTTAATTTGTGGCAATGTTATACAAGAGGATTTTATTTGTTGTTCTTGAACAGTGTGCGAGCTACTTTTTGGTAAACCAATTTTTGAGGGGTTTTGTTTAGCAGCACTTTTACTGCTCCAAGCCATGTCTCATTATAATTTTAATAAACTAAATTTATTAAAATTAAAAAAATATCGTAGTTGCTGACATAACATGTGATTGTAAGGTGAAATAATTACTTTTTCAAAGCATTATTTTTGGGTGCACCCCTTTGGGCAGGCTTGGCGCCCGTCAGTCCTGCAAACGTTACGATGTGATCAACTTTTCTTTGTTGCAGACGATAACTTGCGACTGCGAAGCGACGCCGGCGATGCAACTGAAGGCTTTCCGCCAGAAGGGTGAGAAGGTGGAAGTGTCCCACTATCGAGTGAACGTGAACCGATTTCGGGCCAGGCTCAACGTCGTCTGCAGAACCGATAAATTAGTGGCAGACGTCAAGTGTGACGGCTGGCCTGACGTAAGTGACATTAACCGAAGTTATCATTTGTGTGAGTGCTTGCGCACGTTTAATTCTAAATGTTTATTCGCCATCTTCCTTGTTGCAATGTCTGTTCCTTGAAAAATAGTTTCGTCTTGCCCTCTCCTCGTTTTTGTCTCACTGTTCTTTGACATATCTTTCTCTGATTCTAATTTTCTCTCTTTGACTTTTCTTCTTTTTTCCATTTCTCTATTGCATTATTTCCTCTTCTTCAGTTCTCATTTATCTGTTCATAAAGAATAATTTAATTTTTAACTATGAACAAGAAGTAAAACCGACCTCAGTGCAAGTCGACAATTATCCAAAATTTGCTTTTATTTAGTTTAGCTACATCAGTAAGTCCAGAAAACGGACGTAGTAGTTCATTCACTATACAGGTCGTAATATTAATGTAAAATCAGATTTAAATTTAAAAATATGAAGTAACATGCATAACTATTCCACAGCATATTAATTTAAAAATGAAATTATATAACAGTTATTTATAAATAATAATATTTTCCACTTCTCGCTGCCATTTGTGCTGGAAATCGGAACCTTCCATGACAACGGGCAATATCACAATTCATAATTTTCATGTATCATGATATTCAAGTCTCTTGCCTAGCAGAACGTGAATTCGGTAGTAGCGCTCGAATTCCAATAAGGATGCTCCTGTCTTAAGACGGCTCCACACATACATCATTCGCCCATCAGTGAGCTACTGCTCGCCCAATCCCGAACAGCTGATGTGTTCGGCGAATGTTCGCTCCCTTTGATGTCTCGTAAAGACCGAAACGCGGTGGGTAGGGCGAATACCGAATGTTCGGCGCTCGGCGAATAGCAAGCAACCTGTCCTCACTACTGGGGATTCGGCGAGCGGTTGCGCGGGATTTGCCGAATGCCACATGTGTGGAGCCGCCTCTAGGTATCGTCTGTGACTCGGTCTCGCAGCGAAGCGTGCGCTGGATTTCTCAGATGAATCTCGGGAAGACCTGCCCTCTCGGACTTGCAATGGCGGATCGGAGTGGGATGGAGTAAAGCAAGAGAGCCATGCTCCCCACTCCAAACTTACATTTAAAAAAAAATAACTTTACTAAATTTCTGGAAAACAGTAATCATGCCATAATATTGTAGCATCACAACCAAAAGAGTATTCGCATTATAAATATACACATCTTTAAAAAATTTAATGCTAACAAATTATTTTTATATTATTTCGAGTATATTTATAAAGGGATGTTTGAAGTGAACCCTCCTCCCGAAATACTTTCTAGATTCACACCTGAAGCTGCATAAGTAGGTTTCTAAAAGCCGTAGCGACAGGACACCGACTCAGCTTGACAATTTCTTTCTTCCACCTTAGTTCAGTTTTTCATTTACTATTCTGCCATGAAATTTTAAAATCTTTATTCTATAACTGTATTACTTAGTTATTTAATAGTTGTGCAATTGCATAGATTTAATAATTCTTATTAATCATCAATTTTAATCAATTTTCTCCTAAATAGTCCTAGTTATGTTTACTAATTGTTCAATGAAAATTACTAATAAATTAACTGTGATTTATTGCACTTTTAACAGTTTAAACATTGTGAATGACTCTCTGTATTGTCCTTTCAATTTAAAAAAAATCTTTTTAGATTAAAGTTGCTCTCGCACCTGTTGGTGCCATAAAGAGCAATTTGGATGAACAACAACTTCAAGATGTCATCTCCGAAATTATTGTGGGTGCATTACGTGGCAGTGTTGTGAATTTGAATCTTGGACAGTATCCGACCTGTCCACGACTCAATCGACCGGTCTCAGCTGCAGAGCCGAGGCTTCCTGTGCACTATGATAGTCTAGTAAGTAATATTAGATTTGTTATACAATTGTGTACTGTTGTATTGTTTTATTTTTCTTAAGAAACTGGTCCCTTTAAAACTGAAGACTGTAAAAACATAGATTTAAGATTAGTTTTTACTTGTTATGAACTGAAATGATAGAAAAATTTCTGCAGTCTACAAATTTGAAAGGGACCCGTTTTCTTAAGAGTAATATTAGATATATTCGTTTCTATTTTTAGATTGCAATAAAGCTTAGTAAATGGTGATGCTTTTCTGTGAGAATGCTAGATGTATTCCATTTTAATTATAAGCCAAACCGGAAAGTTTCAAAAGTTCGTGGTCCGATGGTGGCAGATTTCCGACATCACAGCTAGGTCAAATTCAGTCGCTGTCTGAAGGAGAAACCGGGAGATGTGGCCAAGGCAACAGCTGATGTCGTTGCAGTGCTTCTGTCTGGGAGGTTCTTTGTTCGACGGTGGCAGGATTTTCGATACTAGCTAGATAACTATGTCAAGTTCAGTCGCTCTCTGGAGGAGAATTCTAGCTGCCAGCTGATCCGAACGGAAGTTTTTGATGACAAATGCCAGAGCAATACCCTAAAAAACGGGCCAAGGACCGTGCGCGATCTTTCCTTCCTCATCCTTGTCTTATATACATACACTTACTCCTTATTACATACACATACACTTTAAGTTACATGCACTACAGTACCACACATGCCGGTAGGCCGGTCGGGAACTTCGAGTTTGTCCCGGCTTGGGCGGTGCCCCACTGGTGGGAGATACCTGCTTGGGAAAAATCTCGCTAGTCGGCGGTAGGTCGGCGCAAGATCTCACCACCCAGCCGGAGATTACCGCCACCTCCCGGGGAAAACATGCACTACTATTACGTGACTAATGACCTCAGCCGTTGACGCGCCCAGAATCACCAATCAATCAAATCTCAATCTGAAGGAGAATTCTAACAGCCGACTGCTATTATCGATTGTGTTCCGTGATATCTCCAGTCTTTATCAGACGAATGTCGAAGCATTACATTAAAGAACGTGTCATGGGCTGCACGCGATCGTTCCTTTCTCATCCTTATCTCATCTTCTTCCTCCTACACCGTCCCCCACACCTACATGCTACTCACTACCATACAATTGCGTGACCGGAATACTGTTGTAACAAAAAAACCTTTTGTGTACAGGTAAGCACGATTTGATTCCTCCGCAACTTCATTTGTTTCTCATTAATCGACGATAAATAATATTGCCTTGCAAGTTACTTTAAAAAAAAAATGTTTATGTCAATTGGTTTTTAATTTATTAAAATGGATTTGATAAAACTGATTTTTTAGGCAACATTATTCCATAAAAATAAACGGAGATCTCCTTCCATGAAATTGCTATGCATCTGCTTCCAAGCGGCTGTATTGATATAATGCCACTGATAAAATTTATTTCACATCAGAAAAAAAAATAGACCGATGTACCTTCAAATCTCAATTTTTGTTATTTTGGAGTTACAATAGTATTTCGGAGTTACAACAGTATTTCGGAAAAGCGGCAACATGGTGACGGAGATGCCTGGCGGAGATGCCTGGAAGGGGAAATGTTCGCCAGGCGGCTTGTAGATCGGCGCCGGATATCACGTCCCCTCAGTGGGAACACCCCCACTTCCCGGGACAAATCATTCACTACACTAATGGAACTAATAAACATAGCAGTTGATGTGTCCCGAAACGCAGAATAATCATTTAAACAATTGTAATCCAAATTTAAATAAGCAAGACTTGAAGACTTGTTAACTAAATACAATTTTTGTATTGTAGATAATGTCATTGCCCTCGTGGCTAGCTGTTGGTCAGCGTGCTCTTTCCACTATGCGACCCCGGATAGTGTAATGTGTGATAGAATTGAGATAAAGGGTGTAAATTAACGAAATGGGAATGTGATGCTGGATGAGATGGGGTCTTCAAAAACAATAATTGTTTCTTACATTTAAGGTGCCTGGATAGACAGTTTACATGATACTGATAACACATATTCTTACCAGTATGTAAGTGTTTGTATTGTTAAATGTCCATCACATTTTAACTAACAATATTTTAATTTCTAAATGTAGATTGTCATGATGCGTACTGTACTTCTGAGAAGCATTTCTTTCCATCGATTTTTCCCCTGTGTTTTTAAAAAGGGGATATTCCCCTCTTCTCGGAATTCAGGAATGTTGTTATTAAATTTGAAGGTAACCATTTTCTATCCTTAAAGCCCTTGTAAAGGTGTGGGAAACTAAAGAAAACATAACAAGTTTTGAGAATCGTTTTGTCTGGTATTTTCTGTTATTGGAAAGGTTGGAGCTATTGATTATTAAACTAGAACACTTCATGTATTAAATTCAAGAGTTTAGAGTTGAATCCTTGCATGATGGAGGTACAAATGCAATCTGGATTCTCTAGAGTGCAACATTTTAGCAACACTGCTTGTATTTGAGTAAATATTGCATTTAATAGTACTTTTTCCTGAGGAATCTGTGTCATAGTTATTGGGCACAAAAAATCTCTAGGGTCTGCTTGAACAAAATTATGGGATTTCAGAGAAGAATATAAACACAGGTCTCCCCAAGCACTCTATCAGTAATTTCACATCTCTTCAAATATTTTTGGAGAGAAAAGGGTATAATGAAGATTTTTCTGTAGCAATGTTGTCATATTGTGATAGTTTTGTGAACACAGAATACATTTTTACTTATCTTACTATTCTTTATCTTCACAGTCTGGCTCTCATGGTGGAAAGACTTCAGATAAACGTTTGTTGGTGAAAGTAATCAAAGCTGTAAATCTTGGTGCAAAGAAAGGTACAGAAAAAAGCACTACTTTTTGAAAATGTAAATATTTTATCACATTTGTAATTTTAAAGCTCAAATTGTAAATTGTTTCTTAGGATGCACAGAGCCATACTGTGTGGTTGAAATGGATGAACCTCCACAGAAAAATCAAACTTCAGTCAAGAAAGATACCAATAACCCAGTGTGGGATGAACACTTTCTTTTGTAAGTGAATTTGCTCATTTCAGCTCATGATATTATACATCCTGCTTCTTACAGTTTTCTCATTTTTGCTTTTGTTTTCAGTGACCTCACTCCTAACACAGCAGAATTACTTTTCGAAATATATGACAGAGCCAATAAGGAAAATAAATTCCTAGGATTGGGTATTGTTGGTGTAGAAGAGTTACTAATCAATCCGAGCCAGAGACAAGTTATATCTTTGCAGTCAAGACCATATGAGGCAGATGAAGTTTCTGGTACGCTAACTGTTGAGGTAATTTTTTCTATTTTCTATTATATTATTTTGTACTGCTTATGTCACATGAATTCTTCTTGAAGATAATTGAATGACAAATAATGGAATGGAATTGGAAAGATTGTGGTGTGTCAGGATAATCTAGGAACAATTTCACCCAAATATTATTGGGGCATTCACAAAAGTCTTTCTTTGAAGGGCGTGATGATTAACTCTGTTTCATTTTGTTGACACATGTTATTCATTGCACAATATTTAACTTGATCTATTCTCAAATAAAACAAATTGATATATTCACATTTAAAGGAAATATAACAATTTTTTAGAAAATTACATTACCATTTGGGATGCTTACCATTTAGATTTGCCCCAGGAATATATTTATTTAAATATAATTCTGTGAAAAATTCCGTTCAATCAGTGAAGATCATGCCCTTGACAATTGAACTATGAAGTACATAACTTTATCAATTTTTTCACAAAAACTGTGTGATTGAAGGACTGGAAAAAGTACTTATGAACTATTATTTTTGTGGTAGTAGCACAATTTTCATAATTATGAAATGTAGTGTTTTTAGAAACAATGATCAAGTAAATCAAGGAAAGATTTAAATTTTATTATTACCACAATCAGACTGATTTCTTGTTGAAGATGGGATTAGTTACTGATTTATTTTAAGTAGTCTTTGTATTTAACGCCAATTTCACTAATTAATTGTTTGTCTGTGAATGTGGAATAGAAGATAAAGAGATTTGGAGAGAAATGTATTTCTAATACAATTATTATGTTCTAAAGGTTATACTGAATTACTACTCATTCTTTATTAACCTCCTTTTAAATAATAATGTAAGACATTTTTTTCTTGGTTTGCAGTTTTTGTTTATAGAAGGAGCAGACATTCCTGTTCATGGCGATAGACCATATAAACTTAAAGAGACACTTAGAACAGTCTCTCCCTCAGGAGGTGTCATCACTACTACTAAAACTGTATTTGAGAAGCCAGATGATACACGTGAGTTTTGTTTTATTTGGTGAATTCTCATTACACTTGCTTGTTTTATACATTTATGCAGTGGTTCTCAAAACGTAAGGTAACTTTAAGTTTAAGATAACTTAAGATAAGACTTACAAAACTTAAAATAAACTCAGAGCTGTCTTAGCGTAACCTATAAAACTTTCTAGGTCCGAACTTGGGGGGTCTTTAATTTGCAGGGTCCGTTGACATTTTCCTTAAATAATGTTCCAAATGTATTGACACAAATTTAAGTTAATAACAAAACGTTTGTTTGCACTTTATGGAATAGGCAAAACTTTTAATGCTATCTACAAATTTGTGCCATTATTATTGTTTAAATAAAATGTTTAATTGTTTAACAATCCTATTGTCATAAAGCGCAGTAGGCGTGATTTTTTTTTCACTACTTTTACCCAAGGCAGGATTGAGCATCTGCTGGACAACAGTGGTTAGTGCTCTTGTATTTTCATCATCTCAAGAAAATGATCAGTAATGTTTTTTATAAGTCATTTACAATTGTCACGACCTTCTCATTTATTTTCTGTATTTTGTTGTTTATTTTCCATTACATAAATTTTCTTCCTACACCATGTGTCACAGACCTTTTTGTATGTTAATGCCCAAGAACTTGCATTCCTGTTTGAGTTATTTTTTATATCTTTCTTTATCCGAGTTTCCAAATGCTTTTGTTACTATTAATAACCATTATTATTAATGGCAATTATTAATTAATTAATTCTCTATTAATTAATTCAAAGTTATAACTAATGTTTATTTCGGAATTAATCAGTATTAAATATACTTCGAGAAATTGTTCAAAATGTATTTCAAAGGTGCTTTTTGTTTTGAGAACCTCTGCAATAAAAAAGTCAGAAGCTTGGTGAAAATATTGTGAAATGTAAATACAACACGCAGTCATGAAACATTGCATGTGTGTGAGTGTGCCGTTATGCCATTTTTTTCAGAACATTTAAATGGAGGTGATGTAGTTACAGACTCGGCTCTGAAAGAGTTGGAGCTGCGGAACCGGACGGGGGCTGGTCCCACTCAAGCAAGCAAAAGCACCTTAATCATTCACAGTGTCCAGAGAGTGAGTAAATGGTTTTGGAGTCTGTGCTTGTGATTCAGTGAGCTTCAGTTTAATTGTTCACCCAGTCTCTGTGTAAATGAATTCCTCTTATAAAATTGTTCAGAGACACACTTACAATTTACACATGCATTTAATATTGCAGTTACCAGTTACAATTACTTTTTAAGGAAATATGATACACATGTTATTTTCAAACTGGAAGCATTTAATTGATGTTTGAGAAAATGTTTTAGAAATGAATTGAAAACTGAGTTTTTAACAAAAATAAATTTGTTGATATTGTGGAACAGAATCAGGAAAGTTGAAAATGTTGTGGATGAAATATTATGAAAAGGCAAACACTGAAAGAAATAGTAAAGATTAATTTCAAGTTTTTGAAGCAAACATTTTTAAAGATATTTTTCAAGAACTGGTGCTGAATGATGGGTACTTCGTCTTCTTGACAAATCTCATGAACATATCATTGATGTGAATATTATTACCGTCACAATTGTACACAGTCAGACTTTCATTCTTCAAATTCTGCCATATTGTGGGAGCAGCGTAGCATGTCTTGATGTGTGTGCTGACAGTCCCACTGTACTAATGGTGTGTGTTTTTCCCTTTTCTCGCTGGCTCAAGTAGCAGCCTCAGCATAGGCAACTTGTGAAGGTGAGTTTGTGGAATGTTCAGCGCACCATTACTTAAAGATATTGAATTAACATTTATAAGTAATCGTAGTCAATTTTATAACATTGAAGATTGCAATGATTCATGTACAAATTATTGTTGTAATTATTAACTTTGTACTCGTAGAAGATACATTTTTATCACATTTAAAATGTATTCTTGAACTCACTGTTCCATGTAGTAATATCTGTCGTAAAATTGATATTCACCCAATTTGTTGATGCAAAAGATTTCAATAACATATTTTTCTCGTAAAGAATAAAGGTGTAGAACTGAACTGGTATTTAGAATGTGTTTGCCTTGTATGTAGTTGTTTGTTTTTTGGCTTGCCCTCACCTTTTGTGTGTTATGGCTGCATCCAGGTTGAGCAGACAGATGCTGGACAGTGGCACGAGGTTCCTGCTGACCAGGTACAGCAGGACAATGTTACCCTCACTTTCATTTCTTACTTTTGTGTTGTATGTTTTTAAAATTTGTGCACTTTTTTAACCAAAGTATTTTATTTTTGTTTTAATTTCATTTAATGTTAGCTATTATTTCAAATGAATTTATTTAGTGTATTTTTAATTTACCATTTTTTAAGATGTATGAACAAGTTAGAGTTTGAAACTTCTCAACTTTTTTGCATTGGGAATTGTGGAAAAAGATAATTTTTCTGTGCAGTTTTATGGTAAATTCCTACTTACTGCAAACAATACCAAAATTTAATTTTTGTGTTCTCTCATTGGATTCTCCAGGATGCTTTTAATATTTATTTTCCAATGATTTTCTGGGCATTACTTTATTATTCTAAGTGTTTCAGTTATGATGCATATCAAATAATTCATCGTTTACTTTATAAAAACTTTTTTTTTAATTAATTTGTTACGTCTTTGTTGATGCAACGTGAGCAATGATTACTCTATCAAATTTCAAATTTTTTATGGTAGTGAAGAAGAGTCGCAGAGAATTTGCAATAATTTATTTTGAATGTTTTCAGAATTAATTTGGGTATCTCAGTAGTACATGCTTACTGGCATAATTTACAATGAAATAAAAACAAAATGATATATAACATAATAGTATAGAATGAATTGAAATATAATCAGACAGAAAAGAAAAGTTATAATTCAGTTTAAATAATAATCCTAAGCTTTCTGGAAGCAATTGCAAACATGAAGCTTAAACTTACACTATCTTCAAAGGAAATGTTTAGAAATTATTAGTGATCAAGGAACTATTTTCTGGAAAAGACTAGAAGTAGCACTCATAAATGAAAGTGCTCCATGGAGTGGACAATAATCTGGATTCTTCTTTAGCTGTCTCACTGAGTTGTGTTTCTTTTAAAGTTTTTTTGAGTTTTTGATCTTTGATATTGCAAATCGAATGTGACTCTTTCTATGTTATTTGATGTAGATAGTTAACTGATTTCTGACTCAAACAATGCATTTACCTTATAGCTTGGCACAGAAACAGCCCCGCCCCCACCTCCTGTTGGCCAAGATGGAGTGCAAGGATCTCCACCTTCAGGTCTCCTTGATGGTAATTATGATGTACACTTAAAAAAAAATCTTGATGTTGAGGTATTTCTGTAATTAGAAAATTAATAAATGCAAGTCTGTGATAATTGGTCCTAATTAATAATACTCATCAATAGTAATGGTCCTTTCAAAAACAGTTTGAGATATATCGGATATATTTTATTCTTATAATTTGTTTCTATCAATGAATTAATTAGTTAATCATGGAATGTTTATAAGTAATTAATTTATTTATTATTGCGATTGTTATTATATTGTTTTTCTTCTTGTTATTTTGCAGACAGGGGAAGAAGCAGAAGGAAAAAACGTGACTTCTTTGGAACTATCAAAAGAAGACTTGGGCGTTCCAAAACACGGTCAAAATCAATGGATCCTGCAGAGCGTGATGAGTCTCTTAACCGAGATGCTAGCCTCACTAGGTCTATATCTGCAGATAGAGCTCGTGATCCTTCAGCACATTCAGCAGGTCAGCTTCTTTTCTAGAATTTGTGTGAAGCATGTTTTTTTCCCTTCTTTTCTTCTTTCTTTTGGGTAATTTTCACTTTTTTTAATGTAACATAGGTATTTCTAATTTTTTTATTTGATTTTTTTGCCTAAATTTGTAGCAGATAGAAAAGAAAATAAGAACATGTCAGTTCTTTAATTATTTTGAAATAAATCATTGGTAGTAAGTCCTATCACAAGATAGAAATGAAGATAAAGTTTGCAATAGTATAAGGCATAGCAAAGATTTCTCGAGTTATGGATCTTCTTTCAAAAAGAGCACATTGTTATTAACAATATTACAACTTTAAAAGTATACCTTGCTTAATTTGGAAGTAATTCAGCATATTTCTTGTTTAAACATTTAATAAAACCTCTGTGCAATTCATTTGAATGCTGATTTTGAAGGCACACACAGAACCACTGCATCTTCATTGCGCAATCACTGCGCACCTTCTCTGCTACAATCACCCTCTGAAAGACAGTGGGACCAAATCCCTGCCCCTCTCCTTAAAAACAACTACTCTAGAATTAATATTAGGGAATAATGGTATTAATATTTGTATTTAGATGGCTTAAAATTAAAATTATATTAATTTTCCCCAAGAATATTAAAATTTAAAGTAATTGTTGTATGTTCACTTACTTTTCAAATATGCAATAACAATTAATCTTGTATAAAATCACTTTTCCAAAATCTATTTGTTGTTATTATGATGTGGTTTATTAATAAATGAACCTGATGTAGATGTATTGTTAAAGTCTATAAGATAATTACCAACAGAAATAATAGATCAGTCATGAATATTTATAAGTTTGTTTATAATTGTCTCTTTTCTGTAAATGACTCAAAATACTAATTTGAAGTGGAAAAAAATTATGCATGGATCTGCAGAAAAATATTGTGCAATTTTTGAATCTGTAAAACATAGTTTTAAACAATGTATTAAATTCAGCAATGAGGAAAAAAAGCATTATTCAAAATAAATTATATGTAAGGTAATCTATATATCTATATCTAAAGTGTCTTCAGAGCTTGTTTTCGAAGTATAGATGTTGTCAAAGTGCAAGTGCGAGTGGGAAAAATCTATTTGGCATCAAGGAAGAGAAATGAGAAGAATCAAAATTGTTGATTGTGGTCAAATAATATAAAAAGTATTAAAATTTAATTATTTAGGCAGTGTCATTGGACTCGGGTCAAAGGACATAGCAAACAAAATCTAGAAATGCAACATAACAAAAAGACTAATCAAAAGGCATTTCAGAAGGGATGAGAATCAAGATATTAAATTAAGAATACATAATATGATTTTAAAACCAGTTCTCATGTATGGATCATAAGTTTGGACAATGAAAAGAATGAATCAGCGAAGACTGGAGATCACACATAAAATGTTTATGCCATCTCACAGGAGTGACATTAAGGGATCATCAAAGAAGTAAAAATATTAGGAAAAGGCTTAAAATAAAGAAGAAATAAAGGAAAGTCAGAAGTAATTATTTTCTCATATCAACCAAATGCCATAAGAAAAATTCTCAAAGACAGCATTGAAGTATAAACCGTTGGCATGAGAGATATTGGGAGGACACAAAAGAAAGGATTAGATCAGGAACACTTGGAGGACTAAAAACTCACCACGTGTATTGCAAAATAGGAACAGGCAACATACCTAGCAATCTAAAGTACACGATAATGATGAAAATGTAATGCTAAAAATATTAAAAAGTAATCTGAATTCAAATTGTTGTCATAAATTTGAGAAATCTTTGTTAGTAATCATTTAAAATATTGCAAATAAGAGCTTTCAGCGGACTTTGTTATTGTTTTCTATTGTGTCTGCAGAGTTTCATGTAGATATTAAAAATAATGTAGCACTGTATGTACTGTATTTCATTCACTATAATTGATCATTATTTATTGACATTGATGTGTTAGAAGTAGTAGTAGTAGTAGTAGTAGTAGTAGTAGTAGGAGTAGAAGTAATAGTAATAACAACTCATAGTATATTTTGTAGAATTTGTAATATGTAGCTATTGAAGCATGTGTTTTTATAGATGATTTATTAGTATTTCTATTTAGAATTGGTATACTAAAACTTCTTCAGATTTCCTAATTTTTGTTTCTAATAAATGTATGTTCTGTTTTGTTTTTGTGTTCCTTCTCATCACAACTTGCTTGGCTATAACCTAATGGTAAGTTGCCATTAATCAAAGAGTAATGTTTATTGTTGTTTAGTAAACAAAGTTGGTTTTCTGTTTGTATCCACTAAAGGGTTAATTATATTGTAATATTATTTAGGATACCTGTCAGTGCCTGGTCTCATTGGAGTTGATGGCAACTCCACTAGATCCAGTCTGAGTGAAGCTTCAGGAGTTAGTGGAGCCTCTACTCGCACTTATGTAAATGAGGCATCCACCTTGGTACTTGAAACAATTGAAAACGGTGTAAAGAAGTACGTAATTTGGAAATTTACTGCTGGTTATCTGTTACAATAAATAATTTTTGTGAGTTGAAAATATAATTTTATGAATTACAGGCATTATCTTGTGCCCCTGACATTGGCACAGAAAAGTAAGTGGAGGAAGAAAGGAACAAAACTTCATATTTTTAATGATCACACTTTTATCGCAAAACATTTATCTGGGTATGCAAATTTTTACTGTGAATATTACTGAAGTGATAAATTTCAAAACTGATAAAGACATTAATCCAATTTTATTTGAATTTTTAGAGGCACAATTTGCCAAGTATGTAACAAAGCACTGGCACGAAGATTAGGCAAACAGGGATATGAATGTCGAGACTGCCAGTTGAAATGTCATAAGCATTGTCACATAAAAGTTGATTCAAACTGCACAAATTCAACTATTCAGAATATTGAACTGTAAGTATATTATGTTGTAATTTTACCTATCTCTTGACATGAATTTTTTAGGAGCCCTAAAATAATTTATCTCAGAAAAATGTAAGAGTTGCATTTTTATATTGTTTGAATTTGAAACTCTCAGACTTACTTCAATTAAGTAAAATAAGCAACTGTTTGTATTTCATTAAATCGTTTTGTAAAGCTTCATCATTTTTGATAAATTGTCATTGTTGTTGATATTATCATTATCCTGAATCTCATATGCCATGAGTGATCACTCAAGAACATTTTAAGAGAGTAGACAAAAAGTTGGCTCTACAAAGACAATCAATTAAGTTTGAGAGAAAATATATCCAAATACTGATTCTGTTTGCTTAAAAGGCAGTGTTTTTAAGGAATTATAAATATCCAATTTTAAATTTGGAAAACAAAGAAAAGTAAGACTTTGAAATAAAAAAAAACACATTGAAAGTATTAAATAGTTTTGAACATACATTTAGTCTTTCAATTCAGTAATCTGGCAAATGTTTTGTAAAATGAAGTCATTGCTGAATCTATAGTCTAAATGTATGATCAAAATTATTTATTACTTTAAAGTTGTTTTTGTATTTCAAAGTTGCTTTTACTTTAATTTTCTTTAATTTTTAACTTTTCTGTGACTTTAGTGGTAAAAGAAATACTGTATTTTGATCTCTCCTAGTAATGTTTTTCTTTACCCCAGAGAAGAGAGATCAAGTACATTTTGCTATAATTTTTGAAAATTTAAAGGATCAAATAAAAACAATGCTTTGCGCA